>CM057342.1:189887872-191117077 GCA_030015575.1 Agapanthus africanus
AATTTATCCGGAAAAGTCACGAAATGAAAATTCCGATCGAATCGACGAGTCCAAAACCATCTCCAGAATATACAGTACTAAATTCAGATTAAAAATACTCAAAAACCATCTACAAGCAGACAAGAACACACTGTACAAAAATGAAGCCTTAAAGGCCCTGTACGGCAGCGGAGCCGCGGCCTAAGCAAGCTATGGCCGCGGTTCCGCGGTGGAATCGGCGAATTAGGGTTTCATTTTTCACAGTAATTCTTAGAATTCCCTGCTCTATTTTTTACATATTTTTAATTATGAAAATAACCAGTTTCAGAAAAATGTCCAGAGAGGGTTCTAAAAAGCCGTATTTCGGTTCGATCGGAGTTTTTACTTCGTTAAAGTGTCGCCTAATGTTCTAGGTCGGCTCTGATACCAATGTTGGGTTAAACTAGCACCTCATGAAGGGTTTGGAAGCATCACATGTACCAAAGATGGAATTTTTAGGGTGCTAAGTTAACAAACATCGGATCGTTCCTAGAAAAATTAGGGTTTCATAAACTACACTTCATCACATGAAAGAAATGCTAGGGTTTTGTGAGTACAACCTTTGTAGCTCCCTACGCTAGACTCCTCGGCTACTTGGGGTTTGGAAACGGGTCTGCTTGAACTCTTCTAGGTCAACGATGATCCACCCGGAGTCCGCTTTGTCCAAGCTAGCAACTTCGCAAGATCAAGAATGTTAATTGAAGCTAACACTCTAAACAAGTGGGCAAGACTTGTGTAGAATGATGTTGTGGTGACTTTTCTCACTTCAAAATCCTAACTTGATGAGTATTTTGCTCACTTGAAAAATCTAGAGAGCAATGGAAGAAGGAGGAAGAAGATGGTGGCCTTTTTGAATAAGAGAAAAAAAACCTCTCATAGAAAAAGGAAAATATATCTATATATATTTTATATCTCTCATCTCAAACCATGGTTGATCAAATAGGATATTATTGAACTTGAGTTAAAACCCAAATGGAAAATTAATCCATGGTTAAATGGTGGGTGAGCATGGTTAGGTCAAGAAGAGTGTAGAAAGCATCCACGAATTATCCTTTTCTTTTCTTTTGTTTTAAATCAAATTCTATAATAATTTATATATAAATCAAACCATGGTGTGAGTCTAATATTGCCACCATTTTCATGTATGTACAACCATGAAGGATGTATGTATGTATGTATGTATGTATGTATGTATGTATGTGTGTATGTACATCCATATGTGCATGAATCTATAAAGAAAGCATACATGCATGCATACATCCATCAAACTCAAGAAAGGATTTCAAGTAAGAAGCTAATGGTTAAATGATAAATCAACACTTGATTTATCAATCCGGTCATATCACATACGACCCCACCAAAAAACAAGCCACCCGATCAATATACGGTATCTCATATGCATATTTTAACCGGGTCCATGCGCATATCGTATACGCGCACCACAACGTTTCGCCTGGACTAGGTAACTCCTTTGTGGGACTCTAAGACTCGTCAATACGCCGGCAGGGAGTGATGATCATATCAAGCACCCCCAAGCCGCAAGCGGTCAGCTAAACGTAACGGCTACCCGGGTATTGAACGATCAGAAGAGAACAAGCGAACCTGCTACAGCTCTCGTCGAGCCAACCGGCAACACTACCGTGCAGTCCGGTCTCTTCGTCTGATATGTCGCATATCAAGTCTAGGGGTGGTAAACGTCAGACCCCAATAACCGATAAGTAGTGCCGATGTGAGGCCCATAACGGGTCGAGAAACTACTGATAACACTTACCAGTAAATCTCTAATCAGCCCTGGCCAGGGAATTCCCTGTTACGGCCAATCGAGCACAGTGCAACATCAACCCCCAATACCGGGAGAGACGAAACCCCTCCTATCGCTCATTGCCTCCATGTGACTCGGGACTGTACCCAAAAACCACCGTTTTGCATGCCCTCAAAGACGTGGTAAGGTGGAAATCAAAGCACAGTGGGAATCACACAAGACTCTATGACGATCTCGGGTCTATAGACTAACCTGCACAAGTGTCACCTGAGAACTGCCATCTGACGTGAGGTATAATACCATCTGGGAGTTTTCGGCGAGTCCTGTTCAGTGTACCCAGTCTCCACTGAGCACCCGTATACCATCTCTGATGTCAAACACCAATGGATATGGGATCATCCATCGCCCATCTCATGGGTCGAGAAGCGTATACGCTAGTCTACACTGGTATATCGATGCCCCGTCTCGATACACCCACGACTAGGGACCTTGAAGGATGTACTTATGGACTACCATGTCCCCACTAGTATGATCCGCATCATAGTTCAGGTAGTCAAGTACACATCATAAGGGCTTTACCAACATGTAACTATAAGAAAGTATAAAGAGACTAGTATAAATGTTAAGATAAAGAGCAACCAGATAGCATACTATCATATCGAGCAAGAAAGTCATCTCTATATATGTCCAAGCATCCAATATAATATACATCATCTGTACAATACTGGCCTCTATGGCATACATACAACTAACAGATTCAATTGTTTCTCCAGTTGAATAAAACCTAGATCTATCTGTTAAGTTTTTAGTGCATCAAGTGGATCAATAATAGCCTTTATGTAATAGGAGATATGTTCAGTTTAGCGTCGATGTGTAATAACTGTCACTGGAGAAAACTGCAGAACACGTCGTTGATCTAAAATATATTTAAAATATCAAATGACGGTAAAATTGAATGAGACCAGAACCATAAGTTAGATAACTTAATTATCTACGTGAAGATATATGACTCCATGTATTTTCAGTTTTATGTAGGGATGTACAGGCGATTAAATTCAAGTAACAACATGAAAAACTGCAGAAATTGGCCGTATACATCGATAATATAAATTATGTTAAAATATCAAACATTGACATAATTCAGTGGAACTAGTGGCGGAAGAAAGCTAACTCAATTTCCTACGTATTTATATCGGATTCCACACATTTCCACATTCGAACAGTGAGTTACAGGTGTTTGATTTCAGGTATTCATAGAGATTTCTGTTATGGACTGCAGTCCAGAGCCACAAATCTCTTCAGTTTTCGCAATCTAAATGACACGATATTCCGTAAAAGTCATCATAGATTCATAGGTTATCCAATCCTCTTTGCAGCGAGTCTAAGAACGCTACGATCTAATTTTTTTTATGATTTATGATGAATTTTACGGGATGTCATGTATGGAAAAAACCAGATTTCGTATCGGTTATCGAGGACGTCACTTTATGTATGAAATCTTGTTATTTTACATCCAAATTTCTACACTATGTTCGTAATGTGTAAAGGAACTTATTTACCATAAGTTCCGCTATTTTAAATGAGTCTTCGTCTATGGTTCGCATCACAATTCTAAGAATAGTTACGATCTAAACTCATTTATATATATACGTATCTATTTATTATAAAATTGTTTCAGCTAATCGTTTAAAATGGCATGATAACAAGTGAAGAATTTCACTTGACTTTGGTGACAGGGGCACGAGCATGGCACAATCACGGCACGAGCACGACACGACCTGGATTTGGCAAGTGCTCGGTCTTGGGAGTTGGCGCAGGTACAACGGAGCACAGAGCCTGGCACGGGGCAACGATGTGTGGATGTGAGGTAGGGGCAACGATGTGTGGATGTGAAGTAAAGCCAACGACGAATGGAGGCTACCGACAATGGCGACAGACGGTGACCCAGCGAGGCTCGAGTTTGTGAGTAGCTTGGTGGTCGTAATGAGACAATAGTGGTAGCAAGGAGGTGAACGGTGGGTGGACGGAGAGGTGTTGGTCATTGGAGGGTTCGTTAGTGGCATGAGGTAGCGTTGGTTGTGTAGGTAGTTAGCCTCGGCAATGGTGGAGCTAGGGAGTAGAGGATCTTCGGGTTGCGGTTGGTCATGGAGAAGAGTTCAAGGAGGAAGGTGGTGGAGGAGCTAGTGGTTGAGGAGACGATCGACTGCAGTGAGGTGGTGGACGTGAGCTCCGGTGGTGGGTGGTTGCAGGCGTCGACAGCTAGTCGTAGGTGTTTGAGCTTGGTGCTCGTGTTGTTGGGAGTGAGGTCGGTGCAGGGAGGCGCTTGTGGTTAAAGGAGACGGCGATGGGCTCTGGTGGAGGTCGACGACGTTGGAAAAGGGTCCGGTGACGTTGGTGGAGCTTGGGTTGTAACGACTCTGAAATCCCTATTCAAAATTATTGTTTAATTCTATAGAAAAAGGGTATTTCAGCCTATATAAGAGTTATAAGTCATTTTTATTTAATAAAAGTAAGAAATAACTTATAGCTCACTAGTAAACCTTCTATACTGTTGTGACATAGCATGTGTGTTCGATTCACATCAGTCCTAATTATTTTTTTTTTAAAATCTTTTTAATTTTTCGGAAGTCCAAGAGTTGCACATGCAATTCACGGAGAAACGAAAAGTTTCAGAAAAATCAAATATGCGCAAAAAGGGGTAAACACCGATTAAAGCTGGTGGCATGAATCTCGAGGCGATTGGGCCAAATCCAACCACCCATTTCTTGATCCTGGCCGCCACCGACGGTCCGCTTTTCTCCTAATCACTCCGTGGTTTGCACACTTATTTCTTCAGCTCCCCTCAACTCCCCTGCACTATTTGATTTTCTTTCAATCAAACAGAGACTCTTCAATTCACAATTTAACACCCATTTTAATTATTTAAATCCAAATTTTAATTTCCAAACCCTAAATTCTTCATTATAAATACAACCCTATGCCCTAGCTTTCCCCCATTCTGAATTTTTTTCAAAAATTCTCTCAAACTCTCCAAGTACCAAGTGGAGTTAAGCACCCAAGAGGAGAAGCAAGCCAAGCTCGATGACCGGAGTATCTCCGACGAAACCCCGACCCCCGAAGACTTCCTCTCTCTCTCTCTTGTTAACCATCTAAACAAAGTGGAGTTAGTTCCGATATAATCTTGTTTTTAACAATTGTTATACACTTTTTAAGCAAAATAGGTTAAACTAAGTTTCTCACACCACTCTTAACTTTATTTACAATCATTTAGCTTTTAGTTTAATAAAATTTTCATGTGAAACAATCATATAACAAAAATTTTCATTAAAATACCATGAACTTTAATATAACCGAAATTTTCAATAACTAGAGTACAAACCTTTAGATCACTCACAAGGTAACGACCTACCCCACACGCACACTATGGGTTCATAGCACGAGATTCTAAAGATAGGGTTTATGTAAAATATAGGTTTTTACATTAAAATACCATATTTTTATTCAAAACGGGTTTCTATTAAATCGATATTTTAAATTCTTCCAAATACGCCTCTACAACTTTCGTTTGGGGACCCACTAATGGATGGTGCGAATTATCGCACATCCTTAAGATAGTAGAGCGAGATGCAGATCTCTTTACGGAGTATTCGGTCTCGAAAGGAAATAAAAATACGGTTTTTAAGAAATACGATTTTTTTCTAAACAAAACTAAAACTTTAGAAAATTATATAAAACTATGAATTCGTATTTTCAATAAAAACATATTATGTAACTATAATTTTTTTTAAAAATGAAATATTAGAATTTTAATAAAATACCATTAAGTTTCCAAAAGAGCTAGGTTTTATAAAAATACTATAAACGTTTAAAAGTTAGGTTTTATCACTAAAATACCAAAACAATTAAAATACATGTTCATGAAAACCCTAAATATTATAAATCATTCTCGAGATTTATTTTTAAACCACACTAAAGTATTTTTCATCAAACCCCCTCGAGATATACAAATAATATTTTAAAGACCCTAAATTAATATAGCTTTAAGCGGTATCAATTCTCTTGAGTCCCGGAGAGCCGGAAAAAGTGAGTGCTTGATTATTTAGGTTAGAAAACTTAACGGAGTTATCAATGGCAATTGTCTTGGAAAAAGACATAAATGTTGTCGTCCATGTGCAACAGTTGCCAATTACTCCCGAACTTAAGAAATTTCAAGAACTAAGTCCTTTCAAAAGATTCTGACTTCAATATGAATCCAAACTCCAACCAAAATCCAAAAATCACACACAAACTTGAATACTTGATCATGAACCTGAACACTCGAATTCAAATATCAAACTCAAACTCGTATACTTGACTCAACTTGATCGAACCATACTTATAACTTAACATGAGCTTGACATGAATACCTGAATACATGATTAAATCTTGAACAGTAACCTGTACATTTTATATTCATGAATTTGGCCAAGACCTATAATCTTAATCTATACAATACAATACGCTGGGATAAAGGGGTAGATTGGTACGGAACGTACATCGTGGCACGAGAGGTCATTTTAAAAGACACCTATATGAATTCATGTGCCGTTGTCCCGTGGGTTATGACGGGGCTTTATACTACATGTTACCATAGTTTACGGGATAAGATGGACTCCTTTCGTATACATGAATAGCTTTTTTTTAGCAAACTACAAATAACCACGTTAGAATAACTATTTTATACCGGTAAATAAACATGCTTAAATACTCTCTTATATATAACCTTGCATGTTCATATTCACTTGATTTCTATTTACTTTCATTCATCATTACTTATTTCTTTTGGGGATTTACCGAGAGCTAGTTCGCTGACGACATTCCTCTCTGTTTCTTTTCTTTGGAATGTTCGCCAAGAGGACCGGACTCTGAGGGTATAAAGCCGAGCCAGGAAGATTTGGACCAGTTCGCTTCTCATCCTGATTTTTAGCTCCTGCTTGTATTTACTTCTAGTATGCCATTGTTTAGGCATTTGTTTTATCACTGTATCTTTTTATTACAAAAAGTTGTATGCAAATTTGAATGTAAATAAATTTGCTGTTTTATTTTATTACTCTTGTTATTCTTTGTCATTGTTATATTACTTAATTACGCTTAACGTATTTTCATAGTAAATACGTTGTGGGCTTGCCACGTCACTGTTTTCGTCTATTGGGAAGTGGAGAATGACAGGTTTTGTTGTTGGCCGATGCAGGTCAGTTCTACATGAAGTTTTAAGCAATATAATACAAGAATTATAAGAATCAGCAACTATACATTCCTTGCATTTCAAATTTTTTGAATCTATCCTAATCTGTCTTTTCTATCAAGGTGATAGATTCTCCAAACAACACCAACATCAACTTCAATGGTAATACCCCAACACCTACCTTACCATATTCCCTTACCGTTGCTGCTCCAATAAATGAACAGACGGTGCATCTAGAAGCCATCAAAAGTCTTCAGGAAGGTCAGCAGCAGCAGACTACTATCCTTATGAACCATACCGAAGCCGAAGCACCTGGAGTGAAGCAATTTCATACGTTGCATCTAAGAAACTTTTCTGGGAAAGAAAATCCTTTTGAGGCTGAAGAATGGGCCCAAAGTATCAAGGACGACTTTGCAGCAGCGCAGGTACCAGACATAGCTTGGGTTCGTGTGGCCAAGCTCCAGCTCACCGACAGTGCAAGAGTCTGGTGGAAAGCCGAGAAAAACCATTTCACACAACCAATAGAGTGGAAGACGTTCCACGATCTGTTCGATGCGAAGTTATTCCCCGAGACTGCCCGTTTTGAGATGGAGCAACAGTTCTTCCACTTACAACAAGGCTCCATGTGGATAAAATCAGTGGATTAATATGATGCCGAATTAAACATGCTTAGCAGGTAAAGAATTCGTATCAAAATTCTGTTCAGTAAAACACATCACTATCTTGACATCAACATCTTATCAGGTTCGCGGCACACTTGATCCTGACCGATGAGATTTGGGCTAAATGATTCTAACAGGGTTTAGACCCGGAGATTCAGGCGGCTTTAGACACAAGCGACTATCCAACTCATGAACTCACTGTAGGGTTCGGTTAACACCTTAGCTAGGTTTTGGAAAGCATCAAACATGCTATATTAAAAAAATTTGAGGTGCTAATCAAAACCAACCTAGGAATCGAACTAGAGAATTAGGGTTAAATAAGATTGTAATCTAACATCACACTTAGTGAACAAGGAATACAACCTTTGTTGACCGGTCCTTCACTTCAATAGCTCCGTGTAGTAGTCCCTGCGCTCCAAGTAGTGATCTTCCGGACTCTAGAATGGCTTCACAAGATGAAAGGAACAAGCTTGCTTGAAGTCTTCGAGGCCGAAGATGATCTACGTCGAGGAGACACTAACTCAAGCTATCTCTTCACTAATTGGGAATTAGTAAAGCAAACACCCTAAACTAAATGGCTAGTCTAGTAGAGGATGATGAAGTAGTAATTTTGCTCACTTTAGAATTTATTTTCTCACTAATTTTCTTCACCTCCTCAAAACCTAGAGAGCTTGGAGGAGATGAAGAAGAAGATGAAGTGGAGAATATAATGGTGAGAAATAGCAATCATAGGTGAGATAATACCTCATACTAAACTCATGTAGAGAATTAACCATGGCTAATCCTAATGGTTGGCTTAATAAATATCTTAGGTAAAACAAAATTAGTGGACTAAGTCAATGGTTCCATAAGCTTCCACTAAGCTCCAAACCATGACTAATTTCTACCTATTTTTATTCTACTTAAAATAAATAAAACCCTACATTAAGTTAGCATGGTGTGAGTCTCATATACCTATGTTGCATGTATAATCAAGCATGACAAAATAACATATATCATATATATATTAAATGTGTCACAAGTGAGAAAAAGAAAAAAAACTTAAGTGAGCAAATATTAGTTAATGTAAATTAATATATCAAATATATAATTATACATTAAATTATTAAATCAACACTTGATTTAATAATCCGGCTATATCACATATAACCGACAAATATCAACTTATCGAATCAACACTTGATTCGATAGCCCGGCTATATCACATATAACCGATCGATATCATATATCGTGAGAATAGAATACGGTATCGCATATATTAATCTCGGCCCCGCACATATCAAATATGTGCTCCTACTTCGTTTCGCCTGAGCAAGGAAACCTCTATGTAGGACTCTAAAGACTCGTCAATACGCCGGCGGTAGGTGATGATCATATCAGTCACCCATAAGCCGTCAGCGATACTAACTACAAGTAACGACCACCCGGGTATTGAGCGATCAGAAGATCAACAAGCATGCCTGCTCATACCCCTGTGAATCCAATAAGTAACACTACTGTACAGTCCGGTCTCTTCGTCTGATATGTCGCATATCTAGCTTAAGGGTGGTAAACGTTAGACCCCAGTAGCTTGATAAGTCGTGCCGATGTGAAGCTCATAACGGTTCGAGAAACTACTGATAACACTTACCAGTAAATCTCAGCAATCCTGGTCTGGGATTTCCTATTATGGTCAATCGAGGACAGCGCAACATCAACCCCTTATACCGGGAGAGACGAAATCCCCTCCTATCGCTTATTGCCTCCATGTGACTCGGGTCTGTACCCAAAAACTACCATTTTTCACGTTCTCTTGAACGTGGTAAGGTGGAAATCAAAGCACATTGGGAATCACACAAGACTCTATAACGATTTCGGGTCAACAGACTAACCTGTACCAGTGTAACTAGAGAACTGCTATCTGACGTGAGGTATAATACCATCTAGGACTTCTCGGCGAGTCCTGTTCAGTATACCCAGTCTCCACTGAGCACCCGTATACCATCTTTGATTTCAAACACCAATGGATGTGGGATCATCCATCGCCCATCATATGGGTCAAGAAGCGTATACGCTAGTCTACACTGGAATATCGATGCCATGTCTTGATACACCCACGACTAGGAACAATTAAAGGACGGACTTGTGAACTACCCTGGCCCTACTAGTATGATCTCCATCATAGTCCTGAAAGTCAAGTACACATCCTAAGGGCTTTATCAATATGTGAGAGCAAGACAGTATCACAATACAAATCAACATGTTAAGATAAAGAGCAACTAGATAGCATACTATCATGTCGAGCAATAAAGTCCTCTCTATATATGTCCAAGAATCCACTATAATATACATCACATGTTCAATAATGGCCTCTAGGGCATACATACAACTAACAATCTCCCACTTGCACTAAGGCCAATTGTTGTAGTATCTCATACCCAACATCCCGAAGAGTCTCTCAAATTGTGTCTTGGGTATGGCCTTCATAAGTGGATCCGCAGTGTCCTTCGTGTCAACTCTCCTGACCCCGATCTCTCGGAGATCAACTATCTCCCGAATCAGGTGATACCATCTCAGAATATGTCTGGATCGCTGATGGGACCTGGGTTCCTTGGCCAAAACCACTACTCCATTGTTATCGCAATACAAAGGTATTGAATGCTCGATGGACGGAACCACACCAAGTTCGATAATGAATTTCTTCATCCAGACAGCCTCCTTGGCAGCATTGTTGGCAGCGATGTATTCAGCCTCCATCGTCGAGTCTGCCACGGTTTCCTGTTTAGAACTCTTCCAACAAACCGCCCCTCCATTGAAGGTGAAGACAAAACCCGAGACGGACTTAGAGTCGTCCTTATCACTATGGAAGCTCGAATCAGTAAAAGACTCTATTTAGAGTTCACCGTTACCATACACCAAGAACATATCTTTAGTCCTTCTCAAGCACTTAAGAATGTTCTTCACAGCTGTCCAGTGATTCTCCCCAGGATCTGCTTGATACTTACTCACTACACCTAGTGAGTATGATACATCGGGTCTTGTACATAGCATCGCATACATGATAGACCCGACTGCCGAAGTATAGGGTATCCCTTGCATGCGAGCTCTCTCCAAATCATTCTTGGGGGACATCTCTTTGGAGAGAGTGATTCCTGAGATCGTGGGTAAATTCCCACGCTTGGAATCTTCCATACTAAACCTCTTGAGTATGGTGTCAATATACCTGGATTAGGACAATCCCAAAATCCGTTCAGATCTATCTCTATAGATTTTAATCCCCAAGATGTAGGAGGCATCACCTAGATGTTTTATTGAGAATCTTGTTGGATATATGTATGCCCTAGAAGCCATTATTTGATAGTGGATGTATATATATATATATATATATATATATATATATATATATATATATATATATATTCATAGAACATTCTTTCTCGATATGATAGTATGCTATTTGGTTTCTCTTTATCTTGACATGTTCACTTGATCATGCTTTTATTCATTTGGAACATGTTGATAAAGCCCTGAGGATATTTGCTTGACTACTTTGATTATGATACAAATCATACTAGTGGGACATGTGTAGTTTATAAGCATATCCTGAAATGTCCCTAGTCGTAGGTGTATCAAGACGGGGCATCGATATTCTAGAGTAAACTAGCCTATGCGATTCTTGACCCATGTGATGGGCGATGGATGATCTCATATCCATTGGTGTTTGACACCAAGATTGTATACGGGTGCTCAGTGGAGACTGGGTACACTGGACGGACTCACCGAGAACTCCTATGTGGTATTATATCTATCGTCGGATAGCAGTTCTCAGATGACACTGGTACAGGTTAGTCTGTAGACCTGAGATCGTCATAGAGTCTTGTGTGTTCTCCCACCGTACTTTGATTTCCACCATACCACGGCTCTACTGAGTCGTGCAAACAGGTGGTTTTTGGGTACAGTCCCGAGACACATGGAGGCAATGGACGATAGGAGGGGTTTCGTCTCTCCCGGTATTGGGGGTTGATGTTGCGCTGTACTCGATTGGCTATATCAGCAAGTCCCTGGCCAGGGCTGATGAGATTTACTGATAAGTGTTATCAGTAGTTTCTCGATCTGTTATAGACCATATATCGGCATGACTTATTGAGTTATTTGGGTCGACGATGCCATCCCTAGACTCGATATGCAGCATATCTGACGAAGAGACCGGACTGTACGGTAAGTGTTACCGGTTGGCCCGATAGGAGTTTTGACAGGTTCGCTTGTTTTTCTTCTGCTCGCTCAATACCCGGGTGGCCGTTACGTTTAACTGACCGCTTGCGGCTTGTGGATGTTTGATATGATCATCACCTACTGCCGGCGTATTGACGAGTCTTAGAGTCCCACAAAGGGGTTACCTAGCTCAGGCGAAAAGATGTGGGGTGCATATGATGATATGCGCGGATGCTTGATTAAATGCGTGTATGTGATACCGCATTATAATCTGGCGTTTTCTATTGGTCGGGTCGTATGTGATATGACCGGTTTATTCAATCAATTGTTCATTTGATATTGTGACCATTAGATTTCACTTGAAACCTTTTCTATTTGGATGTATGCATGATTGGGTTTATGTGCACATAGTGATGTGTATGCACATATACATGCATACATACTTATCATGGTTGTTGATACATTGGAGATGGGAATGCAAGAATCACATGGTATAAAATATCCATATATTTTTATTATTTGAGAAAAGAAAATGGATTAATTCATGGTTGATATTTATCTACACTTGACCACATTTCACCTAATTATTAACCATGGATTAATTTTCCATTTGGCTTTTTAACTCAATGATAAAATATCTAGATATTTGTTTACCATGGTTGGGTGAGAGTATGACTCTCATATATATTTTCATTTCTCATTTTATTTTTAGAAATAATCACAAATAGAGCTCAAGCATTTCCATCTTCTTCTTCTTCCTTGCTCTCTTGACTTTTCTATAGAGTGAGGAACATAAAAAGAAAGGGTTTTTTTTAGTGAGCATACAAACCACATCACTATTCTACTTTAGTTTAGCCCACTAGATTAGAGTGTTTGCTTCATCTTCATCCTTGATCAAGTGAAGCTAGGAGCTTGAGAAAAAGGGCCCCGGGTGGATCGTCGTGGACAACGAAGGATTCTAGTGGGCCGATTCAAACTCTAGTTGTTCCAAGGAGTCTAGCAAGGAGGTCTACAAAGGTTGTATTCTTCTCCACTTAGTGTTAGACACTTGTTATAGTATGTGATACTATCTTGTTACCCTAAACTTCTAGTTTGATCCTAGGTTATTTTGCTTAGCACCCTAAAAACTTTTATTGTAGCATGTTTGATGCAAGACAAACCCTTATGTGGTGCTAAGGAAACCCAACAGTGGTATCAGAGCCAAGCTAGAAACTTAGACGATATTAGATTAATTACGAAACCGAAACAACTCCGAATTAACAAAACTAAAACCCTAAAATATGCTTCTCTGTCGATTTTAAAACGAGCTCGAAAATTTTTTTAAACAACTGCAGAAGCTTGTATATACTGCACTGAGAACACCGGAGAAAAACGAGGGAATTCTGCCACTAATAAACCGTCCACATGGACCAAAATTCCGGCCTGGCCGGCCCCCTTCCCCAGAACTGCCTCGTATTGTTCTGGTGCTCTGGCCTGTAGGTTTTGGGGTTTCAGGTGTTGTTTGCTTAGGCCAAATTTTCATGTGATGCTAATTTAGCTTAGGGGCTTATTCGGTGTGTTTCGTAGTCGTATGTTTTAACATTGTATTGGTAACTTGGACGACGTTTAACTGTTCGAACGGATATCACACACCACCTTATTACTCTCGCTGAAATTTTCCAAGTGTAGGAATTTTCCATGTTAAAAATATTCGAATAGTTGTGCAAGTATTCCTATGGACCCTCTAGACTAACAAAACCCTAACTCGATTTTATGACCATGGAACCGCGGCTAAACCTTATGGTTTGCCGTAGTCCTTTGGCGCCATAAGTGAGGCAAGGGTTGACCCTTCTACGGCTGGTCCATAGAAACCGTGGCACATTTTTTTGGGTATTTTAACTTTGCTCAAGTGTTGAGCTCTCTCGGGGTAATTTATGGGTGTTTGTTGATTCGATCAAAGGGTTTAATGTCGTCTAGATGTATATGATACTTATTTCTGCGAGTCGCCGATTTTTTGGCGCTTACCGGAGTGTATCGTCGGTTTCGTTGTTATATGTCAATGACAATTGGGGTAGCATACTTGCTTACGTTGATGACATGTGATGTTATGTGTTGCTGTGATATGATGTATAAGATCGTTGTGATAGAATGGCCGGGGGTTTTATGTGAGATGCGATTTTTCTTTTTCATTCATGTAAAATTCATTGTATGTAATATTCTTCTATTGGGGCCCATCCGGGTTGAGGATGATGTCACCTTTGATGTATATTATTTACTTTTCCGCATTAGGGTAAACACAAGGTGGGGAGCACAAGTGACCGGGTTCTAGAGTCTAGTGGGAGGGCATCTCGAGGAGTCAAGACCGGGTCTCCTAACTCTAGAATTGGTAGGGTCACTTGCCACTCTCGTAGGGGTCTAGGGTATGAGATTGGCTATTCATCACAACCGTGGAACCCGTATTTTCTATCATTGGCTAAATATAAAATACGGAATTCCTATTATATCATATATATTCATTTATGTGCTTCTGCTGTTGATATTCTGTGATGTTATCACTTTATATGATGAGACGAATGATATTATTATATATATGATATATAATAAGCGTTGCTTATATTTTACATCCGCGCTAGTCCTGCCCCGCTATGCTGTTAGTTAAGTAACCTAACGGGACACTGTGGCGAATGCGAATGACATAAGCGTACGTTCTATTTTCGTTTCTTTTCTATGATGGCTTAAGAACTTAAATGATGGGACTACATTAATATGATTAATGTAAAGGAAAATAAACCTAAAAGATGTTGTAAAATCGAATTTGAAACTCACTCGGCTTTTTACAAAAAAGCAACATTTCAAAATTGCGGAGCTTAAGCCACTCCTTTTGAAAACCATTAGATTCTACAACGATATCGAGTTCAAAGTGTTAAAGGTTTTCTTAAAAACCATCTGCAACCCTCCGTCATTTTAGGAAGTAGAGTACTTAGTATTCGTGCTACGTTTGTTGACCTTAGCCAAGGCGTAGTGTACGGCAGCTAAGTGATGTCTTCCTACACAGCATATGATGCGATTAATTAGGACATGCATGTGACTTTTTGACCTTAGCCAAGGGTCATATGAATGGGTCTAATTAATCGTGAAATGACGGGTAGAACTTGACTAGTGCTTGTGATTTGTTGACCATAGCCAAGGTCATGAGTGCTAGGGGTAAAAACCATATCGGGAATTTCAAGAGTTAAAATTTGCAATGAGATTGCATACCTTCCATATGATGGTTGGATTCCGATCCCACTGTGAGCAAGAGTTGCTCCCAGGAGAGTTTTGCACTTTACAATTAGCTAACTCATTAGGTGTCTAGAAAGGTGTCTACGGGGCTAAACCTCTGGGAAAACGAGGTTTATTTTAATTAGGTCTGTGCGAAAGCACGGGGAACCTTCCTCAAAGTACCGACACTGGCCTGGCTGAACGGTTAGCGAAGTTGTAGAATGTAATTAATCCTGGATAGTTTTCTTTTTAAGGTTTGAAAGAAAATTTGATAAAAGCAGTAGGAGATATCGATTAGATAAGATAATAACCAATCTGATCTTTGCAAGAGCTTTGGCTGAGTGTATTCTTTTCTCTCTCTTAATAGCAGATACCAATGACAGAATTTAAGCTCTACTAGAGAAAAATAAACTGAATGGGACCAATTATAAAGACTGGCTGAGGAACATTAATATTGCCCTAACTTATGATAAGGTATCATATGTCCTCACAGCCCCAGCCCCACCCATCCCAGGCCCTAAATCTTCAGTTGCGGATAGGGAAATCCGCAAGACATGGGATACTGACTGTGCCACGGCCAAATGCCTCGCGCTTGCATCGATGGATAACACACATCAAAAGCAGCACGAGGAGATGGATGTTCAATCCATCTTTCTCCATACAAAAGAGTTGTATGGGGAGCAATCTCGTGTCCTACTATACGAAGCATCGCGAAAGTTGTTTCAGATGCGGATGGCCCCTGGCACACCAGTAGGTGATCTTGTTTTGAAGATGATAGCTCTTATTGAAGAGCTTGAGGACCTCGGATGGACAATGGAGAACGAACAATAAGTTGATATTATTCTACAGTCTCTCCCCTGCCTTTGCTCAATTTGTAGTAAAGTTCAACATGCACAACATGGAGAAGTCACTACCTGAACTTCTCAATATGTTGAGAAGTACAGAGAGCACGCTCAAAACAGTGAAGACTCCCGCTTTGATTGCTGGGCCATCTTCCTCTTCTCGTCCAAAAGCCAAGGCCAAGGGAAAGATGAAGAAGAAACCCACTAAACCTAGAGGTGGAGTTAAAAAGGCTAAAGGGAAAGACAAGTCCACGGCTGGGGAATTGGGGAAAGGGGAGTGTTATTACTGCCACAAATCGGGACACTGGAAGCGTAACTGTGCTGTGTACTTGGATCTCAAGAAGAAGAAGCTTGGTGGTGCTTCCGCTTCAGGTGTGTTTGTGACAGAAAACTGTTTTTCTATAAAATCTTCTTCCTGGGTATTAGATACCGGTTCAGGTTCTCACATCTGCAATTCTGTGCAGGGGCTGAGAAATAGCAGAGTTTTGAAGACAGGTGACCATACTCTCCGGGTTGGAAATGGTTCCAATGTACATGCGGTTTCAGTGGGAGAGTATCACCTGGGGTTGCCATCGGGATGTATATTGGTTTTGAACCCATGTTATTATGTACCTAGTATGCTTTGTAATATAATATCCGTTTCTTTGTTAGACAATGAAGGATATAGTTTTGTATTGCAGAATAATGTTATGAACATTAACCTGAATCAAATGTTGGTTGGATATGGTACACTTAATAACAGGATATATGTCCTAAATCAACACACAGTTTTCAGCATACAACACACTAAAGTCAGGGGGCATTGTAGTTCATACCGTCTATGTGGCGTCTGGTAAAGAGGACAGTCGCATATCAACAGGTCATAGACCGCACACGCGGTCAGTGACCAAGGCGCAGGAGCAGCAACAGAAGCTCCAAGAAATGATGAATGCTGTGGCCGCACTTACCGGGCCAAAAGAAAACCCTGAAACGTCCTCGAATGAACGCCAAGAGGAAGAAACCGACGCCGAATTCCTTCGTAGAATATTGGAGAAGAAGGACAAAGAGGCTGCTGAACAAGAAGCCAACATACAGCGTATGGGCCTCCTCTTCCAAGACATGATAGGGATGGTGATACAACAAGATCCTCCGGGTGAAGAGCCCCCGATCGTCCTTGGAGACGATAGGGGAGAGACATCAAATCCTCCGCCAGCTCTGTCAACGGCTAAAGAAAATACAATCTCAAAAGCTGATTTGGACGAATACATAGCCCAGCAAATACGGGTTCATCATGCGACCGAAGCAGCCGACCAGGTCGTAAAAACGGGGCGGCCATATCCAAGTTGGTACGACCAAATCAAGTACCCGCCGGGTTACACAATTCCCAAGTTCCACGTCTACAAGGGGACGGGCAATCCTCACCAGCATGTTGCCCAGTTCAGGGCACTCTGCGGCAACACCGGCGGTGATGACAAGCTGTTGCTTCGCCAGTTTGTTGGAAGCTTATCAGATACGACGTTCGAGTGGTACTCAGAGCTCCCGAACGATTCTATTAAAACCTTCGCGGAGATGGAGTTGCTGTTTACTCAGCGTTTTGCAAGCGCCAGTGAACGCACCCCGATGACGGCACTGATTAACGCCAGGGTAAATCCAGGCGAGACGTGGGTTAAGTACGCTATACGATGGCGGAACTTATGGTCGAAGTGTGAGCAGCGCATTGAAGAAGCTCCCGCGGTGGGTATGTTTATGGGGACCCTTGATCCGCAAGAAACCATCTCACAATTTATGATGTTTTTCAAGCCAACTACCTTCCAGGCCTTGATTGACAAGCTAGCGCAAATGGATCAGATGGGCCATAAACCCCCTCTTCCAAAGCCGGACTCCCGAAATGACAAAGGGAAAGGAAAGGCAATCGTTGTCGCTAATGCTCAACAACAACCGAGCAACTCGAAGCCGGTTGTGCGTCAAAATAATATGCGCCCGTACGTAGACCTTGAGGAGAGGCTAGGGCGTCCTTATTCTTTTCCCCGCGATAAAATAAGAAGGTTATTCAAGCTGGCATTGCACAACAGACTCATAAATCTACCGGATCCAAAACGTCCGTTGCAACCAAGTGATGTCAACGAGCCTAACTACTGTCCTTATCATAGAGTACTGGGTCATCCGATCGAGGATTTCTACGTTTTCAAAAATTGGCTTGAAAACCAGTACCGACAGGGTAAATTCGCGTTGTCTGACAAATGGAAGGTGAATCCCCCGCAGCCCCACACCTCTAAGGGTAAGAATACGCCAGGGGCAACATGCTCCATCGTTGAAGAACCTCCTTGGGAGGTTGTATTATCAACCAAGACAAAGAGGATGCTAAACGATCTTCAGACATGTCCAGCGATCAAGTGGAAGAACCCGTTGGAACCGCAGGTCATTGAAGGGATGTTGAAGCTACGTCCAACTTCAAAAACCGATGGTGGTGGCCCAAGCACTTGCAACCAGCCGTCAAAATCTTCGAAAAAGAAGAAGAAGAAATCTAAGAAGCCCGTGAAGCTTGGCGACAAGCGCACGGACTTGCAAAAACAAATTGATGAGCTGGAGGAATACAACCAGAAGGCACGGACTCCCATTACATTCCAAGAATTCCTCAGTCACGCCTTTCAAGAGGAAGATGAGGTAGAAAGTTCATCGGATGAATCCGAGGAATATGTGGCGAGTTGTCATATGATTTCCCATTCGTTCATGAACGATGAGGAGACTTCTTGTATTGAAACGCTGGGAGCAGATCCTGAATCAAAAATTCTGGGGCTATCAGATGAAATAATTAACGCATTCCTTAATGAAGCTCGGTTGAAAAGTAAAGCTGATCAAGAACGCGAGACTGCCATATTTGAAAGGGCCAAACGTCAGCGACTAGATGAAAGAGCTGAGATGATCCCGCTGGAGCAAAATACCTCCACTACCGACAAAAGCCGATTCAAGATGAGGAAAAAGTTTGCTAAGGCCATATCAATGGGCATGAAGCTACCATCCTCCGAAGGAAAAATTACTAATGAAATAGAAATGCACCCTTCCTATTGCTTATATCATCAGAAGGTGTCGCACCCCACTCAAGAGTGCAAAGCTTTCGATAGATGGTGGCAGGGATATGTTGCTCATCGACAACATTTTAAGCGGGAGAAACGCAAAACTCGTCAGGAGCAAAGAAATACGACTGAAGGGCTTAAAAGAACTACCGGCAATTGCCGCATGGTTAACACTGGCGGGTCACAAGTGCCTACATTCGGGAGCGATTCTGATGAAGAGTTGGAGCTTAGTCCCCTCTTTAAAGAGTCCACTTCGGGAAAAGAAGAAGAGCCGAAGATTTGCGAGAATATCCGGCTGCGGAATCGGACGCTGCCTGAAAAAAAATCTCGGACCCTCAAACAGAAAAGATAAAGGGAAAGAAAAGGTTTCTGAAGATACCGTCTTGGATGACCAAGTGGTGGAGAGCTAGCTACCAAAGACCCGCCAAAGAAAAATAAGGTGGATTACAACGTCTTAGCGCATCTGAGGAAGCTGCCCTCACAGCTCAGCATTCTTGACGCCCTTTTGTTATCAAAGAAGGCGAGAGATTCGTTAATTAAGCACCACAGGACCCGGAGCAGTTCCAAGCTTTCCTGGCCGAACAAAAGATGAAGGATGAATTGGAGGAAGTGCACACGGCCGATGTCACTTTCGGCGACGAGGACCATATCCTTGGGACGTGCGAACACAATCGCCCCCTCTATGTCTCAGGATACTGCCACGATATTAAGATAGGCAAAGTCCTGATCGACAATGGATCATCCGTTAATCTCCTCAACGTACGGGTGTTAAAAGAAATCTTCATGAGTGTCCAGCACCTTGCTCGGGACAAGATCACCATCTCCGGGTTCGACTCCCAATCATCAAAGACTCTTGGATCTGTGATACTGACGCTCCGCTTTGGGCTGCTCGTCACGGACATTAAATTCCATGTCATAGACGCCAAGACATACTACAACGCTTTGCTCGGCCGACCATGGTTACACGAGTACAACATCATCCCTTCTACACAACATCAGTGTATGAAGTATTTTAAGGATGGTTTCGAGTATACCGTGACGGGAGAACTGAACCCGTTCTCTGTGAACGAGGTCCGCAAATATGAAGATGCCAAATACTTATTACCGGATTTCGGAGACACGGAAAGGTGTCACAAGCCGGAGAATAAAACTAACGCTACCATCCCTGTCTTCGGCAGTGATACCGAGGAGGAAGAGGAGATAGTTTATTCGGGTCTGCCCCAATACAACAAGCCGGGACCATCCGCTCCTACGTTGATCTTTGGTAGTGATTCGGAAGATGAGGTCCATGCTGTATTCTCTGCTCGACCTTTAATACGAGCTCCCGCTGACGAAGAGCAAAGTCTGCAAGTCTCCATGGTGCCGCTTAAACACCGTAAAGAACTGGATGCACTTTACAAAGTAGAAGAGCTGCAAACGTTCTATATCCCTCCCAGGCGAGAAAGCGAAAAAGCAATTCTATTCTACCGCTCTGAAGAAACCAAAGTGGAGAAAGAAATCTAGCATGGCGCGGATCCTACGCTTGATAGGCTTCAGCCTATCCGTCTTCCCAGATATTATACGGAAGGTTTAAAAAGGCTGCTGAAACGCCAGGGGATATCCTTCAAGCAGACCGTCTAAAAAGCCAAGTTCTATGATAAAGTCTGGAACGTTCCCGGGACTCAACATAAACTGCCTAATGGGAGAATGGAGACAAAAGGGCTTGGGTACATCCGGTCAAAGAAGCGAGAGCTACTAAACAGCTGTTACGTCATGTATGGATTCGATGAAGAAGCGGAGGCTCAATGGGAGGACGCTAATCCCGAACCAGTGAAAGTTCCAGACGCAAAAGTGCTCAATCCGTCGTTCGAAGAACAAATGAACAAATTTATAAGGGAAGCTAGTCAAAGAGTCCGAGACGACCATAACCGCGAAATGGCCAAAAAGGCTCGACGCAGAGGCAGAAATAAGTCGAAAGGCCAAAAAGGCGCTCAAAAGCAACAAAGCGGGGCTAAGAAGCAACGCAAACGAGAGTCGAGCATTATTGATCTATCCCTCATGAAGAAAATGGGTCGAGCATACTTATTTCCTCGGGACAAGATGAAGAAGATACTTGATCTTGCTCTAAAACATCAAATGCTTACACTGCCGGAGTCCAAGAACCCCGAACAAGCAGGCGAAGCCTCTGACCCAAATTATTGCTCTTACCATCGAGTAACAGGGCATCCTCTCGAAGACTGCTTCACCTTCAAGAATTGGGTCGAAGATCAGTATCAGCTTGGCAAGTTCGCTCTGTCTGACAACTGGAGGGTAATGCCGCCACAGAAGCACGAACCCAAATTCATGAGAACAGAACCAACTCCACATTGGGATTGTAAGCGGATTCACACCTGTCACATGATAACAATATTAAAAGAAGAGCCCGAGAACATGGATAATCTTCCTTGGTGCTTCGAGAACGGCAATGATGAGGTGGTCTCAGAATTTCCACCGGCGCCAAAAGAAGTGGAGGATGGAATACACACCACCGCAGATAACCTCAAGAAAATCGAATTGGGGACAACTGATGACCCACGGCCGACGTTTGTCAGTGAGCTACTATCTGAAGAAAGGGTGACTGCGTTAAAAGACGACCTTGTACAGCACAAAGATTGCTTTGCGTGGACATATTCCGAGATGCCAGGACTAGATCCAGAAGTCGCTGTGCACAAATTGGCGATATCTCCAGACGTCAAGCCAGTCAAACAGGCGTCGAGAAGAATGCGGCTCGAGCTTGAGATGAGTATTAATGCCGAGGTCAAGAAGCTGATCGACTCTGACTTCATTCAGGAAGTTCAATATCCTGAATGGATCGCCAACATCGTCCCGGTGATGAAGAAAAATGGGACGGTGCGCATATGCATGGACTTTCGGGATCTCAACAAAGCCTGCCCGAAGGATGATTTCCCGGTGCCAGTCACCGAACTGATGATAGACAATACATCTACTCATGAGGTTTTCTCCTTCATGGATGGCTCATCAGGGTATAATCAGATAAAGATGCATTCCGAAGACCAGAAGCACACCGCCTTCAGGACCCCTCTAGGGATATTTTGTTACAAAGTGATGCCCTTCGGTTTAAAGAACGCCGATGCTACTTATCAGAGGGCCATGACCAAGATCTTCGATGTCCTTATACATGAAATCGTCGAATGCTATATCGACGACCTCATGGTTAAAAGCAAATCATACGAGGAACATCTCGAGCATCTGAAGACCGTATTTCAACGCCTTCGGCAATACAACTTGAAGATGAACCCTCTTAAGTGTGCATTCGGAGTTTCCTCGGGCAAATTCTTAGGATTCATCGTCCGACACCGGGGTATCGAAATAGATCCGTCAAAGATCAAGGCGATCATGGAAATGCCTCCGCCAAGGACTCTCAAGCAGCTGCGGTCTCTCCAAGGGAAGCTCGCGTATATACGGCGATTTATAGCCAACATTTCAGGAAAGTGCCGTCCTTACAGTCACCTGATGAAGAAGGGAACCTCGTTCGTTTGGGACCAACAATGCCAAAGCGCGCTAAATGAGATTAAGCAATACTTGCAAAACCCTCCAGTGTTGGCTGCCCCGGTCAAGGAAAAGCCCCTCATCCTTTACACAACCGCCCTCGAAGGTTCCTTAGGCGCACTGTGGGCACAAGAGAACGATCAAGGGAAAGAAAGATCACTCTACTACTTAAGTCGAGTTCTGCTGGGGGCAGAAAGCAACTACTCCCCCATTGAAAAACACTGCCTGGCGTTAATCTTCGCGATAACAAAGCTCAGGCACTATGCGTTGGCGCATGAGGTCCGTCTCATTTCAAAGGTGGACCCCCTTAAATATTTGATGTCGAAGGCCATATTGACGGGACGACTCGCTAAATGGGCTCTGCTCTTGATGGAGTTCTCGATAATGTATCAACCTCTTAAGGCAGTGAAAGGCCAGGCCATCGCCGACTTCCTTGCTGAGCACCCGATACCCGCCGATTCTCCTCTGAATTGCGATTTGCCAGACGAACATGCATTTGACGCAATCGACGGTGGTGATACCCAATGGGAGCTTTATTTCGATGGAGCATCTTCCACGAAAAAGCGCAAACAAAGTACCCCTATAATCAAATCGGGGGTATGCCTCATCTTCGTGACTCCGCAAGGAGGGATAATGCGCTTCGCTTTTTCCTTAACAGAGCCGAGGACGAACAATGAAGCCGAATATGAAGCTTTGATAGCAGGCCTCGAGATCGCCATTGACATGGGAATTGAAAACCTCCTCATATACGGAGATTCTCAACTGGTTGTTAGTCAAGTAAACGGCGATTACCAAACGTGCAAACCGGAGTTGGTGAAGTACGGTGAAAAGGTGCAACAACTGTTGACCCAAATTCCTTCCTATACTTTGGAAAGCATACCGCGTGCGGAAAATAGCAAAGCGGACGCATTAGCCAAGCTCGCTAAAGAACTGGCTGATGAGAACCTCGATGACGTTAGAATCGTGGTACAAAGCCGTCGGGTGCTTGCCCCAGCAGAAATACCTCCGGAAACATCCAAAGAAAAGGGAGCGACTGAGCAGACGACCTTACAAATAAAAGAACGAGAAAAGGCTGAGGATTGGAGGGAAGTCTTTATAGACTACTTTAAGTCCCACCGAATGCCCGAAGAAGCGTCCACAAGACATCAGCTCATGAAACGAGCTCTGTCTTTCGCCTTCGTCAATGATACTCTATACAAGAGGTCATTCGATTCTCTGTGGTTGAGATGCTTAGGACCTGACGAAGCAGAAAGAGTCGTTCAAGAAGTTCATGACGGAATCTGCGGTTCTCACCAAGCAGGCTCAAAGATGAAGTTGAAGATCAAACGGATGGGCTACTACTGGCCCACGATGATTCAAGATTGCCTCGAATATGCAAAGCAATGTCACTCGTGCCAAATTCATGGGGACTTCATCCATCAGCATCTAAATCCACTACATCCAACAGTGGCTAGCTGGCCATTCGAAATGTGGTGAACTGACATAGTCAGCCCCATTGAACCAGCATCGTCCAGGGGACATCGTTTCATCCTGGCAACGACTGATTACTTCTCCAAATGGGCAGAAGCAGTATCGTTGAGGGAAGTGAAGAAGGAGAATATCCTCCATTTCTTCAAGACACACATCATATATCGATTTGGAACTCCGCGACGGATCATCTCCGATAACGGGCCTTCCTACAGAAGCCACAAGATCAGTCGCTTCGCACAGCAGCATAATATAGACTGGAGATATTCCTCAGTTTATAATCCGTGAGCTAATGGTCTAGCCGAAGCCTTTAACAAAACCCTGACAAAGATCATAAAGAAAACGGTGTCCCGAAATAAGAAAGACTGGCATGAGAGACTGCAAGAAGCTCTTTGGGCGTATCGAACTACGTTCAAGACAGCCACGAACGCAACGACATATGCGTTGGTATTCGGTACAGAAGCAGTACTCCCCCTCGAGATAGAGTTACCCTCTCTACGAGTGGCAGTCCACTACGAGTTGACGAACGAAGAAAATGCTCACCTTCAGCTTGAGGAGCTTGATGCCCTTGAAGAAACGCGGCTCATAGCGCAACAAAATCTGGAGGCTTACAAAGCAAAGATGACGCGCTCGTATGAAAGATTGACCCGACCGAGGACATTCCACCAAGGCGAACTTGTGCTAGTGGTCAAAAGGCCTATGATCCACAATCGCGCCAAGCGGGGAAAGTTTGAGCCAAACTATGAAGGCCCGTACATCATAGATAAGGTCTACCAGGGTGGGGCTTATCTACTCATGGACATGCACGGTGAAAGGCCTTTCAGGCCAATAAACGGTCGCTTCCTAAAAAGATACTACGCTTAATGAGCCACAGCCTAGGTCAATGGTAGATGACGACGACTATGTCCGTTCGCTATCTTCCCAAGCTCAAGCTGTATAAGTAGTAGCCGGCCTTCTCAATAGTGGACCGAAACGTCCTTAAACTAATGACGGACCGAAACGTGCTTAAACTACTACCGCAGCATCTTCAGGCTGACGAGATGAATAAAAGAAAAAGAAAAAAAATAAAATAAAAATATATATATATATAAAAACGGTATGTCCATAAGCAAAAAGGGCACGGATGAAAACCCGAGAGGGCTCCGTGAGTAAAAACAGCAGGGCTACCGGCGAGTGTTCGTGAAAACCCGAAAGGGCGCGACCTCATAAAAAAAACATATAAAAATAAAAAGAACAAAAAAGGGGGTATGTCCATAAGCAAAAAGGGCACGGATGAAAACCCGAAAGGGCTCCGTGAGTAAAAACAGCAGGACTACCGGCGAGTGTTTGTGAAAACCCGAGATGGCGCAACCTCGTTAAAAGACACTTATAGGGTCCTCTCAACCTTGTAAGGAGAAACCACCCGTGTGAGATCCTTACGACTCACAAGGGAGCAACACACTTAGGGATCCCCACGATTCCTAAGTAGAAAATACACTTGCGAGATCCTCACGACTCGTAAGGAGAACTCTCTTATGGAACCATCACGGCTCATAAGATTTGAAAGTCTTAAGTTACAGAGACCTAAACCCGTGCTTAAGCAACCTCCACAACTTTCGATATTGCCCTACAATTGGTCCAATACTGACTCTTGTATACAATCCACGGGCGCGAATAAACAGTTCCCTAACCAAGTCCCATCCGAGATTAGGGATATATCTGCATGGTGAACAACCTTTGTAAATCCTCTCGATTTATGAGGAGAAAACCCTCCTGTAGGATCCTTACGACTTACAGAGGAACAAACACTTAGGAATCCTCACGATTCCTTAGGAGAAAATACACCTACAAGATCCTCACGACTTGTAGGGAGAAATACCTTTGTGAGACCCTTACGGCTCATGAAGTCAAGAGCCTTAGTCGACAGGACCTTAACCCTGTTCGCTAAGCCACCCTTGTTCGACATCGACAGAAGCAGATGATGATTCGCTCCTGGCAATATCCCAGTTGTAGCGGTGCTGATGTCGAAATCGGTGTCTAATTTCAGGTTTACGGCGAAAAGCCAGTAGGCCGCACATGCATACGAAATTGCCGAAATAATGGGGCAACTTGCAATAAAAAGCAGCAAGTAAAAACGTATGCACACGAAATAGCCGAAATGATGGGGCAACTCGCAATAAAAAGCAGCGAGTAAAAATAAAATAAACAGCCGAAATGATCGGGCACCGCGAAAAATAGCTGAAATGATTAGGCAATCGCGACCTTCGCGATATAAAAGCTGAAATGATAGAGCATCGCGGAAATAAAATAAAAAAAAAAGAAGAAATGATAAAACTTTGGCCCTACAGTTAAGATCACGTCGAACCCTGTATACAATCCAAGGGTGCAAACAAAGAGGGAACCATACTTTCCCAACAGGCTCCGCCAGAAAACGAAGCTAAATCTCGACGGTTCATCCCAACTCCGAAGAAACCAGTGTCTTCGGCAAATACCTCAACTCACAGATACAAACACTCCATGACGAGAGCCTCCTGATCCGCGTCGACTCGCAGAGCAACCAGTGCCTCCGTGGGAAATTCTCGACTCGTTTCAACCCCAAGGAAACAAATAATCCTTGGCGCTAGGGAAACAAATAATCCGTAGCAAACACCTCAACTCACGGATACAAACACCCCTTGACGAGAGCCTCCTGATCCGCGTCGACTCGCAGAGCAACCAGTGCCTCCGTGGGAAATTCTCGACTCGTTTCAACCCCAAGGAAACAAATAATCCTTGGCGCTAGGGAAAAAAATAATCCCTAACAAACACCTCAACTCACGGATACAAACACTCCTTGACGAGAGCCTCCTGATCCGCGTCGACTCGCAGAGCAACCAGTGCCTCCGTAGGAAATTCTCGACTCGTTTCAACCCCAAGGAAACAAATAATTCTTGGCGCTAGGGAAACAAATAATCCCTAGCAAACACCTCAACTCACGGATACAAACACTCCTTGACGAGAGCCTCCTGATCCGCGTCGACTCGCAGAGCAACCAGTGCCTCCGTGGGAAATTCTCGACTCGTTTCAACCCCAAGGAAACAAATAATCCTTGGCACTAGGGAAAAAAATAATCCCTAGCAAACACCTCAACTCACGGATACAAACACTCCTTGACGAGAGCCTCCTGATCCGCGTCGACTCGCAGAGCAACCAGTGTCTCCGTGGGAAATTCTAGACTCGTTTCAACCCCAAGGAAACAAATAATCCTTGGCGCTAGGGAAATAAATAATCCCTAGCAAACACCTCAACTCACGGATACAAACACTCCTTGACGAGAGCCTCCTGATCCGCGTCGACTCGCAGAGCAACCAGTGTCTCCTTGGGAAATTCTCAACTCGTTTCAACCCCAAGGAAACAAATAATCCTTGGCGCTAGGGAAACAAATAATCCCTAGCAAACACCTCAACTCACGGAAACAAACACTCCTTGACGAGAGCCTCCCGATTCGCGTCGGCTCGTAGAGAAACCAGTGTCTCCGCGGGAAATTCCCGATTCGTCTCAACTTGCAAGATGAAGTCTCAGGCAGCAGGGATTAAAAAACTTGCTTCCTGAACAATGGGACCCTGCAAGTCGATCTAAAAACAGTCTCTTGCATACTATTCACGGGTCTCACTCTCCAACGTCGAATTTCGACAAGGAGGGAAACAACCGCTTACGGGTCCTCTCGACTCATAAGAGGGAAAAATTCTCTTATAGGATCCTTACGACTTATAAGAGAAAACCACACTTAGGAATCCCCACGATTCCTAAGGAGAAAAACCCCCCAACGAGATCATCTCGATCCATAGGGAGAAAAGTCTCTATGAGACCCTCACGGCTTATAGAGTTGAAAAGTCTTTAGGCGGCAGATCTGAACCTACGACCTAAGCCATCACTATCTTGTGAAGAAATCAAGATGCTTACTCTACTACCTGCTAATTGTGACAGTGTGCTGATAATAAGAGAGTGACAAAAAGAACATCCGATTTACATTTGATCAAGCGTTTAAGATATACTCATGCATGCATGTGCAAACAGTTCGGAACGAGGAATAAGACAAGTTGAAATGGAAATTTTCTATTCATATCATAAAAAGGGGTTCTTACAATCACGGAGAAATAAATAATAACATTATCAAAATGTTTACAAAGGTATAACCTCGGATCCGGGGCACGGATTGAGGAATTCAAAAGTAAGGCCATCCAGAGTTCTCCTGGCCTTTCTGATGATTCTTGTGCGCAGCCGCTCGCGCTCCTGTGTGTCAAGGTATTCGGCAAGGCCCCCTATCCTTTGATAAGCAGCGATTATCGTCGTCTGCTGGAAGACTTGATGTAGGATGTCGATGAGGCTGTCCCACCGTTTCTTCGAGATCAGCCCCGTCAGGTACACTGAATGCACCTTGTCTTCGGCATCATCCAGCGCATTGAACGGTAGGGCCTCGTGAAACCCCGGAAGTGCTCTCCATATTACTCCCAGCACGACCTTCAAGAGAGCTGAACGATGAGGAAGCAGCCAACCACCACTTGCGTTGAGGCGACCCATGACCTCCGCACACTGGGCGTCCGTAAACTCCTGGTTTTGATGATGGCCCTGTGCGCGGATATCGTCGTAGGTGATGAACTCGTGCAAACTATATAGACGCACTGCCATTATGCCTGGAGGAAATACCACAGGAAGATTAGCGATAAAAAATATATATATACACAGAGAGTTGAATTCTTCGAGAGCAGTGCTTTGCAAACAGGAGTGATTACCAAAATCCTAATAAGGGGAATTTAAATAAATTTCCCGAGAACTCTGAGATCGTTACTATTAAAAGATGATATAATCCATTAGATACAAAACTCCATTTTTAGTTTTCATTATCCATATTCAGACTCTTAAGAGTTCTTCATCAGAAGATCCAAGGATCCATATCCTGTCAATGAGCAAAGCTCTGTTCATAGGTTAAGAAACCCTAAAACAAATTTTCGAGAGCAAAGCTCTGTTCATGAAACCTCAATGGGGATTTCTCTAGATCAAAAGATCTTTGAGAGCAAAGCTCTGTTGGGATTTCTTAGATCAAAAGATCTGTAAGAGCAAAGCTCTTTGGTTAAGATTAATTTAAGTTAATTTGATTTAAATTAATTTTACCTAAAGTTTCTAACTTTGGAAATGAGCAAACCTCTGAAATTCTCAAGCAAGAGCAAAGCTCTGGAAATTAAAATCTTAAAGATGGTGAAGATTTTCTAAGGGCCAAGAGTCCTATTTATAAGGCGCTTCCGCCCCTTCAGCTCACCCCTTGATCCAACGATCAGGAGTTTGCCACCGCTGCACTCACATGCGTGCCACGTGAGCGCAACGGTGGGGGGGCATTTGTTTCCCCCAATCAGAGCAAAGCACTGTTGAAATTCAAAATTCAAAATTTTGAAGCGACGCTTCAAATCCCGGGCGCAACGCGCCACGTGTCTGGCACAGACGCCTCAGCGCAGCGCCCCAGGCAGTGCACCTAATCAGAGCAAAGCTCTGTTTAAAGCAAAATTAAAGGAAGCAACGCTTCAGTTGCGCAAGCTTTGCGCTGCGCGACACGTGTCAGCGCAGATGCGCTAGCGCAGTTGCGCTGCGCGACACGTGTCAGCGCAGATGCGCTAGCGCAGTTGCGCTGCGCTTTGCTTTGCATGACACGTGTCACGCTCTGAGCATTTGCGCCCAAACAGAATTAAAATTTTAAAGAAATTTTTTCTGTTCTTGGTAAAAACAAGAAGATTTTCTTCTGTAAAACAGAGGCCTTTGGATCAAAGATCCAACGGTGGGGAAAATTCCCCAAATCACTCAGAGAAAATCTCTTTAATAAATTTAACTAATTTATGGGCACTATAAAAAGGACCCCAGCCCTCAATTCAAAGCGAGGGGGGATCAACATTTTTTATTGAGAACTCTGAAGAATTGAAGAGAATTCCTCAAGAAAAAAAAGGTAAAAACCTTTAGAAAAAAAAGAGAAATTTCTTCTAATAAGATCATTGATCTAAGAACAAGATCAATGATCTTCATATAATAAACAGTGCTTTGCACTTCTGATGAACCACTGGTTCTTTAAAACAAGGAAAAAACAAAATAAAGAACAGTGCTTTGCACTTTTTTATGAATCTTTGGTTCCTGAAATAAGAAAAAACTTATTTTTTCTTTGATCTAAATTAGATCAAGAAATCAAATAGTGCTTTGCACTTCTTTTATGAACCATTGGTTCTTGAAGATTCTCAGATCGTAGTGCTTTGCACTTGCAAATTGTGCTGTTGCACTCCTGGATTGGCGCAAGCCCTCAGAGCGTGCCATGTGTCAGCAGCGCAGGCGTAGCGCATTAGCGCAGCGCACTGCGCTTGCGTAACACGTGTCAACACCACAAGCGCTTGCGCTCTCTGACTGGCTCAAAGCGCCTGATAAATGCAATGCACTTCTTAAAGGGCCAGGCCCAAATCAAAAAGAACTAGCGGGCCTAATTAAATTGCAAAGCAATGAAAGGGCAGAGCCCAAATAAAATTGATGCCCTGCATCATTCATAAATGGGCAGAGCCCAAGATAAATTGATGCTTTGCATCCTTTATGGGCAGAGCTCAAATTAAAATACAATGCTGAACATTTTTCAACTGGACTTAGCCCAATTTTGGCCGTAAGTCCTCAAATTAAATTAACTGAGCAAGATTGCTCCCCTAAATCAATTTACCTCCGGTTCGAGGGTACATCTCCGAACTCCTCTGACACCTATCGTTGTAATCCCTCAACGAAGACAGAGAGGTGACGGGTCCCAACGACCACACATGAATATGGACTGCGGGGTCCTTAAACTCGTGGAACGAAACGTCCATAAACTAATATTGGACCGAAACGTCCTTAAACTAATGTTGGACCGAGACGTCCTTAAACTAATATTTGCCCCAAAATGGGAATGTCGGACCGAAACGTCCTTAAACTAATATTGGACCGAAACGTCCTTAAACTAATAATAGACCGAGACGTCCTTAAACTAATATTGGACCGAAACATCTTTAAACTAATGATGGACCGAAATGTCCTTAAACTAACGATGGACCACCACGTCCTTAAACTGGCAATAGACCACCACGTCCCTAAACTGGAACACGGACCACGGACCACTACGTCCCTAAACTAGAACAACAGAGCCTCCAAATGCTCTTTTGTTGGATCTAAACGGTCCCGTTTAAGTTGATCTTAGCCCCAAATACGGCTAATGTATCCTTAAACATTTAAATGGACTATAAAATTCCAAATCAACTTTGGTTCAAGGGTACATCTCTGAACTCCTCTGACACATATCGTTGTAATCCTTCAACGATGTCAGAGAGATGATGAGTCCCGGCGGCCATATATTAAATGGATCACCACGTTAAGTCGATCTTAGTCTAAAACAGGACTAACATATCCTTAACGGATGTTTAAGTTGATCTTAGCCTCAATACGGCTAACGTATCCTTAAACTAAAAACACCAAACCCAAATCTAAGTAAATACGGATTTGGACTAATCCACGTCCTACGGGCGACGGCATTACTCAGTCTCCGTATACAATCCACGGGCAACCATAAACAAAACAAACACACACGACACGAAGTGAAATTCTGGAGAAGGAGAAAGTTGTTACCGCGATGCGGTAGCGTAATTAACTACAGGGGCTTGCGCCTGCAGGGAAGAGCGTCCCCACAATCAAAAACCCCTCTAGCGAGGGGGAATCTGACAAAGTTTGCTACATCGGCCGCATCCGTCTAAACCTCCGATACACGGTGCCATAAATCAACTTGGCATCTTCGGAGAGGTAGAAGGATAAAACCATATAGCATCTGTCCCGAATCTCAGGAAAGACGCCCTAGCGTCGTCACCGTCTTTCGGAGGGGAACAGTCCATCTGCCAGATTTCGTAGTCATGGTATGCATGGATGGCAAGTAGGATCCGGATGGACTTAAGCATAGCAACTGGAGAAAAGGTTTCGTCATAATCCACACCTGGTCGTTGACGAAAACCTTTTGCTACAAGTTTAGCTTTGAAAGTCTCAACTTTTTCATCTACACCAAGTTTTTTCTTGAAGATCCACTTGCTCCCGATGGGTTTTATCCCTTCAGGAGCATCTTCCAAAGTCCATACTTTGTTGGTGTACATGGATTCCATCTCAGATCGCATTGCATCTAGCCATTTCACCGAGTCCCCACTCGTGATGGCCTGCTCGAAGCTAGTTGGGTCATCATCAACCATGATGCAATCCTCGCTCCCACCATCAATGAGATAACCGTAGTATCTCTCAGGTGGGTGAGGAACCCTACTAGATCGGCGGAGAGGCTGAGGTTCGTCGGGTACTACTAAATCCTCTGGTTCCACCAAATCTTCTGTTGCAGTTTGTGCAGCTGGAACTTCTTCCAGTTCTACCTCTTTGCCACTAATTTCTTTTTCAAGAAATTCCTTTTCTGAAAAGGTGGCATGACGAGAAACAAACATCTTTTGTTCCTCGGTGTGGTAGAAGATATACCCTCACGAATGTTTGGGATATCCAATAAACTTGCACATAACGGGCCTTGCCTCGAGTTTGTCAGGATTTTGTATTTTGACATAGGCCGGACAACCCCACATCTTAATAAAATTAAGACATGGTCCCTTCCCCTCCCATATCTCATATAGAGTGGTAGGTATTGATTTGGTTGGAACTCTATTCAGTAGGTATGCTGCTGTCTCAAGCGCATAACCCCAAAAGAAGATAGGTAACTTAGCGGTGTTGTTCATACCATAATATTGCATTATTATATTCCCCATTCTTATTCGTTTTATAAATAAACAGGTGCTTTTGACGCATGTCTGCTACATATTACAGGTTACAGGTTCTTGGATCTAAAATAGTGAAAAAGATAAAAGACGATGCAAAAGTGGAACTACAACTAACAAATAGAAGGATCTTGATCAAGCCTATATAAAAGATAAAGTTCACAAAGTACAAGGCAATGCAAGGTCCAAGATCGCGAAGCCACGGTTAAAGTCCACCACAATTATTCACTGGAGATCTGGAAGAAACCTAGAAGCCCAATTGAGAAAAAAACCAAAGAAATAAGAAGCCCAAAAAGCCCACCACCAGCACATAAATTTGCAGAATATGATCCAATCATTGGGCCGCGGAACCGTGGCCCAACCCTTTCTGTGGCCGCGGTTCCGCGGCCATATAGAGCCCGAAGATAAAATATTTTTTACCAAAAGTCCAGAGGCGGCGCGGATCTTTGACTAGGTCTTTTCTTAGAGGGCATTTTTGTAAAAACAGATGTGCGAATCAATTGTAACCTAGGGTTTCTATGAATCTATAAATAGAACCCTAAAAACCTTTTCTAGGGTATGCTTCTTTTCACTTCATAAATTCAGATATGTACTGTGTTCATGTTTGGAGAGAGCCATCAATAAAAATTAGTAAGTTCCCTTATTTTCTTTGCTTTAGTTTACTTTAATTTAGAATGTCTTTAAATTCCCTAATGAGCGAGTAGTCTCCTCGCTTATTAGGGTTAGCTTTAGGGAAAGGTTTGAGAGATGAGATCTCTCACCACTTTCTTGCCCCTTCACACATAATAATTAGAACTCCATGCATACACGCACACACCGCTCCCTGCAGCACCTTACCCCTCGAGGTAATGGTGATACCGTAGTATAAAGGACCGGTTGCGCGTGTTTTCCATGGAGGTTTGGGTAAGGATCGATAAAGGAAGGACAAGAACCTAGAGGAAGAAACATCTTCCCAAATGATTCTAATCCACTTTATTGATAATTACCATAACACCTAATAGATCTATAATAGGGCATTGAAAGCGGTGAGGAAACCTTTAATCTCTCAACTTCCCCTAAACCTAACCCTAACAAGACTTAGATCTAGATAATCTTAGTATAACTTAATTTGGTAGTTTTTAGATTTAATAAATCAATCCGACACCCATCGGAATTAACTCGTTAGCGGGATTAGGAAAATACAAAATCCCTGTGGACCGACCCGTACTCACCGGCAAGCTACCAAGCGACGCCGTTCTTGATTGCGGTAATATATTTTTGATCTATAAAATCCATACAAATCAAATGGCGCCGTTGCCGGGGATCGAACCTTGGTCACCCGCGTAACAGGCGGGAATACTCACCACTATACTACAACGACGTCCAAAAAAAACGTGACGAAGCGACCAACCGGCGGTGGATCCGCGGTCAGAGGGGGCTATTCGCGGCGGTTCCGGGGTAGAGGTGACGGATCGGTTCCCCAAAAAAAAGGGCTGAAGCGCGATAAAAAAAACTCTGTAAGTCTTCTGATCTCCTCCTCTGCAAATCTCTAATATATCTTCTGAAAAATCTCCTACAGGATTCTTTGCGCTTAAAAAATCTTCCCCCTTTTCAATAACAAATCTTGTGCAGGATTCTTTGCGCCGCGCATAAAATAAAAAAAAATTTGATTGCAAGTGATTTACTGTTTTGCATATCTTTAATCGGACTTTAAGGGGCTTTTGACCAATGCAGATTGGGTGGGGATTTCATCACCCTTCCTAGGACCCCAGAAATCATATAAGGCATTGCATTGACCAATCTTTAATTAAAAAATACTAGACTCAGCCCTAAGGACTTCGAGCTCAATAGGACATAGGACTAGTTATAGGTATCGACCGTTTATCCTAACCTGACTTTGCGGTGTCTAGGCAAGTGTGTCAAAGGCTAGTGGTTATTAATTAGGCCCACTACTGTGGTTCCTTCCCACTTACCTGACACTTACCTGGCCGCAATTGGCGGTGAAGAGGCGGTTTGATGTCTTATTTCTAACCCTTTGGAACAGTTAGGAGCTGTCTAGCTGACCTAGGTGACCCTAGATCTAGGCCTGATTGTGCATTCTTGGTTGATCGAAAGTGTGTCTTAGCCCTTTATCAAAATCTTTTTTGCAACAATTTCCAAATAAAGAGCAACCGAAAAAGGAAATTTTTTTTACAACTTGCAAATTTTTGCCGCTAAGAAATCCTTGCACCACCTACCTTCTTTCTCTTCTCTTTCTTCTGTAATGGGTACCCCACATCATAAATCACTTTCCGAACTATGGTATCTCGAACCTAAGTTTGCCTCGTACGTCAATTGTTTCGGTCAATTTAAAGAAGATCCTTCCATGCCCAAAATTTCTTTGAAAGATCAAATAGAAGCGTCTAGGAGAAACAGTTCGACTTCACAACCCACTTTGTGTCAACCATGTCAACCTTCACCACCTTCATACGTTGATACCACTTTTTCAAGTCCTACTGTAACTCCTAAACCGATGTCCATTGCTGAGCATATTGCTCAATCTCGTAGCCGATCTTTCACCCCTCTCCACTCATCTAGTTCTAGGGATCCACAAGACTATTCACCTTTTTATCCACATATTGATCCTACTCATGTCCAACCATCCACTTCCTACCAGCCCTACCCGACTTTCCCACCTTCACTAGATACTGTTTCTACACAGCCAGTTGGGAGTTTCACATATTCAAACAATTTCGCCTCTTTTACCGAAACCCCTTCACAACCCATGTCTAGTTTGGAACAGTCATTGGCAGCTTATATTTCTGCAACAAACAAAATGGTTAGGAATGTGGATGCGTCCATTGCCGCACTTATGCAACCGAGTGAACCGGTAGCTAGTTTCCAACTAGCTTCACATTTTTCAATGTATAAGGAAGCGGTTGGACAGAATGAGAATTTGAGAGGAGCAAGTGCGTTCTACACATTTCCAAATCAAACCTACCCATACCCAATTCCAGCCCACAACTCCGGTTTTCCTTCGATTGTCCTAACTGATTCACAAGTTGAAAATAAAGACGAGTTGTGTGACTTTATAGTGCTTGATTTGCCAGATTGTGAAGAACCCCTTTCAAGTGAAACCACTCCTAATCCATTTGAACTTTACACCTCCACTCTAGAACCTAAATCGATAAATATCCATGCTTTTGATGAGGCGTCAGAAAATATTGATTTTCACTTGATTGAGGATATAGACGCCGGGAATATTTTGGATGATGAACCAGTAGATTTGATTGAAATTTTATGTCCAATTCATCATCCCGAGTCATTAAATGTTTCTCCCGAACTTCATATGCGTCTTGATTTTGATGATAATGGCATGGATGAGTTAAATATTGAGGAGAATTATGAGGATAGTATTGAGGAGAGTATTGAGGATAATATTGAGGTTGAACCATTTTTGTTTGATGTGTCGGATCTTCCAATTCATCCTCCTGAACCTTTAACTGTTATATCACCCTCCCTCCTTTCCATCGTTCCGACCACGCACAAGATCACGCTTGAAGACTGTGAGCTTGAAAAATTTTCCTTTGAATCTGACACAGTTCTCACAGCCGATAACACTTACGAGTGTTTCACTTTTTCGGACGATGTTGATGACTCACCGCCCGAGTTTGAGTCCTATGAATTTTCAGATGAGTTAGTTGAACCATCAGACTCGGTTGCTTACAGTCGTTTTGAACCATTGATGGAATCTTTCAAATTCGAGACAGTTTACTACGATGAGAATGAGACTATCCCTAATTCACTCCCTTTCGTCCTTCCTATCGTTCCGACCTTACAAGAGACTGTTACGCTTTCATCTCAAATACCAAGTTCGACGTACCCATCTTTTCTTGCGAATCTTGAGGGATTTGACCCCATTTCTCGACAGGTTAATAGATTAGCACAATCGTTCTTAACACATCGGTCATCACAAATTGTGCTAATTTATTCACTCGATTTACACCCTCAAGATCGTGCTACCCTTCTTTCTCTTTTCCGCCCTTCTTCTCCTCCACCGAGACCATATTCTCCCTTTCTCTCCATACGGTCTCATGTGTTTTTCATTTCTTTCCTTTACACCCCATTCTTTCACCAACCCTACCATTAACCCGATAAGATTTTTGAATGGTTGGTGCTAACCTCTGGCTTATGTAAGGCCAAGCTTAAGTTTGGGGGGAACCTTGTTGTATATATATATTTGTTTTTCTTTTAACAATAAAAATAAAAAATAAAAAATAAAAATAAAAAAATTATAAATAAATAAACAGGGGAGTGCCGACATTCTCAACCCTCTTGGTATAGCATGACAGTGAGGACACTGTCAAAATTAAGTTTGGGGGTATGCTCGGTAAGCTTTCTTTTCTTCGCATTCATTTGTACATATTTTTGCATTTGCATACTTATTTTAAAACCCATAAAAATTGAAAATTTTCAAAAATTATAAAAATTATTGTATTCAATTTTGGCCATATTTGATTTGAGTTTGACAAATAGGTTAACTGGCTAGGAAAAACTAGATTTTAGACTTAGTAAATTAAAAACCCTAAAAATAACCTTCCTTAAAGTTTAACGGTAGAAAGTATATGTCTTTGTAGTTTATTTAGAAATAGGCAAATTTTGAGTTAACTTTTTAGGCTAAGTCGAAACAAAGGAAATGTATTGATATTTTATTAGAGTATAAGTTTGAAAAATAATTCCTAGCTTAAGTCTAGATTCTGAAAACGTATACCCTACAATTTGCACAATCACGCACCTTGAAACTTGGAATAGTAGAGGAGACCTTGAAATGCTCTTGTCTAAAGTCCTTAGTACGAAGAAAACAAAAGAAAAAAAAGTGAATAAAGAAATATATCATCTGAACACTGGTTTTCGTGATTACTTAAGGCTGCAAAAATAGAAAAATATTTAGCGAGGGTGCCTCATCACCTAGTGCCTTAGACCAACTGGTTTGGGAGTCATTGCTAAAGCCCTGGGTGTTACAAGACTAGGAAGTACGCTTTAAAGTGCAAACGCATCTTGTAATCGGTTGTTAGTACCTCATGAAGTATTAACGGTCGCATGAAGGATGTGTAAGCAAAATTCAATTAAAAATTCATCAATTAATAAGTGCTTTTGACAACGGACAAGAGTATGATTGCTTGATTTGAATTTCCAAGTGTAGGGGTGATATTTACACACACGTAGGGGTATGTGATTGGAGTTTAGATGAGAGAAAGGAGTGAAGAATATAACTTGTATCTTTAGTAAAGTTGATAAAAATTCCTAAGTGGAGATGGAACCCTAGAAGGAAAACTTAAAAAATGCCGAAAGCTAAGTAAGTCTATAGAACATATATAATCTTAAGTTAGATGATAGGGAAGTGTGAAGAATATGGATGGATAATTTGCAAGTCGACGATAATAGAATTCCTTGTTAGAAAACCTAATTGGAGAATTAAAGTTAATGGGCCGAATTGATAGGATTTTGTGGGTAGTATCCGCTGAAAACCCTCAGGAGACAACACTCCTCCTACTAGGGACACCTAGAGGTTTAACGGCTTGTTGCACGTGCTCAGTGCAATCGCGTTTCCCTGTGAAAGTGCGGTTAGGTTTTTGTAGAGAATAAAAAATAAGTTTACTCGAGGACGAGCAAAAGATAAGTTTGGGGGTATTTGTTCATACCATAATATTGCATTATTATATTCCCCATTCTTATTCGTTTTATAAATAAACAGGTGCTTTTGATGCATGTCTGCTATATATTACAGGTTACAGGTTCTTGGATCTAAAACAGTGAAAAAGATAAAAGACGATACAAAAGTGGAACTACAACTAACAAATAGAAGGATCTTGATCAAGCCTACATAAAAGATAAAGTTCACAAAGTATAAGGCAATGCAAGGTCCAAGATCGCGAAGCCACGGTTAATGTCCACCACAATTATTCACTGGAGATCTGGAAGAAACCTAGAAGCCCAATTGAGAAAAAAACCAAAGAAATAAGAAGCCCAAAAAGCCCACCACCAGCACATAAATTTGCAGAATATGATCCAATCATTGGGTCGCGGAACCGCGGCCCAACCCTTTCTATGGCTGCGGTTCAGCGGCCATATAGAGCCCGAAGATAAAATATTTTTTACCAAAATTCCAGAGGCGGCACGGATCTTTGACTAGGTCTTTTCTTAGAGGGTATTTTTGTAAAAACAGATGTGCGAATCAATTGTAACCTAGGGTTTCTATGAATCCATAAATAGAACCCTAAAAACCTTTTCTAGGGTATGCCTCTTTTCACTTCATAAATTCAGATCTGTACTGTGTTCATGTTTGGAGAGAACCATCAATAAAAATTAGTAAGTTCCCTTATTTTCTTTGCTTTAGTTTACTTTAATTTAGAATGTCTTTAAATTCCCTAATGAGCGAGTAGTCTCCTCGCTTGTTAGGGTTAGTTTTAGGGAAAGGTTTGAGAGATGAGATCTCTCACCCCTTTCTTGCCCCTTCACACATAATAGTTAGAACTCCATGTATACACGCACACACCGCTCCCTGCGGCACCTTACCCCTCGAGGTATTGGTGATACCGTAGTATAAAGGACCGGTTGCGCATGTTTTCCATGGAGGTTAGGGTAAGGATCTATAAAGGAAGGACAAGAATCTAGAGGAAGAAACATCTTCCTAAATGATTCTAATCCACTTTATTGATAATTACCATAACACCTAATAGATCTATAATAAGGCATTGAAAGCGGTGAGGAAACCTTTAATCTCTCAACTTCCCCTAAACCTAACCTTAATAAGACTTAGATCTAGATAATCTTAGTATAACTTAATTTGGTAGTTTTTAGATTTAATAAATCAATCCGACACCCATCGGAATTAACTCGTTAGCATGATTAGGAAAACACAAAATCCCTGTGGACCGACCCGTACTCACCGGCTAGCTACCAAACGACGCCGTTCTTGATTGCGGTAATATATTTTTGATCTATAAAATCCATACAAATCAGGTGCTTATCATAGAGCGCACCATATCTAATAGAGTGTGATTTCTCCATTCCGATACACCGTTGTGCTGTGGTGTATACGGAGGAGTAAGCTGAGAGAGAATCCCATCCTCTTTTAGGTAGTCCATGAACTCATTGCTCAAGTATTCTCCTCCCCGATCAGATCAAAGGATTTTAATACTTTTTCCCGTTTGGTTCTCGACTTCGCACTTATATTCTTTGAATTTCTCAAAAGCTTCAGACTTTTGTTTCATCAGGAACACATGTCCCTAACTTGAGAGATCGTCAGTGAATGTAATGAAGTACGAGGAACCATTCCTGGCATGTGTAGACATGGGACCGCATACATCACTATGTATAAGTCCCAAGAGTTCCGTAACTCTTTCTCCGTGTCCTTTAAATGGAGTTTTGGTCATTTTGCCTCTGAGACATGACTGGAAAGTGTCATAAGATGAAAATTCAAACGAATTCAAATATCCATCCTTATGTAACTTAGCTAGTCGTGTCGCATTGATATGACCTAGTCTACAATGCCACAAGAAGGATTCGTTCATTTCTGAACTCTTCCTCTTGTGTGTGTTATGCTAAGAACTGTTGTTTGATTTAGAACGTATATGCCATTGCACAACGTGCTTGATCCAATCAACTTTTGATTCAGAAAAATGTTCATAACATTATCCTGCAATACAAAATTATATCCTTCTTTACTTAATAAAGAAACTGATATAATGTTGCATATCAGGTTCGGCATGTAATAGCATTCGTTCAGAATCAATGTATTACCACTTGGTAATACAAGGTGATATTCCCCAACAGATTTGGCTGCAACAATTGCACCATTTCCAACTCTTATATCTTTATCACCCATTCCCAGTTCTCTACCTTTCCTCAGCCCATGTAACAAATTACATATATGGGATTCTGATCCGGTATCCAATACCCAGGTCATAGAGCACAGTGAGAAACAGTTTTCAGTAACGAACACACCCGAAGAAAATGCATCAACATGCTTTTTCTTCAAATGGATGGCATGGGAATCCTGGCGTTCCCCTATTTCCTGTTCAGTCTTATAAAAATTATAAGAAATAACGGAATCAACGTTCCCCAGCTCAGTATAATAAGCAGATTCGGTCAATACATCAATATTATTATTTTGACTAAGGCGTGACATGGTCGCTATCTGGAGAGAGAGAGAGAGAGAAGAAAACACTTAGCATATGCTCTTGCAAAATTAAATTGGTTATTATCTTATCTAATCAGGATAGCTTCCACTGCTTTTTATCAAGTCTTCCTTCAAACCCTAAAAGTAAATACTAGCCGGGATTAATTATACCCTGCAAGTTCGCTAACCGTTCAGTCAGGCCAGTGACGGTACTTTGAGGGGGGTTCCCCGTGCTTTCGCATGGACCTAATTAAAATAAACTTCGTTTTCCCAGAGGCATAACCCCGTTAACACCTTTCTAGACACCTAATGGGTTAGCTAATTGTAAAGTGCAAAACTCTTTCAGGAGTAACTCTTACTCGCAGTGGGTATCGGGATCTAACTATCTCATAGAAGGTATGCAATCTCATTGCAAATTTCAACACTTGAAATTCCCGATAATATTTTTCCCCTAACTTCCTATGACCTTGACGGAGGCCAACAAACCATAGGCTGCTAGTTCAAGTTCAACCTGTACATTTCATGATTGAATTAAACCCACCCGTACGACCCTTGACGGAGGCCAACAAAGTCGCACGACTACTCTAATACAATCACATCATATACTTTAGAAGATAAGCACTTGTTAGCTACTGCACACTACACCTTGACGGAAGCTAACAAACGTAGCACGAATACTAAGTAGTCCTTACATGAAATGATGGAGGGCTACGATAGGTTTTTAAGAAAACTTTTTGCGTAATGAACTTGATATCGTTGCAGAATCGAGTGATTTTGAAAAGGAGTGTTTTTCAGGCTTTTACTAGTTTTGCTAAAGAGGTCTCTCCCGGAAAAGGGATCTCGGCTCTTTCCTCATCGAATGAGGTGCTGGATATTCTACAAGGAATACCGCTATGCAAAGCAATAACTAGAAAAGAAATCAAAAACAAAACCGAGTTGGTTGTAGCATCTTCCAGTTTCGCTAAAGAGGTCACTCCCGGTGAAGGGCTCTCGGCTCTTTCCTCATCGAATGAGGTGATGGATATTCTGCAAGGAATACCGCTATGCAAAACAAGAACTAGAGCTACCCTTTTTGAAAATTTGATTCCACAACATCATTAGGTTTATTTCCTTTCATTAATCTCATTAATGAAGTCCCATCAATTATGCTTCCTAAGCATCACAGATAAAGAAACGAAAATAAAACGTACGCTTATGCCATCCGCATTCGCCATAGTGTCCCGTTATGCACCATTAGGTTACTTAACTAACGACATAGCGAGGCGGGACTAGCGTGGGTGTAAAACATAAGCAACGTATATTATATATCATATATATAATAAGCCATTCGTCTCAGAAATATCAAATGATCACATCACTGATATCAGCAGCAGAAGATAACATATGAAATATTGGATATACTAGGATTTCTGTGTTTTAAATTAAGCCAGTAAAAAACACGGATTTCACAGTTGCGATGAATAGCCAAACCCACATCCCTAGACCCCTACAAAAGCGGTAAGCAACCCTCCCAATTCTAGAGTTAGGAGACTCGATCTCGACTTCTCGAGATTGCCTCCCACTGACCCTAGAACCCGGTTACTTGTGCTCCCCTCCTTGGGTCTATCCTAATGCGGAAAAGTAAATAATATACATCAATGGTGACAACATCCTTAACCCGGAAGTGCTCCAATAAAAGAATAATACATACAAGTTTTTACATGAATGAAAATGAAAAATTCTCATCTCAAGTAAAACCCCCCGGTTATTTAAACACGATGATCCAATATAACATATCACAGCAACACATAATATCACATGTCATCAACGTAAGCAAATATGCGTATCCCAATTGTTGTTGACGTACAGAAAAGAAACCGGTGATACCCCACATATTACTTACGGTCGCAGAAAAGAAAGTAAAAAACTACAATAATTGGAATATGCAAATCCTTAGACATCATAAACCCGAAATATCACATACTTCGGATTTCATGCCTAACCAAATGAATTCCTTAGACATCATAAACCCGGAATATCTCATATTCCGAATTTCATGCCTAACAATTATAAACCCCGCATTTTAGTCTCATTATTGAAAACACTTTCCAATAACAAGTTAAGCAATTTAACAAGATTCCAGACATCCTGATCGAATGCTCGTCGAAAACATTAGTAGACAGCCGTACCCCCGATGCCGTCGACAAAGTGCACTTAGGCGGAACACCGCGGCCGCGAACATCCGGACGGATGCTTTTGGCAACGGGGTTCTCCTACATTCACTTGGTCGGGGCTATGGGGCGTGGCTATCTAGTAACGTTATCCGGCGAGTATCCGCGTACACTACGTGATTGCGATGGACTTTTGATCCACATAAAAATCCCGCGGCAACCGATCAATTGAGACTAAATTGCTAGATTTATAAAATTCATATTAGTTTTCACAAAACTAATAATTGTAGATTCCAAATATTGTATCACATTCACAGAGAGCTAGACGATGTTAAACAATTCGATCGAATCAACGAATTCCTAAAATTTCCCAGAGAGCTCAACACTTGAACAGTGTTAGAAATACCCAGAACCACACCACAGTACCCACGGACCAGCAGCTGAAGGCCCATCCCAAGCCTCCTTATTGGCGCCGCGGAACCGCCGCCAAACTATGTTTTGGCCGTGGTTCCGCGGTCAATAGAGCGAGTTAGGGACTCGTTCTTCAGGTGGGTCCATGGAATTCCCTGCTTAATTTTTAGAGTATTTTTAACATGGAAAAATCCAACTTTTGGAAAAATTTCCAAAGAGGGTGTTAAATCGGGTTTTCGGGGTTCGATCGGATTTCTAACTTCGCCTAGACAACGCCTAATGCTCTAGCTTGGCTCAGATACTACTGTAGGGTTCGGTTAGCACCTTAGCTAGGTTTTGACAAGTATCAAACATGCTATATTAAAAAATTTTGAGGTGCTAATCAAAACCAACCTAGGAATCGAATTAGAGAATTAGGGTTAAACAAGAATTTAATCAAACATTACACTTAGTGAACAAGGAATACAACCTTTGTAGACCGGTCCTTCACTTCAATAGCTCCGTGTAGTGGTCCTTTCGCTCCATGTAGTGATCTTCCGAACTCTAGAATGGCTCCACAAGATGAAAGGAACAAGTTTGCTTGAAGTTTTCGAGGCCGAAGATGATCTACGTCGAGAAGACACCAACTCAAGATACATCTTCACTAATTGGGAATTAGTGAAGCAAACACCCTAAACTAAATGGCTAGTCTAGTAGAGGATGATGAAGTAAGAATTTTTCTCACTTCAGAATTTATTTTCTCACTAATTTTCTTCACCTCCTCAAAACCTAGAGAGCTTGGAGGAGATGAAGAAGAAGATGAAGTGGAGAATGGAATGGTGAGAAATAGCAACAATGGGTGAGATAATATCTCATACTAAACTCATGTAGAGACTTAACCATGGCTAATCCTAATGGTTGGGTTAATAAATATCTTAGGTAAAACAAAATTAGTGGACTAGGTCAATGGTTCTACAAGCTCCACTAAGCTCCAAACCATGACTAATTTCCATCTAATTTTATTCTACTTAAAATAAATAAAACCCTACATTAAGTTAGCATGGTGTGAGTCTCATACACCAATGTTGCATGTATAATCAAGCATGACAAAATAACATATATCATATATATTAAATGTGTCACAAGTGAGAAAAAGAAAAAAAACTTAAGTGGGCAAATATTAGTTAATGTAAATTAATATATCAAATATATAATTATACATTAAATTATTAAATCAACACTTGATTTAATAATCCGGTTATTTCACATATAACCGACTAATATCAACTTATCGAATCAACACTTGATTCGATAGCCCGGCTATATCACATATAACCGACTGATATCACATATCGCGAGAATAGAATACGATATCGCATATACGTATTAATCTCGGTCCCGCACATATCACATATGTGCTCCTACTTCGTTTCTCGTGAGCCAGGAAACCTCTGTGTAGGACTCTAAAGACTCGTCAATACGCCGGCAGTAGATGATGATCATATCAGTCATCCACAGCCGTCAGCGGTACTAGCTGCATGTAACGTTCACCCGGGTATTGAGCGATCAGAAGATCAACAAGCATGCCTGCTCATACCCCTGTGAATCCAATAAGTAATACTATCGTACAGTCCGGTCTCTTCGTCTGATATGTCGCATATCTAGCCTAGGGGTGGTAAATGTCAGACCCTAGTAGCTTGATAAGTCATGCCGATGTGAGGCTCATAATGGTTCGAGAAACTACTGATAACACTTACCAGTAAATCTCAGCAACTCTAGCCAGGGATTTTCTGTTATAGCCAATCGAGCATAGCGCAACATCAACCCCCTATACCGGGAGAGACGAAATCCCCTACTATCGCTCATTTCCCCCATATGACTCGGGACTGTACCCAAAAACCACTATTTTGCAAGTTCTATTGAACGTGGTAAGGTGGAAATCAAAGCACGGTGGGAATCACATAAGACACTATGACGATTTCGGGTCAACAGACTAACCTGTACCAGTGTCACCAGAGAACTGCTATCTGACGTGAGGTATAATACCATCTAGGACTTCTCTGCGAGTCCTGTTCAGTGTACCCAGTCTCCACTGAGCACCCGTATACTATCTTTGATGTCAAACACCAATGGATGTAGGATCATCCATCGCCCATCATAGGGGTCAAGAAGCGTATACGCTAGTCTACACTGGAATATTGATGCCCTATCTTGAAACACCCACGACTAGGAACAATTAAAGGATGAACTTGTGGACTACCCTGGCCCCACTAGTATGATCTCCATCACAGTCCTGGCAGTCAAGTACACATCCTAAGGGCTTTTTCAACATGTAAGAGCAAGACAGTATCATAATATAAATCTACTTGTTAAGATAAAGAGCAACCAGATAGCATACTATCATGTCGAGCAAGAAAATCCTCTCTATATATGTCCAAGCATCCACTATAATATACATCACATGTACAATAATGGCCTCTAGGGCATACATACAACTAACACTCATACTGAAGGTAGCACGCCATTATGATGTTGTGGTCAAGAAGAAGAGTAAGCCTCAAACAGCCGGAATAAAACGCCCTGCTACCTAGATGACAGGAGGAGCCTCTTCTAGGCCGACTTTTGCACCCAAGGGGCCAGGAGGATCGTTTAACCGGTCCGGTCCAAATTTCTATTTCTGCTGCAAGAGAACTGGACACTTGGAGAAAGACTGCAGGCGTGCAAATGGCCTGTGTTTGATTTGTGGTGCATCTACTCACGCTATAGAAGTGATCGCACGCCAAAAGCGTGTCGAGTTTTAAAGTTCTAAAGTTTAACCGCGATCAAGACAGTGTCGCTTTGCAGCTACCTGGTTGAGCACGGGTCGATCCACAGGGAGACGGAGCGTTTTACGTTCTTGCTCTTACGAGTTAATGCGCGAGATGGAATTGTTCGTATTTAACCTATGTGTATATGCAAGTATAAAGTTGTTAAGAAAAGATACAATAGTGTAAGCTAAGAAAATCCGTACTAAAACCATTGAGCCGAACTTAACGATTGAAGCTAGAGTAATCGGCAACAACGTGGATTAGGGTACTTAAGCACGGTATTCGTGGAATCCGGCTTATTGACCCTTGTCCGTCTGTTCTTGTCTCTTGCTTTCGCCTCCGGCCAAACCGAACGCAACCGGTCACGGTTAGGGATCACCGATACCTTGGTAGGGTAGGGTGCCTAACGGAGCGCTTGCGTAACGTTTGGACGGAGTTCAATTGGAAAATACGGGAAAAGGAAATGAGCAAAGAAAGCTTAACTTACAATATCGTATTTATTCCTAACAACAACATATTAACAACCATCCACAACAACAAAAGAAAAAAGCAAAGAAAAGAGAAACAAAGAGAAGAAAAGAGCAACACTAGAAAGTAAATAAATGACATGGAATTAAAGTGCAAGTAAGTAAAGCTTGGAATGTAAATTGCAAGAAAGAAAATGCAAGAAATAAAAGAGCAAGAAAGTAAAGCAAGTAAGAAACAACTAGGAACCATGGAACAAGTTACAAACTATGGGTTTAGTAACCCAAACTTAAACTTGCAAGCTCAATGAAGAGGTTGCAAGATCAAGAGAGTGCTAAAAACTCAAGGCAAATGAAGGCACAAAAGAACACTTTATTCATCTTTAATAATTGATACAACCCTTGAGATCAATAACCAACCCTTAAACTTGCAAGCTCAATGAAGAGGTTGCAAGCTCAAGAGAAGGTTAAGAACTCAACGGGACTAAGCTATTTACAGGAATGAAAACAAAACCAAAACTTGGACAAAGAATCGACAAAAGAATGGCTCTCCTCCCTTGTTCACTCATCTGCTATATATAGGCTCAAAAGGAAAATAAACAAACAATAAAAACATGATGAGGTGACAGCAGGGAAGGGGCTGTGAGAGACTGGGGCCTACAGGAGCAGATGGGGCCGGCCAGAGAGGTGTTGTGCTCGGCCCAAATCTGAGATCTGGGGTTCGTGCTTGGTGTGTTGACTTGTGTTGTCCCCCACATCACTCTGGTGCAGTTTGTTTTCTGAGTAAAGGCTCTGGATACACTTAGGGTTATTGGAGGGAAACTTGAAACTTTGGATCACATCACACTTTATGCATTAACTCCACATCACTTCTCATGCCCACTTGTGCGCCCACTTGCTCATAGCCATCATGAGTGTGTGCCATGGCAGCCCCCTAGGTCCTAGTGCACACTTGTGTACAACTTGTATTGTGTTGGTCCATTTAGATAAAAAAAGTGTGTACACAAGCATATTGCACATAAAAACTCAAGAAATATCGGTCGGTTTGCAGTTCTGGTTGCAGTGTCATCTGACAACTGTAATATCGGTGATTCTGAGTGTATTTCCTGTATTTCGTCACGGATACCTGTAATTTGTATTACTGAGCAAACACCGGTTAATAGTACCGATCTATACAAAAAATAGATAATGAATGGGTGGTAATAAAATGCAGTTTTCTGTGATAAATAAGAAGCATTCTCATATCGTATTGACACAGCAACAACACCCAGACCCGCTATGCCAACTCTGTAGAGGCCATCCATTTTGGCACCTGCACCCCGCCTAGCTCTTCCTGCACAACCTCCACGTAGACCACCTGCACAACCTTAGCGTCAATTCCATTAGGCACAGAGAAACGTGCCTCAAGGGCAGAGGAATATTCTTCCGGCGAGGAGGAATGTACTGAGACGACAGGCTTTTACAATGACAGTCGAGGAGGCCGAAGCCACAGGGCAAGTCATCACCGATAAATTCTCCCATCCTTTCGACCTTCTAATTCTTATGCATCGTTATACTTTTCCTATATCTAAACACAACCTCACACATCTTAGGTACTATACTAGAAGCTACCATTCCTGCACTCACACTTTTCGACATTGGAGTTTCATACTGCTTCATGTCATAACGATTTGTGAGAACGCATGCGATTCCCGTGAAGCCACTCATTTCAAGCTGGAATGTTAGTTCGGGGAATGGAGTCTTGAAGGCAACTTTGGGATATGATTAGTGCCCAGTTGTAGTTTGCGGTTGAGACTTCTACGCAAATTTTAAAGTACCAGACATACCAAATTTCGATGTTGTGTTAGAAATGGATAGGCTGGGAGTATTTTATACTACTATTGACTACCGTCAAAGGAGAGTCATATTTGAGATACCAGATCATCCAATCTTCTATTTCAAAAGTGGAGACAGAACCTTTGAGCCAGGTAGTTACCGTGCTAAACCAAAGAATGCAGAAGTGTTCCCCTACCTACTGAAAAAGAAAAAACTGAGGTAGTTCGAGAGTTCGAGGATGTGTTCCCTGAAGAAATATCAGGTTTTCCTCCCGATCGAGCCCTTTAATTTAGTATTGATTTACAACCTGGTGCACAACCTGTAATCAAACCTGCATACCGATTAAGTCCGGAGGGATTGAAGGAGATCCGTATTCAGTTGGACGAACTACTGAAGAAAGGTTGGATCCGACCCAGTATTTAAAGTTGGGCATCTCCGGTGTTACTAGTCAAGAAGAAGGTAGGTTTTTACCGGATGTGTGTGGATTATCGAGCTCTGAACAAAGTAACAATTAAGAACAAGTATCCACTGAGCGCATTAATGACCTTTTCGATCAGTTAAGAGGATCTTGTGTTTTTCCAAAACTAGATCTTCGTTTGGCTTATCATCAGGTGAAGTTCAAAGAGTCCGACATTCCGAAGACGGCGTTTAAGACTCATTATGGCCATTTCAAATATCTCGTAATGCCATTTGGAGTGACCAATGCACCTGCCATTTTTATGAATCTAATGAACCAAGTTTTTCGAGAGTACTTAGACAGATTTGTTGTTATTTTCATCGACGACACCCTGGTGTATTTAAAGAATTGGAAAGATCACGCCGAGCACTTACGCATTGTCCTGACAATACGATAACAACAACTCTACGCCATGTACAGCAAGTATGAATTTATGCTAGATCAAGTCGGATTTCTCAGACATATCGTTTCAGGCGAAGGAATCTCTGTGGATCCAGCTAAGATGTCAGCTGTCAGCGAGTGGCCGACACCAAAGATGGTGAAAAATATAAGAAGTTTCTTGGGCTTAGCAGGAAACCACCGACGATTCATTAAAGGATTCTCAATGATCGTAGCACCTCTGACTAAGCTCACATGTAAAGACGAAGCATTCGTGTGGTCAGAAGCATGTGAAAAGGCTTTTGTAGAACTCAAGTCGAGATTAACCTCTGCTCCTATCCTCGTAATACCGGATCAATTTGGCGGATTCGATGTGCATTGTGATGCGTCCGGTAAAGGATTAGGATGTGTTCTACACCAGCATAGAAAGGTTGTGGCTTTTGCATCAAGACAGCTAAAGGTCCATGAGCGCAACAATCCAATACATGATCTGGAATTGGCATCCGTCATCTTCGCACTCAAGATTTGGTGCTACTATCTTTTGGGAGAACGAGTGGATATATACACCAATCACAATTGTCTGAAGTATGTATTTACTCAGAAGGAATTCAACATGCGGCAGAGAAAATGTGTCACGCCCCGCTTCCCAGAATACGCAAGATTGGGCACGTGACATAGCCAACCATGTTACCTGTGGGTAGGAAGTATCCATCCACAGTCACATTACGGCTGTAGAGATATCAAGAACAAGATAAATAAACTAGCTAACACATGTCCAAATCCAGAATAACAAGAGTCAAAATAACTAAGTGCGGAAGCAAATGATCCAATACAATAATAGAAAGGTACGTCCCATAATGCGGGATCGCACCTGGAAATAAAATGCAATAAATGAACTAACCACTACAGAACTCACAAATCAGCCTGCTGGCTGAAGTACTCCTGCTCGGTCGGCGACAGTGGTAAAGAATCTGGGCCATGCAAAACCCAGACGTCAGCGCGTCATGTCAACCAATAATATAATATGAACATGGCAATAAGCAATGCAGAGATAAACATGAATAAAGCAATAATATGAAACAACAGTGCAGGGTAATGTGCAGTGGTTAACTAAACTGTTCTATCAGGTTTTCTATTCTAAAGTCTTTGAAATCAATTGATGAATCGTCAATGTAACTCAATAGTATCCCGTGCATGCCCGGGACCACGGTCAAGACCCTCGGGGCTGAATCCGAGACGTGCCGCTAGGCAGTAATAGGTAGCAGGATGGACGAGTGATGTCAGCATCATCACTCCCGGACTGGCCGAGCCCATAAGGCTGATCAGAACAGGTATCGAACTGTTGAGTTACAAGTCGGTTTCACCTTTGATTTCCCCATATCCCCAAGTTATGTATGTCTGGTCAGGTATTCAGTAATCAAGAACTAATGCCAACACAGGATCAGGTAAAAGCAGGTCTGTCTGGATAGACAACAGGAATGGTCCATGAGGACCCCAAGTCAGGTTTGTTGGCATTAGGCATGAGATCAGGTAACAAGTCAGGTCATGGTACAACAGGTTGAGTTGGTAGCAAAGAGTACCATGTCCGGTGCATCGGTATGTATATATATGTCATGTGTAGCAAGGTCAGGTCCATATGTAATGCAATCGAAGGTGTGCTCACAACAGGTATATAATCGAATAAGGAATAACAGCAGGAAATAAAGTAAACAACAACAACAGTTCATTTAATCACAATGGTGCATTAATATGGTGCAGTTGTATTATCGTATTAACAGGTTCGAGCACCCTTGGGGTGCGATAATCACAAAGTAGTGCAATATCAATAACAGAAAGTAATGAAGCTATATATGTACGATTATCATCCTTTAAATAGCAAAATGATTAACTGGTAGTTTTGTTATTAGGGTTACAGTGGCAAAATACGGTTTAGGTTACAGTATCGTGATATATATTATATTTCGTCCAAATGAGAAAAGTAACAACACTAGTTAATCTTTGCAGGTTTAATGAGTCAAGCACACTTAATTTGTATAGCATAGCATGTAGCAAGTAATACTTGCCTGGACGGAACGTGAAACGGATATGTGTCCGGTGTCGGCAAAGTCGCGACGCACGTACGGCATACGGAAAGAGTCCAAACAACGCACGAAGGAAACATACGGGTCAAGGGTCCCTGCTGGGTCGTCGGGAAACATCGACGTCGAGCCCGGCTCCGGGGAACGCTGGAAATACAGAAATCTAGCAATCGAAGAAAAGTGAAAAGGAAAGAAGGGAAGACGGAGAAGAGGGAATGCTTCGACTGGGTTATAGGTGCACAGGGGTCAGAGGAAGCGAGAGGATGCCGATGAAACCAACGGATCTCCGGCAATGGGTGTCTCTTTCCGGCGAGGCAGAGGGTTGCCCGAGCTGTTGAGGTCGGGGGGTTTGCAGAGGGTGGAGGTGGAGGCTTGTTATGCCGGGAAGTGGAGAGGGAGGTGAGGAGGATGACGACGGCTAGTCACCGGAGAGGTGGGGCTCGCCGGAAGTCGCCGTAGGTGGCAACGTCGAGGTGCACAAGGTTTTTCGGGGATCGCCTGAAGAAGGGGATGAGAGAAGGAGGTGGAGGGAGTGGTCTCGGTGAGGTGAGGAGGTCAAGGCGCACGCGATGGTGGTGCCGGCGTGGGCTGCGGTGGTGAAGGGATGAGGCCAGGGCAGCGACGACGATGAGGTTCTGGTGGTTGCAGGTGCACGGGAAAATGTCAAGGGTTTGAAGAGAGGAAGTGGAGGAGGTTATGATGGAGGTGATGGGGTGATGGTGGCGAGGTCGCGGTAGGCGACGAGGTTGCGGCGGCGACAGGGTTGCAGGCGACGTGGGGGGTTGGGTTCTCGCCATCGCTTTTGGGAAGATGAAGACGACGCGTAAGAAAATTATATATATAAGAGAGAGAGAGAGAGAGAGAGAGAGAGAATCTGAAGAGAGAGGTAGAGATAGAGGGACGGAGAGAGAGAGATTTAAGGTGGGCCCACGAGGGATGGAGCCTCGTGATTGGCCGGGGGAGTTGAAAAGGGAAAATAAATAAAGATTTGAAAGATTAAGTCGCTAGGTTAAATTAACAGAATATATATATATATATATATATAGTTTTAGATTATAAAATTAAATGGGTATTTCGGCGCCAAATGCAACATTTCCAAATCGCGCCCGGGTTGCGTCCAAATAATTGAAATTCAAATAATAGGATTTTAAGCGAGTTCCAAATTTTAAAATGAGATGTTTTATGATTAAAATGCATGCCCCCAAGTCGGACACTTGCACGCGCGCGTAGCCGTCCAAACTCGCCCGTTTCACCGAACGGCATGAAATCTCGACGCGCGGACGCTACCACGCGACTAGTGGTGACGAGTAGGCCAATATGGATATTTTTAATTTCATTTTAGGTGTTAAAATTTGTTATAGGCAAAAATGACTTAGCCGGTTAAAATTTTGCAACAAGAACCAAACAAGCAAGATAATTGAAATGAGCAATGTCTAACACTCAACTAGTAACAGAAATAGTATTATTGGGCTCGGGTGTTACATTATACCCAACTACAAAAAGAATTTCGTCCTCGAAATTCCAAGAACACAAGATAGATAGCTACAGGAAAAGGTGAGGAAACTTCTGCCGGATCTCGTCTTCTCGCTCCCAAGTGGATTCTCCATTCGATCCATTACCCCAAGAAACTATCACAAGAGGGATAACCTTGTTCTTAAGAACCTTTTCTCTTCGATCCTTGATTTCAACCGGTCGCTCCTCAAAAGTTAGTTCCTCCCGTACAGTCAACTCCGAATGATCCAAGACGTGGGTCTCATCTCGAACATACCTCCGTAGTTGAGATACATGAAACACATCGTGCACTCCTGCCAATGCCTGTGGTAACGCCAAACGGTACGCTACCTCTCCAACACGCTCCAATATCTCGAAGGGTCCAACGAAATCGAGGACTAAGCTTTCCCCGACTCCCAAAGCGAATCACCCCTCTAGTCGGTGATATCTTCAAGAATACCAAATCACCCACGGCGAACTCTAGAGGTCTTCCTGACGTGTCAGCCCAACTTTTCTTTCTGTCTTGAGCTGCCTTCATATGCTTCCTGATTGTATTCACCTTCTCGACTGTCTGTACCACCAAATCTGGTCCTAGTAACCTTCGTTCACCAACATCATCCCAACAAACAGGTGAACGGCACTTACGACCATACAAAGCTTCAAACGGAGCCATCTGAATAGTCGCTTGGAAGCTATTGTTGTACGAAAACTCCACCAAGTGTAGGTGATCCTCCCAAGAACCTTTGAAGTCCAACATGCATGCCCTCAACATATCTTCAAGAGTTTGGATCGTTCTTTCCGATTGTCCATCAGTTTGAGGATGATAAGCTGTGCTAAACTTCAATTGAGTCCCCAAACTTTCTTGTAAACTCCTCCAGAAGTGCGACAAGAACCGAGTGTCCCGATCGGACACGATGCTCACCGGTACTCCATGCAATCTTACAATCTCCTGCATGTACCGCTCTGCCAAAGTCTCCGTCGATTGACCAACCCGAAAAGGAATAAAGTGAGCTGCCTTGGTCAACCGATCGACAATCACCCATACCGCATTGTTGCCCTTTGGACTCCGCGGTAAAGCTGTCACGAAATCCATGGTTATATGTTCCCACTTCCACTGAGGAATCGGAAGTGGTTGCAACAAACCAGCAACCCTTTGGTGTTCAGCCTTGACTTGCTGACAAACCAAGCACTTAGCCACGAAGCGAGCAATCTCCCGTTTCATACCTCCCCACCAGAAGTGTTGTCGAATATCTCGGTACATCTTTGTACCTCCCGGATGTACAGAGTAAGCTGAACTATGTGCCTCCTTCATAAGCTCTTCACGCACATCCCTTTTTGGCACACACACACGACTACCATACCTCAACGAACCATCTCCGTGGATCACTAAATCGGTTCGTAGTCCGGCTTCAACCTGCTCTCGAAACTTTTGCAGTCTAGGATCCTGCGATTGTGCCGCTTTAATCTTCTCAACTAAGGACGAATGTACTTGCAACTGCATCAACTGTCCCGTAGCATGTGGTAGCACAACCTCCAAGTCAAATCTCCGAAAATCCGCAATGATCTCCCTCTGTGCAGTCAATACCTGAATTGCCGGTAACTGACTAAGCGCATCCGGCACGACGTTAACTTTTCCCGGATGGTACTTAAGATCAAGGTCGTAGTCGGCCATCAGCTCCAACCATCTGCGTTGCCTCATGTTCAACTTCTTCTGAGTGAACACATACTTCAAACTCTTGTGATCTGTAAAGACTTCGACTCTCTCGCCCAAAAGGTAGTGTCTCCAAATCTTCAAGGCGAAGATCACGGCCGCAAGCTCCAAGTCATGAGTCGGATAATTCTTCTCATGAGTCTTCAGTTGTCTTGATGCGTAAGCTACGACCTTCCCATTCTGCATCAAAACACATCCCAATCCTTTTCCAAATGCGTCGCTGTGAATCACCAGTCCTCCTGAATTGTCTGGTACGGTCAGGATAGGGGCGGTTATCAACTTCTGCTTCAACGTCTCGAAGGCCAATGCACATCCATCCGTCCAAACAAAAGGTACCTCCTTGCGCGTAAGCTTGGTTAACGGCTCTGCCAAACGAGCGAAGTTCTCCACAAATCTCCTGTAGTATCCGGCCAAACCAAGGAAACTTCTTATCTCGGCCACATTTCTTGGAATAGGCCAATCTCGAACCGCTGCAATCTTCTCGGGATCGACGGCGATTCCATCGCCCGACACGACATGCCCCAGAAATTTCACTTCTTCTAGCCAGAATTCGCACTTACTCATCTTTGCATACAATTTCTCCTGTCTCAGCGTCTGCAGTGCGATCTTTAAATGCTCAGCATGCTCCTCCGGACTCTTCGAGTATACCAGAATATCGTCAATGAATACCACAATAAACTGGTCCAAGAAGGGTGAAAAGATCCTGTTCATCAAATCCATGAATATTGCCGGCGCATTAGTCACTCCGAAGGGCATCACCAAATACTCGAAATGTCCATATCGAGTTCGAAATGCCGTCTTGCAAATGTCTTCTGCTTTCACTCGGACCTGATGATATCCGGATCGCAAATCCAGTTTCAAGAATACTCTTGCGCCACTAAGCTGCTCAAAAGTTCTCCAATGCAAGGGATCAGGTACTTGTCCTTACTAGCCACCCGGTTTAATTCTCGATAATTGATGCACATCCTTCTCGTGCCATCCTTCTTCTTTACTAGAAGAACTGGAGCTTCCCAAGGCGAGTTGCTGCTTCGAATCCAACCCTTCTTAAGTAGTTCACCAACTTGCTCCTTAACTCCTTCCAATTCCACTGGTGCCATCGGATAATAAGATTTTGATACGGGCACTGCACCAGGACTAAGGTCGATCGCGAACTCCACGTCTCGCTTCGGCGGTAAGCCCGATATATCTTCAAATACATCCATAAAGTCGCGAACAACTGCCGGCTCTTCACCACTATCAACTTCCATAGATGCAATAACACTGTTTGTCGGCCTAGCCTTAAACTCGACTGGCCCGACAGAACTGCTTCCTTACCGCAACTGCTGTCTGCATCGTTGGCCGCGAAAGGTCCAGCGAGACTACTGAGTCTCGTCCATCTGCTGAATGCACGTCCATGGTTGCTCCATTCTGCCTTAGTCCGATGAACTTCTCTTCCATTTCCTCCCGTGCAGTCGGCGGGAAGAATTTCTCCAGGAAACTTTTAGAGAGATCCGCACAACTGATCGGCTTGGGCAAGCGGGTCTCCTCCACAAGCCATCACTCTCGGGCGTAATCCACTAGCTGAATGCGCACCACATCAACTCCTTTGTCCTCTGGAATCTGTGTCGCAATCAGCAAATTCTCCGTGTCACTAGCCACTGCTCGGCTGGCAACGGCTCCTCCAGACCAGTGAAAGTAGACGGACCCAAAAGTCTGAAATCTGCTACGGTCCCTACTCGTTCGACTGGTCTAGTTCCATCGTTGTTTACAGACTGCTGAACGATCTGCAAACCTTCCTGAAACGAATCTGCTATTGCTGGATCAGCTCAGTCTGTCTCTTTGATTTCCAGCATTTCTCTTATCACTCCAGGCATGGCGGCTTCTTTCACACGCCTCTGGTACGTCTTCAACTTCTTACCTGCCATCATCCTGAACTCAAAACACCCAACATTAGCATGATGATAGATTCTGAATATGGATCAAGGCTAGAACTCCAAGATACTTAAATAGAGTACCGCATTGTAGCTATGCCGCGGTATCATAGCCGCAATTACTTAACTCCACCCAAGTCGCCCAAGTCCTAGGGATAACAAGAAATCAGGTTTCCGAGTCGACATGCAAAGTAAGTTTGCACGTCGTAAAAGATGTAATCCGGAAGAATGTGATTCAAGAGTGGTAAAACGGTCAAGGTGGCAGGACATGTTTCCTAAACACGGGTATTCTGATTCGTGTATCGGGTACAATACCCAACTACAAAGGAATCAACCCGACTAACCTATGTCTCTGATACCAAAAGAACCATGTCACGCCCCGCTTCCCAGAGTACGCAAGATTGGGCACGTGACATAGCCAACCATGCTACCTGTGGGTAGGAAGTATCCATCCACAGTCACATTACGGCTGTAGAGATATCAAGAACAAGATAAATAAACTAGCTAACACATGTCCAAATCCAGAATAACAAGAGTCAAAATAACTAAGTGCGGAAGCAAATGATCCAATACAATAATAGAAAGGTATGTCCCATAATGCGGGATAGCACCTGGAAATAAAATGCAATAAATGAACTACCACTACAGAACTCACAAATCAGCCTGCTGGCTGAAGTACTCCTGCTCGGTCGGCGACAGTGGTAAAGAATCTGGGCCATGCAAAACCCAGACGTCAGCGCGTCATGTCAACCAATAATATAATATGAACATGGTAATAAGCAATGCAGGGATAAACATGAATAAAGCAATAATATGAAACAACAGTGCAGGGTAATGTGCAGTGGTTAACTAAACTGTTTTATCAGGTTTTCTATTCTAAAGTCTTTGAAATCAATTGATGACTCGTCGATGTAACTCAATAGTATCCCGTGCATGCCCGGGACCACGGTCAAGACCCTCGGGGCTGAATCCGAGACGTGCCGCTAGGCAGTAATAGGTAGCAGGATGGATGAGTGATGTCAGCATCATCACTCCCGGACTGGCCGAGCCCGTAAGACTGATCAGAACATGTATCGAACTGTTGAGTTACAAGTCGGTTTCACCTTTGATTTCCCCATATCCCCAAGTTATGTATGTCAAGTCAGGTATTCAGTAATCAAGAACTAATGCCAACACAGGATCAGGTAAAAGCAGGTCTGTCTGGATAGACAACAGGAATGGTCCATGAGGACCCCAAGTCAGGTTTGTTGGCATTAGGCATGAGATCAGGTAACAAGTCAGGTCATGGTACAACAGGTTGAGTTGGTAGCAAAGGGTACCATGTCCGGTGCATCGGTATGTATATATATGTCATGTGTAGCAAGGTCAGGTCCATATGTAATGCAATCGAAGGTGTGCTCACAACAGGTATATAATCGAATAAGGAATAACAGCAGGAAATAAAGTAAACAACAACAACAGTTCATTTAATCACAATGGTGCATTAATATGGTGCAGTTGTATTATCGTATTAACAGGTTCGAGCACCCTTGGGGTGCGATAATCACAAAGTAGTGCAATATCAATAACAGAAAGTAATGAAGCTATATGTGTACGATTATCATCCTTTAAATAGCAAAATGATTAACTAGTAGTTTTGTTATTAGGGTTACAGTGGCAAAATACGGTTTAGGTTACAGTATCGTGATATATATCATATTTCGTCCAAATGAGAAAAGTAACAACACTAGTTAATCTTTGCAGGTTTAATGAGTCAAGCACACTTAATTTGTATAGCATAGCATGTAGCAAGTAATACTTGCCTGGACGGAACGTGAAACGGATATGTGTCCGGTGTCGGCAAACTCGCGACGCACGTACGGCATACGGAAAGAGTCCAAACAACGCACGAAGGAAACATACGGGTCAAGGGTCCCAGCTGGGTCGTCGGGAAACATCGACGTCGAGCCCGGCTCCGGCGAACGCTGGAAATACAGAAATCTAGCAATCGAAGAAAAGTGAGAAGGAAAGAAGGGAAGACGGAGAAGAGGGAATGCTTCGACTGGGTTGTAGGTGCACAGGGGTCAGAGGAAGCGAGAGGATGCCGATGAAACCAACGGATCTCCGGCAATGGGTGTCTCTTTCCGGCGAGGCAGAGGGTTGCCCGAGCTGTTGAGGTCGGGGGGTTTGCAGAGGGTGGAGGTGGAGGCTTGTTATGCCGGGAAGTGGAGAGGGAGGTGAGGAGGATGACGACGGCTAGTCACCGGAGAGGTGGGGCTCGCCGGAGGTCGCCGTAGGTGGCAACGTCGAGGTGCACAAGGTTTTTCGGGGATCGCCTGAAGAAGGGGATGAGAGAAGGAGGTGGAGGGAGTGCTCTCGGTGAGGTGGGGAGGTCAAGGCGCACGCGATGGTGGTGCCGGCGTGGGCTGCGGTGGTGAAGGGACGAGGCTAGGGCAGCGACGACGACGAGGTTCTGGTGGTTGCAGGTGCACGGGAAAATGGCGAGGGTTTGAAGAGAGGAAGTGGAGGAGGTTATGATGGAGATGATGGGGTGATGGTGGCGAGGTCGCGGTAGGCGACGAGGTTGCGGCGGCGACAGGGTTGCAGGCGACGTGGGGGGTTGGGTTCTCGCCATCGCTTCTGGGAAGATGAAGACGACGCGTAAGAAAATTATATATATAAGAGAGAGAGAGAGAGAGAGAGAGAGAGAGAGAGAGAGAATCTGAAGAGAGAGGTAGAGATAGAGGGACGGAGAGAGAGAGATTTAAGGTGGGCCCACGAGGGATGGAGCCTCGTGATTGGCCGGGGGAGTTGAAAAGGGAAAATAAATAAAGATTTGAAAGATTAAGTCGTTAGGTTAAATTAACAGAATATATATATATATATATATATAGTTTTAGATTATAAAATTAAATGGGTATTTCGGCGCCAAATGCAACATTTCCAAATCGCGCCCGGGTTGCGTCCAAATAATTGAAATTCAAATAATAGGATTTTAAGCGAGTTCCAAATTTTAAAATGAGATGTTTTATGATTAAAATGCATGCCCCCAAGTCGGACACTTGCACGCGCGCGTAGCCGTCCAAACTCGCCCGTTTCACCGAACGGGATGAAATCTCGACGCGCGGACGCTACCACGCGACTAGTGGTGACGAGTAGGCCAATATGGATATTTTTAATTTCATTTTAGGTGTTAAAATTTGTTATAGGCAAAAATGACTTAGCCATGAAGATAGATCCTTGCAATATCAAGCAAATGATGCCAAGCTATAAAAGATCCAAGAATAAGTAGAAAATGGTCTTTGAACTGACTTCATCATCCATGAAGATATATCCTTGCAATATGAAAGCCGTTTATGTATGCCGGTCGGCCTTGTTCAAGAAGAGTTGATGAAAGAAACTCATAGCTCTCCATATTCGGTACACCCTGGTGGTACAAAGATATACAAGGATCTACGGCAACATTACTGGTAGCATGGAATGAGCGAGAAGTAGCTACGAGCATACCAAAGTGTCTAGTGTATCAGAAAGTGAAGGCTGAATATCACAGAACTGCTGGTCTACTTCAGCCGTTAGTAATTTCATAATGGAATAGATGCACATTACCATAGACTTCGTGACTGCTCTCCCTCATAGCACGAAGGGTAACGACGCAATTTGGGTTATTGTGGATCGACTCAACAAGTCGACTAACTTTATTCCATTCCGAATTGGCCAGTTAACCGAGACGTTAACAAGAAAGTACAGGGAGGTGAGAATAAATCTAAAGTATGATTTATAACTTCAAGATGTACCATATTTGATACTCATAAACTCATGCAGGAGATCGTGAGATTACATGGAGTACCTGTTTGTATCGTCTCTGATCATGATACGAGATTTCGATCACAGTTCTGGCAGAGTCTGCAAGCTAACCTGGGAACGAGGTTGAATTTCAGCACGGCATATCATCCACAAATGGACGGACAGTCCGAGTGAACAATTCAGATATTAGAAGATATGCCGAGAGCTTGTATGTTAGACTTCGGAGGTTCGTGAGAAGATCACTTACACCATGTGGAGTTTTCATACAACAACAGCTACGAGGCAAGTATTGAGATGGCACCATTCGCAGCACTCTACGGACGGAAGTATCGTTCCCCACTGAGCTGGGACGACGTGGAAGATCGTGAACCTCTTGGTCCAGAGATGAACATGGCAACTGTAGATGTGGTTCGCACGATCAGGGATAAGATGTGCATAGCCGAAGACCGACAGAAAGATTGGGCAGATGCAAAGCGTCGACATCTGGAGTTTCAACCCTGAGAACGTGTATTCTTGAAGATCTTTCCAAATAAAGAAGTAGTCCATTTTGGCAAGAGGGATACATTAAGTCCAAGGTACATAGGACCGTTCGACATACTCGAACAAGTCGGAGAAGTGGCATACCGTTTAGCACTACCACCCTCATTGGAAGGAGTGCACAACGTGTTCCACGTATCCTAGCTACAACAATATGTGAGCGACCCCCTCCATATACTTGATCACTCAGAGCTCATTGTACAGACTGATCTAACCAGCGAGCAGCAACCAGTTCAGATCCTGGACCGAAAGGTGAAGACATTGCGGAATAAGGAGGTGAACTTGGTTCGAGTGATGTGGAGAAAGGATTCGCCTGGAGAATCAACTTGGGAAAGAGAAGAAAAATGCGTACACGATACTCTTACCTTTTTGAAAATTAGTCTATATGTAAATTTCGAGGGCGGAATTTTATAAGGAGAGTAGAATGTAACTACTCTGAAATCCCTATACAGAATTATTGTTTAAATGTATAGAAAAGGGTGTTTTAGCCTGTGTAGGAGTTATAAGTAATTTTTGTTTAATAAAAGCAAGAAATAACTTATAGCTTACTGGTAAAACCTTTACACTGCTGTGAAATAGCCTGTGTGTTCGATTCCTATCAGTCCAAATTATTTTTAAAGATTTTTCTTTTTAAATTTTTAGAAACCCAAGAGTTGCATGTGCAATTCATAGAGAAACGAAAAGTTTCAGAAAAATCAAACATGCGTAAAAAAGAGCAAAGACTGATTAAAACTGGTGGCATGAATTTCGAGGCAATTGGGCCAAATCCAACTGCCCATTTCTTGATCCTAGCCGCCACCGACGGTCCGCCTTACTTCCAATCACTCCGTGCTTTACACACTCATCCGTTCAGCTCCCCTCAACTCCCTTTCACTGTTTGATTTTCCTGCAATCAATTAGAGACTCTTCAACTCACCATTTAACACCTATTTTAATTCTTTTAATCCAATTTTTAATTCATAAACCATAAATTCTTCACTATAAATACTACCTCATGCCCTAGCTTTCCCCCATTTTGAAATTTTTATCAAAAATTCTCTCAAACTCTCTAAATATCAGGTGGAGTTAAGCACCCAAGAGGAGTAGCAAGCCAAGCTCGACGACCGGAGTATCTCCGACAGAACCATGACCCCTGAAAGCTTCCTCTCTCTCTCTCTTGTTAGCCATCTAAACCCATAAGTCTCTCTTCGTAACAACCCTAAACTTTCTGTACAATTTTTTTTTCAAAATACAGAAAGGGGTACCAAAGCCTGAGCACAAGTTATAAGTTTGATTTGCTTTTGAACAGTAAGAAAGAGCTTGTAGCTCATTGATAAAACCTTGCACCCCAATATTCCAATATTCCAAGTTTTCCAAGATTTCTAGTGGGTATAACCTAATTTTCATATTATATGGTATTTTTTTGAAATATTGGAATTGTTTTGTATTTGAATGATATTTTTATGTAAAGGTGATTCCTTTGATTTGGAAAACTTGGAATATTTATATAATATAATTAAAATAGATATTTTGATAATACTTATATATATATATATATAATTTTTAATTTATTTTTCTAGAAATCTCATTTTCTTAAAAATTGTATTAAATTTCCATCGAAATCCGAATGCTCCTTGCGGAGGTCTGAATTCGTAATAGTCCCAAGGATATGCGAAAATCCACACCATCCTAAAACAGGATTCCCTAAAAGTGGATTGTAGAGGCGCAATTGCAAAGAATTGATTTAAGAACGTTTTAAAGAAAAAGGTTTTACAAGTTGATGGTATTTATTTGAAATATCGTATTATCCCATAACTATGTTTCCCAAACTTCATCGTGCTATGTTAATGATGTGTGTTGTGATGAGATATGTCATTATCTCGTAAACTATCTAAAGGTATTTCAGGTAATATGTTGTTTATGTCGGAAACTAAAGTATGTGGTATTTTACTGTAAAACTGCGATAAAAATTGCAATAAAAATTCTTTTGATATGAAACTTATTTTAATATGTTTGTTAAACATGATATGAGAGTTTGGTATTTTCTTGTTTAAGAAAAATAGGATTTTTAAAGAAAAACCGAATTGGAAGTCGGATTAACTCCGCTTCCGTCGGGTTTTAGAATTTGAAACTTTTTAGAATTGAGAGGAGAGGGGAAGAGGGGACTTACTGGCTTGTGGATATGAAAAGGCAGAGGGGGATCTAAGGTAGGCTTTGGGCGTCGTTTCATAGCCGGAAACTCCTTGGATCGTCGCCGGAACTTCACCCTTTTGGTTACTTCACATGTACACTAAAGGACTTGAGAATTTGGTAGAGTTTTGATAATGAAATTATGAGTGAGGAGAAGTGAATTATGGTGCGGTATTTATAGGAAAAATTAGGTTTTGGTGTGTTAAAGAATGCATTTAAAATATGCATTAAAAATTGGATTAAAGGGTGTTTTATTGCTCTTTGGATAATTGCAGAGAAGATAAACAGGCTAGGGGAAGTGGGGTAGGCCAAGAGTTGCAGAGGAAAAAATATCAGGGCATTCTCGACAGAGGAGACCGGCGGTATCGGGAATAATGGGGTTTTCGCCGGGCTATTACCGTCGGTTTGGGGCGGGGTTGGATGCCACGTGTATGTGTCGCCTCGTATACCCTCGTGCACGTGTTTGTTTAAACTGTGACTCTTCAGTTTACGTGTAGTGCACATGCAAACCTTTGGGCTTCTAAAAAGATTAAAAGAAAATAAAATAAAAAGATAATGTGGTCGATAGGATTTGAACTTAGGTGCTACATCACAACAGTGCAAGGTTTTACCAATGAGCTACAAGCTCTTTCTTACCGTTCAAAAGAAAATCAAATTTATAACTTGTGCTCAGGCTTAGGTACCCCTTTCTGTAATTTGAAAAAAAAAATTGTACAGAAATTTTAGAGTACTTACATTCTACCCTCCTTATAAAAATTTCGTCCTCAAAATTTTTAAAAGAAAAGTGTAACAGATTCAAGAAAAGTTTGGTGACAGAAGTTCTGGTAGTGTATGAAAAATAACGAGATGATGCAAGGGTTTGAAAAAAGTTGAAGAGATATACCAGTGTTACCTTGGTCTACAGCCTCGGCTTCTTTGGCCGCTAAAAGGAAAGCCTGACGCCGTGGTACATTCCTCATAGTTGGAGGCACAATCCTCTATCATTGGGGTATGTTTCTCTGCTCTCGAGGCATGTTCCTCAGTCCCTGATGGAATTGGTGATTAGGCTGTGCAGGCGGTGGAGCTGGGAGTTCCAGACGAGGTGCAGGAGCCTGGATAGCTGGCAGCGTGGGTAGTTGGTGGGTGTGGGAGCTGAGTTTCGTCTATAAAGACATGTTCCAATTCCATGATTGGATGCGCCGCAAACTAAGCACATGCCTTTTGTGCGCCTACAGTCCTTCCACAATTGTCCTTCCCTCTTGCTATAGAAGCAAAAATTAGGATTTGGCTGGTTATTGGTTTCTTCCGGTCTCCTGGGTTCAACAGTTGGCCTTAAAGAGGCTCCTCCTGCCATCTGAGTGGCAGGGCGCTTCACTCCGGTAGATTGAGGTTTGCCCTTTCCTTTTTACTACCGCCTCGTATCTTCGGGCGGCCTTTAAGCCCAAATCATGGGTTGGGAAATCCCCTATAGCTAACACAGCTTGGATCTCCGGATCCAACCCTTGCTAAAATTGTCTTGACCGGATCTCAGCAGTCGGTATCAAGTGTGCAGCGAATCGACTGAGCATGGTAAACTCAGTATCATACTCATCCACTGATTTGGTCCACATCGAACCCTGTTGTAGGTGGATGAACTGCTGTTCCATGTCGAATCTGGCAGTCTCAGCAAAGTACTTCGTATCGAATATATCGCGAAAGGTCTTCCATTCGATCGGCTCGGTGAGACGGCTTCCTTCCGCCTTCCACCAGACTCGGGCATTGTCAGTGAGTTGCAGCTTTGCAACTCGAACCCAAGCGATCTCTGGTACTTGTGTTGCTGCCAGGTCATCCTCAATGCTCTGAGCCCATTCCTCAGGTTCTAGAAAGCTCTCTTTCCCGAAAAATTTCTTGGGGTGTAAAACTCGGAATTGCTTTACCCCAGGAGCTTCTTCTTCTAGTCGGTTCATTAACATAGTAGTCTTCTGCTGCTGTCCTTCTAAGAGGCTACGGATTGCCTCAAACAGTACCGTCTGCTCATTGATCGGAGCAGCTATGGCAGGTGTAAGCGGTAGAGGTGGAGGTGTGTTGTTGACATTGGTGCTGGTGTTGTTCGGGGAATCTATAATCTTGAATGGAAAATAGGGTTAGGATAGATTCAAAGAATAAGATTCAAGAAATAAGTAATTGTAAAGAATGTTTTCAGTTTTTGTTTCTTGTGTTATATTGCTTAGAATGTCCACGCAGAACTGATCTGCATGGCAGGGTTCCATGCAGCACTGACCTGCATGGGCCGTCATAAAAACCCGTCATGCCCCGCTTCCCAGTGTTCGGGAAGAGGACGCGATGAGGCCCGCTACGTATTTACTCAGAAGTAAACACGCTAAGCGATTCTAAGCAATATAAAATAAATGTACACAATAGATAAGATGTAAATGAACAACAACTTTATTTATTTAACATTCTTTTTACAATACAACTGAAATGTAAATACATGGAATGAAAGAGATGCCTAAACAATGGCATAACAGAAATGAAAATGGTATAAGTATAAGTGGCTACAGCTCTGGGTCTTCGGTGTACTGCTTAGGGGCCTGCTCCAAATGCTCCTGGCTGGTCTCGTACTCCTCAGTGTTGGGTCCTCCTGACAACATTCCAAAGAAGAAGAGAAATAGGAATGTCGTCAGCGAACAATCGCTCGGTAAGTTCCAAAGATGAGGGAGAAGTAGAATAGATAGAGAGAGTATAACTGTATTATATTTGATTGTTATGTTAGCACAGTTATTTGTAGTTTGGTACAGAAAATGTCAGTGTATACGAGAGGAGTCCAACTTGCACCGTGGACTTTGGTAACCCGTAGTATAAGACTCCGTCGATAATACCACAGAACAACGGCATGGATGTAATTACGTTTTAAGTGACCATCTCGTGCCACCTTTAATATGTTCCGTACCAGTCTACCCCTTTATAACCCCGTAGTGTTTATTGTATTGATTGTACGGATTATATTGTATTATCTTATATTGTAAATTGTATATGGATGACTTGCCGAAAATATGATATCAGTAAATGGAACGGTTGTAATGGATGGACATGTAGACGGAGTATATTCATGGTTCAGTTCAGTCAATATAAATTGATATAGATTGAATAGATGGATTCATATTGAATTGTAGTTTTTTACTTGAATCATATTCAAGCAGACAATTAGAAAAGAAATTAAAGTGCTGAATTAGGTTTTGATGTTATCGGTAACTGCTGCACATGGACGGCAGGATTTGTGTCTTTTTTCAATTACCGTATTGATAACACCGTTTGTTAAATTGTCTACCTTAGATAGGCAAGCACCCACTTCTTCGGCTCCTTGAGGCTCAAAAGAATTGGTCCCGCTTAAACCTATATTTACTAGGGTACTTATTGTAAATTAGTATAACTTGAGGGGGTTTTATGTAAAAATAATTTTAGTATAATTTCAAAATACACCTCAAGTATTTAATTATCGTCTTTAAGGTTTACATAGATGTATATTTTATAAAAGTGAAATTTCTAGTGAGTATAACCTAATTTTCATATTATATGGTATTTTATTGAAATATTGGAATTGTTTTGTATTTGGATGATATTTTCATGTAAAGGTGATTCCTTTGATTTGGAAAACTTGGAATATTTATATAATATAATTAAAATAGATATTTTGATAATACTTATATATATTTATATATATATATATATATATATATATATATTTTATTTATTTTTCTAGAAATCTCATTTTCTTAAAAATGGTATTTAAATTCCATCAAGATCCAAATGCTTCTTGCGGAGGTCTAAATTCCGCTCTACTAGGCCCAAGGACGTGCGATAATCCGCACCATCCCAAAAAAGGGTTCCCAAAAGTGGGTTGTAGAGGCGCAATTACAAGGAATTGATTTAGCACCGTTTTAAAAGAAAAAGTTTTACAAGTATTTATTTGAAATATCGTATTATCCCATAACTATGTTTTCCAAACTTCATCGTGCTATGTCAATGATATGTGTTGTGATGAGGTAGGTCATTACCGCATGAACTATCTAAAAGTACTTCAGGTAATATGTTGTTTATGTCGGAAACTAAAATATGTGGTATTTTACTGTAAAACTGCGATAAAAATTGCAATAAAAATTCTTTTGATATGAAACTTGTTTTAATATATTTGCTAATGTTTGTTAAACATGATATGAGAGTTTGGTATTTTCTTGTTTAAGAAAAATAGGATTTTTAAAGAATAATCGAATTGGAAGTCGGATTAACTCCGCTTCCGTCGGGTTTTAGAATTTGAAAGTTTTTAGAATTGAGAGGAGAAGGGAAGACGGGACTTACTGGCTTGTGGATATGAGAAGGAAGAGGGGGAACTAAGGTAGGCTTCGGGGCGTCGTTTCGTCGCTGGAAACTTCTCGTATCGTCACCGGAACATCACCCTTTTGTTAACTCCACTTGTACACTAAAAGACTTGAGAATTTGGTAGAGTTTTGATAATGAAATTCTGAGTGAAAAGGGGTGAAATATGGTATGTATTTATAGAAAAAATTAGGGTTTGGTGTGTTAAAGAATGCGTTTAAAATATGCATTAAAAATTGGATTAAAGAGTGTTTTATTGTTCTCTGGATAATTGCAGAGAAGATAAACAGCCTAGGGGAAGTGGGGTAGGCCAAGAGTTGTAGAGGAAAAAATATCAGGGCATTCCTGACGGGTGAGACCGGCGGTATCGGGAATAATGGGGGTTTCGCCGGGCTATTACCTTCGGTTTGGGATGGGGTTGGGTGCCACGTGTAAGTGTCGTCTCGTATACCCCCGTGCATGTGTTTTTTTAAACTGTGACTCTTCAGTTTACATGTAGTGCACGTGCAAAACTTTGGGCTTTAAAAAGATTAAAAGAAAATAAAATAAAAAGATAATGCGGCTGATGGGATTTGAACTCGGGTGCTACATCACAGCAGTGCAAGATTTTACCAATGAGCTACAAGCTTTTTTTTACTGTTCAAAAGCAAATCAAATTCTTATAGCATTCACAGGAATTGCAAATACCCCACTTGTACATTAACTTTTAAACAATTTTATGTACATTGAAATTGGAGTTATTACAGTCTACCCTCCTTACAAAAATTTCGTCCCCGAAATTTACAATTTATTTTAAGGACTAGGTTACAAATAAGTGAGGGTATCTTGTACACATCTTATCTTCCCTTTCCCATGTCGATCACTCGGACCAAGTTGACTTCCTTATTCCAAAGTGACTTCACTTTTCGTGACAGGTTTTGTTGTTGGGGCGTGACAGGTAGGTCAGTGCTGCATGGAACCCTTCCATGTATATCAGTTCTGCGTGGACATTCTAAGAAACATAACACAAGAAACAGAAACTGAAAACATTCTTTACAGTTATTTATTCCTTGAATCTTATTCTTTGAATCTATCCTAACCATATTTTTCATTCAAAGTTATGGATTCCCTGAACAACACCAGCACCAATGTCAACAACACACCTCCACCTCAACCGCTTACACCTGCCGTAGCTGCTCCGATTAATGAGCAGACGGTACTACTTGAGGCAATCCGCAGCCTTCTTGAAGGATAGCAGCACCATACTGCTATGTTAATGAACCGACCAGAAGCGGAAGACCGACATAGCAGCAGACTGCTATGTTAATACAATCCGTACAATCAATACAATAAACACTGCGGGGTTATAAAGGGATAGACTGGTATAGAACATATTAAAGGTGGCACGAGGTGGTCACTTAAGACGTAATTACATCCATGCCGTTGTTCTGTGGTATTTTCGACGGAGCCTTGTACTATGGGTTACCAAAATCCACGGTGTATGTTGGACTCCTCTCGTATACACTGTCATTTTCTGTACCAAGCTACAAACAACTGCGCTAACATAACAATCAAATATAATATAGTTATACTCTCTCTGTCTATTCTACTTCTCTCTCATCTTTGGGACTTACCAAGTGATTGTTCGCTGACGACATTCCTATTTCTCTTTTTCTTTCGAATGTTGTCAGGAGGACCCGACACGGAGGAGTACGAGACCAGCCAGAAGCATTTGGAGCAGGCCCCTGAGCAGTACACCGAAGACCCAAAGCTGTAGCCACTTGTACTTATACCATTTTCATTTCTGTTATGCCATTGTTTAGGCATTGCGTTCATTCCATGTATTTACATTTCAGTTGTATTGTAAAAAGAATGTTAAATAAATAAAATTTCTGTTCATTTACAACTTATCTCTTGTGTACATTTATTTTATATTTCTTAGAATCGCTTAGCGTGTTTACTTCTGAGTAAATACGTAGCGGGCCTCGCCGCGTCCTCTTCCCGAACACTGGGAAGCGGGGCGTGGCACTCTTCTCTCCAGTTCTTTCATCTCATTTCGTCTTCTAAGAAAACATCGTCAAAGTGGAGTTAGCTCCGATATAATCTTTTTTTTAACAATTGTTATCCACTTTTTAAGCAAAATAAGTCAAACTAACTTTCTCATACCACTCTTAATCTTATTTACAATCATTTAGCTATTACTTTAATAAAATTTTCATGTGAAACAAACATATAACAAACTTTTTCATTAAAATACCACGAACTTTAATATAACCGTAATTTGTAATAACCAGAGTACAAAACTTTAGATCATTCATGGGGAAACGACCTACCCCACACGCATACTATGAGTTCATAGCACGAGATTCTAAACATAGGGTTTATGCAAAATATAGGTTTTTACATTAAAATACCATATTTTTATTCAAAACGGGTTTCTATTAAATCGATATTTTAAATTCTTGGCAAATACGCCTCTACAACTCTCGTTAGGGGACTCGCTAATAGATGGTGTGGATTATCACACATCCTTGAGATAGTAGAGCGAGATGCAAAACTCTTCACGGAGCATTCAGTCTCAAAAGGAAATAAAAATACAGTTTTTAAGAAATACGAATTTTTTCTAAACAAAACTAAAACTTTGGAAAATTATATAAAACTATGGATTTTTATTTTCAATAAAAATATATTATGAAACTATATTTTTTTTAAAAATGAAAGATTAGAATTTTAATAAAATACCATCAAGTTTCCAAAAGAGCTGGTTTTCATAAAAATACCATAAATGTTTAAAAACGAGATTTTATCACTAAAACACCACAACAATTAAAATACATGTTCATGAAAACCCTAAATATTAGAAATCACCCTTGAGGTTTATTTTTAAACTATATTAAAGTATTTTTCATCAAAACCTCTCGAGATATGCAAACAATATTTTAAAGACTTTAGATTAATATAGATTTAAGCGGTATTAATTCTTTTGAGCCCCGGAGAGCCGGAGAAAGTAAGTGCTTGCCTATTCAGGTTAGACAACTTAATAAAGCTATCAATAGCATTTGTTTTGGAAAAAAACACAAATCCTGCCGTTCATATGCAGCAGTTGCCGATTACTCCCGAACTTGAGAGATTTTAAGAACTAAGTCTTTTCATAAGATTTTGACTTTAACCAGAATCCAAACTCCAGCCAGAATCCAAAATCAAAGACGAATTTGAATACTTGATCATGAACCTGACACTCGAATTCAAATATCAAATTCAAATTTGTATACTCGACTCAACTTGACAGAACCATGGTTATAATTTGACATGAGCTTGACGTGAATATCTGAACACATGATTACATCTTGAATATGAACCTGTACATTTTATATCCATGAATTTGGCTAAGACCTATAATCTTAATTTCTATAATACAATACGCGGGGATAAAGAGGTAAATTGGTACGGAACGTATATCGTGGCACGAGAGGTCACTTTAAAAGACACCTACATGAATTCACGTGTCATTGTCCCGTGGGTTATAACGAGGTCTTGTATTATATGTTCCCATAGTTCACGAGGTAAGATGAACTTCTCTCGTATACATGAATACCTTTTTTATCAAATTACAAATAACCACGTTAGAATAACTATCCGATACCGGTAAATAAACATGCTTAGATACTATCCTATATATAACCTTGCATGTTCATATTTACTTGATTTCTATTTACTTTCATTCATCATTACTTATTTCTTTTGGGGACTTACCGAGTGCTAGTCCGCTGACGACATTTCTTTCTGTTTCTTTTCTTTGGAATATTCGTCAGGAGGACCGGAATCTGAGGGTATATAGCCGAGTCAGGATGATTTGGACCAGTTCACTTCTCAGCCTGATTTTTAGCTCCTTCTTGTATTTACTTCCAGTATGCCATTGTTTAGACATTTATTTTATCACTGTATTTTTTTTATTACAAACAGTTGTATGCAAATTTGAATGTAAATAAAATTGATGTTTCATTTGATAAATCATGTTATTCATGCTCATTATTATGTTACTTAATTACACTTAACGTATTTTCATAGTAAATACGTTGCGAGCTTACCACGTCTCCGTTTTCGTCTATTGGGAAGCGGGGCGTGACACAGGTGTGTAGGCATGCAGTAATGAGAGAGAAAGGGAGAGAGAGAGTGAGATAGTGATTTAGAGAAAGAAAGACAGTTGTTGAGAGAGATGAGGGTGACGACGAGGGGATCTCAGGGTTCGTTGGGATGAGCGCTTAGTCAAGCGAAGGTGGATGCGAGAGGCGAAGTTATGGCTATTAGGGAAGCGGGGCAAGCGGAGGAAGTTGAGAATGAGGGCTAAGGAAGATCGAGAGGAGAGAGAAAGAGAAAGAGAAATAGGAGAGAGATAGAGTGAACCGGGTATGGGTTTTGGGTTAGGATTCATGGGCCGGCATGGTGTGCTTTGGCTTGCGTTTAGCATTGATTATGGTTAGAAAAAAGTAAAAAAAAGGTTTGTGGAAAAATATTTTAGAAGAAGTTATTATTACTAATACCGAAATTCAAATTCAATATGCCAGTTATTACAAAAAAAATTGAAAATTTCACGAGTTTTATGCATTATGACTAGGCGTGGCAAATGAGGCGAGTCGCTCACGCCTCGTCTGACTCATTGAGTAAGGCGAGATGTCCAAGCTAACCTCGCCTGCTAAGCTGAGACGAGGCGAGGTGGCTGTCATAACCCGGAAAAAGAGATATCCGTGGTTATGATATGATGTTAGAATAATATGAGTATTCCATGCTATAAAAAAATGGGGAGTAGCGAATTCCATTCTGAAACAGCGCACGATTAGAATTATAAATGGAATGATACCAGTCATATAACACACTCGAGTCCGGTTCATTCCAAAAGAAAAACCGTGCGGTTTCTGCTAGAGTGTACAATACTGTCTGTGTTTGTAGGTGGGCTATGACGGCAGGTTGAAGGAGGCGGCTTGAAGAACCGACCCGCCTCACCGACTCATTTAAACGAGTAGCGACTTGAGGCAAAGTGAGCTGGCAAGTTAGGCGAGCTGGCTCGTCTACGTTTTTTTTTTCAAAATTTCAAAAAACACAATAAATAATAACTAAAAACTTTCAAAGGATATTAATAATAGATAGGATTACATACAAAATACAATTAATGCATTAAATTTATAAATGTTTAGATTTTGTAGTATAATTTTATTTTATATTTTTACATTAAAAACCAAACCCATTCGAACTGCCTATCTCTCCCTCACAATTTTGGATTCAATGTGAGATAATCAAATTTACATAGCTCTTCTATTCTTATTTCTTAGTTCTCGATTCGAGTTTGTAGCACTTGATGTAACCCCACCTTGAATATTGATTAAACCTATTGCTTACGTGATAACTTCGTCTCCTCGGCTCAAATTTTAATATTTTAACCTACGAGTCTCATTGAAAATCCCCCTCCTTTTTGTATCCTTTTGTATCTGATGTAATAAAAGTTATTTGAAACGGGGCAACGCTAATCGTGTAAGACAAACTTTTGGACAACGACAAGAGAAATTATTCAGTGTGCCGATATTATATATCTACACTGATGATACTCACAAGCAGGAATTCCCCGGATCATGACACGTGGCGGATCTTGTGTCATGGGGGCTACAGGGCTGGAGTAAGTACGATACTTTGTGGACATTTCTCGGGATCTCGTCTCCGAGGATGCACCTGACCTATCGGAGGCCTCCCAGAATATCTTCCGTATTCACCTAGGAAACAGCCAACAGCTCTCTTCCTAACGGTCCGGCGAACTTCCTCAGCCTTCTTGCTCGTCTCCGAACTATATTACAGTTCGAGCTTCCTCGGCCTCCCGACTCGTTTTCGATCCATCCATCGATCCAAGCTTCCTCCGCCTCCCCGATGATCCGCGAACGCAAAGCCCAAGCGACTCCACAACGACTCTGTGTATCTCGCCAAATGTGAGATATCCGCCGCTCCACGTTTTGCGTCCTATGCTGGTGTGTCCTCCCATTAATGAGCATATCTCGCCATTAATGGGCGGATCCCTCCATTAACGCGAGCATAACGTAGGGGCCTAACTGATGGATAAGATCTCGCACCGGCTCTCTCTATGCGACCACTATATAAACCCCTCTCTCAGACGACTCAGGTAACTGGATTTGATTCCAATACGCCACTACTCTACTCATATTCCTCGGCACTAACTTGATCGTTGGAGGGTCTTATGGTGGTCACCCACCCCGAGACCTCCCTTGCAGGTAGCTCGGTGTCAACACCAACCTCAACCCATTAAGATCCACACGCTCAACGACTGCTAAATCAAATCTGAAGCGTCTGTGAACACTCGCTAAAGATCGACGGAGAACAGCATCTGAGGGCGATCGCAACCTCCATCAGTTCACGCCGTCTGTGGGAATTGAACATAACCCATCAAGTTGATCTTCCGCCTTCGACCAAATGGCGAGCAAAAACTGCGACGATCCTAACACGAGCAGTCAGACCCCCCACAACGGAGGCGTAGGTGGTTCTACTCCCTTTCCAAACATCATGAACGTCTTATTAGCTCTGATCGACAGACTCACGTCGATGGTGGACGCACTCGTCCGCGTTCAAGCAGCAGGCCCAGCCTACCAGATGGCAGTTCCCGTTCCTAGGGATAATGACTTCAGTAGAAGGAAGGATGATCTCACTCACCTCAGCACCATCGAACGCCGGCGTGCCGACTCCGGCAACCAGGGCCCCCACGCAGCGACTGGTTCCATGACCCGCTGGGCACCGCACAGCTCCAAACCGCGGTCTTGGAAAAGACTAGTTCATCGCACCGAGATCCGCCGTGCTCCCATACCCCCTGAAGAGATGTCGGTCAGCTCGCCTGCTTCCAGGCACGACCGATGCCCTCATTCCCGTTGGGACCGCGCAAACGGCGCGCGTCGGGACTACTCAAGAAGGACCTCACCCGAGAATCTATGAAATTTGATAAAGCGGAATCGACGCCGCACTGCCGCACAGACCAGGAGCTAGGATAGCCGCTACTCCGACTGCGGTAAATCCTCGGGGTATCACCACCGTCTCGAAGCCCTCGAAAAGAAAATCGAAGGCATACGACGTGATGGCCATTCGTCCGGAGAGGGAGCCATGTATTCTACCGATTCGCTCACAAATCCATTTACAGAAGAGTTGCTGGGTGAGCATGTCTCGTCCAGGAACAAGCCGCCTAAGGTGGAGCTCTTTGATGAGAAGTTCGACCCGAAGGATCTCTTGGACGCATTATAGTGGGCATGAGCTTCCAAGGTAACTCAGACGTGGCCCAATGCCGAGCTTTTCCCACCACCCTAATCCGAGCTGGTCAGGACTGGTTCCGAGGGCTGGCGTCGCGCTCCATCTCGACCTTTGATGAGTTGGCTATCCAATTCCTTGTTTACTTCATCGGGAATAGACGACAGAAGATGACGGTTGACTCCCTGTTCACCATAAAGAGCGGGGACAAGGAATCCTTCAAGGGGCATTGTAGGGTGTTTTTCGTCATCCCATTGAGATAGAAATACGCGCACGCTTGTCAGGCGCACTACAGATTCCCCCTGCCTAGGGTAGGCGGGGGTTTAATGATTGTGGGGATCCGAATCTCCGGCAGCCGCGGACTAAGCTGCCGTTAATTACCCCTCGCCTTTGGGGCGAGGGAACCTCCGATTAACGGGTTAAACTGGTCATGCGAACTCAATGTGCGGTGTGCGTGTGTTTTGTTTTAAAAGGGGGTTTTGGATATATCGGGAGCCACGCAGAGTTTTTACGGAAGTCCCGCTACCCGGATAGCGGGCTGGGGGTCAAGGGGGCTAGCAGCCCCCTTGCGGGGTTCGGGGCAGCGCCCCGGCCCAAAAAAATTTTTGAGGGGGAGAGTGTCGCGGAGTATGTGTATGTGTACATATGTATATATATACATGTATATATAAACAAAGGGGGGAAAAGACATCCAAAGGATGCATGGGGCAGCACCTCGGGCGCTGTGCGCCTAGGTACTGTGCGCTCAGGCGCTTGAGTGCCACGTGTCGGCACGTGGGTGCTCTGCGCTTGAGCACTGGGTGCTTGAGCGCAAGCGCGCCACATGTCGGCACGTGGGCGTTTTGCGCTTCAGCGCTTGACGCTTGAGCGCAAGTGCACCACGTGTCGGCATGGGGGCGACCTGCGCTTGAGTGCTGGGCGCTTGAGTGCAAGTGCGCCACGTGTCGGCACAAGAGCGACTTGCGCTCGAGCGCTTGCACTGGAGCGCTTGCTCGCCATGTGTCGGCACGAGGACGACTTGCGCTTGAGCGCTGGGTACTAGAGCGCAAGTGCGCCATGTGTCGACACAGGGGCGGCTTGCGCTCGAGTGCTTGCGCTGGAGCGCAAGTGCGCCACGTGTCGGCACGGGGGAGACTTGCGCTCGAGCGCTTGTGCTGGAGCGCAAGCGCGCCACGTGTCGGCACGGGGACGCTCTGCGCTTGAGCGCCGGCAAGGAAAAGAGGCTTTTAGCCTAAAAAAATTTCTCGGAAGAGAAATCAGGGAGGAGTTGGACTCCTGAGTGTGTTGTTGTTGTTTTTTTTTCTTTTTCTTTGGGTTTAGTGAAAGAGGTTCTTCTTCTTCCTCCTCTGTTAGCTAGATCTTGAAGATCAAGAGATATGGGATTTCTAAAAATCTCTTCTTTTTGAGATCTAATGGAAGATCTGAGTTCCCCTTTATGGGTTTTGTGGTGAAAAACTAATTTGTTTTATAAAAAGAAGAGCAAAACTCTTGATTTAATTCAAGAGAAAGAAAAAGGTTTAGGAACCTTAAAGAATGAGAAAAGATCTCAGATCTAAAAAGTTTTTAGAGAAAGAGAAAAGTTTTGAGATATTTCATTATCTTTGCCTTTATAGGCCATACATTTTACACATAGCCCCTTGGGCTTCACAAAATGGCATCTTGCCTATCCCATGGCTCATGTGACATTTTTTTTTCACATAAGCCATGGGCTTTACAAAAATTTGGCTTTATGCCTATTTTTCTTACATTTGTCCATAAAATAAAATAAAAGAAATACAACAAAACTATTTATTACAAAATTTTTATCTTGGCATGGGGGGAGGCCGGCCTCTTCATGTTCGGGCTCGACCCAGGCATGGGCCCACTGGATCTGGGCTTGGGCCCACTTGGCTTGGGGTTGACTTTGATTTTGAGTTGGTCAACCAGGGTGTAAATTTTTACCCCAACAAATTGCCCCCCATCAATAAATGCACACCACATATGTGGGTCGTGTGCATGAAATTGATGGATCTCTTTTTTTCATGTAGAGGCGACTTAATTCGATTCCCACATTTTGGGAAGCTGGCACTGCCCTTTTTACGACATGGACGGTCGATGCTGCCCTTTTTGCGACTTGGACGGTCGGTTCTGCCCTTTTTGGGACTTGGATGGTCGTTGCTGCCCTTTTAGCGACGTGGATGGTCGGTTCTGCCCTTTTTGCGACTTGGACAGTCGTTGCTGCCCTTTTTGCGACATGGACGGTCGGTGCTGCCCTTTTTGCAACTTGGACGGTCGGTGCTGCCCTTTTTGCAACTTGGACGGTCGGTGCTGCCATTTTAGCGACTTGGACAGTCGGTGCTGCCCTTTTTGCGACTTGGACGGTCGGTGCTGCCATTTTAGCGACTTGGACAATCGGTTCTTCCCTTTTTGCAACGTGGACGGTCGGTGCTGCCATTTTAGCGACTTGGACGATCGGTGCTGCCTTTTTTGCGATTTGGACGGTCGGTGCTGCCATCTTAGCGACTTGGACAGTCGGTGCTGCCCTTTTTGCGACTTGGACGGTCGGTGTTGCCCTTTTAGCGACGTGGACGGTCGATGCTGGATTTGACTTGCCCCGCTTCTTGCGGCGTCAGGGAGCTCATTGGTTGTTTTGTTGACTTGATGTGATTTGGGTTGACATCAGTATAGCTACGCTGGAATATGGTACCAGGAGCGAATCATCATTTGTTATGACAAGGTTTGGGGATTTTGGTTTCGGTTTGGCATCAGCATCGCTGCACTGGAATATGGTACCATGAGCGAATCATCATCTGCCATGAGGAGATTTCCCTCGTTCCCAGTTTAACGACTTAGGGGTCATCTGTTCCCAGTTTAACGACTTAGGGGTCGTCTGTTCCCAGTTTAAAGACTTAGGGGTCTATTGGTTTGGAGTTTGGGATTTTGGGGTTAGGGTAGGCATCAGCGTTGCTAACACTGAAGCACACGTGCCAGGAGCAATTCATCATTTTCCTATTCCTGTTGGGGGGAACGATAGCTTAGGAGACAGGTTTAGGTCCCTATCACCAAAGGCTTTTCAATTTTATAGGCCATGAGGGTCCCATAAAAGCAATTTCTCCCTACGAGTCGTAAGGATCCCGCAGGTGTATTTCTCCTTAGGAGTCGTGAGGACTCCTAAGTGTGTTTTTCCTTTATGAGTCGTAAGTATCCCACAAAGGTTTGTTCTCCTCATGTATCGCGAGGACACATGAGTGGGTCTTCTCAATGAAGCATAACTCCAAAGGCGGAGACCGGCCGCGTAACTGGTGATTGTGGTGGGGCATGGATATGACGAGAATTATTTGAGCTCGTGGATTGTATACGGTAGTCAACTTGGGGACCAACCGTAGGGCTGGGAGAATTTCGAGAAATTGGATTTTGGTTGGCGTCTGCATCGCTGCACTGGAATGTGGTACCAGGAGCGACTCATCTTTCGCCGTTTGGGGACTTGGAATTTAGATCTTGTTTGGCATCAGCATTGCTGCACTGGAATAATACCAGGAGCAACTCATCATTTGCCTTGGGAGGACTTGGGATTTGGGTTTTTGGTCGGCATCAGCACCGCTAACACTGAAGCGAAATGCCAGGAGCGACTCATCATTTGCCGTTGCCCGTTGGGGAACGCTGGCTTAGGAGACAGGTTTAGGTCCCTATCACCTAAGGCTTTTCAATTTTATGGGCCGTGAGGGTCCCATAAAAGCATTTTCTCCCTACGAGTCGTAAGGATCCCGCAGGTGTTTTCTCCTCACAAGGTCGAGAGGACTTTGCGAGTGTATTTCATCTCTTTTCACGAGTTTGCGCCCTTTCGGGTTTTCACAGACTCGCCGGTAGTCCTGTTGTTTTTACTCACGGAGCCCTTTCGGGTTTTCATCCGTGCCCGTTTTGCTTGTGGACATACCGTTTATTATTTTTTTTATTTCTTTTATTTTTCTTTTTTCTTTTATTTCTTTTTTTTGCCGCTGGTGAGACTTTAAAAGTAGTCTCACCGACTGGATTTGGGAGAGATAGGGGTCATTTATGCACGTGGATTGTGTACGGTTTTGTAGGATGTATGATCCAGACCGTAGGGCTGATGTGCTCAATTCGCCTGTGACTTGGAGCATTCACGTGTAGTATTTCTTAAGATATCGGCCATTGATGGGTGGCATAGGCCTTTCTCCCTCGGCACTTATTAGTTGGTACGATCCTCCGTCGAACACTTTCTCGATGACGTATGGTCCTTCCCAGTTTGGCTCGAATTTTCCCTTGGCATGTCGATTGGGGATAATCGGTCTTTTGAGGACCAACACCAATTCACCTTTCTTGAAAGCGCGGAGACGGGTTATCTTGTCATAGGCCCGTGACATTTGGGCTCGGTATAGCTCCAGGTTTTGCTGCACCGCGAGCCTCTTTTCTTCAAGCGCGTCGAGATCTTCAAGCCGAAGGAGCACGTTTTCCTCCTCCGTCAACTCATGCTGAACGACCATTCTTAAGCTTGGAACTTCGACTTCGAGGGGGAGGACCGCCTCCACTCCGAAGAGCAATGAGTATGGAGTGGACTGAGTTGGAGTACGGTGCGTGGTACGATATGCCCACAACGCCTCGTGAAGCTTGAGATTCCAGTTTCTCTTGTTGGCTGAAGCATTTTTCCTCAGAAGCTTGCATAGAGTCTTATTGAAGGCTTCGGCGAGCCCATTGGCTCTTGGATTATAGCTGGAGGAATATCTCCAGTCTATCTTGTGCTGAGTAGCGAACCTTGAGACATTGAAGCTCTTGAAAGAAGGCCCGTTGTCAGAAATGATTCTTCTTGGTGTACCGAAGCGGTATAGAATATTATGCTGGAAGAATGTCAGAATATCTTTTGTCTTGACCTCTTTTAGCGGGACAGCTTCAGCCCATCTGGAGAAGTAGTCTGTCGCGGCTAGTATGAACCGGTAGCCTTTGGATGACGGAGGATCAATTGGGCCAACAATGTCGGTGCCCCAGACTTTGAAGGGCCACGACGCCACTGTAGGATGAAACGGATTGGGATGCTTATGAATGAAATCATCATGGATTTGGCAGATCTGACATTTCTTTGCATGCTCTCCGCAATCTCGTATCATGGTGGGCCAGTAATACCCAAGCCGTTTGATTTGAAGTCGCATCTTGGGACCAGATTGGTGAGCACCGCAAACGCCCGAGTGAACATCTTTCATGACCTTTTGGGCTTCGGCCAATGACAGACACCTAATCCAGAGTTGGTCATATGACCTGCGGTATAACGTGTCATTTACAAACACATATCGGAGAGCTCTTTTCTTCAGCTGAATCCTTACAGATTTTTCTTCGGGTAGCTTGTCGTATCGGAGGTACTCTATGAAGGGTTCTCTCCAATCGGGCTCGTCTTGGATGATCGAAGCTTCTTCGGCAGGACTGCTCTTCTGTTCCGCGCTTTTCTCTTCTCGTAGAGAAACTGGGGGTAGAATTTGCCGGCTCCTGACTGTGATCAGAATTTCGTCCATGTCAGGATCAGCCAGCTCCTTGGCTAAGCGAGCGAGTACGTCAGCCTTTCCGTTCTACGCTCTAGGGATTCTCATTAGTTCAATGTGAGTGAACCGTTTCATGAGTTCCACCACCCGGCTTCTGTACTGAGCTAACTCGGGTTTGTATATCTTATAGTCGCCGCTTACTTGGTTGACGACAAGCTGGGAGTCACCGTAAACCCGTAGCCAAAGGATTTCCATTTCTATGGCAAGCTCCAAACCAGCTATCAGAGCTTCATACTCGGCCTCATTGTTTGTGCGAGGCTTGGTGAGAGCAAAAGAACGCCGTAAGGTTCCCATTGATGGCGTGATGAACACCAATCCTATCCCTGCTTTTATTTCCGGGACGCTTGATTTACTGGAGGTTCTTATCGATGAGGCCCCATCGAAGTAGAGCTCCCAACATGGCTCGTCATTCTCGAGGTGCAGCACTTGTTCGTCGGGTAACTCACAATTTAGCGGCGACCCTTCTGGTATGGGATGAGCAGCGAGAAAGTCTGCAAGAGCTTTACCTTTTACTGCTTTCTGAGGAGTATAAACTATGTCAAACTCAAGTAGCATGACAGCCCATCTTTCCATTCTGCCGGCTAGGCTTGCTTTGGTCATCAAGTGTTTGAGCGGGTCGACCTTGGAGATCAGCATAACCCGATGAGCCAGCAAATAGTGCCTCAGCTTCTTCACAGCAAATATCAGAACCAGGCATTGCTTTTTGATTGGGGAATAGTTGTGTTCCGCCCCGACTAGAGTTCGACTGAGGTAGTAGGGGAATTTTCCTTTCCCTCCTCGTTATTCTGGGCGAGGAGCGCACCGAGTGACTCATCTAGTGCAGCGGTGTAGAGAATCAACGGTTTATTTGGAATAGGAGCAGCCAGCACTGGAGGGTGCAAAAAGTATTATTTGATGCTTTCGAACACTGCTTGACATTCGGCATCCCAGATAAAAGGAGCTCCTTTCTTCATGAGCTTTGAGAAGGGCCTACATCTCCCCGATAAATTTGAGATGAACCTCCGTATATAAGCAAGCTTGCCTTGAAAAGATCTTAGCTGCGTCAGACTCTTCGGAGGGGGCAACTCCATGATGGCCTTTATCTTTGATGGGTCAACTTCGATCCCTCGATGCCGAACTATAAAGCCCAGGAATCTTCCCGATGACACGCCAAAAGTGCACTTCAGAGGATTCATTTTCAGATCGTACTCCCTCAGTCTGGTGAGAACGGTCCTAAGATCTTGGATGTGGTCGGCCTTGGCTTTAGTTTTGACGACCAGATCATCAACATAACATTCGACGACTTTATGGATTAGGTCATCAAAGATATTAGTCATTGCCCTTTGATATGTAGCACCTGCGTTCTTCAGTCCGAACGGCATGACCTTGTAGCAATATATTCCGATCGGGGTTCGAAATGAGGTGTGTTTCTCATCCTCAGGCGACATCTTGATCTGATTGTATCCAGACGAGCCATCCATAAAGGTGAACGGCTCGTAATTTGAGGTGTCATCGACCATCATTTCCATGACCGGTAGCGGGAAGTCGTCTTTAGGACATACCTTGTTGAGGTCCCTGAAATCGACACAAACTCGGATCTGCCCATTTTTCTTCTTCACTGGGACTATGCATGAGATCCAGTCCGCATATTTCTCTTCCCTGATGAAGTCGGCATCGATGAGCTTCTTAGTTTCCTCGATGACCTTTTCTTCTAGTTCCCTTCTCATTCTTCGAGGAGCTTGTTTGACTGGCTTAGCATCAGGAGATATAGCCAACTTATGTACGGCCACTTCATGGGAAAGGCCAGGCATTTCTTTGTATGTCCACGCGAAGCAGTCGACGAACTCATGCAGCAGGGCAATTATCTGCGCTTTCATTTCCTCGGACAAGAGCGAGCTGATGTAGGTCGGCCTTGGATTATCAGGCTTTCTTAAGTCAATCACGGTTAGCTCGTCAAAGGTTGCTTGTCCGCCATCTTCGAGCTCTTGAGGAGCTTCTTCTGGCTCGGCTATCTCGTCATCATCATTTGATCTTTCGCTGGCCTCACCAACATGGATCATGTAGCACGCTTTGGAATCAGGTTGAATGTAGCCTATGCCCCGTCTATCTGGAATTCGTCCATCGATGAGTGCTCGGACCTGGGGCGGATACCATAGCCCTTCGTAAAACTTTGCTTCAGACTCCGTTTGATATAACCGGCATCCGCACTTCTTAAAGTATTCCCGCATCTCGGGCACATAGTATCTGGGATTGAGGACGGCTCTTATGCCTCTCTCATAGGGAAGGCACGCGACAGAAAGATCGTCCGGGTGCACAACGGGGTTTGACCTGTAAAACAGGATGCTCTTCTGTCCATTTTTCCTCCCAGGCACGTAGAAAGTTTTCAGCTGGTCCATGGTAGAGACTGACAATGCGTCGAGCTCTTTGCACATCCGTTCTGGCACCCTTGTGATGGCCAGGGACCCTTCTGCAACTTCGAAGGTCTCTCGTAGTTTCGCTTGCTGCATGTGGGGCCAATCTGCACAGCTGTTGCATGGCAAGTCCTCTTCTTCTGACTCTTCAGTGTCACTGCCAAGATGAGGGCAGACTTTGCTGCTAGATAGGCCTTCAGTAACAGATTCGTCTGTATCGCTGCCGAAATGAGGGCGAGTTTTACGGAAGGACGGGCTTCCAGCGTCGGACTCATCAGTGTCGCTGCCGAAATGCGGGCGCACTTGGGTATTTTTGCTTTTGAAAGTGACAGCCGGCGCAGATTTGCTTTTGAGTCTTGGGGCCGGTCTATCCTCAGTCAATTGTGGCTTAGCATTTTGGTGGTTCGTAAAGTACCGAGAATCTTCATATCGGACTTCATGCACACCGAACGGCTGGATGTCTCCGTCAATGCGTCTTTCTTCGCCATTTTTAGTATACTTCATGCATTGATGGAGAGTTGACGGAATGATGCCGTAATAGTGGAGCCACGGCCGCCCCAAGAGAATCTTATAAGACGTGTCGGCGTCGATCACGTATATCTTAGCTTCAGTTTGCAGATCCCCGAATTTGATTGGCAAAGCTATAGACCCCAGAACTTGCTGGCAATTTTGGTTGAAGCCTTGAATGACAATCCTTTCCCTTGACAGGTGTCGGTCGTCCATTGACAAACTCTTCAGAGTTCGCAAGTTCATGATGTTCACTGAGGACCCCAGATCAATCAATATGCGATTAATTCGATCTCCGTCGCTGTACCCGGTCACGTAAAGCCGCCGATTATGCTCAGTCGTTCCCAGTAGCAAGTCTTCATCCTTAAATGTGACTGTGGCGGCATGCAAAGCGTGCTGGGCTTCTTTCATATTAATTTCCGCAAAGTGAGCCTGATACCGCATGGGGTTTTGTAGAGCATGAATGAGAACATCTCTAAGCTCCTTAGATAGGACCAAGGCGTCGTAGATGCTCAGGAGAGACGGAAGCTTCCGGAGATGTGCCAAAACATTATAGTCCATCGAGGAAGGACTTATGTTTTCATCAGCCGGTTCACTGCCATCTTCTTCATTAGCGACTTGTTTTTCCTTCCCTTTTGGGGTGTTGCCCTGATTTGGCGGTAGAGCCTTGCCGCTTCTGAGCTGGATTTGATTGGCCGTTGTGGCGAGCTCCTCGTCCTCTTCGGGAAAACAAAGCTCCTCTTCCGAGTCGCTGCCAAGATGGATGACGTAGCAGGTCACTACTGGGATCTCTTCATTGGAGTCTTCTTCTAACTCCTCCAGAATTTCAGCCGCTTGTACAGGGAAGAACTCCTTCAATTGAATCAATGTTCTTTCCTTTTGTTCATATTCTTCAAGGGAATCGATATATTTTTGAATGGTCGATCTCCCGGCATACTCTTTTTCGCGCCGAGCTGCACTTTCTTCTTCTTGAGCTTCTTAGATTTTGAGCCTGATGGAGCCGCATTGGCAGCTGGACTGGTAGGCTTCTTCTGCCCTTCCCATTACATCCTGGGTTCTTTCCGAAGTAGCTTTATCATCTTCTTCGTCTTATTAGATATGTGCGTACTCCACGGAGGCCGCGATGAGTCAGTTTCGTTTGTCAGGGCAGCGGGTTCAGCTATCTGCTTCCAGAAGGCTTCAACTTCTGTCTGTATAAAGTTGGTGGTTGCAACTTGATTGTTCACCAACACGCTTTTGGACAGCTGATCTCTCCAGCCTTGTACTGCTTCTCGACCCAGTCTTTGAAGATATAGCAATCCTCGATCGCATGGCTCACTACTCGGTGGTACGGGCAATACAGAGGATTGTCGGTCATTTTTGCTTCTTGGGGTCTTTTCGACTCCGGCAATTGTAGACCGTTGTTCAAGGCATCTTTAAATATCTTACAGACCTTGTCCCTTCTGAAAGAGTAAACCTTGTTCTTTTTCTCCTCTAGGGAAGGCCCATCTCCTCCCAGCAATGGCTTTTGAGACCGGTTAGTTTTGGATTCGGCCGCCCATCGCTTTTCTTCATTGTCGGACGCATTGAAGACATTGGTACTGCTGGAACTCCCGCTTCTACGGTTGTCGTCCCGCTTGCTTTTCCAAGTTTTCTCTCTCTGAGAATCCGGCGGGGACTCTTGTTTCGAGTGTTCCAGCATTTGGACTTTCTTGGTTAGCTCCTGAAATGTCTTGAGGCCCGCCGTGCACAAGAATGGGACCATCCAATTGCTGAGGTTCCCAATGAGAAGGCTGATGGACTGGTCCTGCTCCAGCGGCGGTTCGCACTTGACTATGAGATTACGCCATCGAGCGATAAAGTCGATGTTGCTTTCATTCTTCCCCGGCTTGGTCCTCACAAGGTCGGCAATGGAGATTTTATCACTGACACTCATGAACCTTTGTCAAAACAGAGATTCCATTTGGCAAAAGGTTATGACGGACCCATCTGGTATGCTCGCGTACCAGTCGAAAGCGACACCGGTCAGGCTATTGACAAACTGACGAAGAAGGAGCGCGCCATTGCCCCCTGTATTTCCGCATGATGCTTTGAAGTGGGCGACGTGCTGATTTGCATTCCCTGTTCCATCAAATCTTCCGAACTTAGGAATGACGTAGCCGCTTGGGAACTCAATCAGATCGTACTGCGCGGGATATGGCCGCCCACTACTGCCGATTTCTTTCTGAGCTTCAGCTTCGGCCACCAATGTTTTGACCTTGCTGGTGACAAAATCCATTATCCGATCCTTTGTTAGCAGGATAGTGCTATCTGGGGCCAAGGCGTCCCCAGAAGCGGAGTGTGGCCGGCTTTCATGTGGCTCGACCAGTCTTGGACCCGAAGGAACAGGCATTGGCTATCTCGGATTGTCATCACCCGGCTGATTAGTAGCGGCTTGTGCTTGATTGGGAGGCGCTCGAGCAATTTGAGCCGTAAGCTGCATCACCACGTTCGTTAAGTCGTCAATCTTCGAATAGAGCTTGGCCATCTCTTTATCTTTGCTCCTGATCTGTTTTCGAAGCTCTTGAAGTAGCTCTTCCTCGCAGTCCTGGGGCGGCAAGTCGGCTCTTCCTCGCTGTCCGAGCTTGACTCTGCATGGACCGAGGGGTCTTTCTGCCTATCATCCTCATCGAGAGGGTTTTCTTCATCCAGCGGGGACGGCTGTTCTTGGGCAGCGGCAACCACATTCAGGCTAGATTGGGCTTGGGATGTGGTGGCCCCATCCTTGCTTTTGCTGCGAAGGTTGTCGCTGGGGCGCCCGCCCGCCATATAGACCGTATGGATGATATATCCGGCCGCCTTTCTATCATTGGCAGCTGATTTCACGGATCGCTGTCTTGACCCCTTGTTTCGGTAGCTGGTAGTCGATTGAAGGCAGCTGGCCTAACCAGGTTCATGAATGGTGCTGGTGCTTCTTTTCTGGGTTTGCCCCGCTACTTTCGTGCGGCACAGAGTGCTTGATAGACTCTTGAAGATACAGTGTCATACTTTTTCTGTTGGGGCCGGGACACGTCTCTTTGTGGCACTGTTCGGACCGTTGTCTTCTTGATTCTGGCGGTCATGGCGTTTTTCTGAACCCACTTCAGAGGCTCGAAGGAATTGCTGATTCTTACGTCCGACTCAGCCGTCGTCGCGGGGCAACCCTGCACTTGGAACTTCACACGATTCCATTTGGCCGAAGCCTTGACCCTTTTGTTGGCTCGATACCTGAGCCGCTTCTGCCTTAACTTTTCCGTTCTAAGCACCTGGCAGACTTCGGCTCTTTGGAAAGACGCCGTAGACCGGTCGATGGAGGGCCTTGGAGATACGCCCGATTGTGCATTTATTGGAGTCATCACCTGAGCTCGTCCGTAACATTTGATGTTGCCCTTTGTACCGAAGTTCTTGCCCCCCGCTGGAGCACCAGAGAATCGTTCAAATACCGCCTTAAGTTTCGGTTGTGGTGCCTTGGCGATCACGACATTCGGCCTCTTACCCCTTGAGACCGTCTTGGCCACCTGTTCCGCCGGGATTTCCACCAGATGAGCGCTTCCGGCAAGGTAGATGATGACGGAGCCAAACTGGCGGGGCGGTTCCTCCCACTGTCGACTGAGGCTCGCGGGGAGAACCACACGAGCGTTGATCTTGACCACGTACGGAATCGGGGTCACGTTGGAAGCTGAATTCGTCTAGGGAGACATTATCGTCGAAGGTTGATTGCTGCACGGAAAAAAAAAGAACATCATTTCAGTATAGGCAATCGATATGTATATTGATTGAGTTCGCATGAACGTTTAACCCGAAATATGGGAGGAGAGATTGGTCCCACCGGGCGTGCCAGAATCTGTAGGGTGTTTTTTGTCACCCCATTGAGATGGGAATACGCGCACGCTTGTCAGGCGCACTACAGATTCCCCCTTTCTAGGGTAGGCGGGGGTTTAATGATTGTGGGGATCCGAATCTCCGGCAGCCCTGGACTAAGCTGCCGTTAATTACCCCTTGCCTTTGGGGCGAGGGAACCTCCGATTAACGGGTTAAACTGGTCATGTGAACTCAATGTGCGGTGTGCGTGTGTTTTGTTTTAAAAGGGGGTTTTGGATATATCGGGAGCCACACAGAGTTTTTACGGGGGTCCCGCTACCCGGATAGCGGGCTGGGGGTCAAGGGGGCTAGCAGCCCCCTTGCGGGGTTCGGGGCAGCGCCCCGGCCCAAAAAAATTTTTGAGGGGGAGAGTGTCGCAGAGTATGTGTATGTGTACATATGTATACATATGTATATATATACATGTATATATAAACAAAGGGGGGAAAAGACATCCAAAGGATGCATGGAGCAGCACCTCGGGCGCTGTGCGCCTAGGTACTGTGCGCTCAGGCGCTAGAGTCCACGTGTCGGCACGTGGGCGCTCTGCGCTTGAGCGCTGGGCGCTTGAGCGCAAGCGCACCACGTGTCGGCACGTGAGCGTTTTGAGCTTCAGCGCTTGACGCTCGAGCGCAAGCGCACCACGTGTCGGCACGGGGGCGACTTACGCTTGAGCGCTGGGCGCTTGAGCGCAAGTGCGCCACGTGTCGGCACGGGGGCGACTTGCGCTGGAGCGCTTGCGCTGGAGCGCTTGCGCTGGAGCGCTTGCGCGCCACGTGTCGGCACGGGGACGACTTGCACTTGAGCGCTGGGTGCTTGAGCGCAAGTCCGCCACGTGTCGACACGGGGGCGGCTTGCGCTCGAGCGCTTACGCTGGAGCGCAAGCGCGCCACGTGTCGGCACAGGGGTGACTTGCGCTGGAGCGCAAGCGCGCCACGTGTCGGCACGGGGACGCTCTGCACTTGAGCGCCGGCAAGGAAAAGAGGCTTTTAGCCTAAAAAGATTTCTCGGAAGAGAAATCAGGGAGGAGTTGGACTCCTGAGTGTGTTGTTGTTGTTTTTTTTTCTTTTTCTTTGGGTTTAGTGAAAGAGGTTCTTCTTCTTCCTCCTCTGTTAGCTAGATCTTGAAGATCAAGAGATATGGGATTTCTAAAAATCTCTTCTTTTTGAGATCTAATGGAAGATTTGAGTTCCCCTTTATGGGTTTTGTGGTGAAAAACTAATTTGTTTTATAAAAAGAAGAGCAAAACTCTTGATTTAATTCAAGAGAAAGAAGAAGGTTTAGGAACCTTGAAGAATGAGAAAAGATCTCAGATCTGAAAAGTTTTTAGAGAGAGAGAAAAGTTGTGAGATATTTCATTATCTTTGCCTTTATAGGCCATACATTTTACACATAGCCCCTTGGGCCTCACAAAATGGCATCTTGCCTATCCCATGGCTCATGTGACATTTCTTTTTTCACATAAGCCATGGGCTTTACAAAAATTTGGCTTTATGCCTATTTTTCTTACATTTGTCCCTAAAATAAAATAAAAGAAATACAACAAAACTATTTATTACAAAATTTTTATCTTGGCATGGGGGGGCCGGCCGCTTCATGTTCGGGCTCGACCCGGGCATGGGCCCACTTGGCTTGGGGTTGAATTTGATTTTGAGTTGGTCAACCGGGGTGTAAATTTTTACCCCGACAGGTATATCGCTCGATTCTACAACGCCCTCCTAGAGGTTCCCGAGCACTGCGACGAAACTGTTACCACCGTGCTGAGGTCGGGTCTTAGGCACAAAGAGTGGCTCCATTCTTTTGCATTAGCGCAACCTAAGACTATGGCCGAAGTGAAAGCCTGGACCAAGCGAGAGATCCAGCTCGAGTCCGAGGTGAACTCAAACCTGCCCCGAGGTGAACAAGCGGACTAAAAGAAAAGGGCAGAGAAGAGAAAAAGAAAGTCGATCGTCCGAAACCTTACTCCTCGAGGTTCTAGGAGTACTCCTATAAACATTTTCCAGACTGAGCTGTTGGAGAAAGCTATGGGCGAGCGGTTCTTTAAGCTCCTTCCGGTTACCCAAAAAGAGAACAAGCGTCTCCGCGGCCCATATTGGGCCTATCACAGGTCGCATAGTCACCCAACGGAGAATTGCAAGTAGCTCTGTATTACATCAAGGAGTTGATCCGCTCAGGTCACCTGGTGAAATACCTGCGAGACAAAGGTTAAGTAGATAGGGTTCAAGCCGACCAACCCGAAGCCGGAAAGCTGACGATCGGGTGGGTCATAGTCGTCACCGACTGACCAGAGTCTAAGCAAGAAGGATAGCCACCGAATCCGATCATTCAATACAGGAGGGTTTAAATTGTATCACCAAATATATAATTTATTTAATAATAAAGATTCTTGCCTCCTTGCAAACTGAACTGCTTCTTTTTGTTTTCATGCTAAAACATCCTGCAAGTCCGGCGGGTAGCTTTCTGGCCGTCAAGCAAAGACCAGCCCTTCAGTCAAGTAAATGAAGATCGGATGTGCATATAAGTAGCTGACTAAAGCCCTCCTCAAGAAGCGATCGAGTAGCTTCCTGCTCAGTTCATCCACCAGTGGGTAGCTTCCTACCCCACAACACTTTGGATCTAAAGCCCTCATCACGAGGCCACCGAGCAGCTTCCTGCCCGATCCATCCCTAGCGGGTAGCTTCCTACCCAATAAAGCTAAGGATCTACAGCCCTCCTCATGAGGCAACCGAGTAGCTTCCTGCTCAGTTCATCCCTAGCGGGTAGTTTCCTACTCCACAACGCTGTAAATCTAAAACCCTAATCATGAGGCCACCGAGCAACTTCCTGCCCGATCCATCCCTAGCGGGTAGCTTCCTACCCAATAACAATAAAGATCTAAAGCCCTCCTCATAGGCGTCCGAATAGATTCCTGCTCGGTTCATCCACCAGCGGGTAGCTTCCTACCCCCACAACGCTGTGGATCTAAAGCCCACCTTAACAGGCTACCGTGTAGCTTCCTGCCCGGTCTATCCGCAGCTAGTAGCTTCCTACCTTACAACGCTGTGGATCTAAAGCTCTCCTCAAGAGGCCACCGTGCAACTTCCTGCCCGGTCTATCCGCAACTGGTAGCTTCCTATCCCATAACACTGTGGATCTAAAGCTCTCCTTAAGAGGCGACCGAGTAGCTTCTTGCTCGGTTCACCCACGGTGGGTAGCTTGCTACCCCACAACGCTGTGGATCTAAAGCCCTCATTATAAGGCCACCGAGAAGATTTCTGCCCGGTCCATCCCTAGCGGGTAACTTCCTACCTAACAACACTAAGGATCTAAAGCCCTCCTCACGAGACGACCGAGTAGCTTTCTGCTCGGTTCATCCGCAGTGGGTAGCTTCTTACCTCACAATGTTGTGGATCTAAAGACCTCATCACAAGACCACCGCGCAGCTTCCTGCCCGATCCATCCCTAGAGGGTAGCTTCCTACCCAACAACGCTAAGGATCTAAAGCCCTCCTTACGAGGCAACCGAGTAGCTTCCTGCTCGGTTTATCCACCAGCGGGTAGCTTCCTACCCCCACAACGCTGTGGATATAAAGTCCTCCTCAAGAGGTCACCGTACAGATTCCTGCTCGGTTTATCCGCAGCTGGTAGCTTCCTACCCCACAACGCTGTGGATCTAAAGCCTTTTTTAAGAGGCCACCGTGCAGCTTCCTGCCCGGTCTATCCGCAGCTGGTAGCTTCCTACCCCACAACGCTGTGGATCTAAAGCCCTTCTCACGAGGAGACCGAGTAGCTTCCTGCTCGGTTCACCCGCGGCGGGTAGCTTCCTACCCAACAACAATGTGGATCTAAAGTCCTCCTCACGAGGCGATCGAGTAGCTTCCTACTAAGCCCATCCCTAGCAGGTAACTTCCTACCCCACTATGCTAAGGATCCAAAGCCCTCCTCAAGAGGCCACCGTGTAGCTTCCAGTTCGGTATGTCCACAGTGGGTAGCCTCCTGCCCAACAACGCTGTGGATCCAAAGCCTTCCTGCTCGGCTCCTCAGAAAGGGATAGCTTCCTGCCCTATGGAGACATGGCTTTAAGACCCACATCAAATCGAGTGACGTCGACCTTCCTTCACTTGGCCATCATTTGATTCATACTCGACGAGCAATTGCCACCTCGACTACGGGGAAAGGGAGGGTACCGACCTTCCTTCACATGGCTATCATTTGATTCACACTCGACGAGCGAACGCCACCTCGACTCCGGCAAAAGGGAGGGTACCGACCTTCCTATATTTTTCTTCATTTGATTCACACTCGACGAGCGATTGCCACCTCGACTCCGGGGAAAATGAGGGTACCGACCTTCCTACACTTGTCTATCATTCGACTTACACTCGACGTGCGATCGTCACCAAGAAAGACCGGGCACCGACCTAACACTCGCAAGATGAAAAGACATAAGAGCTAAAAATACTTGCAGAATAAAAATTCGAACAATGAAAAGTATACGAGCTAAAATACTTGCACAGTGAGCAGACATTTGAGCAAAGGAAAAAAGTGTACTTTAGTTATGATCAAAAATAAATACAAGGTATTCTGGGCTCCTCAGCCTTACAAAAATGACCGGAGGCTTACAAAATCCTAAAAAAGAAAAACATCTTCAAGAGAGGAAAGCTCAGGCCGCCTGCTCAGCTGGGATCTCACCCTGCTCGACGCCGCCATCATGGACCAAAACTGCGACCTCGAGGTCGGTGCTTCCGCCGACAGCCTCGCCCTCAACGGCCACCTCAGCGTCTCCCCCTTGCGGCGCTTCTTCATCCATAGGGTACTTCGCGCGGAGCTCGCGGTCGACGAACTCCGGCATAGAATCCTTAACGGCGTCGAGGGCGCTGTGCCACACGACGGCCGTGGATTCGGAGAGATCAAGGTAAAATTAATCGGACGCATTATACTCCTCCATGGCCTTCACCGCCCGGCTCTCAGCAAGCTTCGCCGCGTCCAACGCCGCCCGGGCATCTTTCTTAAAGGTGTCCTTCGACTTCTTCATTACATTGTAGAGACTGTTCGTCTCCTCCAACTTGGCTTGAATATCCCAGTTCGACTAGTTCAAGAGCCGATAGGACTCCTTCAGCCTCGAGTTCGTTAGCCTCTCGGCGACCAATTGGGAGTTAAGGATAGCCGCCCTCTCCTCCGCCTGCTACAGCTGAAGACGAAGTTCTTCCTCACGCGAGGAGGATTCACCCGCCTTCTTCATGGCCGGGGCCACCTCCTTAGATTCCATGGCGGAGAGGAGGCGCAGTGAAGAAGGACCTAAGGAAAACAGCGAACGGGTTAGAAAGCTCAAACCGAGGAAATAAGACTCAAGGAATTTTTAAGAAGAGTTAAGTACCGACCTGAACCACCTCTTGCGCTATGGTGGCCACCTGGGCCTTCATGGTCCCCCGGAAAATCTTGCCCCCGACTGCCTGCTCCATATCTGAAAGGAAGCTATCGGCAACGGAGAGCCCTGAGGGCACCTCAATGTAGAAGTCGCCCTCCTGCACCTGTATCCCGGTAGAGGATGGCCGACAGATCGTCCTCTTTTGTCTTTTGAGGGGGGATTCGGTGGGCTCAGCCTCCTCCTCCTCCCTCGCCTGGGGCACCGGGTCCCGCGTGTGCTAATGACCCCCTCCCCCCACGGAGTTCTTCGGGGGCTCGGGGCATGGTGGAAGGCTTGGTCGGTGGAGTTGGCCTCGGGGCTGAGCTCGGACCGGGTCGAGACGAGCTTGCGCCCCCGGTCTTCCTTCCTTGGGCCTTCGCGGCCATGGCTGCTAAGATTTTTTATCGTTCCATTGACTCTGCAAAAAATAACACACAAACAAAAGGGAGTTAGCGACTTTGAAAAGGCAAATGAAATTTAACAAAGTCTAAACAGGTCGGCGAAAATCCTAAACTTACCCAGAAAACGTGCAGGACTAAGCGCAGCCCGGTTCAGCACCTACTCAGACACCAGGACATCAGCCCGTTGGATCGGCTCCCACTGGGACACCACCCTCGCCTCGGTGGAGGCCGACTGCTTCACCCTCGGGCAATCAGCTCTGTGCCACTGTATGGGCATAGGTCAATCTTTGCCCTCAGGTGGCCTGACGAATACAAACTTCTCCTTCCATTCATGGATGGAAGAAGGGATGACTACTACCGCCGACCCGGCCACTCCACCCTTATGTTTTTTAAATGAAAAATACACCCAGCTCGGCTCGTTCTTGCTGGTGCCAGGGTGATTTTTATAACAAAGAAAGGACACAAGAAGGGTCAAAATGAAGGGGATCTGATCAAGTTTTAACCGGATCAGAAACCCGAGAAGGATTCTCTATGAGTTCGTCGCTAGCTGGCCTGGGGCAAGATGGAAGCAACGAAGCACCCTACAAATCTCGGTTGAGAAGGGCAGACACATTCCTGTCTGGAATGCTTCTAGATATAGGGCAGTCTCCTTGCCCCGCACCTGGTCTGCCCGCTCACCCTCTCCAGCTAAACGGAGCGAATAGCTAGAGGGGATATGTAATCGAGTCCGAATTTCGGAAAGCTCGTTCAGACTCTTCAAGACGGAGGGCGTATCACGGGTGTTCCTGATGCGCACCTTGGAGGCCCTTGTCGCAGCCCGACGGCGAACGACACGGGCAGCCCTGACTCTAGGGGATGATCCCAACACGGACGACGCAGCAGAAGAACCCTCTCGGCTATCTGAAGCCGAAAAGGAGAAAGACCCACTAGACTCAGCCCCAGCAACTGGAGCCTCATCATACGACTCTACCTTTACTCCTTCTACAAACTCCTCAGATGAAGACATCTAACCTGATTCAAAGGAAGGGACTCACCAAGGAAAATTCACAGAAGGATCTGATCTAAGGTGGAGGTACGCCGGGAAATTTCAATAGCAAAAGAAAATTAAGGAAAAGGTGTTGGCCCTAGGATGGTCCCCTCCTATTTATACACCCTAAGGAGAACATCCTACGGCCCAAATCGATTCCCGCCAAAACGAATCGTCGTGCTCAGCAACCGTCAAGGCTCCACATGGCGATCGACCATTGGAGACGTCTCTTCGATTGCAGGTGACAGAGACAGCCTGTCGTGACCACCAACCAACGTCGGACAAGTGGAACGTAGCCCAATAGACAATCGAGTGAAATGGCGCTTCCACTTTAAAGCGCCATCATTTCACTGATCCGCTGACGTTATCGGGATACGTGCGAAAACTTAGGCGCACGATGAGACACAACGTGGACTCGAAGATCGAAATGATGCAACTACCCTACGCCATGCTGTCCCCAGAAAATCCACACTGCGGTTCTCGGCTCCAAGCTGGGCAGAGAAAACCGAGCAGGCCATTCTTGACTCGACCCATAAATAGGTCGGAACGAGAGTGAGGGGCTAATGATGATACTCATAAGTGGTAATTCCCTGGATCATGACACGTGGTGGATCTCGTCTCTCGGGGGCTACATGGCTGGAGTAAGTACGATACTTTGTGGACAATCCTCGGGACCTCTTCTCTGAGGATTCACCCAACCTATCGGAGGCCTCCCAGAGTATCTCCCGTATTCATCTAGCAAACAGCCAACAGCTCGCGGTCCCGTATTCATCTAGCAAACATCCAACAACACTCTGTCTAACTTTGGTAAGTATACGTCCTTACAGTTTTTTTTTAAGAAATAGGTAATCTTGAGTTCAGTTCTTGAGTTAAGTCAAGATGAGGGAAAAGTATTGAAGCTTTACTGAAGGATAAGTTTGAAAAATAGTTTCTTTTCTTGAGTTCAAATTTAGAAAGTATATACCCTACAAACTGCACTTACACGCACCTTGAAACTTGGGATAGTAGAGGATACCTAGAAATACTCTTGCCTGAAAGCCTAGTATGAAAGAAAAAACGGTATTTAAAGCTAAACACCAAAAAGAGCATATTGAAAAAATATATCCGGTCTTGAAAAAAAAAGAAAAAGAAAAAAAAAATAGAATAGAGTCAAGACCTGGAAACTGCTATTTACGCTTTAATGTTCACACATTCAGTAATCGGCCGTTAGTGCCTCAAGAAGCATTAATAGTCGCATGAAAGGTGTGTGAGCAAATCCGTCCATCCTTAATGAAAAGAAGTAGTATTAGGTATTAGGGCAAGGGTATTATAGCTTGAATTGAATTCTTAAGTGTAGGGGTGCAAATACACACACACGTAGGGGTATACAATCGATATTTGGATAAAAGATAGAAATAAAGAATAAGACTTGTGTTTTCTGTAAAGTTGACAAAAATCCCTGATTTGAGACCACACTTTAGAAGGAAAACTCAGGTGAACCGACATCTTTCTAAACTTTTTTGGAACGTATATGATCTAAAGTTAAATAGATAGGAGGTGTGAAGCATTAGGGTTGGATATTTCTAACTTAGGATAATAGAGTTTCTAACGTAAATACTAAACTGTAGGAGTAGAATCATTGTTAACTTATGACACTAGCTTGACGGGATTTTGTGGGTGTAATCAGCTGAAAACCCTCAGGAGACAACACTCCTCCTACTAGGGACACCTAGAGATTTAACGGCTTGTTGCACGCGCTCAGTGCAATCGCGTTCCCTGCGAAAGTGCGGTTAGGATTTTATTTTTGTGAATAATTGGTTTTGCTTGGGACGAGCAAAAGTTAAGTTTGGGGGTATTTGTTCATAACAGAATACTGCATTTTATACCGCCCATTCTTACGCTCGAGTGTTTATAGGTAGGTGCTTTTAATCCGTGTTTGTTACATATTTACAGAGTACAGGTTTCCAGTCCAAATATTGCAAATCAAGATAAAATCTCCACAGTTACGTCAAAATACAGAACATCTGTCACAGCAGATAAAAGCCGGGTTCCGGTCATCCATATCCGTCCAGTGCCGAGTACCAGTTCCAGAGACAAGACATATGACAGTGGTCATTCGTGTCTCGGACATGCACAGAGCACGAGAGGGGCTGCACAAGAATCATTGGGTGCGCGGAGCTCGAGGGAGAAAAGGTCAAAAGTATTATTTTTGTTGCCACTTTGGACCATTGCAAATCTGAAGCAACTGTGGAACCAAATTGCAGATTGGTACATATATAACAACACAGGACAAGAAACCAGGGAAGTACCCAAAATACGACGACCCAACTCATCAATACGGCCGCGGATCCACGGCCAAAGGAGGGTATTGGCCGCGGATCCGCGGCCATTTGGGCTCCTCTCACTGTCGACTTTTGGGGGCATTTTGGTACATTCATGTTGAGGCAGATTCTTGCCCTAGGTCTTCAACCCTCTGCCTATAAATACTCCAGAATTGAGCTAAGCCAAGGTCCCAATTTTGTGTCCATTCTTTTGTAGTTTTGGTCTTTTTCTTCTTCTTCTTCATTCTTTTTCCATGAAAATTGTAGTGAGAGCTTTTTGAGTGGGAGATCAATGAAGATGATGGCTTTTTGTATCATTCTCTTTTGTTTCTTCTTCCCCTTGAGATTCTTGCTTTCTCTTGATCATTCAACCTCTTCATTGAGCTTGAATGGTTAAGGGTTAGTTATTGATCTCAAGGGTCGTATTTTCTTATGGAATTAGCGCTTCAATTCACATGCGTTCTCTACCCTTCTCTTGATCTTGCAACCTCTTGATTGAGCTTGCAAGTTTAAGGGTTGGCTATTGATCCCATGCTTTTCTTGAGTTCTACTTTCTTGTTCTTTTTATCGCTTTTTATTACTTGCTTATTATTATTTTGCTTTTCTTTCTTGCAATTTATTTCATGCACTTAAATTCATGCACTTAATACTTGTAATCTTTTCTTTTCTTTCTTTTTTTCTCTTGCTCTCTTTTGTTCATTTTGTGAATGGTTGTAATTATTGTTGTTAAGATGAAATACGGTATTGTAAGTTAATATCTTCTTTCTCATTTCCTTTTCCCGTTATTTTCCATTGAACTCCGCCCAAACCATACGCAAGCGCTCCGTTAGGCACCCTACCCTGACAAGGTAACGGTGATTCCTAACCGCGACCGGTTGCGTTCGGTTTGGCCGGAGGCGAAAGCAAGAGACAAGAACGGAAGGACAAGGGTAAATAAGCCGTATTCCACGAATACCGCGCTTAAATCCCCTAATCAACGTTGTTGCCGATTGCTCTAGCTTCAATTGGTCAAGACTCGGCTCAAAGGTTTTAAGTACGGATTTCCTTAGCTTACAATCTCGTATTTTCTTCTTAACAACTTTATACTTGCAAATAAACACATATGTTAGAATCAAACTCATACAGATTCTTTATTGACTCGTCTAAGACAAGGAAGGACATACAACCATCTCCCTGTGGATCGACCCGTGCTCAACCGGCTAGCTGCATAGCGACACCGTCTTGATTGCGGTTAAAACTTTAATTCTTTCAATCAAATGGCGCCGTTGCCGGGGAGACGGTAGCGTATTTTCTTTCTTGTTATTCGGGTTAATATTCTTTTTGTATATATTTATAAATATTAAATAAAAAAAAATCTTTTTGTTATTTTTGATCATTTTTGTGGGCAAGAGTGCAGATTTTTGCGTATTTGCAAACTGCAATTGTGGGGAGCAAAGTGTACGTTCAAGGTTAAGGTGATTACGAAGTACAGTGCCAAAGATCCGGGTAGTTTGACCCGCGCAAGCGAACTTTTCAAGCTTACCGGATTTGATTCAACGGGGGTTTCCTAACCCAAAAACTTAACGGTACGTACTTTCCTAACACCTTCTTCTCAAATCCGACGCATCCAATATACTATTCTTTGCAGGATTCTTTGCAAGTTCGCTAGCAAACGCTAAAAATTGACTAACCCGTATTTTTTGCAGTGCCGTGCTTAAAATAAAAAACGATTGTTTGATTCTTTATAGAATTTTTATTGAATTGCGCATTGCATACATTAATACGGACTTAAGGGCAAGCGAACCCCACAATATACGGTAAAGGATTTCATCACCTTTTCTGTGGCCCACAAATCACGAACTTGAGCATAACGTCTACCCGCACAAATTTTAAAAGAAATTAGACTTTAAGCCTTAAGGACTTCGCGCTCACTAGGAGAAGTTAACTGTGTTTAGAACCTCGCTTAACGGTATATTGTTTACGGGGTGTCTAGGAAAGTGTTAACGGCGAAACCGCCAAAAGAGAAAGGGTTATTTAATTAAGGAACTTCGCGAAAGCGTTGGAAAACCTCCCCTTATCTCTGCACTTCCCTAGCCTCGTGATCAGTGTATCTTGAGCCCGTTTCTCGACACAGTTTTACTTCGACAATCAAGTTCTGGAGCAGGTCTAGTTGACCTAGGTGAACCCTAGAACGATTAGGTGTGTGGTATTTTTGTGTCGTGATTATTTTTGTCCATATTCTTTTTGTATGTATACTTCATTCTTTTGTTGATATTTATATATAAAAAAAAATTAAAAAAAAATCACATTCTTTTTCCCCTCCTTTTCTCTTCCTTTCTTTCCTTCTCTCTTCATATCATGGGTACCCCACCTCGCAAAACTCTTGCCGAACTTTGGTACCCACAACCAGACATTACCTCATACGGTTCTTGTTTTGGTCGAACTTCGAACGACCCCTCCATGCCCAAAATTTCTTTGAAAGATCGGATAGACGCGTCTAGGACGAACAACAGGACCCCGCAATCCACTTCGTATCAACCATTTCAAACATTCACCCCTTCTTGCGTTGATACCCCTTTTGAAAGTCCAGTTGTAGCCACCAGACCTATGTCTCTTGCTGAACGTATTGAACAATCCCGTGGCCGATCTTTCACTCCTTTCACCACTTCAAATTCTTGGGATCAACAATTTCATTCACCTTCCTATCCAAATGTTGATCCTGCTCCTGTCCAGCCATTCAATTCCTACCAGTCCTACCCGACTTTTTCACCTTCCCTAGACATTGTTTCTGAACCGCCATTTGGGAGTTTTCAGTATCCAAACAACTTTGAATCTTTTACTGAAACCCCTTCACAACCTATGTCTAGTCTGGAACAGTCGTTGGAAGATTTTAGGATAGCGTCAAGCCAACAGATGATGGATTTGAATGCGTCCATGGCCGTCCTCATGCAACCTAGTGACCCGGTAGCTAGTTTTCAACTAGCTCCAACTTTTTCAATGTATGATGAGGCGGCAGGACAGGCTGTGAATTTGAGTGGAGAGAGTGAGATGTACCCCCTTCCAAATCAAACCTACCCATCCCAAATTGAATCCCACACCTCCTGTTTTGAAAGTCTATCGAGTATCCCACATGATTTATCAATTGAAGATAGAATGATGAGTGAGTTGTGCGACTTCGTAGTGTTTGATTTGCCCGATTGTGAAGGGACTCATCCAAGTGAAACCGATCCTAAACCTTTTGACCTCTACACCTCCACTTTAGAACCTGAATCGATTGATATCCATGCTTTTGTTGAGGTGTCAGAGAATTTTGATTTTCACTTGATTAAGGATATTGACGCCGGGAATATTTTGGATGATGAACCCGTAGATTTGACTGAGTTTTTCTCTCCAATTCATCATCCCGAGTCATTAAATGTTTTTCCCGAACTTCATATGCGTCTTGATTTTGTAGAGAAGTGCATGGATGTGCTAAATTTTGAGGAGAATAATGAGGATAGTTTTGAGGATGAAGCAGTTTTAATTGATGAGTCGGATTTTCCAATTCATCCTATTCCTTCCACTGACTGTGTACACCCTCCTGAACCCTTAACCGATACCCTTCCTCAACCACTTCCCTCCATCCTTTCCATCGTTCCGACCTTGCAAGAACCCGTATCACTTACATTTCATATGTCTAGTTTACCAAGTTCGGCGTACCCATGGTTTCTTACGAATCTTGAGGGATTTGACCCAATCTCTCGACGGGTTAATAGATTAACACAATCGCTTTTTACACATCGCTCATCACAAATTGTGCTTATCTATTTACTCCATTTGCACCCTCAAGTTCGTATTCCACTTCTTTTTCCCTTCCGCCATTCTTCTTCTTCTCATATACCGAGACCGTATCCCGCTTCTATCTCCATACGGTCTCGCGTATTCTCCGTTTCTTACCTCTTCACCTTCTTTCACCAGCCACTGCTTCATCATGATAAGATTTTTGAATGGTTGGTGTTAACTTTTGGCCAGTGTAAGGCCTTGTATAGCTTGATACTGTTCTTTCCCCCCTAATCCTGAACTTCAACGCCTAACAGTGGAAACACCGTTTTACTTAAATTTGGGGGGGACACCTTTTTTGTATATATTTTTGTTTTCCTTTTTGTATATAATTTGTTTTTAGGGAGCGCCGACAATTTTGACCCTCTTGGTATAGCCTGACAGTGAGGGCACTGTCAAGTTTAAGTTTGGGGGTGTGCTCGGTAAGCTTTCTTCCTTCGCATTCATTTGTATATTTTGCATTTGCATACCTAATTAAAATCCCACAAAAATCGAAAATTTTCCAAAAAATATAAAAACTTTATCGTCAAGTTAGCTAATAGGGTAACTTAGATTTTTATTCTGAAAGTTTAGTTGATATGTTAGAAATAACTAAATTCTAGGCTTAGGAATTGAAAATCCTAAAAATAACCCTCACTCTGTCTAACTTTGGTAAGTATACGTCCTTACAGTTTTTTTTTGAGAAATAGGTAATCTTGAGTTCAGTTCTTGAGTTAAGTCAAGATGAGGGGAAAGTATTGAAGCTTTACTGAAGGATAAGTCTGAAAAATAGTTTCTTTTCTTGAGTTCAAATTTAGAAAGTATATACCCTACAAACTGCACTTACACGCACCTTGAAACTTGGGATAGTAGAGGATACCTAGAAATACTCTTGCCTGAAAGCCTAGTATGAAAGAAAAAACGGTATTTAAAGCTAAACACCAAAAAGAGCATATTGAAAAAATATATCCGGTCTTGAAAAAAAAAGAAAAAGAAAAAAAAAATAGAATAGAGTCAAGACCTGGAAACTGCTATTTACGCTTTAATGTTCACACATTCAGTAATCGGCCGTTAGTGCCTCAAGAAGCATTAATAGTCGCATGAAAGGTGTGTGAGCAAATCCGTCCATCCTTAATGAAAAGAAATAGTATTAGATATTAGGGCAAGGGTATTATAGCTTGAATTGAATTCTTAAGTGTAGGGGTGCAAATACACACACACGTAGGGGTATACAATCGATATTTGGATAAAAGATAGAAATAAAGAATAAGACTTGTGTTTTCTGTAAAGTTGACAAAAATCCCTGATTTGAGACCACACTTTAGAAGGAAAACTCAGGTGAACCGACATCTTTCTAAACTTTTTTGGAACGTATATGATCTAAACTTAAATAGATAGGAGGTGTGAAGCATTAGGGTTGGATATTTCTAACTTAGGATAATAGAGTTTCTAACGTAAATACTAAACTGTAGGAGTAGAATCATTGTTAACTTATGACACTAGCTTGACGGGATTTTATGGGTGTAATCCGCTGAAAACCCTCAGGAGACAACACTCCTCCTACTAGGGACACCTAGAGGTTTAACGGCTTGTTGCACGCGCTCAGTGCAATCGCGTTCCCTGCGAAAGTGCGGTTAGGATTTTATTTTTGTGAATAATTGGTTTTGCTCGGGACGAGCAAAAGTTAAGTTTGGGGGTATTTTTTCATAACAGAATACTGCATTTTATACCGCCCATTCTTACGCTCGAGTGTTTATAGGTAGGTGCTTTTAATCCGTGTTTGTTACATATTTACAGAGTACAGGTTTCCAGTCCAAATATTGCAAATCAAGATAAAATCTCCACAGTTATGTCAAAATACAGAACATCTGTCACAGCAGATAAAAGCCGGGTTCCGGTCATCCATATCCGTCCAGTGCCGAGTACCAGTTCCAGAGACAAGACATATGACAGTGGTCATTCGTGTCTCGGACATGCACAGAGCACGAGAGGGGCTACACAAGAATTATTGGGTGCGCGGAGCTCGAGGGAGAAAAGGTCAAAAGTATTATTTTTGTTGCCACTTTGGACCATTGCAAATCTGAAGCAACTGTGGAACCAAATTGCAGATTGGTACATATATAACAACACAGGACAAGAAACCAGGGAAGTACCCAAAATACGACGACCCAACTCATCAATACGGCCGCGGATCCGCGGCCAAAGGGGGGTATTGGCCGCGGATCCGCGGCCATGTGGGCTCCTCTCACTGTCAACTTTTGGGGGCATTTTGGTACATTCATGTTGAGGCAGATTCTTGCCCTAGGTCTTCAACCCTCTGCCTATAAATACTCCAGAATTGAGCTAAGCCAAGGGCCCAATTTTGTGTCCATTCTTTTGTAGTTTTGGTCTTTTTCTTCTTCTTCTTCATTCTTTTTCCATGAAAATTGTAGTGAGAGCTTTTTGAGTGGGAGATCAATGAAGATGATGGCTTTTTGTATCATTCTCTTTTGTTTCTTCTTCCCCTTGAGATTCTTGCTTTCTCTTGATCATTCAACCTCTTCATTGAGCTTGAATGGTTAAGGGTTAGTTATTGATCTCAAGGGTCGTATTTTCTTATGGAATTAGCGCTTCAATTCACATGCGTTCTCTACCCTTCTCTTGATCTTGCAACCTCTTGATTGAGCTTGCAAGTTTAAGGGTTGGCTATTGATCCCATGCTTGTCTTGAGTTCTACTTTCTTGTTCTTTTTATCGCTTTTTATTACTTGCTTATTATTATCTTGCTTTTCTTTCTTGCAATTTATTTCATGCACTTAAATTCATGCACTTAATACTTGTAATCTTTTCTTTTCTTTGTTCTTTTCTCTTACTCTCTTTTGTTCATTTTGTGAATGGTTGTAATTATTGTTGTTAAGATGAAATACGGTATTGTAAGTTAATATCTTCTTTCTCATTTCCTTTTCCCGTTATTTTCCATTGAACTCCGCCCAAACCATACGTAAGCGCTCCGTTAGGCACCCTACCCTGACAAGGTAACGGTGATTCCTAACCGCGACCGGTTGCGTTCGGTTTGGCCGGAGGCGAAAGCAAGAGACAAGAACGGAAGGACAAGGGTAAATAAGCCGTATTTCATGAATACCGCGCTTAAATCCCCTAATCCACGTTGTTGCCGATTGCTCTAGCTTCAATTGGTCAAGACTCGGCTCAAAGGTTTTGAGTACGGATTTCCTTAGCTTACAATCTCGTATTTTCTTCTTAACAACTTTATACTTGCAAATAAACACATATGTTAGAATCAAACTCATACAGATTCTTTATTGACTCGTCTAAGACAAGGAAGGACATACAACCATCTCCCTGTGGATCGACCCGTGCTCAACCGGCTAGCTGCATAGCGACACCGTCTTGATTGCGGTTAAAACTTTAATTCTTTCAATCAGACGTCAGCTCAGTCTCTCCACCACCTCGTCGATCTCTTCCACCTCAGTCTCGCCACAGTCTCAAAATTTCCTGCTCATCGCCATCTTGCCGCCGCCACCTCGTCGAGCTCCATCCCCGGCCTCCTCCACCTCGTCGAGCTCCATCCGTCGGCAAAACTACAAGTGAGGTGAGTTAATTTCCATTTTGAAGTATTAATTATTCTTAATTTGTGTTATTGTTGCTTTTAGGGTTAGGATTATTTCCGGGTTAATTGGGGGTTAATTAGGGTTAGGGTGAGGGTTAGAGTTAGGGTTATGATTAATTAGGTAGGTTAGGGTTAGGGTTAGGGTTCGGTTTGGGGTTAGGGTTAGAGTTCGGTTAGGGGTTAGGGTTAGGTTTCGGTTTAGGGTTTGGGTTATGGTTAATTAGGTAGGTTAGGGTAAGAATTAGGGTTCGGTTTGGGGTTAGGGCTAGGGTTAATTAGGTAGGGTTAGAGTTAGGGTTAGTTCGGGTTAATTAGGTAAAATTGGGTTGGTGATGATTAGGTTTAGGGTTAATTAGATTAATTAGGGTTAATTTATGTTTGGGGTAGAGTTAATTTGGGTTGGGGTTTGGATGATGATTAGGGTTAGGTTGATTTGGGTTAGGGTTTGGACTAGGATTAATTTGGGTTAATTAGGTAAAATAGAGTGTATTTATGTTAGGGTGTTAATTAGGGTTTATTTGGGTTAATTTTGGGTTGGTTAGGGTTTATTTGGGTTAGGGTGATGATTAAGGTTAATTTTGGTTTAATTAGGGATAATTTGAGTTAGGGTGATTATTAGAGTTTAATTTTGGGTTAATTAGGGATAATTTGGGTTAATCCTATATAAAGAACTTAGTTCTTCAAAAAAATGATGATGATCCAAGATCCTCAAAACCGAAATCTTGATGATCATCAATGACTAAAAATGTCATTAACAGAAGATCAATATCTCTAAGAAAACACAAGAATAGCTTGGTGACTCATTAGTGCTTAGCACTATTTTGAAGCCTCACGTGTTTCCTACGTGAGTGCTTCAAACGAACAAAAAGAAATAACAGGAGCATATGGGAATTTAATTCCTCCAAAAAAAAGGGTTTAACCCTATATAAAGAAATTAGTTCTTCAAAAAAATTATGATTTATTCTTTTCAACCCTACACAAAGCACATACACACTAACAACCCTAAACTTAAGCGAAATCATAAATTGAAACATAGATACACAGAATACAACTCATACTTGGGTATCTTCAAATATAACTTTGTTTATCGATAATTTATTCATTTCAACGACAAACTTGTATCTACGAATTTTCTTCTTTGTCAGTAACCATCTCGTTCTTAGATTTCTCAATATAATCATTATAACCTACAATTTATATGTTATACAATCTAACATGGCCCATGAGTACAAAAGAGTTAAGGACTATATGTACGTGATTGGCAACAACGTATGCAACCTAAGTTTGTCGCAGGAGTTACTACTTTCATTGAATTTGCATGCGCACATAATAAGATCGTGTTAGAGAAGATTCTCTGCCCGTGCGATAGATGTGGGAATAAGTACTGACAGAAGGTAGAATTCGTAGAGCTTCATATCGTTAAACATGGTTTTACTAGACTACATACAATTTGGCTATATCACAGGGAATGTGAAGAAGAAGACAGTAATGCGGCAGAAGAAGAAGGAGAAGGCGGTAATGCGACAGAAGAAGAAGACTGTAATTTCTTTGCAGGTGAAGAAATGGAGGATATGGTAGAGGCTGCCCTAGGTGATAGTATTCGTACCGAAGAGGACATTTCTTCCGGTCAAGGACCGCGTGCAGATAAGTATCAAAAGTTCATGAATGATGCTAGAAGACCAATTTATGAGAATGCAAAATATTCCACCCTATCATGGTTCGTCCAACTTTTCCAGATTAAGTGCCCAAATGGATGGTGCAACAAATCATTCATGATACTTCTGAAATTCTTGAAAGATTCTATGCCCCCGGAAAATAATGTGCCCGACAGCTGGTACGGAGCCCAGAAGATGTCTGATTTGGATCTGAAGTGTAAGAAGATTCAAGAATGTCCCAAAAATTGCGTGTTGTACCGGAAAGAGAATTCAGATTTGAAAGTGTGTCCAACATACGGAAAGGTCAGGTATAAGCCGAAAGATTCTGATAAGAAGCCCGATATACCTGTCAAGATAGCACGATACTTTCTCATAATATAGAGACTGCAGAGGCTATTCAGGTGCAAAAAAAAGCCGAGGTAATGATTTGGCATCACCGTGCACCTCCAAGTGAAGATAAAAAAATGAGTCATCCAAGAGATTCACCGGTATGAAAGGATTTCGACAGGAGGCACGAAATATTTAGTAGTGATCCTCGCAATTTCAGGATGGGACTCGCTAGTGATGGCTTCTGCTCATTCAACTATATGGCTGGAAGCCACAGCACATGGCCCGTTGTAATGATAGTTTATAATCTGTCATCTTGGTTGGCTATGGATCAATCCTACTTTATGATGCCTCTTCTTATCGACGGATCAAACTCACCAGGAAACAATATCGACGTCTATCTCCGACCTCTGATTGATGAGTTAAAATCTTTATTCATTAATGGTGTAGAGACTTACGATGCAAACACAGATACAACCTTCACACTGCGTGCGGCTTTAATGTGGACAATTAATAACTTTCCTACGTATGGAATGCTATCAGGTTGGTCTGTATATGGTCACAAAGCATGCCCTTATTGACATCAATATACAACATCGAAATTCTTGAATTTTAGTAGGAAGGTTTGTTATTGCGGTCATCGGCGTTTCCTGCCACTAGACCATCCCTACAGGTTAGACGCTGCTCACTTTGATGGTCATCAAAAGCTTCTTGGGCCTCCAGCCTCATTGTCCGGAGAGGACGTGATTGCTCAGTGGGATGGTTACAATAATGTGACCTTCGGGATAGATCCGGCAAAACAGGTGAAACCACCCTACTGGAATAAGTTAAGCATTTTCTTCGAGCTTCCGTACTGGTCAACAAATTTAGTGCGTCATTGCCTGGACGTCATGCACATAGAGAAGGGAGTATCTGAGCACGTACTTAACTTGCTTCTTTGTAAAGACGGAAAATCGAAAGACAACTTCCGTACTCGGATGGATCTTCAAGACTGGGAAATTAGAAGTGAATTGTATCCTAATCTGATCGCGGATAAACCAGGCAAGTTTGTACTTCCCAATGCTGCGTATCATATGTCACAACCGGAGAAGAAAAGATTTCTGCAGGTGTTGCATGATTTGAAAGTTCCTACAGGCTTCTCAGGATCATTTAGCAAGAAGATAAAATTTATGAAAGGCAAGATCGATGGGCTGAAAAGTCATGATCATCATGTTATTATGGATCACCTTCTTCCATTAGCCCTTAAGACTTCCGTTCCTGAATCGGTTGGTCTAGTAATTAATGATCTTTGTTGCTTTTTTAGATAATTGTATGCTAAATCCCTTGATGTTATGACGCTGGAGAATCTAGAAAATTCTATTTCATTAATACTTTGCAAGCTTGAGCGTATTTTCTTACCGTCATTCTTCGATATCATAATACACCTGACGATTCATCTTGCAACTGAAGCTAAGTTAGCCGGACCAGTACAATATCGACGGATGTATCCCGTTGAAAGGTACGTGGAATTTTTTGTTTCACGCAAATTTTAAAATTATTGTTGTCCTATATGTCCGTATTTATTTATTTAACATATTTTTCTTTAGGTACCTTTACACTCTAAAAAAGTATATACGCAATAAAAATCGACCAGAGGGTTCTATCATGCAATGTTATCTTCTATATGAAACAACCATATTTTGTTCCCGGTATCTGGACGAGAACATTGAAACAAAACTTAACCGGCCTCAGAGAATTCAGTTTGGGCCATATGGTAAAGCTGATTATAAGAGGGTAGACACTATGTTTATTAACAAAATATATCGGTTTATCCTCCTCAATAGTGCATGTCCTGAAAAAATTAGAGAGTAAGTTTTTTTGGATTAATTGTTATATTTTTGTTTGTGTGTGTATGAAACGATATAATAATAATGTCATAATTTATTAATGAGAATAGAAATCATTTTAACGAGATACGTGAGAGACATCCTGATTGGAATGATGAACGATTGGAAAAATATCATCAGGATAATTTTTGCGATTGGGTTGCAGATCATGTAAGTTTGAATAATATGTTATTGCTACCAGTATTAATCTAAACATATATCGTTATTTATTTGTCGTAAAATTTGTTTTGTCATATCCACGATCTAAACTTGTTTACATCATTAGAGAGTGATTCAAGATGTTTAGCTCAGTTTCCTAGTATGGAGGTTGCATATTATAAAGGATTCGGTGTCCTTGGTTACAAATTTGAAGTTAAGGACATAGAAATATCTCGAACCACTCAGAATAGTGGGATTGCGACGGTAGGATCGGATGGTGTGATTTATTATGGATACTTAAATTACATACTTGGCATCCAATATCCCAGACGATCAGAACCGTTTTATATATTTCAATGTACTTGGTATGATACACGAAATGATAGGGATAAGTGGAGAAACAATCTCGGGACTTGGAAAGATGAATATGAATTAACTAGTGTGAACAAATTTCGATTTTACGGTTAGGATGATCCATTTATTTTTCCGGACCAAGCGTTCTAAGTATACTACTCACAGTGCTTGAAGCATCTGGGATGGAGTGTCGTATGCCGTTAGAAACCCAGAAATGTTTACGATGTCCCAGAATTCGAGAATCGTATGGAAGACAGCGATGAGGACGAAGAAGAGAGAAGACTTAGAGTGCTCCGACTGTCTGTTTCAAAAGACGGGTTGTCTTCGGCTGACTATGAAATTATGCAGGTTAGAAATGATATCGAGGATGAAATCCAAGTAGATATGTCTAACGCGTCCATGCAATGAAAAAGTTTTTCCGTAATATTATATTATTACTTCATATTTTTACGATCTATACATATATTGCATGCATATGTAATGATTGTACTCTTATCTAGACTTGATGACAACGACCGAAGCAGCGAGGGGCGGCAGGAGCACCAGCCGCGGCAGTGGCAGAGGCAGAGCGGTTCTGCCACTCGGAGAGCTGCGTAGGGAGCTTCAGAGGGCCGGTCTTGCACCCTGATCGGAGACCCGTTCGGATGACTCCTTTCGTGTGGACTTTGCCACACCTCCAGGTATATTGCACGCATATTCATTTTGAATGTAATATTATAGATATACACGCATATTTTTTTCAAAATTGCTTATATAGTCAATGTTTGATTATTTAGCTGTTGGTGGTGCGTCCACATCAGAGGCAGAGGCCACTCCTGCACCTCCATGTATGTTTATATATCTTATAGTTCATGCATATTGATTTAGAATGTTATATCATAAATATACACACATTCTTTTTGCTTTTACTTAGATAATCATTTTTAATTGTCTAATAATAGGTGGTGCGTCCATATCTGGCACAGGGGCCACTCCCGCCACTTCCGTACCCTCTGCTCAGTTTGCAGCTTAGTATGAATAAATATAAAATATTTATTCATTTTACATATCATTTAAGAATAAACACGAACTTCATAATTTTATCGTCAATGATTATTTTCTAGTTGGAGGAGGGGATGCGTCCACGTCCGGGTCACCGGCTGTTCCTCACCGGAGGAACTATCGTCCCGCTTGTGCTGTTACCCGGGCCCAGGCTCGTGCTGCTGTCACCGAAGGTATATATCGCACTTTAATTTTCGTTAAACCTTATATTTCATAATACCACTTTGTCTTAATATTGATTGTCTTGATATTTCTTGTAGATGCAGGGCAGCCCCATCCCGAGAGGGGGACTCGAGGGCCAAATCAGTCACACAGGCTAAGGCCCGACAGAGCTAGGGAAGGCAGCATTCCCTCTCTTCTTTACCCCCGATTATCACTATACCGACGATTATACCGAGAGGTTCGGCCGGTATATGGGGGATGAGAGCCGACTCGTGAAGAAGTATCCACTTCACGTTGAGTGTGGCGATCAGCACTGACGCTCATTTGCCCTCTTCTGGGATCAGGCTAGGGTATTAATATATATTTTTATTTGACTTAGGGAATATATTTATTATTATTTAACACTTGCAATTTAAATACTTTTTTTTTGTATTTGCAGTTGGATTACGACTTTCAGCCTGTACCCGACCCTGATCAACCTGAGAGAGTGCTCGATCTTCAAGCTCTGTACAATGGCCTGATGAAGAACAAGCAATCAAAGGTCCGATACAATAGGAACGAGCTGAAGATCGACTGCTATTCCCTGTGAATGGCGACCTCCGAGGCAGAGAGAGCGGCTCTCCTATATACTCCGGCCTTTATAAGAGTCGACATAGATACATAGCCTCTCTTGTGCCAATATTTCGACTCTCATCGCAAACAGGTTTGTAATTTAAATGTAATTCATTATTTAGTATATAATTTAGTTTTTTGTGTTGCTTAATTATAAAAATAAATCTAAATGTGTTGTACAGAAACATGCCAATCAAAATAAAGAGAATAGGAAGTCGGCGAAGAGGGGTCGCCCTACTTATACAGGTGGCTCGAGGAATATTATACGTGCCATGGAGGCATCGGTAAATTACAATAGATCTATTTTGATATAATGTAATATTAAGAGTTATTTTATAATATATGTAAATTTTTTTCGAATTGCACAGAGCTCAGACCCTGGCGCAGGGTGGTACACTGAGCGTGCTGACCGCTTCTCTTGCCGTCCACGGCACCACGACAGATCCCGCTACGGGCGAGCTTCGATTCCACGACACCCCTACCCAGGAGTATTGCGTAAGTGTTAATATTTATTCCAATAAATTTGAAATTTTTGTTTTCAAAAGTTCAAATTTAAATGATATACTTATATTTAAATGGTTAATGTGGGTGTAGGAGCGGGTGATGGAGCAGGCGAAGGTATCGGGGATCGATTTTACTAGACAGACCGATTCGATGATGCTGACCCCAGTCCTAAACGCCGCACACGGAGGGCACCACGGAGGTTGGGAGAGAGGCCGGGGACTGGATCCTAGCAGGGCCCATATGAGATTGGACTCCACTCCGGCGGTTACTTCCCCTACCCCGTGAGCGACATCTAAAGCATGATGTTGCCACCTTGACGCCCACCGTCGAGGAGTTGAAGGAAATGGTACGTATACTACTTAATAGTAAAATATTATATCTAGTAAAATATTATATCACATTATAGATAGTAACATATGCAATATTAGTAGCTTGAACTTATTTGGTTGTAGACTTAGCTTTGATTAATCATACTTACATAAAACTATCTAATTAAAATAAACTACGGCTTTCCAAACTAGATACCCAAACGAGGCCTAAGTCCATAAATATTCTTAGATTGAGGTTTCGCAATAACCTGATAATGATACAAACTCGACTAAAATCTAATACACCGTTCTTACTCGTTTATCACTCACAAAATTTAACAGGTGCGACAGGTTTCTTCGGCTGCGGCTCCACATGCATCTTCTTCGGCTGCGGCTCCGCATGCCACTACCTCGGTTGCGGTTGTGCAGACCGCTCCTGCAGCAGTCACGCCCCGCTTTCCAGTTTACGGAAATGGTGCTGCAATGCCCGCTACGTATTTACTCAGAAATAAACACGCTAAGCGTATCTAAGCAATATAAAATGAAAAATACACAAGAGACAAGATGTAAATTAACAACAACTTTATTTATTTAACATTCTTTTACAATACAACTGAAATGTAAATACATGGAATGAAAGCAATGCCTAAAAAATGGCATAACAAAATTAAAAATGGAATAAGTACAAGTGGCAACAGCTCTGGGTTTTCGATGTACTTCTCTGGGGCATGCTCCGTGAAAGTGTTTATTGGTACCTTGACTTGGTTTAAACGGGCATCACACATGCAATTTTAAATTTTTCTAGGTGCTAATTAACACTAACCTAGGATCAAATTAGATTATTAGGGTTTCTACTTGATGATATGAACTACTAAAAAGAAGGAAAGAATGTTATACCCTCGTAGATCGAGTCTTTCTCTTCTTAGGCTCCGGGTTGTGGTCCACTTGAATCTGCTAGACTCCACTTCAAGCTTGGATGAGCCTCCTTCGAAGATCTTCGTGCTAAAGATGATCCACCCGAAGTCTACTTGATCAAGCTACCTCTACACTAAACTTCTTTAGTGTAGAAAACACACCACACCAAATGGCTAGTCTAGTGTGGGATGGTGAAGTAGGGGTTTTGTAAGCTCACAAATGATCTCTCAAACTCAATGATTCACATCACATGTGAGAGTTTTGAGTTTGGAGATGAGCTGAGAATTTTGGGAGAGCAAGAAAGAGCAAGAGCTCTTGAAAATAGCTAAGGCATGAAAAATGAAAAATGAGAGTAAACTCAAAATGGCTCTCTCTTTACTCACTTATTCAAGCATGGAATTAAAATACAATAAGAAATTGCAACCATGCTTGAATAATGAGTCAAGAGTAATATACAAATATTAAAACACACGCCTTGCCCATTCCACAAATATCTCCACATATTACACCTCATTTTCTATTTTCTAAAAATAGAAAAATACATGCCATGCTTCATTTAATAATATATATATTTATGTATATCAAATATATATTAATATGTGTGTGTGTGTGTGTGTATTAATAAAGCTATTAGTGAGCTAATGATATTAGTTAATATATAATTATATCAAATATAATTTATATGAAATTATTAAATCAACAATTGATTTAATAATCCGGTTATATCACATATGACCGACTAATATCATTTATCTGTTTATCACATTATCAAATCAACACTTGATTCGATAATCTGGCTATATCACATATAACCTAACCGATAACATATATCTGCCAGATTACAATACGGTATCACATTCTCGTATTTAATCGGACCCACGCAAATATCAACATATGTGCCCTACTTCGTTTCGCTTGAACCAGGAAACTTCTGTGTGGCTCTAAAGACTCGTCAGTACGCCAGCAGTAGGTGATGATCACATCAGTCACCCACAAGCCGTCAGCGGTACTAGCTAGACGTGACGGCTACCCAGCTATTGAGCGATATGAAGATCAACAAGCAAGCTTGTCCATACTCTCTATGAAGCCTATCAGTAACACTACCGTACAGTCCGGTCTCTTCGTCTGATATATCGCATATCATGTCTAGGGGTGGTAAACGTCAGACCCCAGTAACATGATAAGTCATGCCGATGTCTGGTCTATAACGATTCGAGAAACTACTGATAACTCTTATCGGTAAATCTCAGCAGCAGCCCTGGCCAGGGTCTTCCAGTTATAACCAATCGAGCATAGAGCAACAAAAACCCCCAATACCGGGAGAGACGAAACCCCTCCTATTGCTTATTACCTCCATATGACTCGAGACTGTACACAAAATCGACCTGTTTGCACGTCTCCTTTGAGCGTGGTATGGAGGAAATCAAAGCACAGATGGAGCCATACAAGACTCTATGACGATCTCGGGTCTACAGACTAACCTGTACCAGTGTCACAAGAGGGCTGCTATCTCATGATAGGTATACTACCAACTAAGAGTCCTCGGTGAGTCCTGTTCGGTGTACCCATTCTCCAATGAGCACCTATGTACAATCTTTGATGTCACACACCAATGGTTGTGGGATCAACCATCGCTTTCTAAGGGACAAGAAACGTACACACTAGTCTACTCTGGAATATCGATGCCCTAGTCTCGATATTCCCTCGACTAAGAACTGATTAAAGGATGTACTTTTGGACCACCCTGGCCCCACTAGTATAATCTCATCATAATCCTGGTAGTCAAGTACATATCCTAAAGGCTTTATCAACATATGAGAAAAAGACAGTATAATAATACTAGTCTACATGTGAAGATAAAGGTAACCAGATAGTATACTATCATGTCAAGCAAGAAAGTTCTATATATATATGTCCAAGCATCCACTATATCAACAATAATGGCCTCTAGGGCATACATATTCCTAACAATCTCCCACTTGCACTAAGGCAGTTGTTGTAGTATCTCATACCCAACATCCCAAAAAGCTCTCAAATCGCATTTGGGGGTTGGCTTTTGTGAGTGGATCCGCTGTATTATCCTCTATGTCATCTCTCCTGACATCGATCTCCTGGAGATCAACCATCTTCCTGATCAGGTGATACCACTTAAGAATATGTCTAGATCGCTGATGGGACTGGGGTTCCTAGGCCAAAATCACAACTCCATTGTTATCTCAATACATATGTATTGGATGCTCAATGGTAGGAACCTCTCCAAACTCATCTCATGAACTTATTTATCCGGACAGCCTCTTTGGCAGTATCGTTGGTAGAGATGTATTTAGCCTTCATCATCGAGTTTACTACGGTATATAGCTTGGAACCCTTCCAACATACCATCCCTCCACTAAGGGTAAAGACAAAACCCGAGACTGACTTTCAGTCGTCCTTATCACTCTGGAAGCTCGAATCGGTAAAGGACTCCTCCCAGGAGTTCACCATTACCAAACACCAAGAACAATTCTTTAGTCCTTCTCAATTCTTTATGAATGTTCTTCACAGCTCCCAGTGGGTTTCCCCTTGGATCTGATTAATACTTGCTCACTATATCTAGTGAGTAAGCTACATCTGGTCTGGTTCATAACATCGCATACATGATAGAGCCTACTGCCGAAGCATAGGGTATCCCTTGTATGCGAGCCCTCTCCAAATCAGTCTTGGGAGATATCCTTTAGGAGAGAGTGATTCCTTAACATGTGGGTACATTACCACGCATAGAATCTTCCATACTAAACATTTTTAGTATGGTGTCTATGTATCTGGATTGGGACAATCCCAATATCCATCTAGATCTATCTCTACAGATCTATATCCCTAGGATGTAGAAGGCATCACTTAGATCTATCATGGAGAACATGTGTGATAAGAGGAGCTTGACTGAGCATAGGAACACCCTTTTCTATCAAGAGAATGTCATCCACGTACAATATGAGGAAGACAACCTTATTCTCTACTACCTTTATATATGTACATGGTTCATCTATATTTTTGATGAAGTTAAACTCTTTGACAGATTCATCGAAACAGATGTTCCATCTCCGCGATACCTGCTTTAATCCATAAATAGATTAAGCAGCTTGCACATGCTTCCGCTGCTCCTACAGTCTACAAAGCTCTCTGACTGTGTCATGTACACGCTCTCTTCTAAATCACCATTTAGAAAAGTGGTCATGACATCCAACTGCCCGATTTCGCAGTTATGGTATGCAGCAATGGAAAGTAGGATCCTGATGGACTTAAGCACAGCCACTGGAGAAAAAGTTTCGTCACAGCCAATACTTGGTCATTGAAGAAATTTTTTTTATTACAAGTCTAGCTTTGAAAGTCTCAACTTTTCCATCTACACCAATTATCTTCTCAAGATACACTTGCTCCCGATGGGTTTTACCCTTTCAGGAGCAACTTCCAAAGTCCATACTTTGTTGGTGTACATGGATTCTATCTCATAATGCATAGCATCCAGCCATTTCACAGAGTCTCCACTTGTGATGGCCCGCTTGAAACTAGTTGGGTCATCATCTACCATGATGCAATCCTCTCTCCCACCGTCTACGAAAAAACCGCAGTATCTCTCAGGTGGATGAAGAACCCTACTAGATCAGCGGAGTGGATAAGGTTCGTTGGGGACTATTGAATCCTCCGGTTTCACCAAATCTTCAGTTATAGTTTATGTAGCTGGAACTTCTTTCAGTTCTACCTTATTGCCACTAATTTCTTCATAAGAAATTCCTTTTCTAAAAAGGTGGAATTTAGAGAAACAAACACCTTTTGTTCCTCGGTATGGTAGAAGATATTTCCTCACTAAAGTTTGGAATATCCTACAAACTTGCATAGAACTAACCTTGCCTCGAGCTTGTCCAGATTTTGTATTTAACATAGGCCGGACAACCCATATCTTAACTTGTTTAAGAGATGGTCTCTTCCCATTCTATATCTCATATGGAGTGGTAGGCAGCGGATTTGGTCGGAACACTATTCAATAGAAATGTAGCTATCTCAAGTATATAACCCCAAAAGGAAATAGGCAACTCAGTATTACTCATCATAGAGCGCACCATATCTAATAGGGTGTGATTCTTCCACCCCGATATACCATTGTGCTGTGGTGTACTCGGAGGAGTAAGCTGAGAGAGATTTCATTTTATTTTAAATAGTCTCGGTATTCCATGCTCAAGTATTCCCCTCTTCAATCAAATCGAAAGACTTTAATACTTTTAACCGTCTGGTTCTCAACTTCGTACTTATATTCCAAGAATTTCTCAAAAGCTTCAGACTTGTGTTTCAATAAGAACACATGTCCGAACCTTAAGAGACCATCAGTGAATAAAGTACGAGGAACCATATCTGGCATGTGTAGACATAGGACCTCATACATCACTGTGTATCAGTCCTAAGAGTTCACTAGCTCGTTCTCCATTTCCAGTAAACGGAGTTTTGGTCATCTTGCCTTTGAGACATGACTGGCAAGTTTCATAAGATGTAAATTCGAACGAATTCAAATATGCATCTTTATAGAACTTATCTAGTCTTGTCTCATAGATATAACCTAGTCTACAATCCCACAAGAAGACTTCGTTCATTTCTGAACTGTTCCTCTTGTGTGTGTTCTGTACGTTTAGAACTGTGATTTGATTTAGAATGTATATACCGTTACACTACGTATCAAGCCCAATCAACACTTGATTTAGGAAAATGTTCACAACATTTTTGTTACGTAATAACAGTCGCTCAGAATCAATGTATTACTAGTTGGTAATACAAGGTGATATTTGCCAACTTCTTTGGCTGCAACAATTGCTCCATCCCTACTCTTAGAGATATATCATCCTATCCCAGTTCTCTACCTTTCATTAGCTCATGTAACAAATTACATACGTGGGATCCTGATCCGGTATCTAATACCCAGAACGTAACGTAAAGAAAACTGAGAAACAGTTCTCGGTAACGAACACACCCGAAGAAAATGCATCAGCATACTCCTTCTTCGTACGGGTGGCGTGGAAATCCGAGTATTCCCTAATTCCTTATTGAGACTTATGACAATCATAAGATAAAGCGGAACCTAGCCCGGTATAATAAGTAGGTTCGGTCAAAACATCTATATTATTATCTTGATTAAGACGTGTCATTGGTCGCTACCAGGAGAGAGAGAAGAATAATCATTGTGCGTGCGCTCTTACAAGATTACATTGGTTTTTATCTAATCAGGATGGCTCCCACTGTTTTTATCAAATCTTCCTTCAAACCCTAAAAGGTAAGATTAGCCGGGATTAATTACACCCTATAGGTTCGCCAATCGTTCAACCAGGCAGGTATCGGTACTCCGAGGGTGGTTTCCCATGCTTTCACACGGACCTAATTAAAATAAAACCCTTTTCCCTAGAGGCATAACCTCGTTGACACCTTTCGAGACACCAACTTGATTAGCTAATTGTAAAGTGCAAAACTCTCTCAGGAGTAACTCTTACTCGCAGTGGGTATCGGGATCCAACTATCATATAGAAGGTATACAATCTCATTGCAAATTTCAACACTTGAAATTCCCGATAAAAGTTTTTACCCTTAGCGTCCTATGATCTTGACAGAGGACAAACAACCCATAGGGCGCTAGTCAAGTTCAACCCGTTCATTTCTTGATTGAATTAGACCCACTCGCACGACCCTTGGCGGAGGCCAAACAACGCCGTACGACTACCCTAATCCAATCGCATCATATGCTTCAGATAAGTACTAATCAGCTACCTCACACTATGCCTTGACGGAGGCTAAAAAACCGTAGCACGAATACTAAAATAGCACTTATCTGAAATGACGGAGGGCTATGCAAGTTTTTAAGAAAACCATGAGCGTAATGAACTTGATATCGTCGTAGAATCTAATGATTTTGAAAAGGAATGTTTTTTAGGTCTTTGCTAGTTTCGCTAAAGAGGTCACTTCCGGTGAAGGGATCTCGGCTCTTCCCTCATCTAATGAGGTGCTGAATATTCATGAATACTACTATGCAAAGCAAGAGCTAGAGAAGCTATCAAAAGAAAAAAACCGAGTAGGTTATAGCATTTGCTAGTTTCGCTAAAGAGGTCACTCCCGGTGAAGGGATCCTGGCTCTTTCCTCATCGAATGTGGTGCTGGATATTCATCAAAGAATACCACTATGCAAAGCAAAAAACTAGAGCTACCCTTTTTGAAAATTTGATTCTACAACATCTTTAGGTTTCTTTCTTTTCATTAATCTCATTAATGAAGTCCCATCATTTAATGTTTCCTAAACATCACAGAAAAGTGAAACGAAAATAGAACGTACGCTTATGCCATCCGCATTCACCACGGGGCCCCGTCATACACCGTTAGGTAACTTAACTACCGGCAGAGCGGGGGCTGGACTACCACGGGTGCAAAACATAAACAACGTTTATTATATATCATATAAATAATATAACATGATCATATCACATGAACAAGAAGCAGAAGCAACATATGAAATATTGGATATACTAGGATTTCCGCGTTTTAAATTTAGCCAGTAATGTAAAACACGGATTCCACAGTCGTGATGAATAGCTAAACCCATATCCCTAGACCCCTACGAGAGCGGCAAGTAACCCTACCAATTCTAGATTTAGGAAACCCGGTCTCAACTCCTTGAGATGGTCTCCCACTGGACTTTAGAACCCGGTTACTTGTGCTCCCCACCTTGGGTCTATCCTAATGCGGAAATGTAAATAATAAACAACAGTGGTGACACCATCCTCAACCCGGATGTGCCCCAATAAAAGAATATTACATTGAATTTTACATGAATGAAAATGAAAAACTCTCATCTTACATAAAACCCCCGGCTATTCATTCACGACGATCCAATAAATCATATCTAACAGCAACACATAACATCGCATGTCATCAACGTAAGTAAATACGCGTATCCCAAACTCGTTGACATATAGCAACCAGATCGGGATACCCTACATAATACACTTACGGTTGCAAAAAAGAAATGGAAAAGTACAATAATTAGAATCCTTATATCCTTAGACATCATAAACCCGGAATATCTCATATTCCGGATTTCATGCCTAACTTTTAAAACTTGCATTTTAGTCTTAAATCAAAAACTCTTTTCAATAAACTGTCAGATAATTCAACAAGATTCCCGACTAGGTGATCACGTACTATACGCAATTGCGATGGAGTTTTGATCCGAATCAAGACTCCATCGCAATCGATCAAACGAGACTAGACGGCTAAATTTACATTATACTAATTAGTTTTCACAAAACTAATTATTTGGATTCTAACAATTGTATCATATATCATCAAGATCCATACGACGCTAAACTTTTCGATCGGTTATCCAAATATCCACAAAATCCAGTGAGCTCAATAACTTGAAAAGCATTAAAAATATCCAGAAAGTGCTAAGTTTAACAATGGAGCAGCACAGAAAACCCCATCCCATAAACCCCAAATGGTGCGGGGAAACCGCGGCCAAACAGGGGTTTGGGCCGCGGTTCCGCGGACATTTAGAGGGCGTAGTGGATCGAATTTTCTGGGGCTCCATAACCCTGCACGATTTTTTGAATATTTTTAATTACGAAAATTCCAACGTTTGGAAAAATTGACAGAAACTATAAAAAAAAATTGTGTTTTTGAGAACCGATCGAGGATTTTAACGCCGTAAAGACCTGCCCAAATATTCTATCTTGGCTCTGATACCATAAAAGTGTTTATTGGCACCTTGACTTGGTTTAAACGGGCATCACACATGCAATTTTAAATTTTTCTAAGTGCTAATTAACACTAAACTAGGATCAAACTAGATTATTAGGGTTTCTACTTGATGATATGAACAACTAAAGAGAAGGAAAGAATATTATTCCCTCATAGATCGAGTCCTTCTCTTCTTAGGCTCTGGGTTGTGGTCCACTTGACTCCGCTAGACTCCACTTCAAGCATGGAAAAGCCTCCTCCGAAGATTTTCGCGCAAAGACGATCCACCCAAAGTCTACTGGATCAAGCTACCTCTACACGAAACTCCTTTAGTGTAGAAAACAAACCACACCAAATGGCTAGTCGAGTGTGGGATGGTGAAGTAGGGGTTTTGTAAGCTCACAAATGATCTCTCAAACTCAATGATTCACATCATATGTGAGGGTTTTGAGTTTGGAGATGAGGTGAGAATTTTGGGAGAGCAAAAGCTCTTGAAAATGGTTAAGGCATGAAGAATGAAAAATGAGATTAAACTCAAAATGGCTCTCTCTTTCCTCACTTATTCAAGCATGGAATTAAAATGCAATAAGAAGTTGCAACCATACTTGAATAGTGAGTCAAGAGTAATATACAAATAATAAAACTCATGCCTTGCCCATTCCACAAATATCTCCACATATTACACCTCATTTCCTATTTTCTAAAAATAGAAAAATGCATGTCATGCTTCATTTAATAATATATATATTTATGCATATCAAATATACATTAATATGTATATATATTAATAAAGCTATTAGTGAGCTAATGATATTAGTTAATATATAATTATATCAAATATAATTTATATGAAATTATTAAATCAACAATTGATTTAATAATCCGGTTATATCACATATGACCGACTAATATCATTTATCTGTTTATCACATTATCAAATCAATACTTGATTCGAAAATCTGGCTATATCACATATAACCTAACCGATAACAGATAACTGCCAGATTACAATACGGTGTCACATACTCGTATTTAATCAGACCCGCTCATATATCAACATATCCCTACTTCGTTTCGCTTAAATTAGGAAACTTCTGTGTGGGACTCTAAAGACTCGTCAATACGCCAGCAGTAGGTGATGATCACATCAGTCACCCATAAGCCGTCAGCAGTACTAGCTGGACGTAACGACTATATAAGTATTGAGCGATATGAAGATCAACAAGCAAGCTTGTCCACACTCTATGAAGCCTATCAGTAACACTACCGTACAGTCTGGTCTCTTCGTCTGATATATCGCATATTATGTCTAGGGGTGGTAAATGTCAGACCCCAGTTACGTGATAAGTCATGCCGATGTCTGGCCTATAACGGTTCGAGAAACTACTGATAACTCTTATCAGTAAATTTCAGCAGCATCCCTGGCCAGGGACTTCTAGTTATAGCCAAACGAACATAGCGCGACATCAACCCCTAATACCGGAAGAAACGAAACCCCTCCTATCGCTCATTGCCTCCATGTGACTCGAGACTGTACACAAAATCCACCTGTTTGTACTTCTCTTTTGAGCGTGGTAGGGAGGAAATCAAAGCACAGTGGGAGCCACACAAGACTTTATGACAATCTCGGGTCTGCAGACTAACCTGTACCAGTGTTACCAGAGGACTGCTATCTGACGATAGGTATACTACCAACTAGGAGTTCTCGGCGAGTCATGTTCGGTGTACCCATTCTCCAATGAGCACCTGTGTACAATCTTTGATGTCACACACCAATGGTTGTGCGATCAACCATCGGCCTCTGAGGGACAAGAAACGTACATACTAATCAACTCTGGAATATCGATGCCCTAGTCTCGATATTCCCTCGACTAGGAACTGATTAAAGGATGTACTTTTGGACTACCCTGGCCCCACTAGTATGATCTCATCATAATCCTGGTAGTCAAGTACATATCCTAAGGGCTTTATCAACATGTGAGAGAAAGACAGTATAATAATACCAGTCTACATGTTAAGATAAAGGTAAACATATAGCATACTATCATGTTGAGCAAGAAACTCCTCTATATATATGTCTAAGCATCCACTGTATCAACAATAATGGCCTCCAGGGAATACATATTCCTAACACTATGAATGATCCTGACTGGTCTCGAACTCTTCAGCGTCGGGTCCTTCTGACAACATTCTAAAGAAGAAGAGAAATAGGAATGTCGTCAGCGAACAATCGCTCTGTAAGTCCCAAAGATGCGTAGAGACAGAAGGAGAGTATAATTATTTAATGTTTTATTATATTGTTAACGCTGTTGTTTGTAGTTTGGTACAGAAAATGCCAGTATATACAAAAGGAGTCTAACTTACACCGTGGACTTTGGTAACCCGTAGTACAAGGCTCCGTCGATAATACCACGGAACAACGGCATGGATGTAATTACGTCTTAAGTGACCACCTCGTGCCACCTTTAACATGTTCCGTACCAGTCTAACCATTTATAAACCACGCGATGTCTTTTGTATTGATTGTATTGTATTGTCTTGTATTATAAATTGTATATGGATGACTTGCCGAAACCATGATATCAGTAAACAGAATAGATGTAAATAGAGAGTCATATAGATGGTGTATATCCATGGTTCGGTTCGGTCAAGTTGTATAGATTGATATAGATTGTGTCACGACCCGAAAGTACGGAACATGACCGGCACTTAGACTACGAAACGTCTCGAGGCATACGTACTCTAAGTAAGCCGAAAACCCAGAAATCAAAACCAAGAGAAGTAGTTGAGTGTAGGAAAACCATTCTAAATCAAATAGTTTGCAACATATGCCGAAATATGCAATTTAAAATCATAAGTCTTTTCTAAAAATTTCGGCAGAGTTTCCTTTGTAAAAACCGACCCCAAATGGGTACAAAACCTGATAAAGCATATATATAGTGAAAAATGCATCCCCAAGCGGGAGCTAGCTCTTCGTCAATCGACGGTCACAATCACGCAAGCAATAATATACAATGCAGAAAGGCGAGGATCACAACAGAGAAGGAAACTCAAACAGCAAGAAACCCCAAGAAATATATCCCGCGACTCTAAGGTCGAAAGAATAAACACCACTGGTCTCTATCTGAAATAAATACAAGTTTGGTTGATGGAACTTCTAGATACAACGGAATAATAATATACAAGATATAATGATGGGTACGATACAAATAAACCAACCTACTAGCAAGTCACCTGAAACGAAGCAGTGCCAGCAAAACTGTAATGAAACCTGTACAGCAAAACCTGCAAGAAACTGTGGCACAACGGGGGTGAGTTGCCAACTCGTGAGTAGAAAAACATCTACGAACAGGAATCGAATGCATGACATAATCCTATGTCAAAACGATCAATATATATAAACCTCAAATGAATAAGTCTGAAGCATGCTATGGTGGCAATATAACATCTATACATGTATGTAGTGCCAAGTGCTCGTGCCAATGCCTCAAGTAATAACATATCATAAAAATGAGGTATGATCAATGCAATCGATGTCAACTATATCAGGAAATCTAGTAGTATGTGGATATCCTCCCACTATGAAACCAATGTCTGTAAGTATGTGGATATCTTCCAACTAGGTAATCAATGTCTGTAAATAGGTGGATCCCGTCAACGTGTCACCCAATGACAATAAGCATTATGCATGTAAATATCGTAAAGCATATGCATGGAAATACAAGGATATAAACCATCTGTGTCCCTCGCGACACGTCAAGATCATGGAACCGGAGTGTCCAGTATCAACACTCGAAAACATCATGAAAACTGTGCCCAGCATCGGCACGTAAATCCTCATATATCGGGCTTCGTCAGTCCGGATTAGCCCACGGGCTCCGTCTACGAAATCGGCCCTCGGCCCCAGCAGTACGTCCATATCCTTCTATCGACTTTGGTCAGTATCCTCCGGATAACCGCCAGGTCCAACCAATCACCGGTAGGTAGTAGTCCCTCTGCCAGGCTCACCGTCTACTACACAGCGAAACCGTTCTCGCCCCGGGGTACCATACCGGGCCCACCATGTACCCGCAATCGGCCTCATCCGCCTCCTCGAATCGGGTTTCACATGTCGCTCTCAGCACCGAGAAAACACATGGTGGACGCACTGAAATATCATATCAAGGGTAACCGGGTTTTTAAAACAATTACATATTTTCTTTTGAAATATCCACGGTTCCCAAATCCAGAAATATCATGGAAACAACATATCTCTATACGTATAATCAAAAGCAAGATATATGCGACATGTAAAAGAAATGCAAGCACATCTGTCTATCATGCAACCTGGAATAGTAATATGCACATATTGTGGGAAACCGCTCTTTTAAATAAATCAGTTTTAAAGAGTTTCTTGTGGTTCCCAATCTAGAACATCAGTTATGCATGTGCAAATATGTATGTGTACAAGTATGAGTGTACTGTAAGTATGTGCACAAGTATAAGTGTACAATATGTCAGTACACAAGTATGGAGGTACAATAGGTACGTGCACAAGTATGAGTGTACAGCAAGTATGTGCACAAGTATAAATGTACAATATGTATGTGTACAAGTATGCCATGCAAGGGTCATATCCTGAATGCAACAGTGCTACAGTGTAGTGACATGGCAATTATCGATGATGAAGTGTGTGAGCCGGCAAGCAAGTGCACGTGGAACATACGCATCATCGATAATAGTGCTGGTGTCCTAACAACATGATGGTAATATAGCAATAAACACATGCAAAGCGATGTGAATAGCATGAATATGCGAAAATCGAATAATCAACACAACAGTGAAGAATCTACATCAATATGTATATGTCATGCAGTTATGCCATTTGAAATAAGACGAATCGGGATCTTTAGTAAAATAAGAGCTACGGTGTTTTTAAGAAAAGATGCGTCGTTTTAAAAATATCCGTAGAATCCCCTTTTGACTTTCTTTAAAATATCCCTGATCCGTTAGTTTTTGAAATAGGTATGACTCGGGTCTAGTCTAATGTCCACTAAGTAGTCCACACCTATCTATCAATGTTAATCGGGAGGGGTATGGAAACCACCTACATCTGAGTCGATATATATATATATATATATATATATATATATATATATATATATATAAATATAATAGTCGGTGATCCCGCCTCAATAGTATCACATCCGATACAATATACATCATATAATATCCTCGAGTCATGAATGCGGATCAATCATCAATATAAAGCTCGTACGGTAAATCGTCGTACGGCATCCCAATAGCTGGGTGAGGGTCAATATCATAATCATCACATCGATTATCTGGTATCATTATCATCATATCACATAATCTGGGGTACTGATCTAAGTCTAGTACAAGTTGATACCATCTATATAACTGCGTATGTAAACACACGTCCAAATGCCCGCTAGAGATCACATGTCGTATCCCAAATACGAATCACCTCACATCACCGATATCACGGCACAATACCCAATCTCATCGACTCATCTCCAATATCATCCACTATCCCCGTCATCACAATATAAGTATAGCGAATAAGCCTGTGTGTGCGTGTGGGGGTAAACCTATTCTAGGGTTCGCGACTAGAAACTACACTAGTTTACTTTTAACCCTAATCTATCTATAGTACACCTAACTCAAGAACCATGACACACTATAAACTATCATATATAATATACATATATAGTATACCAACTACGGACTGCGGGGGTGCTATACGCCATCCACCCGACTTCTCCCCGTAGATATAAATCTACTCACATTGCTTTATGCGTGCCGATGCCGACGTCGCCATTTGCATCTCCAACGCCTAGACGTCACATGGGGTAACTACAAGGATATCACAAATGCTAAAGCACCAGAAAACCATGTCGGAAACCAAAACGGTACATGCTACGCCTATAAGTAAAAACCTATAGCCTTGCGTGCAAACACAGCCAATAACCCTTTGCCGTTGGCGTTCAAACGCCACCCGACAGAAACGAATCATCAAATACCAAAATCCATGCTAAAACAAGTCGTAAATCATGCGCCAACTCAAGAAAATCAACCCAGATTTTACCCTGATTGAAATCAGACAAAAGTGCACATACCAAGGGTCAAGTTTACAGGGTATAGGGCTATGTACCAAAAACGAGGGGGTTCCAACCCGGTCTGGCCGCAAATTGCGGCCAGAAGGGGTTAATCTGCGGCCAGAAAATGGAGGTTGGGGTTAGGGTTTTGTGTGGTGGTTCCAGGGTGCCTGCACAGCATACTGCCAAGTCAATTTTATTTTAGGGGTCCCGGGGTGAATGCAGATTCTAGAAAGGTCAAAAAGTCGACAAAATCGCTAAATTACGCCAAGTCGAAAAAATCTGGTATTTTTGTGAAACCTGAGACAAATCTTGGGTTAACTGGTCCTAACAGCACCTAGTAAGGCTATACTAACAATCAAAACCATCACTTGGCCAAACCTCACTCAAATCACCCAAAACTAGCACTAAATCACAATATAAACACTTATTACACTATATAACACCTAAATTAAACAAGCAAGGAAACGATTTAGGGATTATACCTCTAGAGATCCTAGGATGAAGGAGAAGAGAAGAAGAAGATGAAGAGGAGGGTGTGGCTGCAGGTGGAGTGCTGTTGCTATTGCTGAGCTGCTGCTTTAGGTGGCTGTTTTGTGTTGCTGTTGCTGTTGTTTTGGCTGTTGCAGCTGCTTGCAATCTTTTCTTTATTTTTTTCTTTGTTGCTGTTGCAGCTGCTACTGCTATGGCTGTTGTTGTTTTTGTTGGTGTGGTGAAGTGTGAGTGAGAGGGAGAGATGTGAGTGATCAAGTCAAAAGTTTTGAAGTGAAATGGAGTTAACCCCCATCATCCTCACTCTTCATTAAATGCTAGCATGCCCAAAACCATCATGGCTCTCTCTCTCCTCAACACAAGTCAACCCCAACCCTAATCACCTTTAAACAAAACTAAAAACCCTTAATTAACCCCATTAACTTAACCTATGGTTTAACCCACCGTGCTCATTTAAACATGGTTAACCCTAGGCTACCATGAATCCCAAAACATGAAACAAGTGTGACAAGTGTGCACATTTTTGCACAAAAGCCAAAAATCCAATTAGCGATTTTTAATCGCGATTAACACTAAAATAGCATATACTTAACCATAAAATCTTAAAAATGGCATAATTCCATAAAATACCCTATTTTAGAATTTTTCCATAATTTTTCCAAAATTTTCCCCATTTATCGGTATTTAATTATATCGATATATTAAAATATTCATTAAAAATTAATATTAAATTATAAAAATTCCCAAAAATAATTTTTTTTTTTGAAATGTTACAATCTTCCCCCCTGAAGGAAATTCGGTCCCCGAATTTAGATTTAAACCCCCAAATTCTAAAACATTTCAATAAAATGTCCATGTCGTTGGGGCTCCGAAATCATCAATACATAAAACGCATCCTAGCGCAATGTATGCGCATGAGTAGTGAGCGGATAACTCAAAATCAAAACTCCGTCAAGTATCCCGCAATCATCGGAGTCAAGGTGAAAACACGAATGCCAAATCTAAAGCAAAACCGATATGCTATAACTCGAAACTATACATGGGAATATCGAAACTATATATGTGAATATTTGAAGGAAATGCATGCCAAATCCTTTAAAGTTGTTGTGCAATGCTCATAACACAGCACAGTGGCGGACGTCTCTATAAAAAAAAATAGCCATATACATATATACCTTTTGTTTACTGTGTACGTTCCGCCGTTTTGGAAACAATTTAGAAGGGTTCCCTTGTTTTAAACCTTTCGTGTCATATCACACACGTAGGTAAATACTGAGACTATAGCTCGCTTTCTAGAAATCCCTTCAATCGCTATCAATGCATGCAAAATATATTCAGGTACTGTCCTCTGACTAGTCCTGCTCGGTACGAAAACAAATCGCAAATATCACAAAAACATACTGCTCCATAGGAAACAATCTAACAATGTGCATATGAATACTACGTGCGTCTTGTGCGCACGGAAATCAAATCCTTAAATGTTCCATACATGCGCACAGAAACAACATCTAAGTGCATCGGGTGTGCACACAACATCTGTCATGGCAACGTGTGTGCCGGACAGCAAAATCAGGTGCATCTGACATGCACGAAGAATCTAGATTTAGTGCATCTGGTGTGCACAAAATCATATCTCACAACATGCGTCCAACATGCGCGAAAATCCAATCAAATGCACGAAGTGCAAGAATCAATACAAATATCAAAATCGAAATCGACGATATACAATACGACTCAATCTAAATCAGGTATACCGTGTGTATAAGCTCACAACCATGTGCATCAAATCAAATCAAAACACCAGAAGTGCATGAAAATGATGCTAGAAGCATAAATCAAATCACAGGCAATCAACAGGCATGAAATCATAATCAACATCTCAAACGTAGTAACTATGAGCAAAATGCAAACACCCAGTAGGTGCAAGAAAACAAATATCATGAAACTCGGTCATCAAGACTAGATCATGCAAATAAAATGCTCAAAATACCGAAATCAAAGGTGACGGATACGTGATAATTGAATCACAAAATCATAAATCATAAATACCGTCATTGGTATAACCTCCTTCAAAGTCGGGAAGGTGTAGGAGCATCCAATGCTAGCAGCACAAGATATCTACTTGCCTCCTGCTCACGGTCTGGCGTCTTCTGTCTCTGGGTCTCTGAATGCACGTGACACATCTGATCCTAGGTGCAAATATCATTGCAGCAGTGTCCTGGAAGGAATCCTACTCAAGATCTCTTCCAATCTTGCCTATGTCGATCTGTACGGAGACTGGTACTCTTGCATAATCTCTTCTCGCTCAATGGACATCTGTGTCCTCAGCACGGCATTTCCTCGGAAACTGGTCACGTCCCAACGCCTCTGTAGACATATCCGACATTTAACCTTAACGGGAGTAACAACAGCTCATCAGCATTTCGCACGAACCTCTTTTCCCGCTTGTCTGTATCATCGTTCATTTCGACGTCACGTCTCTATCTGTGCACTGCAATGTCCTCGGCTACGGTCCATCCGAAGTCTCTCGCACGGACTCAAAATCGCATACTCTGTAGCTTCACCACCCTGTAGAAAATATCTGGCCGAACAGGTCCTCGGGAACGCGGCCCAACCATCGGAGGAATACTCAATACTCGTCCGTCCTCGATCAACTCATAACGCATCTGGGTGAGGTCCTTTACCTGAAACTGGTCAACTATCTCATCGACGATGCCGAATTTTGGCCTGCTAGGCATGCGCAATATGACCACTCCTGGGTCCAGGTCTCCTCGTATAGTGTTCCAGAAAGGTCCTGTCGAGATTTCTCTCAAATCTCATTTCTGCCGAATTGTCCGGAGGTTATCATCTTTTACCGAGGCTTATTCTCGTTCCAGAACGGTTGCATACTCATCGCGACTCCTTCTGGAAGGTATATCCAAGTACAATGCCTCGGCATGCGTATCGCATCTCTGATGTCGGCGGAGTGGAACGTCATCTTATCAAGATCTTGTACGAACCTCTTACTCTACTTTTCTCTAATGTCGACTGATTCGGACTCGTCTCGTCATGGCTGCATGGACTGAGCTCCTATGGCTATCCTCGTGTCTGGAGTCTCCCAAGAAATGCATCTCACCACCTAGCATCCGAATGAAGTCGAACCATCAGATCGATTCGTCAAAATCTCATAATCCCCCAAGAGCTCAACATCTTGGGTACAGTATAATAGTATCGAGTACGTACCACAGCATCGATGGTCCAGCCGTAGAAGGGCAAACCCAAGCCTCACTAATGGCACCGCAGAACTGCCGCAAACCCTAAGGTTCAAAGGCTTTCACACGGTCATTAAGTCGAGTTAGGGTTTCATTCTTCTAGAGGGTCCATATAATTGCCTGCATGTCTTTCCGAATACTTTAAACTTGGAATAATAGGTTTCTGACATTCGATCGTCTCTGTCGACTCTCAACGTCTCCGCGTGAAGTCGTCTCTAGCTGGAATCAATCTATCTGATGACCTCATATAGGGGTAGGCGAACGATCCATATGTCCTAGTCATTCATCCTCGATGACTAGCGACCTTCTACCATCTCTTAGTACAACTCGTACTGTAGTAGCTCCAACATCTAGGGCGATATCTTGTCGTTCGCAGCAATAACTGGCTCACTCGTCCGCACACTGAACAGTGCCTCAATCATCACGAATGAGCAATACATCCACGGTCATCAAAATCTGGCTGGCCTCTGTCAGTGGCCCAATCCTATGGTGCTAATCTGCACATCCTAGTAATCTCATACCGCGATCTATCCAATGCTCGTGGCGCGAAAACACAATAAAAAGACACATCTCCGCAATCGTATGTCGCCGAAATCACACCCTGGTCAGTCCTCGTTCGTAACGAGCTCGTGCTGACCGCAAGTCTAGCCGTAGCTCTCCCTGCCCGTAATCATATCAGCAAAACCATAAATGGTACCGATGAGGCTAGATCAGGAATGAATATAATACTGAACAAAGAAATGTACATCCTAAGGCTTCTTAAGTGGAGTAGCGTATCGTAAGTATGCCGCGGAACATACCCACGGTACGTCACTCTACTTTAGTCACCTATTCCATCAACCAAGAGTCATCCTACGCTCCGAAGGTAAAACCTAACGCTCTGATACCAACTTTGTTATGACCCGAAAGTACGGAACATGACCGGCACTTAGACAACGAAACATCTCGAGGCATACGTACTCTAAGTAAGCCGAAAACCCAGAAATCCAAACCAAGAAAAGTAGAAGAGTGTAGGAAAACCATTCTAAATCAAATAGTTTGCAATATATGCCGAAATATGCATTTTAAAATCATAAGTCTTTTCTAAAAATTTCGGCAGAGTTTCCTTTGTAAAAACCGACCCCAAACGGGTACAAAACCTGATAAAGCATATATATGGTGAAAAATGTATCCCCAAGTGGGAGCTAGCTCTTCGTCAATCGACAGTCACAATCACGCAAGCAATAATATACAACGCCGAAAGGCGAGGATCACAACAGAAAAGGAAACTCAAACAGCATGAAACCCCAAGAAATATATCGCGTGACTCTAAGGTCGAAAGAATAAACATCACTGGTTTCTATCTGAAATAAATACAAGTTTGGTTGATGGAACTTCTAGATACAACGGAATAATAATATACAAGATATAATGATGGGTACGATACAAATAAACCCACCTACTAGCAAGTCACCCGAAATGAAGCAGTTCCAGCAAAACCGTAATGAAACCTGTACGGCAAAACCTGCAAGAAACTGTGGCACAACGGGGGTGAGTTGCCAACTCGTGAGTAGAAAACCATCTACGAACAGGAATCGAATGCATGACATAATCCTAAGTCAAAATGATCAATATATATAAACCTCAAATGAATAAGTCTGAAGCATGCTATGGTGGCAATGTAACATCTATACATGTATGTAGTGCCAAGTGCTCGTGCCAGTGCCTCAGGTAATAACATATCATAAAAATAAGGTATGATCAATGCAATCGATGTCAACTATATCAGGAAATCTAGTAGTATGTGGATATCCTCCCACTATGAAACCAATGTCTGTAAGCAAGTGGATATCTTCCAACTAGGTAATCAATGTCTGTAAATAGGTGGATCCCGTCCACGTGTCACCCAATGACAATAAGCATCATGCATGTAAATATTGTAAAGCATATGCATGGAAATACAAGGATATAAACCATCTGTGTCCCTCGCAACAGGTCAAAATCATGGAACCGGAGTGTCCAGCATCGACACTCGAAAACATCATGAAAACTGTGCCCAACATCGGCACGTAAATCCTCATATATCGGGCTCCGTCAGTCCGGATCATCCCATGGGCTCCGTCTGCGGAATCGGCCCTCGGCCCCAGCAGTACGCCCATATCCATCTAACGACTCTGGTCAGTATCTTCCGGATAACCGCCAGGTCCAACCAATCACCGGTAGGTAGTAGTCCCTCTGCCAGGCTCACCGTCTACTACACAGCGAAACCGTTCTCGCCCCGGGATACCATACCGGGCCCACCATGTACCCGCAATCGGCCTCATCCGCCTCCTCGAATTGGGTTTCACATGTCGCTCTCAGCACCGAGAAAACACATGGTGAACGCACTGAAATATCATATCAAGGGTAACCGGGTTTTTAAAACAATTACATATTTTTTATTGAAATATCCACGGTTCCCAAATCTAGAGATATCATGGAAACAACATATCTCAATGCGTATAATCAAAAGCATGATATATGAGACATGTAAAAGAAATGCAAGCACATCTGTCTATCATGCAACCTGGAATAGTAATATGCACATCTTGTGGGAAACCGCTCTTTTAAATGAATCAGTTTTAAAGAGTATCTTGCAGTTCCCAATCTAGATTATCAGCTATGCATGTGCAAATTTGTATGTGTACAAGTATGAGTGTACTGTAAGTATGTGTACAAGTATAAGTGTACAATATGTGAGTACACAAGTATGGAGGTACAATAGGTACGTGCACAAGTATGAGTGTACAGCAAGTATGTGCACAAGTATAAGTGTTCAATATGTATGTGTACAAGTATGCCATGCAAGGGTCATATCCTGAATGCAACAATACTACAGTGTAGTGACATGGAAATTATCGATGATGAAGTGTGTGAGCCGGCAAGCAAGTGCACGTGGAACATACGCATCATCGATAATAGTGCTGGTGTCCTAACAGCATGATGGTAATATAGCAATAAACACATGCAAAGCGATGTGAATAGCATGAATATGTGAAAATTGAATAATCAACACAATAATGAAGAATCTACATCAATATGTATATGTCATGCAGTTATGCCATTTGAAATAAGACGAATCGGGATCTTTAGTAAAATAAGGGCTACGGTGTTTTTAAGAAAAGATGCGTCGTTTTAAAAATATCCGTAAAATCCCTTTTTGACTTTCTTTAAAATATCTCTGATCCGTTTGTTTTTGAAATAGGTATGACTCGGGTCTAGTCTAATGTCCACTAAGTAATCTACACCTATCTATCAATGTCAATCGGGAGGGGTATGGAAACCACCTACATCTGAGTCGATATGTATATATATATATATATATGTATATATATATATATATATATATATATCTAATAGTCGGTGATCCCGCCTCAATAGTATCACATCCGATTCAATATACATCATAAAATATCCTCGAGTCATGAGTGTGGATCAATCATCAATATAAAGCTCGTACGGTAAATCGTCGTAAGGAATCCCAATAGCTGGGTGCGGGTCAATATCACAATCATCACATCAATTATCTGGTATCATTATCATCATATCACATAATCTGGGGTACTGATCTAAGTCTAGTACAAATCGATATCATCTATATAACTGCGTGTGTAAACACACGTCCAAATGCCCGCTAGAGATCACATGTCGTATCCCAAATACGAATCACCTCACATCACCGATATCACGGCACTATGCCCAATCTTATCGACTCATCTCCAATGTCATCCACTATCCCCGTCATCACAATATAAGATAAACCTGTGTGTGCGTGTGGGGGTAAACCTATTCTAGGGTTCGCGACTAGGAACTACGCTAGTTTACTTCTAACCCTAATCTACCTATAGTACAGCTAACACAAGAACCATGACACACTATAAACTATCATATATAATATACATATATAGTATACCAACTACGGACTGCGGGGGTGCTATACGCCATCCACCCGACTTCTCCCCGTAGATATAAATTTACTCACGTTGCTTTATGCGTGCCGATGCCGACGTCGCCATTTGCATCTCCAACGCCTCGATGTCACATGGGGTACCTACAAGGATATCACAAATGCTAAAGCACCAGAAAACCATGTCGGAAACCAAAACGGTACGCGCTATGCCCATAGGTAAAAACCTATAGCCTTGCGTGCAAACACAGCCAATAACCCTTTACCGTTGGCGTTCAAACGCTACCCGACAGAAACGAATCATCAAATACCAAAATCCATGCTAAAACAAGTCGTAAATCATGCGCCAACTCAAGAAAATCAACCCAGATTTTACCCTGATTGAAATCAGACAAAAGTGCACATCCCAAGGGTCAAGTTTACAGGGTATAGGGCTATGTACCAAAAACGAGGGGGTTCCAACCCGGTCTTGCCGCATAGGGATTAATCTGCGGCCAGATAATGGAGGTTGGGGTTAGGGTTTTGTGGGGTGGTTCCAAGGTGCCTGCACAGCATACTGCCAAGTCAATTTTATTTTAGGGGTCCCGGGGTGAAAGCAGATTCTAGAAAGGTCAAAAAGTCGAAAAAATCGCTAAATTACGCCAAGTCGAACAAATCTGGTATTTTTGTGAAACCTGGGACAAATCCTGGGTTAACTGGTCCTAACAGCACCTAGTAAGGCTATACTAACAATCAAAACCATCATTTGGCCAAACCTCACTCAAATCACCCAAAACTAGCACTAAATCATAATATAAACACTCACTACACTATATAACAGCTAAATTAAACAAGCAAGAAAACGATTTAGGGATTATACCTCTAGAGATCCTTGGATGAAGAAGAAGATGAAGAGGAGGGTGTGGCTGCTGGTGGAGTGTTGTTGCTACTGCTGAGCTGCTGCTTTTGGTGGCTGTTTTGTGTTGCTGTTGCTGTTGTTTTGGCTGTTGCAGCTGCTTGCAATCTTTTCTTTATTTTTTTCTTTGTTGCTGTTGCAGCCGCTACTGCTGTGGCTGTTGTTGTTTTTGTTGGTGTGGTGAAGTGTGAGTGAGAGGGAGAGATGTGAATGATCAAGCCAAAAGTTTTGAAGTGAAATGGAGTTAACCCCCATCATCCTCACTCTACATTAAATGCTAGCATATCCAAAACCATCATGGCTCTCTCTCCTCAACACAAGTCAACCCCAACCCTAATCACCTTTAAACAAAACTAAAAACCCTTAATTAACCCCATTAACTTAACCTATAGTTCAACCCACCATGCTCATTTAAACATGGTTAACCCTAGGCAACCATGAATCCCAAAACATGAAACAAGTGTGACAAATGTGGAAAATGATATGTGCACATTTTTGCACAAAAGCCAAAAATCCAATTAGCGATTTTTAATCGCGATTAACACTAAAATAGCATATACTTAACCATAAAAACTTTAAAATGGCATAATTCCATAAAATACCCTATTTTAGAATTTTTCCATAATTTTTCCAAAATTTTCCCCATTTATCGGTATTTAATTATATCGAAATATTAAAATATTCATTAAAAATTAATATCAAATTATAAAAATTCCCAAAAACAATATTTTATTTTTTTTGAAATGTTACAGATTGAATATACGGATTCATGGATTCATGTTGAATTGTAGTTTTATATACTTGAATCTCATTCAAGTCAGATTGATTAGATTAAGACTCGGTCTGAATCAGACACTTTGAAAAAGAAATTGAAGTTCTGAATTAGGTTTTAATGTTATCGGTAACTGCTGCACATGGACGGCACGATTTGTGTCTTTTTCCAAGACAATTACCGTATTGATAACACCGTTTGTTAGATTGTCTACCTTAGATAGGCAAGCACCACTTTCTCCGGCTCTCTGAGGCTCAAGAGAATTGGTCCCGCTTAAACCTATATTTACTAGGGTCCTTATTGTAATTTATTATAACTTGAGGGGGTTTTATGTAAAAATAGTTTTGATATAATTTCAAAATATACCTCAAGTATTTAATTATCGTATTTAGGGTTTTCATGGATCTATATTTTATAAATGTAAAATTTCTAGTGAGTATAACCTAATTTTCATAGTATATGGTATTTTATTGAAATATTGGAATTGTTTTGTATTTGAATGGTATTTTCATGTAAAGATGATTCCCTTGATTTGGAAAACTTGGAATATTTATATAATATAATTAAAATTGATATTTTGATAATACTTATATATATTTTTATAAAAATAAATTTGATTTATATTCTAGAAATCTCATTTTCTTAAAAATTGTATTAAAATTCCATCGAAATCCAAATGCCCCTTGCGGAGGTCTAAATTCCGATTTGCTAGTCCCAAGGACATGAGATAAACTGCACCATCCCAAAACAGGGTTCCCCAAAAGTGAGTTGTAGAGGCGCAATTACAAGGAATTGATTTAACACATTTTTGAAGAAAAGGTTTTACAAGTTGATGGTATTTATTTGAAATATCGTATTATACCATAACTATGTTTCCCAAACTTCATCGTGCTGTTTTATTGATGTGTGTTATGATGAGATAGGTCATTACCTCGTGAACTATCTAAAGGTATTATAGGTATTATGATGATTTGTGTCGAAACTAAAGTATATGGTATTTTACTGTAAAACTATAATAAAAATTCTTTTCATATGAAACTTGTTTTAATATGTTTTTTAATATTTGTTAAACAAGATATGAGAGTTTGGTATTTTCTTGTTTAAGAAAAATAGGAATTTTAAAGAAAACCCGAATCGGAAGTCGGATTAACTCCGCTTCCGTCGGGTTTTAGAATTGAAAGTTTTTAGAATAGGAAAAGAGGGGGAAAGAGGGGACTTACTGGCTTGTGGATAAGAGAAGGGAGAAGGGGCTCTAAGGTAGGCTTTGGGGTGTTGTTTCTTCGCCAGAAACTCCTCGGAACTTCGTCGGAACTTCACCCTTTTTGCTAACTCCACTTGTACACTAAAGGACTTGAGAATTTAGTAGAATTTTGATAATGAAATTCTGAGTGAGGAGGGGTGAAATTTGGTGTGATATTTATAGAAAAAATTAGGGTTTGGTGTGTTAAAGAATGCATTTAAAATATGCATTAAAAATTGGATTAAAGAGGGTATTTTAATTCACTGGATAATTGCAGAGAAGATAAACAACCTAGGGGAAGTGGGATAGGCCAAGAGTTGCAGAGGAAAAAAAATCAGAGCATTCCTGACAGTCTAGACGGGTGGTACTGGGCTTTTCAGGATTTTCGCCGGGCCAACACCGACAGGGGGGCTAAGGTTTTGTGCCACGTGTCTTTGTCACTTGGTTTTCTTCAGTGCACATGTTTAAATATTCAGTGACTCTCAAACCTTTGGACTTCTAAAATATTAAAAGAAAATAAAATAAAAAGATAATGTGGCTGATGGGATTTACACTTGGATGCTATGTCAAAGTAGTGCAAGGATTTACCAGTGAGCTACAAGCTCTTTCTTGCTGTTCAAAAGCAAATCAAACTTATAAATTATGCTCAGGCTTAGGTACCCCTTGTTGTATTTTTGAAAAAAATTTGTACAGAAAGTTTAGGGTTGTTACATTCTACCCTCCTTATAAAAATTTCGTCCTTGAAATTTATAAAAGAAAAGTGTAACAGATTCAAGATAGTTTGGTGATAGAAGTACTGGTAGTGTATGAAAAATAACGAGATGATGCAAGGGTTTGAAAAAGTTGAAGAGAATTACCAGTGTTGTCTTGGTCTACAGCCTCGGCTTCTAGGCTGCTAATGTGAAAGTCTGACGCCGGGGTACATTCCTCCTAGCTCGAGGCACATTCCTATGTCCTTGGGACATATTTCTCTGCCCTCGAGGTATGTTCCTCAGTGCCTGTTGGAATTGGTGATTAGGCTGTGCAGGAGGTGGAGCTGGGAGTGCCAGACGAGGTGCAAGAGCTTGGATAACTGGCCGCTGCGGATAGCTGGTGGGTGTGGAAACTGAGTTGCGTCTATAAGGACATGTTCCAATTCCATGATTAGATGTGCCACAAACTAAGCATAGGCCGTTTGCGCGCTTACAGTCCTTCCACAAGTGTCCATCTCTCTTGCAATATAAGCAAAAATCTGGACTTGGCTGGTTATTGGTTTCGTCCATTCTCTTGGGTTCAACAGTTGGTGTTGAAGAGGCTCCTCCTTCCATCTGGTTGGCAGGACGCTTCACTCCTGCAGATTGAGATCTACCCTTCCTCTTCACCACTTCCTTGTATCTTCGGGCAGCTTTTAAAGCCAAATCATGGGTTGGAAAATCCCATGTAGTTAGAGCAGCTTGGATCTCCGGGTCCAACCCTTACTGAAATCGTCTTGACCGGATCTCAGCAGTCGGTATCAAGTGTGCAGCGAATCTGCTGAGGTATTGTGTTAGCTGTGTAGTATGTGATATTTGAAATTTGAATTATTGAGACATATCTTACCGACTAAGCATGGTAAACTCAGCATCATGCTCATCCACGGATATGGTCCATATTGAACCATGTTATTAGTGGATGAACTACTGTTCCATGTCGAATCTGGCAGTCTCAGGGAAGTACTTCACGTCGAACATATCACGAAAGGTCTTCCATTCGATCGACTGAGTGAGACGGCTTTCTTCCGTCTTCCACCAGACTCGGGCATTGTCAGTGAGCTGCAGCTTCGCAACTTGTACCCAAACGACCTCTGGCACTTGTGCTGCTGCCAGGTCGTCCTCAATACTCTGAGCCCATTCCTAAGCTTCTAGAGGGCTCTCTTTCCCGGAAAATTGTTTAGGGTGTAAAGCTCGGAATTGATTTACCCCTGGGGCTTCCGCTTCTGGTCGGTTCATTAATATAGCAGTCTGCTGCTACTGTCCTTCCAAAGGGCTGCGGATTGCCTCAAACAGTACCATCTGCTCATTTATCGGAGCAGCTACGGCAGGTGTAAGCGGTAGAGGTGGAGGTGTGTTGTTGACATTGGTGCTGCTGTTGTTCGGGGAATCCATAACCTTGAATAAAAAATAGGGTTAGGATAGATTCAAAGAATAAGATTCAAGGAATAAGTAATTGTAAAGAATGTTTTCAGTTGCTGTTTCTTGTGTTATATTTCTTAGAATGTCCACGCAGAACTAATCTGCATGGCAGGGTTCCATGCAGCACTGACCTGCATGGGCCGCCACAAAAACCTGTCACGCCCCGCTTCCCAGTGTACGGAAGGGGCGCGGCAAGGCCCACTATATATTTACTCAGAAGTAAACACGCTAAGCGTATCTAAGCATTATAAAATGAAAAGTACACAAGAGAAAAAATGTAAATGAACAGCAACTTTATTTATTTAACATTATTTTACAATACGACTGAAAAGTAAATACATGAAATGAAAGCAATGCCTAAACAATGGCATAACAGAATTAAAAATGGAATAAGTACAAGTGGCTACAGCTCTGGGTCTTCGATGTACTGCTCAGGGGCCTGCTCCGAATGCTCCTGACTGGTCTCGAACTCTTCAGCGTCCGGTCCTTCTGACAACATTCCAAAGAAGAAGAGAAATAGGAATGTCGTCAGCGAACAATCGCTCAGTAAGTCCCAAAGATGCGTAGAGACAGAAGGAGAGTATAATTATTTAATGTTTTATTATATTGTTAACGCAATTGTTTGTAATTTGGTACAGAAAATGCCAATGTATACGAGAGGAGTCCAACTTACACCGTGGACTTTGGTAACCCGTAGTACAAGGCTCCGTCGATAATACCATGGAACAACGGTATGGATATAATTACGTCTTAAGTGACCACCTCGTGCCACTTTTAACATGTTCCGTACCAGTCTACCCCTTTATAAACCCCGCGATGTCTTTTGTATTGATTGTATTGTATTATCTTATATTACAAATTATATATGAATGACTTGCCGAAACTATGATATTAGTAAAAAGAATGGATATAAATGGAGAGTCATGTAGACGGTGTATATCCATAGTTTGGTTCAGTCAAGTTGTATAGATTGATATTGTTCGGGCCAAAAAATTTCTGCGCAAAAGAGCCCAAGGTATCAAATGGCAACGATACGCTTAAGAAAATGCGAACCAGTATTTTCCGGGCTGTATTTTGACAAACTCCCGAATGAGAAACAGCTAAATTCTGATGGTATCAAAAGCATCTCGGAAAATCCTTCAATTTGATATATTATGGGCCTCATAATTCATCCGGGATCAAAAGTTATGAGGCATCACGTGCCTACACGTGATCGGGGGTCACGTGTAGACACGTGATGGGTTCCTAAGCTCTTAATTAATAGAATTAAATTCTAATCAAATAAGCAATCAATGGGGCATCACGTGCTCACACGTGACCAAGGGTCACGTGCTGACACGTGATAATTTCTGAGTGCTTTAAAAATAACAGAATTAAATTCTGGCTAAAAGCTTAAACAGTGGGGTCACGTGCTCATACGTAATAGGCATCTAAACCTTCTGAACTAATAGAATTAAATTCTAAATTAAGGGAAATAAAAAAAACCATAATATTTATTTAGATCTTTCCAAACAAAATGATTGCGCTCTTTAAAGAGGAGCACCGTTGGATTAAAAATCCAATGGTGATTAAAAATCACCAATTTATAGAAAGATTCTATACAAGGAAAGATTTCCCTGAAATTTGCCAGGAATAACAGATAAAATATCTTTTGGATTAAAAATCCAGTGGTGAATAAAATTCACTGAGCGATCTAAAAGTTCATGTTGGCCACAAAATCAATTAAAATTTTTCAATGAAAGATTCACTAAACAAATTGATTCTTTTCTTTCTCCTATAAATAGGAGCCAAGAAGAGAAGAGAAAAGAATATACTTTTTTTTGGAGAGAAGAACACAGAGAAAAAAGAGAGGTGTATTTAATTCTCAAGAGAGAAAAAAAGAGAGGAGAATTTAATTCTCAAGAGAGAAAAGAAGATTTCTTCAAAAGAGAAGAAACCCTAGGTGAGAAAGGGGAAAGGGATCAAAGCTTTCATAAAACAAAAAAAAGAATTTAATTCTCAATCTAAGAGTTTAACTCTTCTGCAAAAGAACTTAGTTCTTTCTCTGGTTGAAGATCTGCAGAAGCAAATCTCTCTATAGGTTGAGAATTTAATTCTCATCGGGTTGAGATTCTGCCATGCAGATCCAAAACTTAGAGGGAGAATTGAGTTTAGAGAATTTAATTCTCCCAAATTTACAGGAATTTAATTCCTCCAAGATAAAACTAGGGTTTAACCATATATGAGAATTTAATTCTCCTAAATTTATTGGAATTCAATTCCTCCAAATAAAATTAGGGTTCAACCCTGTATGAGAATTCAATTCTCCCAAAATCATAGGAATTTAATTCCTTCAAGACAGAACTAGGGTTTAACCCTATATGAGAATTTAATTATTCCACATACATAGAAATTTAATTCCTTTAAAACATAATTAGGGTTTAACCATACAGAGAATTTAATTCTTAAAATAAAGAGACTTGAAAGATCTCCATACACGTAAAGAACATTGGTCACGTGATGACACGTTACCACAATCCGCGGTGATCAGAAAAGAAAGAATAAAACTAGGTTACGTGTCCCCACGTGACCCCTGAAAAGATCCCCCAAAATAAGAAGGAAACAGCTTTGAGGCAATGCCTCACGTGCTCCCACGTGACCTCCAAAATAAACAGAATAAAAGCGAAGGAAATGTTGGCTTTGGGCGCCCTCACATGTTACCACGTGACCCCTTGATGAATGCTTTAATAATCAATGCGCAAATCTCCATCACGTGCCAACACGTGATGGTCAGAAAATTAAAAGTGTTTAACACTTACTTGCAGTTCTGAGAATTAAAATAAAGGAGGTCTGGCCCTACCTCTGGGTGCCCTCACGTGCTACCACGTGACCCCTGACAAATACCTCTTTAAAAATAAAAAGAAGATGGAAATAACTGAAGGATTAGAAATCCAATGCATGGGCGCCCTCACATGTCCCCACGTGACCCCTAGCAAATCCCTTTTAATATCCAGTGCATGGATGCTCATCACATGCTCACACGTGATGGCCTTGAAGACTAAAAGTGTTTAACACTTATTCTGAGAATAAAATAAAGTAAGTCTGGCCCCCATCTTCAGACGCCTCACGTGACCCCACGTGACCAACTCAACTTTAGTGTTTAATACTATTTTCAGCACATCACGTGGGAGCACGTGATCGCCAAATATCCTCTATTGTTTAACACTATTTTAAAACCAATCTAGCCCAAATTGGCTAAGTTTTCCAGAGGCAAGCCTCTTCTTCAACTGAATTGATCATTTCTACAGAGTAAAGTCCAGAGCTATAATGAAGGGTTTAGTGCTCAGCAAAAGACAAAATGTTGTTAGAGCCCCCAAATCCCTGTCTAGCATTGCTAAATAAAGAAGAATTGAACCCAAACAAATGTTCAACTTTCTTAAACCTAATTGGACTTAGCCCAAATTGGCCATAAGTCCTCAATTCAGATTTAACTGAGCCCATATGCTCATAATCTAAATTAATTGATCTTAGTCCCAAATTGGACTACAGATTCCCAATCAACTTTAGTTCAAGGGTACATCTCTTCACTCCTTTGATATTTGTCGTTGTAATCCTTCAACTTCTTCAGAGAGGTGACGGGTCCTGACAACCATACATTTCACAGACTATGACGTCTTTAAACTGGACTGTGAGGTCTTTAAACTCAAGTACTATGATGTCCTTAACCTTGATTGTGATGTCTTTAAACTCACGGACTCTGATGTCCTTAACCTTGACTGTGAGGTCTTTAAACTAACGGACTACGATGTCCTTAACCTTGACTGTGAGGTCTTTAAACTCACGGACTATGATGTCCTTAACATTGGACTGTGAGGTCTTTAAACCCATGGACTATGATGTCCTTAACCTCGACCGTGGGGTCTTTAAACTAACATTGGACTGTGGGGTCCTTAAACCCATGGACTATGATGTCCTTAACCTCGACCGTGATGTCCTTAACCTCGACCGTGATGTCTTTAAACTAACATCGGACTGTGGGGTCCTTAAACCCATAGACTATGATGTCCTTAACCTCGACCGTGATGTCTTTAAACTAACATCGGACTGTGGGGTCCTTAAACTCATGGACTATGATGTCCTTAACCTCGACCGTGATGTCTTTAAACTAACATTGGACTGTGGGATCTTTAAACTCATGGACTATGATGTCCTTAACCTCGACCGTGATGTCTTTAAACTAACATTGGATTGTGGGGTCCTTAAACTCATGGACTATGATGTCTTTAACCTTGACCGAGATGTCTTTAAACTAACAATGGACCACCATGTCCTTAAACTGGTAATGGACCACCATGTCCCTAAACTGGTAATCGACCGCAATGACCCTAAACTAAACAATAGAGCCCAAATGCTCTCTTGTTGGATCTGAATGATCCCGTTAAGTTGATCTTAGTCTAAAATTAGACTAACGTATCCTTAACAATCCCGTTAAGTTGATCTTAGTCTAAAATTAGACTGACGTATCATTAACAAATGGTTAAGTTGACCTTAGCCTAAGATTAGACTAACGTGTCCTTAACAAACCGTTAAGTTGATCTTAGTCTAAAATTAGAATAGCGCATCCTTAACAAATGTTTAAGTTGATCTTAGCCTCAAATGAGACTAACGTATTCTTAAACCCAACCCCCAAACCCAAATCTAAGAAGATACGGATTTGGACTAATCCACGTCCTACAGGCGACAACATAAATTAGTCTCCGTATACAATCCACGGGCAACCAAAAACAAAACAAACACCCACGACACGAAGTGACCATCTGGAGAAGGAGAAAGTGGTTACCGCGATGCGGTAGCGTAATTAACTGCAGCGGCTTGCGCCTGCAGGGAAGAGCGTCCCCACAATCAAAAACCCCTCACAATGAGGGGGAATCTGAAGAAGTCTGCTACATCGGCCGCATCCGTCTAAACTTCCGATACATGGTGCCATAAATCAACTTGGCATCATCGGAGAGGTGGACGAATAAAACCAAATAGTATCTGCCCCCAAATTCAGGCAAGACGTTCAGTCTTCCCGGTTTTCGGAAGGGAACAGATATAGATTGAATATACGGATTCATGGATTCATGTTGAATTGTAGTTTTATACTTGAATCACATTCAAGTCGGATTGATTAGATTAAGACTCGGTCTGAGTCAGACACTTTGAAAAAGAAATTGAAGTCCTGAATTAGGTTTTGATGTTATCGGTAACTGCTGCACATGGACAGCATGATTTATGTCTTTTTCTAAGACAATTACCGTATTGATAACACCGTTTGTTAGATTGTCTACCTTAGATAGACAAGCACCCACTTTCTCCAGCTCCTTGAGGCTAAAGAGAATTTGTCCCGCTTAAACCTATATTTATTAGGGTCCTTATTGTAATTTTTTATAACTTGAGGGGGTTTTATGTAAAAATAGTTTTACTATAATTTCAAAATACACCTCAAGTATTTAATTATCGTCTTTAAGGTTTTCATGGATGTATATTTTATAAATGTGAAATTTCTAGTGAGTATAACCTAGTTTTCATAGTATATGGTATTTTATTGAAATATTAGAATTGTTTTGTATTTGAATGGTATTTTCATGTAAAGATGATTCCTTTGATTTGGAAAACTTGGAATATTTATATAATATAATTAAAATAGATATTTTGATAATACTTATATATATATATATATATATATATATATATTTATAAAAATAAATTTGATTTATTTCCTAGAAATCTCATTTTCTAAAAAATGGTATTAAAATTCCATCGGAATCCGAATGCTTCTTGCGGAGGTCTGAATTCCGCTTTGCTAGACCCAAGGGCGTGCGATAAACCGCATCATCCTGAAACAGGGTTCCCTGAAAGTAGGTTGTAGAGGCGCAATTACAACGAATTGATTTAACACCTTTTTAAAGAAAATGATTTACAAGTTGATGGTATTTATTTGAAATATCGCATTATCCCATAACTATGTTTTCCAAACTTCATCATGCTATGTCACTGATGTGTATTATGATGAGGTAGGTCATTACCTCGTGAATTATCTAAAAGTATTATAGGTATTATAATGATTTGTGTCGAAACTAAAGTATTTGGTATTTTACTGTAAAACTATAATAAAAATTGCAATAAAAATTCTTTTCATATGAAACTTGTTTTAATAAGTTTGTTAATATTTGTTAAACATGATATGAGAGTTTGGTATTTTCTTGTTTAAGAAAAATAGGATTTTTAAAGAAAAACTGAATCGGAAGTCGGATTAACTCCGCTTCCGTCGGGTGTTAGAATTGAAAGTTTTTAGAATAGGGAAAGAGGGGACTTACTAGCTTGTGGATAAGAGAAGGGGGAGAGGGAGCTAAGGTAGGCTTCGGGGCGTCATTTTGTTGCCGGAAAATCCTTGAAACTTTGTCGGAACTTCACCCTTTTTGCTAACTCCACTTGTACACTAAAGGACTTGAGAATTTGGTAGAGTTTTGATAATGAAATTCTGAGTGAGGAGGGGTGAAATGTGGTGTGGTATTTATAGGAAAAATTATGGTTTGGTTTGTTAAAGAATGCATTTAAAATATGCATTAAAAATTGAATTAAAGGGGGTATTTTAATTCTCTGGATAATTACAGAGAAGATAAACAGCCTAGGGGAAGTGGGTAGGCCAAGAGTTGCAGAGGAAAAAAATCAGAGCATTCCCGACGGTTTAGACCAGCGGTACCGAGCTTTTCAGGATTTTCACCGGGCCAATACCGACGGGGGGGCTAAGGTTTGGTGACACGTGTCTTTGTCGCTTAGTATTCTTCAGTGCACATGTTTAAATATTCAGTGACTCTTCAGTTTACGTGTAGTGCACGTGTAAACCTTTGGGCTTCTAAAAGATTAAAAAAAATAAAATAAGAAGATAATGTGGCTGATGGGATTTGAACTCGGGTGTTATGTCAAAGTAGTGCAAGGCCTTACCAGTGAGCTACAAACTCTTTCTTGCTGTTCAAAAGCAAATCAAACTTATAACTTGTGCTCAGAATTAGGTACACCTTTCTGTATTTTTGAAAAAAATTGTTCAGAAATTTTAGGGTTGTTACAGCAGCTCCATAGCCCGTTCAGACTCCCGCACAGTCTGCTCTTTCATTAGTCGAGTTTTTAACGACTAAGGGCTGCACTAAGGAGCAGATGCGCCAGATTACGGCGATTATCAGAGGTGGAGGAGCTGGACCGAGATAGGGTAGCTTTATTTATATTTTTGAGGATGTATATACTTATCTGATACATATTGTATAAATTTTGGACGATATAGGTGGTTGTTTTCTTGTTCACGATGATTTAGTTTGATATCGTATTCTGTTTGTTTATTTCTTTTATATATCATGCGTGAGATGTTGATTATGAATATCTTTGTATTTGGTTATTTGATGTATATATTATTGTGCACAGGGCGGCGAAAAACAGGAAGCCCCTTTTTAAAAAAACCATGATATTATGTACCTACGGATTAATTCATAGGGTCATCTTTTGCACCTACGGCTTAATCCGTAGGTACACGGTTCGCCCCTACACAGTTAGTTGTAGGGACATGTTCTGTCAAAAATATTGCACTTTTAACATGAAAATTTTCTTACTTTTCTTAATCATCTAAAAGTGTTTGTTATAAATATAACACATATCAGAAGTTCATCTGCAAAATATCACTTACCTTGTGTTATATATTATAATCAATATTATGAAGGAAATTATATGTTTAATATTTTATGCATAATATTTTGTATCTCAAATATAACTAACATTCTTTATTGAGATTTTGTGAAAGATTAGCTCAGGTCAGATATCAGGAATCAGGAATCTGCCAAAAGAGTGAAGGAAATCGAAGAATCAAATATTGGCAGAAACTCAGAAAAGATAAGAAGGTTCCAGACATCAAATAAAGACCCAAATACCAACAAGAGAAGATTCTAGAAGAATGAACCCAAGAACCTACCATGGCGCGGCCGATCCGCGGCCGAGTCAGGCCGAGTGGCCGCGGATCCGCGGCCGATTCAGGAGATTAGGGTTTGCAACTTCTGTGGAAGCTTCTGTGCAACAAACTTAGTTTGTTGGGATATTCAGTTACTGGTTTTGGATCTATAAAATGGACCGAGGGTTACATCATCGAGGAGACAAAATCGATCCAATTTCATCCAAGAAAAGAGCCAACAAATCCAACAAATCTCTACATCAAAATCCAATATCAAATCCAATATCAAAAGAGTTCTAAGATCTAAGATCAAGAATCTTTGATCTTAAGATCCTCGATCAAGAAATCGTCTAGAAATTCTATGAAGCGATCTATCATCAAGTCTCCTTTACACGAAACCGATCATCATCAACGAGCACGTGATCCAAGACAGGTCCAAGACTCAAGGTGATCAAGCGACATGAAGATTGACAGAACATTTACTTATTCGAGGCGGAGATCGAGAGCAACATTTTCTTCCTCTTGTACTCTAAATTTGAAGAAATGTATTGTGAAGTTAAGTAATAAAGGCAGCTCATCAGTTTTATCAATTCGCTTTCTTTAATTTTCGCATTATGAATTCATTCTTTATTCTTTCTTCTATTTTCATGATGCGCGAGTAATTCTCATCTTGATTAGATTCATAGGATTAGAATAGATCAATAGATGAGAAAATTCTATACTCTTTTTAAGTCTTATGAAGTTTATAAACTTTAGCAAAAGAATTGTCAACGTCCTTATCGGGCGCGATATCAATTTCTTGATAATCTCGACCACGATTTGAGATAAGATTGAAGATCTTTTTGTTAAGGGCTAAACATGAATGGAGATCAATGAAAGGACAAGGGTCAATAGAGAAGAAACCCTAGTTTCTTCTAAAGAACCATAATTCTCATTTATCGCCATCAATCAGGTTTTAAATCTATCAATAGATAAGAGAAGTCGTCTTTATAGTCATCCATGGCTACTAAATCCTAAAGAATCCGACAAGCCTTCTTCATATAAATTTTCTTGATAATTCAATTAGATCTTGAACCATTTTCTTGATAATTCAATTAAATCTTGAAACCATTTTTTTTTATTTTCTTCAATTAGATCTTGAAACTATCATTCTTGATTTTCTGTACTTTTTTCTATATCTTTTGACCCGTCTAAAGCAAGAACCAAGAAATTCCACGAATCCCAGAGAACGACCCGTACTCACTAAGGTTCGCTACACGCGACACCGTTATTGATTGCAGTTATTATATTAGTACTATCTTTTCTTTTCACACAATTACAGAATCAATCAAATGGAATCGTTGCCAGGGATCCGTGCGTAATTTTTTCTTTCTTGCTATTTGGGTTGAAATATTATTATTCCATCAAAATATAATTCAAGAACACATCTTGTGCTTAACGATTAGTGTTTGAATTTTGCGAGAGAATCTTGAGTCACTTTAGCAGGGAGATCAAGATTCAGAAGTATTCATCAAGACCATAGGAGTAAGGGAAGCAACTGTAGAAAAAAGAATTCAAAGAACCTTCAAGTTGGCGGCGGAACCGCGGCAAGAACCCCATTCTCGCGGCGGAACTGTGGCGGCTTGGGTTACTTAGGGCTTCAACTCTCTCTGGTATATTTTCTATCTTCTTCTCTCTCCTCTGAAAAGTCAAATATTATATTTTCTGCAGGATTCTTTGCAAAATTCACCGCTTAAAAAAATTCTTGTTGCGTGCCTTGATATTGGTTTTGTTTATGCATATTGTAATACAGATCTTTAAGGGGCAAAGACCAAATTCAGATTAGGTGGGGATTTCATTACCCTTCCTAAGCCCCACAAATCACAAAACGAGAATCCGCATAATCCTTCATTAATTAAAAAATATCTAAACCAAGACTCTAAGGACCGTCACGCTTAATTAGGACAGAGGAAGGTCGTGGGTAATCTACTGCTTATCCGCATTTCTTTTGTGGTGTCTAGACAAGTGTGTCTATGACAAGTGGTTACTTAATTAGGCTCACTATTTTCGGTGATTCGTATAGTGGATACCTCCCACTTACCTGGCACTTACCTGACCACAAGAGAGATAAAGAGGTAGTAAAAGATTAATCCTGTGATTTGTCTCCTGGAAGTCTAGGAGCGGTATAGTGACTTGACCTAGGTGACCTTAGATCTAGGGTTGATTATGCATTTTTGTGATCTGTCCAAGTCCGACTTTTTCAAAACAAACCTATTTATGTAATTATCACAAACGCTACCACTTACGCTAAACCCGCTTAGTGTATGTTCGGCTGGACACGGGATTCTAGTGCCCGTCTTTTCCGCGTTTCTTTTATCAACTCCGAAATCGGTAATTCTTCATCTTCTTTTTCCTCACCACCTACCACAACTACCAAGATGGATGGTTATCCATCAAATTTTCATAACACCACTATGCCACAACCCGCAGGTGTGCAGAATCCACCGCGCATCTCTCTCCAAGAGAGATGCTACCCTATACGTGGTCCCCTTCCTACTTGTCTATCTGTTCCACCAGCCAATGGGGATAATTTTGAAATCAAACCCCAATTTATCAAACTGTTGCCTAAATTTTACGGGCTTGAGTCTGAAGACGTATACGTTTTTATCACCAAATTCGAAAACGTATGCGCAATGATGGGTACGCCACAACTGTCAGTGGATGCTATGCGTTTACGTCTTCTCTCGTTTACTTTGTGCGATTTAGCCGAAAAATGGCTTTATAACACAACCGCACACTCTATTGCCAAATGGGATGAATTCGTTGTAGCATTCCTTAAGAAATTTTATCCCAATCATAAGACCACCCTTGTTCGGAGCAAAATCAACAAGTTTACCCAGCTTCCAAATGAACCATTTTAGAAATGCTTTGAACGGTTCAAAGATTTGCTTGTCCAATGTCCTCATCACGGAATCCATAGATGGGATCTGTGCCGAATTATATATGAGGGCATTAATCCTACGAAAAAGCAGATACTTGAAACCATGTGTCAATGCAATTTCTTGTCCAAATACGATGGTGAAGCTTGGAAATACCTGGAAGATCTTGCTGAAAACACTTTACAATAGGAAAGCGTTTGACCACCATCATCGAGGGAAGGTATCCATCAGCTTGAGGTTTCCATCGCAGTGAAAGCCGAAATGGCCGCGATATAAAGGAAATTCGATGCTATAGAAAACAAAGTCTCTTCAGCCTTCCTAAACCAGGTGACGCTCCCTAAAACTGTGTGTGGATGCTGTTCCGATCCATTACATTTGACGAAAGAATGTCCTTTGATTTCTCTGTTTCAAGATCAAGAACACACTAATACTGCTTTTCAGCAGTGACCTAGAAACGATCCTTATTCTTCCACATATAATCAGGGTTGGAGGAATGACCCTAATTTTGCTCTGAACCAACACCAAACTCAAAATACGGTTCCAAACCAAAATAACTATCAAAGGGTTCCTCCACAACAACAATAACCACCATAGATTCATCACCCCTTTCAACCACAAACTTTTCAAAATCAGGCAAATAATTCTACACCTTATAATAATTCTTTCCAAATGGTCGGTATTGAAAACTCCTCTGCACTCGAACGAACCTTGGATATGTTTGTTAAACATTCCATGCAAACGTCAGATAATTTAAAGTCTTCTATCCAAACATTAAGGAATGACTCCGCCTCCCATGGTGAGAGTATAAAATTGATAGAAGCACAAATTGCACAATTAATTGTCGCGATGAGTGCTAGAGAGAAAGGGAAACTTCCATCTCAACCCCTACCGAATCCTGGCCACTCACAACATCATAATGTGAATTCCATTACCACATTGAGATCTGGAAGAGTGCTGAACAACCAAGTCGGTGAACAGGTTGATAATGAGGAATCAATCAATGATACCCCGGCTTCCACTTCTAACCCTATTTCTTATAGTCCACCATCTTCTTCCGAGCCTATTCTCCGTTTTCCTCAAGGCTCGAACCCTCCGCCCACCTCTTCGAGTCAACCAAAAATGATCCCCACTCTAGTTCAGGGATCAATTCCATTCCCACAAACTTCTCCACAAATGTTGGACCCAAAACTTATTGATAAAGCTCCATTTCCAAACAGGTTGAGGCCCAACAAACCTAACGCGCAAATGGATAAAATTGTGGAAATGTTTAAGTAAGTTAACATAAATACCCCTCTCCTAGATGCTATACAACAAGTTCCGTCATATGAGAAAATTCTAAAGAACTTATGCACTAGGAAGAGGAAAACTCAAGTGCCAAAAAAAGTTTTCCTTGCGAGTAATGTTAGCACTGCTTTTACACAACACCTACCCAAGAAACGAAATGATCCCGAGAGTCCTACAATATCTATTTCTATTGGGGGTAAAAATATCGATCGTGCTCTACTCGATTTAGGTTCTAGTGTTAACTTGCTTCCATATTCTGTGAATGAGCAATTAGGTATCGGAGAGTTAAAACCATCGCACTGCACTCTACAGATGGCAGATTGATCTATCACCCAACCTAAGGGTGAACTAGAGGATGTGTTAATCAAAGTCGGGGAATTTATATTCCCTGTGGACTTCATTGTTTTAGATATAGCCTGTAGCGAACCCACGGAACCAAATTCCGGTGATTTTAGGTCGGCCTTTCCTAGCGAGTTCCAACGCTGTAATCAACTGTCGAAACGGCTCTATGAATCTATCCTTCGGGAAGATGTCAATTGAGCTTAATATTTACAGGTTGGGAAGTGAACCCTCCAAACCTTATGCTCAAGTATGTTCTGTCGAAATGATGGATTTCGACAGCAGCGGATTTGAAAAGCTTCACGATACAGATCTAGACTTCCTTAATACGTTATTGTTTGACCCCGCTATGTATTATACACATACGGACCCTTCTATCGAGCTGTCCGGGCCAACATCTAACGCTTATTATGAATCTTTTATGGAGTCTGAGTATCATCCCGTTCTTTCCGATGAGATTATTCTTCAGGATATCGTTGAAAGTTTTAAAGAAATTTTCGTTGATGAACTCACATTCTTAGAAGAAATGAGAGTTGTAATGAATCAACCCCCAACTAAAGAAGTTGAACCACCCCTTCTTCTTAACAATAATTAGAATGCGAGTAAACCATCATCATTAATTCGTCTCTACAAATCGAGATGCAAACCCTTTCTATTACACCACTTATCTCTTCCCCACTTCTTTCTGGCTATATATAACATGTTCTTCCACCAACCGGTGTGTTACATTAATAAAATATTCGAATGGTTGGTGTTGACTTTTGATCTTTATAAAGTTTTGCATAGAACAAAATTTTACCCCCCTCATATGGTTTTAAAAGCTTAATATTGTTTAACTCAACTTTGAGGGGGAGAAAAATATTTTGGCTCTTGAAAATAAAAATTTTACATAAAATTGTGAGCCAAAAATAAGTTTGGGGGAGAATTTCACTTTCATTATTTCTTGTCCCCGTTAATAACTTTTCCTCCCAAGTCTATAAGTTTTTAAGATTAAAAAGATGACAACAGTGAAGTCACTGCTGTAAACAGGTTTGGGGGAGATTTGTACTTGTTTACGCATTACTTTGTACTACAGTTTGCATAAGCACAAAATTTTTTCTTTGATAATGAAAGTTAGAAAGTGAAAAATTACATTTAAAAGATTGGAAGAGTTTAAGAAAAACAAGAAAGTTAGATCTTTTCTTAAACGACGCTAGTAATAAGTAGTTATGAGTTGTTGTTCCAAGGGTTAGTAAGATGAAGGAAGTCACTAATCTGAGGATAAAAATAAGTCTGAAAAATAGTTACTATTCCCAAACATTTGAACGTTGATACCCTACTATACGTACTTAAACACGTCTTGAAACTCGGGATAGTAGAGAATACCTTGAAATGCTCTTGTCTAAAAGCCAAAGTACGAAGAAAATATAAATGAAGAATAAAGTATAAAATGGTGAAAAATGAACACAGGTTTTGTAATCACCAACGCAGTATAAAAAAATAGCAAGGGTGCTTTATCACCTAGTGCCTTAGACCAACTGGTTTGGGAGTCACTGCTAAGCCTTAGGTGTTGCAAGACGAGAAAATTGCTAATTACGCTTAATAAGCAAGCACATTTAGTAATCGGTCGGTTAGTACCTCAAGAAATATTAACGGTCGCATGAAAAATGTATGAGCAATTCCATCCAAAATATTCACCGACTAAAAAATACTGAGGTAGATGGACAAGAGTATGATACCTTAAATTGAATTCTTCTAGTGTAGAGATGTCTTTTACACACACGTAGGGTTATATGATCGGTGTTTGGAAGAAAGGTAGGGAGGAAGACTAAAGGCGATATTTTATTGAGAGATGATGTGATTTCTGACATCTTTTCATGACCATTAAGATACGGCTCATGACAACCGAAAAAATAGTGTAGTTGGAAACTTTTATTTTCAAGTTCTTTCTTTTATAGCTCTTATCTTTATATGTAATTTTCACCGTCTTTCTTTCATTATTGGATTTTGTGGGTGTAATCCGCTGAAAACCCTCAAGAGACAACACACCTCCTACTAGAGACACCTAGAGGTTTAACGGCTTGTTGCACGTGCTTAGTGCAATCGTGTGGCCTACGAAAGTGTGCTGGTTAGTTTTTCTTTTTCTTTCTTTTTTCTTTTCTCCTTCTCTTGAATAAATAGTTCGCTCGGGACGATCAAATTCAAGTTTGGGGGTATTTGTTCAGTCGAAAATATTGCACTTTTAACATGACAATTTCCTTACTTCTCTTAATCATCTAAAAGTGTTTGTTATAAATATAACGTATATTAGAAGTTCATCTGCAAAATATCATTTACCATATATTATATATTATAATCAACATTATGAAGGAAATTGTATGTTTAATATTTTACGCATAATATTTTATATCTCAAATATAACTAACATTCTTTATTAAGATTTTGTGAAAGATTAGCTCAGGTTAGATATCAGGAATCTGCCAAAAGAGTAAAGAAAATCGAAGAATCAAATATTGGCAGAAACTCAGAAAAGATAAGAAGGTTCTAGACATCAAATAAAGAACCAAATACCAACAAGAGAAGATTCCAGAAGAATGAACCCAAGAACCCACCATGGAGCGGCCGATCCGCGGCTGAGTCAGGCCGAGTGGCCGTAGATCCACGGCCAATTCAGGGGATTAGGGTTTGCAACATCTCTGGAAGCTTCTATGCAACAAACTTAGTTTGTTGGGATATTCAGTTATTGGTTTTGGGGCTATAAAAAGGACCAAGGGCTACATCATTGAGGAGCCAAAATTGATCCAATTTCATCCAAGAAAAGAGCCAACAAATCCAACAAATCTCTATATCAAAATCCAAGATTAAATCCAATATCAAAAGGGATCTAAGATCTAAGATCAAGAATCTTAGATCTTAAGATCCTCGATCAAGAAATCGTCGAGAAATTCTATGAAGTGATCTATCATCAAGTCTCCTTTACACGAAACCGGTCATCATCAATGAGCACGTGATCTAAGACAGGTCCAAGACTCAAGATGATTAAGCGACGTGAAGATCGACGGAACATTTACTTCTTTGATGAAGAGATCGAGAGCAACATTTTCTTCCTCTTGTACTCTAAACTTGAAGAAATATATTGTGAAGTTGAGTAATAAAGGCAGCTCATCAGTTTTATCAATTCGCTTTCTTTAATTTCCGCATTATGAATTCTTTCTTTATTCTTTCTTCTATTTTCATAATGCGTGAGTAATTCTCAACTTGATTGGATTCGTAGGATGAGGATAGATCAATGGTTGAGAAAATTATATACTCCTTTTAAGTCTTATAAAGTTTATAAACTTTAGCAAAAGAATCGTCAACGTCCTTATCCGGTGCGATATCAATTTCTTGATAATCTCGACCATGATTTGAGATAATCTTGACCATCTTTTTGTTAAGAGCTAGACATGAATGGAGATCAAAGAAAGGACAAGGGTCAATAGAGGAGAAACCCTAGTTTCTTCTAAAAAAAACCTAATCATCATTCATCGTCATCAATCTAATATTAAATCTATCAATAGATAAGAGGAGTCATCTTTATAGTCATCCATGGCTACTAAATCCTAAAGAATCTGACAAGCCTTCTTCATATAAATTTTCTTGATAATTCAATTAGATCTTGAACAATTTTCTTGATAATTGAAGAAAATCAAGAAAATGGTTTCAAGATTTCATTGAATTATTAAGAAAATAGTTCAAGATCTAATTGAATTATCAAGAAAATTTATATGAAGAAGGCTTGTCGGATTCTTTATGATTTAGCAGCCATGGATAACTATAAAGATGACTCCTCTTATTTATTGATAGATTTAATACTAGATTGATGGCGATGAATGAGGATTAGGATTATTTAGAAGAAACTCGGGTTTCTCCTCTATTGACCCTTGTCTTTTTATTGATCTCCATTCATGTCTAGCTCTTAACAAAAAAGGTCATCAATCTTATCTCAAATCGTGGTCGAGATTATCAAGAAATTGATATCGCGTCCGATAAGGACGTTGACGATTCTTTTGCTAAAATTTATAAACTTCATAAGATTTAAAAGAAATATAGAATTTTCTCACCTATTGATCTACCATAATCCTACGAATCCAATCAAGCTGAGAATTACTCGCGCATCATAAAAATAGAAGAAAGAATTCATAATGCGGAAATTAAAGAAAGCGAATTGATAAAACTGATGAGCTACCTTTATTACTCAACTTTATAATACATTTCTTTAAGTTTAGAGTACAAGAGGAAGAAAATGTTGCTCTCGATCTCTGCCTCGAAGAAGTAAATGTTCCGTCGATCTTCACGTCGCTTGATCACCTTGAGTCTTGGACCTGTCTTGGATCACGTGCTCGTTGATGATGATCGATTCCGTGTAAAGAAGACATGATGATAGATCGCTTCATAGAATTTCTCAACGATTTCTTGATCGAGAATCTTAAGATCAAAGATTCTTGATCTTAGATCCCTTCTGATATTGGATTTGATCTTGGATTTTGATGTAGAGATTTGTTGGATTTGTTGGCTCTTTTCTTGGATGAAATTGGATCAATTTTGGCTCCTCCATGATGTAGCCCTCAGTCCTTTTCATAGCCCCAAAACCAGTAACTGAATATCCCAACAAACTAAGTTTGTTGCACAGAAGCTTCCAAAGAAGTTGCAAACCCTAATCTCCTGAATCGGCCGCGGATCCGCGACCACTCGGCCTGACTCGGCCCTGGATCGGCCGCGCCATGGTGGGTTCTTGGGTTCATTCTTCTGGAATCTTCTCTTGTTGGTATTTGGGTCTTTATTTGATGTCTGGAACTTTTTTATATTTTCTAAGTTTTTGCCAATATTTGATTCTTCGATTTCCTTTACTCTTTTGGTAGATTCCTGATTCCCGATATCTGACCTGAGCTAATCTTTCACAAAATCTCGATGAAGAATATTAGTTATATTTGAGATATAAAATATTATGCGTAAAATAATAAACATACAATTTCCTTCATAATATTGATTATAATATATAACACATGGTAAATGATATTTTGCAGATGAACTTCTAATATGTGTTATATTTATAACAAACACTTTTTGATGATTAAGAAAAATAAGGAAATTGTCATGTTAAAAGTGCAATATTTTAGACTGAACAGGACAAAATATCAGGATACCTGATATTTTGTCCTTATGGACTCAGTAAAACCGGCCCCTACGAATTTATCCGTAGGGGTATTTATCTGGACCTACAGATTTATTCATAGGGGCTACTGCTAGGCCCTATGGATACATCCGTAGGGGCAATTATTTTATTTTATAAACTAATAAATTAAAGTATTTATCAGTCCTTATGGAGTAATCCGTAGGGATAAATGTCCCTACAAATAAATGCGTATGGGCAATTATTACTCCATAGGGGTATGTTCAGGACGAACACTTCCACCAGCGGCCTTTACACCTACGGGGTCCCCCCCCTAAATATTTCCGTACGGGCCGTACTTTGCACATACGAATAAATCCGTAGGGACAATCCCTTATTGAAGTAGTGTAATGAGTTAATCGTTAATCACATGTTCTTCTAAAATTTTGATACTGCCTTTCCCTCACCATACATTTCACACCTTGGGCACCATTCAAATTCGTTAACATTTTTATATTATTTATTTATTTATTTATTTATTTATTTTGCACTTTCATGTAAGCTCTAATCTATACACAGAACACGTCCACGCACACATTACACACAAGTATCCAGGAGAAAGCCACCTCCCATCCTGAAGTTTTTGGGATTTGATCCGTACTCTCCCCGTGAGGAGAAGTACCAACTGAGCTATGGCTCATTGGTATTCTCCATCATATTTTGGAAATAAAAGATTATGTTTTCTTCTTTTTGGCATTTTAGGTGCCAAACACATGGATGTATTATAGAATTTCCTTTTAATCTTTTATTTTTGGGGGGAACAGGTACATAAGGCTCATACAAGCATACTACTTTCACGTATCAAGAGGACCCATAAATTTATCCCGAAAACATTAATTTGATTCAAACTCCACCCACTTTCTTGGAGAAATTTAACCATAAATAAAAAAACTATGGATTCCTCTCAAGCTCATACTTTAATATTTCAGCCTATGAGTCTCCCCATTCAAATCCCCCCTCCTTTTGTATTTGATGTAATAAAAGTTATTTTAAAAGGCCCACTTTGATCGTGTAAGCAATCTTTTAGACGACGACAACAGAAATTATTCCGTAAGCCGATATAATTATGGCTGTTAAAAAATCTCAAAGCTGAGAGCTTGGTTCTAGATCGACTTGTTAAAAACTTGGCCCGGGCTCGTTTGTCCACTAAACAAGCCAAATTTAAATAAAAATCTAAGTTTGATAAAATAAACGAACAAAAATGAACTGGGCATGCTCAAGCTCAACTTGTTTAAGGCCTGTGTAAGATTGAATAATTTGTATCTTATTTGGTATTCATTAAGAATAAATATATGATTATTTATTCTTAAATTTAGATTATAATTATTAGCTCGTTAACGTTAACTTACACTTGCATCTTGATAAATATTGAAACAAATCTAGTTATGCTAAAATATTGAAGATTTCAAAGATTAACATTGACATTTTGTTGACAAAATTCAAAAAAAAGTTTTAAACTCATTTATTAATTATAATAACTGCATCCTTTGTCAGATATAATATTAATATATTGATGTAATTATTTACATTTTTTTATTTTAGATAGGCTCGATAAAACTTGAAGCTCGTTCGGGCTCAATGAAGACTCGACTCGGGATCATTTGTCGAATAAACGAGCCATATTTGAACAAGTTTTTAAGCTCGTTAAAATAACTTAGCCAAGCCGAACAACTTAAAACTCAGCCCGTTTGGCTCGTTTAACAGCCCTATATATAATACATCTGTACGGACCAAGAAAAGGATAAAAAAAAAGTTTTGAGCATCCTTCCACTGTTTGGTGGATCCGTCCTTTTATTTAGTGGATTTCTACTAAAAAACTCTCTAATACTTCCCTAATTACTAAAAATAGCCCAATATTTTGTATTTACCTAAAAGACCCCCTTTATATATTTAAATTACATAAAAAAGCCCTCCTAACATGCCGAAAAGAAAATCGTTTTCGTATCTTCCATTATGAGAGCTAACGATGAGTATCGGGATAGGCTCTCAAAACCCCGGTCCCTTTTCCTTCTCCCAAAATTCTGGTTAGATTTTCGATCATAAATCACTCAAATTGATCATGGAAACAAGCTTGTCATTCTCAACGTTCTCCAACAACGAGCTTGTAGAGTGTCGTTGTCCCTTCAACTGCAAGCTTCGGGTTGGTGGCCAAGCTCATTCGAAATGGACGTGATTCTTTAATTAGCTGTTTTAAATCCTAATTTTCTACTAAGCGAGAATGTTGGTTCTTTTTATGGGAGAAAAACATATTTAAATATCTAGAAGGTAAGATAACAGTTTCAGCTCCAGCTTCCTAGCTAATCCTAGCTAATCGGATGTTAACTTTGAATGGAAAACCAGCAAGGAAGGCTTTCTAGTACAATTTAAATATCTGAAGGGTCATATAAGTAAATACAAAACAGTAGGTAGCTTTTTAATAATTAGCAAAAATTAAGGGGACTTTTAGGTAAAAAGTCGTCATCGCAATCAAAAGGTCCAATAAAAAACATCGCCAAATGTCTTGTCGAGCTCAATAGGATTCAAAGCCTACTTAAGTGAGTAATACTCATCACATTTTCTTCTAACATTTCGACCCTCCCATACAGTTCACACTATGGGCACCATTCATACTCAGCTCATTTTTTTTTTTTTTTTAATTTTTTTTAATTTTTTTTTGGATGGCCTATAAGTAAGCCCGGCGAATGAATTCGCAATTTGTCTGATTCAAATAGGGAACGAGGCGAACCCAATTGCAGCGGGGCTCGACCCCGCTATCCTCGTCGGCTAGGCGAGGTGAGCCCAACCGTAGTGGGGCTCGACCCCGCTCGTCTCGCGAGGCGAGGAACTGTGCCGAGCCAGACGAATAAATTCGTCTGGCCCAAGTTAATATTTTTTAAAATTTTTTTTTAAAAACTAAGAAATTATGCAAAAAAAATGAAATTTGAACAGATTTTTTCTGTTAAAATAAATCTTAATCAAATTACAATTTCATAATGCAATTTGTTTTTTTTTTACATTAAAGACCGAACCCAATCGGGCTGTCTACATATCCTTCCTAAAAATTGAGCCCAATAAGAGAGAATCAAGTCTACGTAGTTCTTTTTCTACTATTACAGATCTCACTCCCTACTCGTAGGCGTCGGTCGTGGTTCCTCCTTCGATATTGGTCTTTTCCGATCCTGTAAGCTCCTCAGATAGATAATCCAACTCCAAAGTGATTGCATTTTGTTTCCTGACAGCTGCTGCTTCCCAATCTTAAAAACAAATCATGCACTCTATTGTTTCGTTCGCCAAATTGCATCTCTTCCCGCTTAACATCCTGACACCTGTACTAAAATCACTTTTCGACGTTACTGTGAATACTGGAATGGTTCACGGGCCATAGTAGAAAACTCCAGATACAAATCTCCGTGGCTTTTCCACCAGGCTAAAATATCAAACTCGACTATGGTATAATTTACATCTGAATCAGTTTGTAAATATATTTTTAACTCATTAAAGATGACGATAATGAGGCCACGGGGCCTCATGCTTTTTTCTTCTGTTGAATAAGTGCTAAAACCAGAGTCGTAGCACGTGAACTGGTTGTGGAATGAGTTCTACCAAAAGTAGATAGTACAACATACAAATCAAACATTTCATCTAAATTACTCTTAACGATACTAACATAAGCATCAATATTTACAGTGTTCTCCATAGCTGTGTGGAATCCGTTTAAAAGAGCTTCCAAACCTTCTAATTTAATTCTACGGTCCATTACAGAACATAAAAAGTAAATAATTGAAATTTCAGAGAAATATTTAGAGATCTTAGATAGCATATTAAGTATAACAAGATGAAGTAATGGATTTTCGACGTGACTAGCAAAATATTGAGCTATATTATACAATTCAAAGACAAGAATATGAGAAGTGGGGGTATAAGTAGCAGAAAATCGTTCAGTTCCTATTTTAAAAGTCATAAGAAAAATTTTAAAAAGTTCTGCAACCATCCAATAATACTCTGTTAAGTGTTTTTCTACAGATATAGCTTCATTCCATATATTACCAATAATTCCGGCGGGCATTAATGCAGTATGAAACATGTCATATGTACTATTTCAACTACCGACCAGATATTTTTAAAGATACGGCCTTACTCCTGCAGTCAGGCATCTAGATTATATTCAGCTTTTCTTTTTCCCGAACTTTTAATAAACCTACATGTATCTTTAATCATTGAATACTTTTACTACATACGTTATATGCATCATGTAAAACAAGGTTAAGTATATGACATGCACGAAGAATATGAAAAAAATGACCACTGCAAATTAATTTGCATAGCTGTCACGACCCGAAAGTGACACGTGACCGGCACTTAAATCACGTGACATCTAAACATGTCGACGCGGTCCAAATAAGCCGAAAACCCGAAATCTAAACCTTTTTACAAAAATATTGGAGGTGAAGTTTAAAAATAGTCATTAGATATAATCAGTTTAAAATACTCATTTAAGTCTAACTAAGTGTGTTTGAAAAGCATCCATGACGTTTTCAAAATCGGCAGCACCTCCTTTGTAATTTTTGAATAAAACCTAATACAAGCACAGTAATATATAAAGCATCCCAACTGGAGCTAGCTTTCACGCACAAATGGCGGAGTAACCACGCAGAATATACGATGCCCAATGACGAAGAAAAGCAAAGCGAAACAAGATCAACAAGTATAAAAGTCGACTCTAACGAGTGCGAAGCTCACAAACACATAATTCTAAATCTCGCTTCTAAGTCCACAATTATACAAGTTCTGGGTCGATACAGTTTTACTAGATACAAAAGAATATGTATACAATTGTGGGTACGATACAACAGTAGCCCACCTACCAAAGCAATCACCGAAAAGAAGTGTGTGCCGCAAGCTACTGATGATCCGAGCGGGATATCCTGCAAGAAACTGGGGCACAACGGGGGTGAGTTACCAACTCAGTGAATAAAAATATATCATAATGTAGAAATTGAAATGCACAACAATATCTTAGGTCATAAAGTATAGTACTATTATAACCTGTACTGATATATATATATATATATATATATATATATATATATATATATATATATATATATATAATGCATAAGTACAATAAATGCATCACTATCATCACATAACTGTAACACCTCATATGTATACAACATGCATTCAGGTATAAGGCTATAAGGTAGTCCAAAAATATGCATGTAAAACCTCTTTTTAAAATAACCGTGGGATACGTATGCCCCGGTATAAAAGCAGATGTAATAGTATGAAATATTATATGTATTTTATTTAAGATAAATATCTCGCTGTTTAGTAAAGAGTTTTAAGAGATTTATAGTTTTAAAGATCCTTGTGTCATTCTAGATATGTCAAGATAATGAGACTATACCTCGTTTAGAAACCCTTTTTATATGTATCGATCGGTAAAATGGTATTCAGGTACTGTCCCCCAAATCAGTCCTGGTCGGCTACAATAATGTATACTATAACGGTATATCTCGAATGATAGCAAAAGATTAATATATGGGTGTCCAGTATCGACATCCTAAATCAACAAATCTCTCGTGTCCATCACCGACACGCAAATCCAGATATCGTCGACACTGTCTCAACAATCGGTCGCCCCTCAATATCTCTAGCCCTGGTCAGTATCCCCTGGATATCCGCCGTGCTCATATCTATCTCCGGTATCAAGTGTCCTCGCTAGACTCCTCGCCTCTATCGCAGCTTTCCTGCCCCTCGGTCTCGACTGAGTCCACCATGTATCCGACTGTATATCCCCCCACTCAGTCCGGATATGCAGCACATCCATAACCGTATAGCTCCCCACTCGGTTCGGAATAAAATCAAATCAGAAAATATAAAACTCATGATGGACGTCAACTCATCGTATCGAGAAATATCAAGTAAAGAAGAAGAAGAATTGCATATATCACTTTGATGATATATATATATATATATATATATGTATGTATTTATGTATGTATGTATTTATGTATGTATGTATGTAGTAGCATCCCATATCACTGATATATATCATCGAAAGTAAAAATATCATAAAAACTCATAAGGATCAAATACGAATATCCATGGTACTGGTATCTACAATAACGCAGCAGGTAATAAAGGCACCGTACGTAAGTATAGTCAGGCATGCAAACAAATATAACAGTTCTACTGTGTCATAGCAATACTAATGATATGTAGTATAGCACACGCGTCTATGCTCGTGCAGCATGGCATTCATTAGTATTTATACAAGTGTTCTATAAGTGTTTAAAGCATAAAGTAATTCTACCCATATCCGTAGCATATAACTACAATCCAATTTTCCGGATATAGGGAATTCATAACTTCTCGTATCGGCATTTACATACACATCGCTTGGTATAGCGGTCCTACAGTGTCATGGAAGTACCAATAAAGTGTAGTGTAACATATGCGTCTGTGCTCATGCAATATAGTACTCATTGGTAATTGTGCAGTGTTCTATCAGTGTGTTCGTATAAAAAAGAACGTATACAATCGATAAGCGTATCGCGTAATTATTAAACGTAACTAATTACTATGAGCTATACCATTATTTTTGAAAATGGAACGAAACGTTATTTTGAAATAAGGAAACTTCATTAAGTTAAAATAGATATTCATTTTGGAAAATAGTATCGCATTCTTGTCATTTATCATTTAAAATGGAAAACGAATCGTCGATTTTTAAAAGAGTATAGCTCAATCAAACGTAACGTCCCAAGTCGGGATAACTCATGACTCCACGAGTCCAAATGACACTTAGCCGTAATCGGCATACTCTCCTCATCATCACAAGTACGGTATGACCTCTTGTACAATGTCCATCCAAAACCATATCCATATCGTACAGATCTATCGTCACGTACGTCTGTTATCATAACCATATATCAAATATAACCATATGTATAACCTATTAGATACGAAATAATATCAGTCTAATAAAGCTAAGTTACCTAACATATCATTAAAATCTAACTAGATAGCATAACTATCCTAGTTAATTGGTTGCGGAAGTACTATACGCCATCCACCCGACTTCCCCCGTAGATATAAATCTACTCACTAACTATAGAGCTCGTCGAAATCCACGATTGCTTTGTTCGTCATTACCGTCTCGGAAATCTCCGCGATTGCACCTATAATCGAATTTATAACATATCGGTGTAAAATCATATCAAAATCAAAACAATAAACTAAGAATCCATAGGTTAGAACCTATAGCTTACTTACTCCAAAAACGACCAAATACCCCTAATATTAACGTACGAACGTCAATATTTTAGTCGCGATATAGAAATACAAAAAACCGTATTCAAAAATATCGGAAACATTGATAAAATGTAACGACTCTATTTTAATGTACCGAAAAATTGATTAAATGTTAATGTACAAATGGAGTTTTTGGAAACCTATGTACACAATAAGTATTTGTTTGGCTTTTGAACAGTAAGAAAGCACTTGTAGCTCATTGATAAAGCCTTGCACTGCTCTGACATAGCCCCTGTGTTCAAATCCACCAGCCGCATTATTTTTTTTGTTGATTTTTCTTTAAACTTTTAGAAACTCAAAGGTTTGCACGTGTACTGCACGTAAAACGATAAGTCACAAATAAAAAAAACATGTAGAAAATGTTATACCAATAGACAGGGACAGGTGTCACAAATCCAAGCCAATTCCACCGGTTTTAGACTGGCAATACGGGCTTGGGGCCGGCGCCACCGGGACCCCCATACCTAATGCTTCAATTCTTCTGCCCCACACCTCTTGGCCTCCCCCCTTAACCCCAATACTTTTTTCTTAATAAAATTAAAAAGAGAATTAAAAATTAATTTTAAACCAAATTTTAATGTATTTTAAATTCATTCTTCATACCTTAAACCCTAATCCTACCCTATAAATACAATCCTACCTTTGGCACTCCTCATTCTGAAATCAAGTGCCAAAACTCTAAAAAAATTTCAAGTCCAAAAGAGTATACAAGTGGAGTTGGCCTAAGGTCGAATTCCGGTGACGTTTCGAGAAGAATCCGTTGACGAAACGACTCCACGACGCATCTCTAAGCTTTCTCTACCTCTTCTCTTTGTTTTTGATCAGTAAGTCCCACTTCCCCCTTACTTCTTCTATTAAAACAAATCCAATTTTTAAAACTCGTCGGAACGGAGATATTCCGACTTCCGATTCTCTTTTATTTAATAACTCAAACTTTACTAATAACAAAACTACCAATTCTTCATATGTTGTTTAGTAATCATTAACAAAGATAATAAAATAAGTTTCATCTCAAAAGAGTCTATTATGCAACTTTTATCGCAGTTTTACGGTTAAATATCATACACTTTACTTTCGACATAATTCAACATATTCCCTTATAAAACCTTTAGAAAACTCACGAGGTAATTACCTACCTCTTCACAACACTCATTCATGACATAGCACGATTTACTTTTGAGCAATATTTGTGTGAAAATTTATAAGCTTACAATAAAATACCCTAAACTTACAAAACCGTTTTCTTTGAAGGCGTAATATCTAATTCCATACGATTAAATCCTTACTACCCATTCGTGGGGAATCCAACTTGGTTGGTGCGGATTATCGCACATCCATCGGACTAGTAGGGTGAGATTCAGACCTTCGCAAGGAGCATTCGGTCTCGATGGAATTTTATTACATATTTAAGGAAAACGAGATTTCTAGAAATAAATAAAATTATATTTTTAATAAATATTTATATATGTAAATATTATCAAAATATCTATTTTAAATGTATAAAATATTCCATATTTCCAAAATCGAAGAGAAGAATCACCAATTACATGAAACTACAATTATAATTCAAAATAATTTCCATATTAAATTAAAATACCATATACAATTATTACTAGGTTTATATCAACTAGAAATTACTTCACATTTAAAAATTACATCTATGAAAACTTTAAAGACGATAAATAAATACTCAAGGTCTATTTTGAAAATATAACAAAACTAGTTTGCATAAAAACCCCCTCAAGTTATATAAATTTACAATAAGGACCCTAGTAAATATAGCTTTAAGAGGGACCAATTCCTTGAGCCTCAGGGAGCCAGAGAAAGTGGGTGCTTGCTTATTTAAGGTAGACAACTAAAAACGGGGTTATCAATACGGTAATTGTTTTGGAAAAAGACACAAATCCTGCCGTACATATGCAACAGTTACCGATAACTCCAAAACAATCAAGTCTTCAATTCTGTTTAAAAGTCTGACTCAGTTCGAGTCATGGTCTAATCTGAATACAATATGACTTGAATTCAATTCAAGTATACTTACAATACAGCATGAATCCATGAATACCAGAATACAATCTATATCAACATGAACATAACTTGAACCGAACTATGGATATATTCCGTTTACATGACTATCCATTATATCCATTTCCGTTTACATGATATCATGGTTTCGGCAAGTCCTCCATTTACAAAACAAGCAATACAATTAATACAAAAGACATTACAGGGTTTATAAAGGGTAGACTAGTACTGAATGTGTTAGAAGTGGCACAAGACAGTCACTTTAATATACCTAACCTGAATATCCATTGCTGTTGTACCGTGGCTTAACAGTTCCTTGTGCTCCGTATACCTTAGTCTCCAGAATATTGGGACTCCTCTCGTATACACTGGCATATTTTGTACCAAGCTATAAACAACTACGTTAACAGATAAAACTTCAATATAACAGTTATATTCTTTACTCTACTTCTCCCTCTTCTTTTGGGACTTACCGAGCGATTGTTCCATGATGGCATTCATTTTTCTTCTTTCTTTGGAATGTTGTCAGGTGGATCCGACTCACTAAAGATCGAGCCCAGTACTGAGGATTTAGAGCAGTTTTTCATCGACCCAGAGCTGTAGGCACTTGTATTTACTTTTCATTTCAATTATACCATTGTTTAGGCATTGCTTTCTATTCCTGTATTTACATTTCCAGTTGTACTTGTAAAGAATTGTTAAATAAATAAAGTTGTTGTTCATTTACATTCATGTCTCTTGTGTATATTTTATTTTATATTCCTTGGTTACGTTTAGCGTATTTATTTCTGAGTAAATATGTAGCGGGTCTAGTCGCGTCCCCTTCACCGTACACTGGGAAGCGGGGCGTAACAGGTTTTGTTGGCGGCCCATGCAGGTCAGTTCTGTATGGACATGCAAGTCAATTCTGCATGAAGTCCTAAGCAATATAACACAAGAATCAGCAACTAAAAACATTCTTTACATTTCATATTTCTTGAATCTTACAATTTCATATTCTTTGAATCTATGCTAACCCAAATTTTCTTTCAAGGTTATGGATTCACCGAACAATACCAGCACCAAGGTCAACAACACACCTCCACCTCTACCGCTTACATCTACCGTAGCTGCTCCGATCAATGAGCAGACGGTCTTACTTGAGGCAATCCGAAGCCTCCTGATGGGACAGCAGCAACAGACTGCAATCCTGATAAACCGCCCAGAAGCGGAAGCACCCGGCGTAAAACAATTCTAAGCTTTGCGCCCGAAACAATTTTCTGGGAAAGAGAGCCCTCTAGAAGTGGAAGAATGGGCTCAGAGTATTGAGGATGATCTGGCAGCAGCACAAGTGCCAGAGATCACTTGGGTAAGGGTTGCGAAGCTGCAACTCACTGATAATGCCCGAGTTTGATGGAAGGCGGAAGAAAGCCGTCTTGCACAGCCTATTGAATGGAAAACCTTTCACGACATGTTCGATGCGAAGTACTTTCCAGAGACTGCCTAATTCGACATGGAGCAGCAATTCATCCATCTACAACAGGGTTCGATGTGAACCAAATCTGTGGATGAGTATGATGCCGAGTTTACCATGCTCAGTAGGTAAGATATGTCTCAATATTCAATTTTCAAATATCATATACTACACAGCTAATACTAGACCTTGACAGATTCACGGCATACTTGATACCGACTTCTGAGACCAGGTCCAGACGATTTCAGCAAGGGTTAGATCTGGAAATCCAAGCTGCCTTAGCTATAGGGGATTTTCCAACCCATGATCAGGTTTTGAAAGCTGCCCGTAGATATGAGGCAGTAGTGAAGATGAAGGACAGACCCCAACTTGCCGGAGTGAAGCGCCCTGCCAACCAGATGGCAGGAGGAGCCTCTTCAAGGCCACCTTTTTGTTCCCAGGAGACCAAGAGTACTATCCAACCGTCCCAGTACATATTTTTGCACCTACTGCAGAAGGGAGGGACACTTGGCGAAGGACTGCTGGCATGTTAATCGCCTTTGTTTGGTCTGCGGTTCACCCATACATGATATTGGGTCTTGTCCTCGAAAAATCAATCACAATGCTGCACCCAGACCAGCAATCACCTATCCGCGGCAACCAACTATCCAAGCACTTGCTCCACGCTCTACCTGCTCCACCACCTCGTGGACCGACTGCACCTCCTTCTCGTCAGTTCCATAAAGCTCAATGGAACCCACCTCAAGGACAGAGGAATGCTCCTCCAGCTAGGAGGAATGTACCGAGGCGATGATCTTTCATAATGACTGTGGAAAAAGCTGAAGCCACAGGAAAAGTCATTATTGGTAATCCCCCAATCTTTCAAACCTATTCAATACTTGTTTACATCCATATATTTCTCTATACCTAAAACATATCCCATATACTTTAGGTACGATCTTAGTAGCCTCACTTCCCGCACTAGCACTCTTTGATATTGGAGTATCTCATTACTCTATGTCGCAACGGTTCGTCCGAACTCATACGATTCCAGTCAAACCACACGTATCCAGCTGGAATGTCAGTTTAGGAAACGACGTTCTAAAAGAAACATTTGGATACGACCTGTGTCCAGTGGTTGTCTGCAGCAGAGAATTCTATGCTGACTTCAAGGTGCTGGACATACCGAAGTTTGATATAGTTTTGGGTATGGATTGGCTCGGAACTTTCTACGCTACCATCGACTGTCGTCAAAGGAGAGTAGTGTTCGAGATTCTAAGCCATCCAGTATTTTATTTTAAAGTGGAGACCGTACCCTGGAGCCAAGCACATACAAGGCAAAACCGAAGAAGGCAGTGATTGCAACTCTATAAGCGGAAGATGATAAGCCAGAGGTAGTTCAGGAGTACGATGACGTATTTCCTGAAGATATATCGGGTTTGCCTCCCAATCGAGCTCTTGAATTCAGCATTAATTTAGTACCTGGAGCACAACCGGTGATCAAAGCACCATATCGCCTAAGTCCAGAAGGTTTGAAGGAGATCCGAACTCAATTGAACGAATTATTGAAGAAAGGATGGATTCGTCCCAATACTTTAAGTTGGGGATCTCCAGTTCTATTTGTAAAGAAAAAGAAAGGTTCATATAGAATGTGCGCTGATTATAGAGCTCTGAACAAAATAGCTATAAAGAATAAGTATCCACTACCACTCATCGACGATCTATTCGATCAGATAAGTGGATCTTGCGTTTTCTCCAAGTTAGATCTTCGTTCGGGTTATCATCAGGTGAAGGTCAAGGATCTGATATCCATAAAACAGCATTCAGAACTCGTTATGGACATTACGAATATCTCGTGATTCCATTTGGAGTGACCAATGCACCAGCCATATTCATGAACCTAATGAATCAAGTTTTCCGAGAGTACTTAGACAGGTTCGTCGTCATATTTATCAACGATATCCTGGTGTATTCTAAGAGTCGGAAAGAACACGCCGAACACTTAAGGATTGTCCTGGAGACTTTGCGACAGCATCAGCTCTATACCAAATACAGTAAGTGTGAGTTTTGGCTAGATCGGGTCGGATTTCTCGGACATATCGTTTGAGGCGAAGGAATCTCTGTAGATCCAGCGAAAGTATCAGCAGTAAGCGAATGGCCTGCACCTAAGTCAGTGAAGGACATTCGAAACATTTTAGGATTATCAGGATATTACAGAAGATTCATTGAAGGATTCTCGAAGATTGCAACACCCCTGACCAAGCTCACACGTAAAGATGAAGAATTCGTGTGGTCAGAAGTATGGGAACAAATTTTCGTAGAACTCAAGTCAAGATTGACCTCAACACCTATTCTTGTCATACCGGACCAATATGGAGGTTTCATAGTGCATTGCGATGCATCCAGTAAAGGATTAGGATGTGTTCTACATCAGCATGGTATAGTTGTAGCTTATGCATCAAGACAGCTGAAGATTCATGAGCGCAATTACCCGACGCATGATTTGGAGTTGGCAGCCGTAATCTTTGCTCTCAAGAGTTGGCGTCATTATCTTCTTGGAGAACGGATAGATATCTATACAGACCACAAAAGTCTGAAGTATGTGTTTACTCAAAAGGAGTTGAATATGCTACAGAGAAGATGGTTAGAACTTATGGCGGACTTCGACATCAACCTACAATATCATCCAGGGAAGGTGAATGTAGTACTTGATGCACTTAGTCGCCAACCATTAGCATTGAATCTCACCGCACAGTGGAAGTTTCAATAAGATTTGCATCAGATGGAGATTGAAGTGGTCATGCCAGGTAACACTTCAAATTTGATGAACTTACAAGTTCAGTCTACTATTGTCAATCAGATTAAAGCAGCTCAAGCCAATGATGCTAAGTTGCAAAAGATCAGAGAACAAGTAGAAAGTGGACTTAGAACAGACTTCATCATCCATGAAGATAGATCTTTGAGATACGGAAGCAGGTTGTGTGTACCAAAAAGTTCTGTGTGGGAAGAGTTGATGAAAAAATCTCACAGCTCTCCTTATTCAGTACACTCTGGAGGTACAAAAATGTACAAAGATCTGCGTCAAAACTACTGGTGGCATGGAATGAAGCGTGAAGTAGCCAGAAGCGTTGCTAAATGCTTGGTGTGTCAGCAAGTAAAGGCCGAAAATCACAGAACAGCTGGTTTACTTCAACCGTTATCTATCCCAGAATGGAAGTGGCAACACATCACTATAGATTTTGTGACTGCACTTCCTCAAAACACGAATGATAACGATACGGTATGGGTTATTGTGGATCGACCCACAAAATCGGCTCACTTCATACCACTTCGAATTGGCCAATCTACTGAGACACTAGCAAAGAAGTACATGGAGGAAATCGTGAGATTACATGGAGTACCAGTTTGCATTATCTTCGATCGTGACACCAGATTCCAATCACAATTTTGACAGAGTATGCAAGCTAGCTTGGGAACAAGTCTGAACTTTAGCACAGCATAACATCCACAAATAGATGGATAGTCTGAGCGAACAATTCAGATCCTTGAAGATATGCTAAGAGCGTATATGCTAGACTTCGGAGGATCGTGGGAAGATCACCTACATCTTGTGGAGTTTTCATACAACAACAGCTACTAAGCAAGTATTGAAATGGAACCCTTTGCGGCTCTATATGGAAGGAAGTGTCGATCACCATTAAGTTGGGACGACATCGGAGATAGAGAACTCCTTGAACCTGAGAAAATAGTGGCAACGGTCGATATAGTTCGCACTATCAGGGAAAGAATGAGAATAGCCCAAGATCGACAAAAACAATGGGCTGATGTAAAGCGCCGTCACTTGGAGTTCCAACTGGGAGATTATGTTTTTCTAAAGATTTTCCCAAACCGTGGAGTGATTCATTTTGGAAGACGGGGTAAGCTCAGTCCAAGATATATTGGACCGTTCGACATACTCGAATGAGTCGGAGAAGTGGCTTATCGCTTGGCACTTCCACCTTTATTGGAAGGAGTGCACAACGTATTCCACATATCCCAGCTCCAAAGGTATGTGAGTGACCCCAGCCACATTCTCGATCACTCCGAGCTCACTGTACAGACAGACTTATCTTGTGAGCAACAGCCTGTTGAAATCCTGGATAGAAAAGTGAAGTCACTTCAGAATAAGGAAGTAAACTTGGTCCGAGTGATGTGGAGAAAAGACATACCAGGAGAATCAACGTGGAAAAGGGAAGATGAAATACGTGCAAGATACCCCCACTTGTTTGTAATTTAGTCCTTAAAATAATTGTAAATTTCGAGGAAAATTTTTGTAAGGAGGGTAGAATGTAACGACTCTGCTTTACGGAAAATTTGATTAAAAGTTAATGTACAAATTGAGTTTTTGGCAATCTGTGTACACTATAAATATTTTTTTTGCTTTTGAATAGTAAGAAAGCACTTGTAGCTCATCGGTAAAACCTTGCACTGCTGTGATATAACCCATGTGTTCAAATCACCCAGCCATATTTTTTTTGTTGATTTTTCTTTAAACGTTTAGAACCTCAAAGGTTTGCACGTGCACTGCACGTAAAATGAAAAGTCACAAATAAAACAAATATGTGGGAAATGTTATACCAATAGACAGGGACAGGTGTCACAAATCCAAGCCAATTCCACCAGTTTTAGACCGGCGACTACGGGCTTGGGGCTGGCACCGGGCCCCCAGTACCTAATGCTTCAATTTTTCTGCCCCACACCTCTTGGCCTCCCCCCTTAACCCTTGTACTGTTTTTTTAATAAAATTAAACAGAGAAATAAAAATTGGCTTTGAACCAAACTTTAATGCATTTTTAATTCATTCTTCATACCCTAAACCCTAATCTTACCCTAAAAATACAACCCTACCCTTTGGCACTCGTCATTCTGAAATCAAGTGCCAAAACTCTAAAAAAGTTTCAAGTCCAAAAGCGTGTACATGTGGAGTTAGCCGAAAGTCGAATTCCAGTGATGTTTCGAGAAGAATCCGGCGACGAAACGACTCCACGACGCATCTCTAAGCTTCCCCTACTTCTTCTCTTTGTTTTTAATCAGTAAGTTCCACTTCCCCTTTACTTCTTCTATTAAAACTAATCCCATTTTTAAAACTCGTCAGAAGCAAAGTTATTCCGACTTCCGATTCTCTTTTCTTTAAAAACTCAAAGTTTACTAATAACAAAACTACCAATTCTTCATATGTTGTTTAGTAATCATTAACAAAGATAGTAAAACAATTTTCATCTTAAAATAATCTATTATGCAACTTTTATCGCATTTTTACGGTTAAATACCATACACTTTACTTTCGACATAATTCAACATATTCCCTTATAATAATTTTAGAAAATTCACGAGGTAATGACCTACCTCCTCACAACACTCATTCATGATATAGCATGATTTACTTTGGGGTAATATTTGTAGGAAAATTTACAAGTTTACAATAAAATACCTTAAACTTACAAAACCGTTTTCTTTGAAAGCGTAATATCTAATTCCATACGATTAAGTCCTTACAACCCATTCATGGGGAATCCGACTTGGTTGGTACGGATTATCGCACATCTATCGGACTAGTAGGACGAGATTCAGACCTCCGCTGGGAGCATTCGGTCTCAATAGAATTTTATTACAATTTTAAGAAAAACGAGATTTCTAAAAATAAATAAAATTATATTTTTAATAAATATTTATATATGTAAATATTATCAAAATATTTATTTTAAATGTATAAAATATTCCATGTTTCCAAAATCCAAGAGAAGAATCACCGATTACATGAAACTATCATTACAATTCAAAACAATTTCCATATTAAATTAAAATACCATATACAATTATTACTAGGTTTATATCAACTAGAAATTACTTCACATTTAAAAATTACATCTATAAAAACTCTAAAAACGATAAATAAATACTTGAGGTCTATTTTGAAAATATAACAAAACTAGTTTGCATAAAAACCCCTCAAGTTTTATAAATTTACAATAAGGACACTAGTAAATATAGGTTTAAGCGGGACCAATTCTCTTGAGCCTCAGGAAGCTGGAGAAAGTGGGTGCTTGCCTATTTAAGGTAGACAACTAAATACGGGGTTATCAATACGATAATTGTCTTGGAAAAAAACACAAATCCTGCCGTTCATGTGCAGCAGTTACCGATAACTCCAAAACAATCAGGACTTCAATTCTGTTTAAAAGTCTGACTCAGTTCGAGTTAGGGTTTAATCTGAATACAATATGACTTGAATTCAATTCAAGTATACTTACAATACAACATGAATCCATGAATACCAGAATACAATCTATATCAAAATGAACATGACTTGAACCGAACCATGGATATATTCCGTTTACATGACTATCCATTTCCGTTTACCTGATATCATGGTTTCAGCAAGTCCTCCATTTACAAAACAAGCAATACAATTAATACAAAAGACATTACAGAGTTTATAAGGGGTAGACTGGTACGGAATGTGTTATAAATAGCATGAGACGGTCACTTTAATACACCTATCTTGAATATCCATTGCTGTTGTACCGTGGCTTAACGGTTCCTTGTGCTCCGTATAGCTTAATCTCCGGAATAGTGGGACTTCTCTCGTATACACTGACATATTATGTACTAAGATATAAACAACTGCGTTAACAGATAAAACTTCAATATAACAGTTATATTCCCTTTTCTGTTTACTCTACTTCTCTCTCTTCCTTTGGGACTTACCGAGCGATTGTTCGCTGACGACATTCCTTTTTCTTCTTTCTTTGGAATGTTGTCAGGTGAATCCGACTCACTAGAGATTGATCCTAGTACTGAGGATTTGGAGCAGTTTGCCATCGACCCAGAGCTGTAGGCACTTGTATTTACTTTTTATTTCAGTTATACCATAGTTTAGGCATTGCTTTCTATTCCTGTATTACATTTCCAGTTGTACTTGTAAAGAATTGTTAAATAAATAAAGTTGCTGTTCATTTACATTCATGTCTCTTGTGTATATTTTATTTGTTATTACTTAGTTACGCTTAGCGTATTTACTTTTGAGTAGATATATAGCGGGCCCAGTCGCGCCCCCTTCACCATACACTGGGAAGCGGGGCGTAACAAAAAACAATACTAGAACACTCCCAAATTTCTCTATATGAAATCTGAGACAAATCAAACAATACAGTAGCTTATATTATCACCAACCTAAACTACTGACCAAAACTCAAAACACCACTACATAGAAAAACTGGCGGCGACGAGAAAAAGTGGAAAACCAACCTGTGAACTAGAAAATTAGGGGCTCGGGCATTAAGTGTTAACTCCTAATGGTCTCATCATACCCTAATCTTGTTAGTTTTTCTAATAGACTAATCTAGTAGTTCCAGATTCAAGTTTAGCATCACAAATATTACAAAAATTCTAGTTTCTGATATTGCTCACTAAAAACAAAAATGTAACAAAAAAAAAAGAACTTGGAAAAGAGGTGAGATATACCTATAGGGATGGTGCATAAGGGAATTTCAGCTCAAGAATTGGTGGCTTGAGATTTTTTGAAGTTGTAGTGACTCAAGCTTTATGGTATGCACAAGTTTGATGAAGGGATTCATGGCTTTTGAGTAAAGGGTTAAACTTTGATATGAGATTGAAGGATAATGATTTTTTGTTCAGTTTGAGAATTAAGATATCATAAGAATTTGTTGGTAGAGTGTAGAAGAGGTGTAGAGTATGTTGGAGAGTGAGTGTATGGGTGTGTTGGTTGTGAGGATTAACTAACTAGCTAAACATATACCCATCCTCATAAAAATAAAACAAACCTTTTTAAATAAATACCCTCATATTACACAAAATCAAAATTCATGTTTTTAAAAGAAATAAGAGATTTATCATAATACTTAAATACCATAACCTTTTAATAAAATCTCATATCATATTAAAATAATTTAAATATTATTTTTATGATATCATATATTTTTCTTCATTTTTACCAAAATAATTACATTTTTACGGATATCAATCCGATACCAAAATTCATATGTGATATCATTTTTGTAAACTCATTATATTCATATATATTTTAAATTATAAATTAATATTTATAATTTTCCAAAATATTACAATAGCTTAATAAGTTCAGTAATAACAGAATTATTGTTGCTAGAATTATCGAAAGAAATAGAATAAATTTATTTTACACAATAATATTCTTCTAAAGTAGATCTAATTTCATAAGGTATATGAAAAGCACTATGCGGTATTGAATTTGTCTAAAAGAAAAAATTCTTTTTTTCAAAAGCCGGTCAGAATCTATCTAATGTGCAGTAACACAAATCCAAGGAAGTTCCTTTTTATCCGTCCAAATATCAGAAGTTAATGAAAAACTGGTATCTAAAGAAGCAAGAGTAGCAATTAATACATGTTTACCGTCGTTGTATAGACTACAATGACGACTTTTAATAGTAGTCCTCAGAACCTTTTTGTATGCCAGTTGCAAAACCGTTTGAACGTACCACTCAAAAGCCACGCTTTCTCCGAATCCGAGAACCTGTTCATCGGCCATTACATATCGTACCATTTCTGAAACCTTTAAATCATGATTATTTTGTAAAAGACCTTGACTGGCGAAACCAATTTGTGTTTCGGTGGTAGAAGAACCGACCGGGGCTTCTAAGTGTTTTTTTGCATGTTTATACAAACTCTTGGAGCTGGTACATTCCTTGTGTTTATAATGACTGCCACAATAGTTGCAAATTGCGTATCGAGCACCCTATTTAATTTCGAGCGAAGGTGGATGCAAGAGGCGAGATCATGGCCATTGGGGGAGCGGGTCAAGCAGAGGAAGTTAAGAACAATGGGGAAGGAAGATCGAGAGGAGAGAGAAAGAGAAACAGGGGGGAGAGAGAGAGAGCCGAGTATAGGTTTTGGGTTAGGATTCATGGGCCGGCATGGTGTGCTTAGGCTTGGGTTTAGTTTAAGGTTAAGGATAGAAAAAATATTTAAAAAAAAGGTTAGGGTTTTAGTTTAGGAAAAATTAAGAGGTAGAAATTAGGAGAAATGTATGGGAAAGAGTTTGAGGAAATATATTTTAAAAGAAGATATTATTAATAATACGGAAATTCAAATTCAAGATACCGGTCATTACATTATATCCCCGTTAAAAAAAAATTCGTCTTCGAAATAAAAAGAACGAAAACAACAAAAACACGAAAATAACGAAATCAACGAAATAGACAAATTACTCAAATGATGGGGAAGGCACTGACGGATCTCCTTCTTATAGCTCTTTTCTCCAAGGGCAACCGTTAATCCGATGTTCACTAGATCCACAAATTAAATACTCCCCTTTAACTTGGCGACAGTCCCTCTGAAGGTGCCCCGGCCTTTTGCAATAACCACAAACCAGGGTTGTACGCTGCTTCTTCTGCTGAGGTGAGAAAGAACGCTTCATCTGTACCACCCCTTACTTCAGAACTGGGATCACTCTGCAAGGGAAGCTGCTTCTGGTGATTAAACCATTGGGGACCTCCTATCCACGGTCCGTTGACTTTTAGCCTTATCTGCCAACCTTTCTTGAACTCGAGCAGCGTTCAATACCTGAGCGAAAGTCTCCAGGTCAAGTGAAGCTATCAGCTGTTGAATTTCAATATCAAGCCCCTGCTAAAATCGTCTAGCTCTGTCTACGTCTGTAGCTATCGAATATGGGTCAAATCGGCTCAGCATGTTGAACTCTGCTGCATAGACGTCTAGAGAGCGACCATTCCGCTTCAAGGTGATGAACTTTTCTTCCATCTCTTCCTTAGCAGTAGCCGGAAAGTAATTTTCTAGGAAACACTAGATGAATGTGCTCCATCTGATGGGCTTATCCAGTCTGCTCTAGTCAATAGTCCACCATATGCGGGCCTCATCTTCTAACAGGATCTTCACCACGTTCACTTTATCTTCATCTGGGATTCGAGCAGCCATTAGAAGATTCTCCGCGTTGATAAGCCATTGTTCAGCTTCGAGTGATGCTGCTACACCTATGAACACGACCAGATCCAGTCTCCTGAAATCTGAAACGATACCGGCCCTAACATGTACAGTTGGTACGAAAGCGCCTTCAGGGATGGTAAGAATAGTGGTAGATGTCCTTAAAATAATAATTGCGGACTCTTGCACCGTCTTTAATCTCTCAGCCAAGAGATCAGTCTTCTTCTCTTGTGATTCAACGATGGTCATTAGCGCACTAAAGATCTTGTCGGTACGATCGTGGAAACCGGTATCCGATGAGTGGTTTCCTGAGGAGGCCGTATCTCTGAAATATAAGCAGGGAAGGGAATCAGATAATAGATGGAAATAAGCAAGGACCATATGATATCAAACGACGAGGTGACAATGATCATATGAAAGTGAAAGTCAATTGTTCCTTTATAAAAGGGGAGAGAAAAAATAGAGAATTCCCCACGTTTTGAGCCTCACGTGTTAAACACATGAGCGCTTATATGCAAAAGCGTATAAGCGCTGAAAGCAAGCAATTAAAGGCCAAATAGGCCAAACATGTTAAACACATGAGCGCTCATATGCAAAACATATGAGCTCTAAATAAAATAGGCTAAAACCCACATCAGGGTCATGTGTTAAACACGTGAGGGTGCCTCCTTATATAGAATTAAATTCTAGTCTTGGAGAAAATACCTCCTTCGATCTTTCTAAAAAGGAAAGATATTCTCTGTTAACAGAGAACCGTTGGATCAAAGATCCAAGAGTGATTAAAAATCACCAAATATAGAATAAAATTCTATTAAGGGTAAATATCTCCAAAATCTTTCTAAATGAGAAGGATATTTTCTGTTAAACAGAAAGTTGTTTGATCAAAAATCCAATGAGATGGAAAAATATTTCCTATATCTTTCTCAACAAAGAAAAATGTGCTCTGTAAAACAGAGAACACTTGGATTAAAATCCAATGGTGGTTAAAAATCATCGTTCGACAGAATAAAATTTTGTATATGGTAAAATATTTTCCCAATCTTGTTAAAAAAAAGAATAAATATTCTGTAAAACAGAAAATTACTGGATCAAAAATCCAACGGTGGATAAAATTTTTCGAATAAATTTTGAGACCAATTAAATTAATTGATATCTCTCAAATGAGAGATTTTTGTTGGGTTACACTAACGTCCTGACCATTTACCGTGGTCGTTTGCGGAACAAAACTTTTTCTACGATTTAAAACTGGCGCTAGAATAACGCATACACCGGATCTACCATAAACCTAACTAGAAAACTAAGGAGTTTTATCTACTATGATAGAAGTTTATACCTAAAAGCTCAAGTCCTTAGGGTCTTCACTCCTCTTCTTTAGCTCCTTATGGCCTCCAAGATCGAGCTTGAACAGCCGGCCTTCTTGGTCCTAGATGATCCACCTGAGAATGTGTATTTTGAGCTTCTACCTCTAAATCAAGGTAACTAGATTACTTAGTATGCTAATCTAAGTAGCCGAAATGATATAGAGAAGGATTATTAATTGATTTGTCTTAAAAACCTAGGTTTCTTAACTCATGAGATAATTAGGGTTTGAGGAAGAAGAAGAGAGCTTAAGGTCAACAGAGTGTTGATGATAGAATGAATGAAGAATGGTTAAGTGTTCTGAATGAATGAAGCATGCCAATAATTCACTAATAATGAATCGAGCATACTTCAATAGTAAACCATGAGTCACTAAGTGAATCACCAAGTAGCCATGTTTCATTAAATGCATAATCAACACCTCATACCTCTACCTCATTAACCATTTAAGAAAAATGGTTAAATAAGAAATGAGGTGTCTTCTTCTAGAAGCACCCTTGTAAAATTACAAGAATACCCCTCACCATATATACATACCTGTATCCGTATTCCGAAAAATATGAATACAAAGAGAAGAAAATAATCCAACAATATAATACTATGATCCGGCTTAAACCAAAGCTCACTAGTATTATCCGTCCGAATCATGATCCATGTAGCTAGTACACGTATATGATTGAACCCTTACCGTAAAACCATACGGCATCTACATCATTTCGCCCGAAGCAGGGAAACCCTCTGTGTGGGACACTAAAGACTCGACAGTATGCTAGCAGTGGGTTTAACCACAAACACGTCAACAGTACTAGCTGCACGTAATGGCTACCTAGGTATCTGTCGAAAAGAAGGTCGATGTGCAAACTCGTCCGAACTCCTACTGAGCCTATTCGTGACAATCTACGTACAGTCCGGTCTCTTCCTCTAAGAGTATCGCATACAGGGTCTAGGGGTGGTAAACGCCAGACCCTAATAACCCGATAATTCATGCGATGTGGCTCAAGACCACTCCGGGAAACTACTGATCAACCTATCAGTAAATCCGAACTGCCTTGGCCAAGGTCGTATGGTCCTGACCAATCGAAAACAGTGTGATATCGAGTCCCTATACCGGGAGAGACAAATCCCCAACAATCATTCACTGCCTCCATGTGACTCGGGACTGTACCCAACCAAAACCTGTTTGCACGACTCAGTAAAGCCGTGGTAGGGTAGTGATTAAAGCACAGTGAAAACTTACATAAGACAAATGATGATCTCAGGTCCGAAGACTAACCTGTACACATGTCACCTGAGAACTTCCATCTAACGATAGGTATGATACCATCTAGAAGTTCTCGGCGAGTCCCTCCAGTGTACTCACACCCAGTGAGCACTTGTATACGATCTTAGGTGCATCAGACCAATGGCTGAGGGACCAACCATTGCCCTTCGTCAGGGTCTAGAAACGTATACACTAGTCTACTCCGAAATATTGATGCCCAGTCTCGATACTCATACGACTAGGGACCTTTTAAGGATGAGCTTATCGACTACCCTGCTCCCACAAGTATGATCGCCTTCACAACGCAGGTAGTCAAGCAAGATCCTACGGGATTTATTAACATGTAAACGCCATATATAATATTAAGTATAACATATACACATGTTAAGATAAAATCAAACCATAATAGTATACTACGGTATCAAGTATTTATCAATATGTGCAAGCTGGATAAAGCATCAATAGAAACAAATACACATATCAAGATAAAAACAACTCAAATAATATACTATATAACTGAGCAAGATTGTCCTGTACATACATATGTCTAAGCATCCACATATATATATAAACAATAATGGCCTCTAGGCCATACATATCCAACAATCTCCTGATAGTTGTATGTATGCCCTAGAGACCATTATTGTACATGATTGTATATTATAGTGGATGCTTGGACATAAATAGAGAGGACTTTCTTGCTCGACATGATTGTGTGCTATCTGATTGCTCTTTATCTTAACATGTAGACTTGTATTATGATACTGTCTTGCTCTCACATGTTGGTAAAGCCCTTAGGATGTATACTTGACTACCAGGATTATGATGCAGATCATACTAATGGGGCCAGGATAGTCCATAAGTTCATCCTTTAATTGTTCCTAGTCGTAGGTGTATCGAGACGGGACATCGATATTCCGGCATAGACTAGCATATATGTTTTTGACCCATATGATACGCAATGGATGATCCCACATCCATTGGTGTTTGGCATCAAAGATTGTATACGGGTGCTCAGTGGAGACTAGGTACACCGAAAAAAACTTTCCGAGAACTTCTAGATGGTATTATACCTATCATCAGATAGCAGTTCTCAGGTGACACTGGTACAGGTTAGTCTGTAGACCCGAGATCGTCATAAAGTCTTGTGTGATTCCCACTGTGCTTTGATTTCCACCCTACCACGTTCAAGAGAATGTGCAAACAGGTAGTTTTTGGGTACAGTCCCGAGTCACATGGAGGCAATGAGCGATAGAAGGGGCTTTGTCTCTGCCGGTATTGGGAGTTGATGTTCCGCTGTGCTCGATTGGTCATAACAGGAAGTCCCTGGCCAGGGTTGATTATGAGATTTACTGGTAAGTGTTATTAGTAGTTTCTTGACCCGTTATGAACCTCACATCGGCATATGCGACATATCAGACGAAGAGACCGGACTGTACGGTAGTGTTACTTATTGGATTCATGAGAGTATGAGTAGGCTTGCTTGTTGTTCTTCTGATCTCTCAATATCCAGGTAGCCGTTACGTCCAGCTAGTACCACTGACGGCTTGTGGGTGACTGATATGATCATCACCTACTGCCGGTATATTGACGAGTCTTTAGAGTTCTACACAAAGATTTCCTGGCTCAAGCGAAACGAAATTGGGCACATATGTGATATGTGTGGGACCGAGATTAATACGTGTATATGATACCGTGTTCTAATCTCGTGAAATGTGACATCGGTCGGTTATATGTGATATAGCCGGGTTATCAAATCAAGTGTTGATTCGATAAGTTGATACAAATGATATTAGTCGGTTATATGTAATATAACCGGATTATTAAATCAAGTGTTGATTTAATAATTTAATGTATGATTATATATTTGATATATTATTATTATACATTAACTAATATTCGCTCACTTAAGAATTTCTTTTTCTCACTTATGAATTTAATATATATGTGATATGTATTAATGTATTTTACTTTGTGTCATGCTTGATGATACATTATACATGGGTGTATGAGACTCATACCATACATGAGATAATGAGGGTGATTATTTATTTAAGGGAAAATCAAAATTAAGTGGAAAAATGTCATGGCTAAGAGGCTTGGAGAAGCTTATGGAAGCATTGACTTAGTCCACTAATTTTGTCTCACCTTAGATATTTATTAACCCAACCATTATCTTTAGCCATGATTAAGTCTCTACATGGATTATATGTGATATTATCTCACCCATGGTTGCCATTCTATTTTAGACTTCATCTTCTTCTTTATCTCCATTGAGCTCTCTAGGTTTTCTAGAGGTGAAGAAAAAGAGTGAGAAAAATCATTCTAAAGTGAGCAAAATTCCTACTTCATCAACCTACACTAGACTAGCCATTTAGTATAGGTTGTTTACTTCACTAATTCTGAATTAGTGAAGAGGTAGCTTGAGTTGGAGATTTCTCGACGTAGATCATTTTCGGCCTCGAAGACTCCAAGCAAGCTTGTTCCTTTCGCCTAGTGAAACCTAACGAGAGTCCGGGAGACCACCACTTGGAGCGAAGGGACTACTACATAGAGCTTTTGAAGTGAAGGACCGACCTACAAAGGTTGTATTCCTTGTTCACTTAGTGTAAAGTTGTTTACATGTTAAGCTTAACCCTAATTCTCTAGTTAGATCCTTGTGTTAGGGTTTCTTAGCACCTATGATTTTTTTAAATGGCATGCTTGATGCATTAGAAAATAATAGTGAGGGTGCTAAGGAACCTTTCATCTCCCACTTGAACTAAGGACATATATTGACGTATCAGGTACCCAACGTATGCACTAGGGCCAGTTGTTGATGTACCGCATACCCAGCGTCTCAAAAAGCCATTCGAACTGCACTTGAGGGAGAGCTTTCGTGAATGGATCTGCTGTGTTGTCTTTTGTATCCACTCTCTGGACCTCGATCTCCTGGCGATCTATAATCTCCCTGATCATATGATACCGCCTCAAGGTGTCTACATTTCTGATAGGACTGTGGTTCTTTCGCTAAAGCTATAGCCCCATTATTAGCGCAATACAAAAGAATCAGATCAACAATGGACATAACTACTTAAAGTTCATTAATGAACTTCTTCATCCAGACCGTTTCTTTTACGGCATCGTTCACGGCAATGTATTTAGCTCTTCCAACACACTGCCCCTCCATTGAGGGTAAACACAAAACCCAAGACAGATTTGCTGTCATCCTTGCACTCTGGAAGCTTGAATCGGTAAAGGACTCGACCTTAAGGTCTCCATTACCGTATACTAAGAACATCTCCTTAGTCCTTCTCAGGTACTTGAGTATGTTCTTCACAGCTGTCCAATAATTATCACCCCGGTTTGACTGATACCGGCTCACCACGCTAAGCGTGTATGGTATATCTGGTCTGGTACACAGCATCGCATACATTATATATCCTACTGCCGAAGCGTAAGGTATAATGCTCATGTGAACCCTCTCCTCATCATTCTTGGGAGACATCTCTTTGGAGAGGGTGATTCTGTGCAATGCGGGTATATTACCGCACTTGGAATCTTCCATACTAAATCTCTTTAGTATGGTCTCTATGTACCTAGACTGCGAAAGTCCCAATAATCTCTTAAATCTATCTCTATAGATCTTAATCCTCAGAATATACGAGGCATCAACGAGGTCTTTCATAGAAAATCTTTGTGACAAGAACAGCTTGACCGATTGTAGCATAAGAATTTTGTTTCCTATCAAAAGAATGTCGTCCACGTATAAGACTAAGAATACGACAGTTCGTCCTACAATCTTTTTATATATACAAGGCTCATTCTCATTCTTGATGAAGTCAAATTCCTTGAATACTTCATCAAAACTGATGTTCCAGCTCCGCGATGCCTGCTTTAATCTATAAATGGATTTAAGCAACTTGCACACCATCCCACTGCTCCTACTGTCTACAAAACCTTTTGGCTGATCCATATAAACGCACTCTTCCAAACTTTCGTTTAGAAATGCCGTTTTTACGTCCATCTGCCAGATTTCATAGTCATGGAAAGCAGCAATGGCAAGTGGGATCCGAATATCTTTGAGCATAGCCACTGGAGAAAAGGTTTTGTCATAGTCCACTCTTAGACTTTGATGAAAACCTTTTGCAGCAAGTCTAGACTTATAGTTTTCTACCTGCCCATCTACACCAAACTTTCTTTTGTAGATCTATTTGCATCCAACGGGTTTTACCCCATGTGGAGCAATATCCGAGGTCCACACATTATTGATATACATGGACTCCATTTCGGATCGCATAGTATCCAGCCATTTATCAGAGTCCCTGCTGATAATGGCCTGCCTGAAACTAGTAGGATCATCTTTTTCCAAGATGCAATCCACTCGATCCCTGTCTATGAGAAAACCGTAGTATCTCTCGGACGGATGAGAAATCCTACTAGATCTGCGTAATGGCTGAGGTTCGTCCGGGGTAAATGAATCTTGAGGTTCCACCAAATCTTCAGTTTCAGTTTGTGGTCCCTGAATTTCATCCAGTTCTACCGTACTCCCACTAATTTCTTTTGTAAGAAATTGCCACTCTAAAAAGGTGGCATGCTGAGCAACAAACACCTTCTGTTCCTCGGTGTGGTAGAACAGATATCCATTTGAATGCTTTGGATATCCCACAAATTTACATTGACCGTGCCTGTAGTTTGTCCGGATTCTTGTTTTTAACATAGGCCGGACAACCCCATATCTTAACTCGTTTAAGACATGGTTTTCTACCGCTCTATATTTCATATGGTGTCTTAGGAACTGATTTGGATGGAACCTGATTCAATAGGTACGCTGCCTTTTCGAGCGCAAGTCCCCAGAATGAAAGAGGCAATTCAGCATTACTCATAATGGAGCGAACCATGTCTAATAGGGTACGGTTCCTCTGCTCCGATACACCGTTGTGTTGTGGTGTATACGGAGGAGTAAGCTGAGAGAGAATACCATTCTCTTTCATAAAGTGCCGGAATACCGTACTTAAGTACTCCACTCCTCTATCTGATCGGAGGATCTTGATACTTTTGTCGGTCTGGTTCTCTACTTCGTTCTTGAATTTCTTAAAAGCTTCAGATTTGTGTTTCATAAGATACACATATCCGAACTTAGAGAGATCGTCAGTGAATGTGATGAAGTAAGAGAACCTACCCCTTGCATGTATAGACATTGGACCACATACACCACTGTGTATGAGTCCCAAGAGCTCTGTTGCTCTTTCTCCGTATCCGGTGAACGGAGATTTGGTCATCTTTCCCTTGAGACAAGATTGGTAAGTTTCATAAGATGAAAATTCAAACGAATTCAGATATCCATCTTTATGTGACTTACCAATCCTTTTCTCACTGATATGACCAAATCTATAATGCCACAAGTAGGATTCGTTCACTTCTGAACTCTTTTTCCTGCGTGTGTCTTATATATTGAAAACTGTGTTTTGATTTAGAATATAGATACCATTATACAGTGTACCTTCTGCAACCAATACCCGATTAAGGTAAATATTCATGATATTTCTATCATGAATAAACATATATCCATTTTATCAAGTAAAAAAACTGATATGATATTGCAAACTATGGAAGGTACATAGTAGAAATTGTTTAAAATCATAGTGTTGCTATTTGGAAACACTAGGTGATATTCACCGACGGCGGCAATATCAACTTGTGTTCCGTTGCCTACTCTGAGAGACATATCACCAGGTTCGACTATCCCACTTTTTCTCAGTCCCTGCAATAAGTTACAGATGTGAGATCCTGATCTGGTATCTTGTACCCAAGTGGTAGGACTGACCGAAAAACAGTTCTCAATAACAAGAACACCTAAAGAAGATGCAATAGTATACTTCCTCTTCGTTGGGATCATCAAGGAATTCATGCAATCTTCTTTCCCTTGCTCATACTCATGACAGCTGTCATAAGTTAGAGCCGAACTGACGTTCTCCAGCCCCGAATAAGAATTCGGATCGGTCATGCGATACATTTTATTATCTTGATTAGAACGTGAAATGGTTGCTACCTGGAGAGAGAGAAAATAAACACTCAGCGTGCGCTCTTACAAGATTAGATTGGTTATTAGTTTATCTAATCAGGATGGCTCCCACTGTTTCTTCGAATTTTCCTTCAAACCTTAAAAGGAGAACTAGTTAGGATTAATCGCACGTTACAATACTTGCTTAACCTTTCGGCCACGCTAGTATCGGCACTTCGAGGGAGGTTTCCAACGCTTTCGCAAAGTTCCTCAATTATATAAACTCTTTTCCCTGGGGGCGTAGCCCCGCTAACACCGTTTTAGAAACCTACTTGGTTTATACCATTGATTGTTAAGTGAAATAATCTCCGAAGAGTAATCCTACTTATCAGTAGGATCAGGATCCAACTATCATTATATGATAACTTAGATGGAAGCCACTCTAGTCACCACACTTCAGAAGGTATGCAACACTAGCATATTTCCTGTATATTTGAAACTCCTGATGTGGTTTTTACCCCAAGCGGCTTATGACCTTAACAGTGGTCAACATATCATAAGTCGCAAGTCAAGTTCAACCCATCATTGTCCTGAATTAATTTAGACCCACCCGCACAAGCCCTTGACAGAGGTCAACATGACCGTGCGACTGTCCTAAATAATCGCATGTCTATGCAACAAATAAGCATTACTTATCTACCATTCACTATGCCTTGACAGAGATCAACATACACAGCATGAATACTAAGTAATACTTGTAAGAAATAACGGAGGGCCACGGCTGGGTTTTTGGCGAAAAACCCTTTAACGTAATGCACTTGATATCATTGAAGAAACCTGAGAAGTTTTGAAAAGGAGTGATTTAGGCTCCGCTTTTGAAAACTTATGGTTTTGATGAAAACCGAGTAATCTATAATATAAAATTTTGCTCAAGTGGTCACTCCTCGTGAACGGATCTCGACTCTTGCCTCCTGGAATGAGGTGCTGGAAATTCATGACTGAATACCACTATGCAAAGTGAAAGAATATGACTGCAGTTTTTCGAAATTTATTCCAACAACATCTTTTAGGTTTCTTATCTTGCATTAATCAATATTAATGTGGTCCCATCAATTAATTCTATCACACCAGAACAGAACGAAAATACAATGTACGTATATGCCATCCGCATTTGCTACGGGGCCCGTCATGCACCGTTAGGTTACTAACTAAGGGCAAAGCGGGGGCTGGACTAGCGTGGGTGCAAAACATATACAACATCTACTAGTATATATAAAAATATATATATAACATTCGTCCCAAACATGGTATAAGCAACATCACTGAATCTCAGCAAGCAATACAGAATGGTGGATAATCTTGGAGCCTCGGGTTTCATTTAACCCGCAAATGAGACCCGACGTTCCCGGTCGTGTGGATAGCCCGTGTAATGAAAACCTGGACCCATATGAACGCGACAAATCACCCGCCAATCCCAAAAGTGAGGCAACCCCAATCAACAAAGTGAATGGGCCACCCAACACTTCAGGGGATCCGGTAACTTGAGCGCCCCTCCGTGGGTCATCCTATACACCCTATGAGTGCGGAAAATAGCCTGCCAATTCTAGAGTGAAGCCCATCCGTCTCAATGCCATGAGATACGGGCTCGTTGCCCTCTAGAACCCGGCTATTCGTGCACTCCACTGTGGGGTAATCCTAATACAGAAAATGAAAATATATGTATAAGAGTGACATCGATCTCAACCCAGTCGTGCCACAATCAAATAATATACAACACGGCAGAAAAGACAATCCACATGTCGGACGCTCGTCCCGCAATATTAAATGTACAAATGAATCTCAACTGAACTACTACCATTGCACTGCAAGCTATCCACCACGACAATCCAACCACAATATCAGTACAATCACAGAACATCAAGGTGAATGTCATGTTCGCAAACTCGTCTAATAGAACATATAGCAGTTAAATGGGTTATACCGGTCAAATGACATTCACAGTCGCAGATAGTAATGTATGTACTGAAACTTATAAACAGTGTTAAAAATAGCGACTTCGAAATACTCCGTATTGCCCCAATACTTAAGATAACATAATATCCAACATGGGCAAAATCAAATAATACCAAAAAACCAATATTCAAGTGTCCAGAACACCACCAAAATTTCAATACCCAAATCTACAGTAGGACCGGCGGCGCCGGGAAAAGGAGCAATCTCGCCGGCCAATTTTTGGAATTTGGGGCTCGTATTGAAATGGTGTTCTAGTTATCACATGAGAAGCCTTTTGAAATTGTTTAAAAAAAATTTTGAAGAGTTTTTAAAATCGACAGAAACTTGAATATTTCTTGGTTTGTTTTGGTTTCGTTATTTAAATATCATTTAAAACTGCTAGTTAAGGGTTTATGGGCTAGCTCTGATACCATATTGGGTTACACTAATGCCCTGGCCATCTACCGTGGTCGTTTACGGAACAAAATTTTTTCTACGATTTAAAACTGGCGCTAGAATAACGCATACACCGGATCTACCATAAACCTAACTAGCAAACTAAGGAGTTCTATCTACTATGATAGAAGTTTATACCCAAAGGCTCAAGTCCTTCGGGTCTTCACTCCTCTTCTTTAGCTCCTTGTGGCCTCCAAGATCGAGCTTGAACAGCCGGCCTTCTTGGTCCTAGATAATCCACCTAAGAATGTGTACTTTAAGCTTCTACTTCTAAACCAAGATAACTAGGGTATTTAGTATGCTAATCTAAGTAGCCTAGATGATGTAGAAAAAGATTATGGATTGATTTGTGTCAAGAATCCTAGGTTTCTCAACTCAAGAGACAATTAGGGTTTGGGGAAGAAGAAGAGAGCTTGAGGTCAAGAGAGTGTTGATGATAGAATGAATGAAGAATGGCTAAGTGTTGTGAATGAATGAAGCATGCCAATAATTCACTAATAATGAATCAAGCATACTTCAATAGTAAACTATGAGTCACTTAGTGAGTCACCAAGTGTCCATGCTTCATTAAATGCATAATCAACACCTCATACCTCCACCTCATTAACCATTTAAGAAAAATGGTTAAATAAGAAATGAGGTGTCTTCTTCTAGAAGCACTCTTGTAAAATTACAAGAATAGCCCTCACCATATATACATACCCATATCCGTATTCCGAAAAATACGAATACAAAGTGACGAAAATAATTCAACAATATAATTCTAGGATCCGGCTTAAACCAAAGACCACTAGTATTATCCGTCCAAATCATGATCCACGTAGCTAGTACACGTATATGATCGAACCCTTAACGTAAAACCATACGGCCTCTACATCGTTTCGCCCGAAGTAGGGAAACCCTCTGTGTGAGACTCTAAAAACTTGATAATATGCTGGCAGTGGGTTTAACCACAAGCACGTCAGCGATACTAGCTACACGTAACGGCTACCCAGGTACTTGTCATAAAGAAGGTCGACGAGCAAACTCGTCTGAATTCCTACTGAGTCTATCCGTGACAATCTCCGTACAGTCCAGTCTCTTCGTCTAAGAGTATCGCATACCGGGTCTAGGGATAGTAAACGTCAGACCCTAATAACCAGATAATTCGTGTTGATGCGGCTTAGGACCAATCTGGGAAACTACCGATCAACCTATCAGTAAATCCTAACTGCTTTGGCCAAGGACTTATGGTCCTGACCAATCGAACACGGTGCGATATCGACTTCATATACCGGGAGAGACGAATCCCCAACAATCACTCACTGCCTCCATGTGGCTCGGGACTGTACCCAGCCAAAACCTGTTTGCACGACTCAGTAGAGCCATGGTAGGGTAGTGATCAAAGCACAGTGGGAACTCACATGAGACAAATGACGATCTCAGGTCCGAAGACTAACCTGTACACATGTCACCTAAGAACTTCCATCTGACGATAGGTATAGTACCATCTAGAAGTTCTCAGCGAGTCCGTCCAGTGTACTCACACCCAGTGATCACCTGTATACGATCTTAGGTGCATCAGACCAATGGCTGCGGGAACAACCATCGCCCCTCGTCGGGGTCTAGAAACGTATACACTAGTCTACTCTGGAATATCGTTGCACAGTCTCGATACTCACACGACTAAGGACCTTTTAAGGATGTGCTTATCGACTACCCTGCTCCCACAAGTATGATCACCATCACAACGCTGGTAGTCAAGCAAGATCCTACGGGCTTTATCAACATGTAACCGCCATATGTAATATCGAGTATAACATATGCACATGTTAAGATAAAGTCAAACCATAATAGTATACTACTGTATCAAGTCTTTATCAATATATGTAAGCTGGATAAAGTATCAACAGAAACAAATACACATATCAAGATAAAGACAGCTCAAATAATATACTATATAACTGAGCAAGATTGTCTTGTACATACATATGTCCAACCATCCATATGTATACATATACAATAATGGCCTCGTAACAAATACACGTGCGCAAAAGATGAACGATGGACCGAAATGTCCTTAAACTAATGAGGGGGAATCTGATGAAGTCACGCTACAACGGTCGCATCTATCCAAACCTCCGAATAGCATTTGCCCCCAAATTCAGGCTAGACGTCTCAACGTCTCGATTCGGTCTTTTGGCTATAAATATCAATATAATAGGATATCAATCATGGGATCCCGAAACTGAACTATATTCTCATTCTAAACCTGACAATGTGATACCAACAAAACCATGTCATGTCCCGCTTCCCAAAATACGGAATACGAGAGGTGAATAGGCCACCCATACTCCTACGATCAAGGAAAGTTCCTGTCGTAGTCACACTTTGGTTACTAACAGTATATAGTAAGTAGTAAACACAGCACAAGTAATGAGAATCACAATCAGTAAATCTATTGCTTTTTAACGAATTAGAGTACACGGATATAAGTAGAAGAGATAACTAACCAGTGATAACAAATGTTCCTTGTTTGAAAGCAAGGGAAACGATAAGCTGGCATCGTTGGTTTAAATCTCCACAATCATCTCAAAAAAGGCCGGTCAACTTCTTGCTTTGAGCATTATACATATCCAACAATTTTCTCAAATGAATTAACAATTTGGCTCTGCTATATAAAGGACCCCAGACTTCAAGTCTCAAGGGGGAAGGAAGAAAAAAAGAGACCAGACACACAGCGAGAGAGGATTGACCCCATAAGTTTTCTACAAACAATAGAGAATTTAATTCTCAAAAGAAGAAGAAAATCTCCTTCCTTTCAAACTCTAGGTAAAAAAAAAAAGAAAATATCAAAATATCTCCGTTACCTAGTATAAATAGAAACAAGGGTTTAACCCTTCATATAAGAACTTAATTCTTCCTCTGATTTGAGATTTCCAAAGAAAATCTCCCCACAAGTTGAGAATTCAATTCTCATCGAGGAGTTTCTGTTCTTCGGACTCAAAGTCTAGGGGGAAAAGAACTAGGTTAAAAAGAAAGAGAAAGAAAAAACCTATATTATAGAAATTTAATTCCTCTAAATATAGGGTTTAACCCAACGTAAAGAACTTAGCTCTTATTAAAAAAAGAACTTAGTTTCTTAGATAAATTTGATCCTAGATCTTCAAAACAAAGATCTTGATGATCATTAATAGTCAAAATACCATTAACAGAGATTTAAGTTCTCTAAAAACATAAACAGAGATTAAATCTCCAAAAGAACTCAGCGCTTCACGTGAAACACACGTAAGCGATGGAAAAATTTCATGCTTAGCACTATTGGAGCGCCTCTCGTGAAACACATGTGAGTGCTAGAAAACAGAAAAGTTTAGTTCTTAGCACTAGTGCAGCACTATACATATTCAACCAAAACGGCTAAGTGCTTAGCACTTATTGGGCAACGTTCATGTCTGAGTGCCTTACATAATACATACGTGAGCGCCAAAGCTCCAAACAAGTGTTCAGCACTTCTGCAATAAAAAAAGGGAGAAGACTGAGCAAACTAAGCCCAAATTGGCTAAGTACCTTTGGAGTCAATTGCAAATGAGCCCAAATGCTCTGTTGATGGATCTCAACTAAATGTGATGATCCTTGAATGTTGCTAAGTTGATTTTAATCTCAAATAGGACTAATGTATTCTTAGTTAAAAATAAATTGAGCACAAATGCTCATATATTTAAGTTGATCTTAATCTCAAACTAGATTAACGGTCCTTAAACTAAACAAAACATTTTTGAACTAAAGGAAGATATAATCTAAGTTCAAAACCCAATTCTAGCCCAAATTGGCTAAGCTTATGTTCGTGATATCCAAACCGATATTCATCCTATGCCTTCTAAGTTAATCTTAGTCTCAAATATGACTAACGATTCTTAGGTCCACCATGACCTTTTTCCCTAAAATACGGGATTTGGTTCAAAGGTATATCATTCCACATCTTTGATATATGTCGTTGTAATTTCTCAACGTCTTCAGAGAGGTGGCGGGTCCCGACAACCAACAACTCTTTTCTCATTCCGGCTTGATATAAAATTTCTTCAAGGTAGGGAATGCTACATGCTACATTAATGCACTTCCAAATTGACGTGCACACCTCAAATCAGATCGCACCCCAAATTGGACGCATTCCATGTCACCATCGCTCACTCCGCCACGTAACAAATACACGTGCGCACAAGATGAATGACGGACCGAAATTTCCTTAAACTAATGAGGGGGAATCTGATGAAGTCACGCTACAACGGTCGCATCTATCCAAACCTTCGATATACGGTGCAATAAATCAACTTGGTATCTTTGAAGAGGTAGATGGATATGTCCAAATAGCATTTGCCCCCAAATTCAGGCTAGACGTCTCAACGTCTTGATTCGGTCTTTTGGCGGTAAATATCAATATAATAGGATATGAATCAAGGGATCCCTAAACTGAACTATATTCTCATTCTAAACCTGACGATGTGATACCAACAAAACCATGTCACGTCGCGCTTCCCAAAATACGGAATACGAGAGGTGAATAGGCCACCCATACTCCTACGGTCAAGGAAAGATCCTGCCGTAGTCACACTTCGGTTTCTAACAATATATAGTAAGTAGTAAACACAGCACAAGTAATGAGAATCACAAATAGTAAATCTATTGCTTTTTAACGAATTAGAGTACACGGATATAAGTAGAAGAGATAACTAACCAGTGATAACAAATGTTCCTTGTTTGAAAGCAAGGGAAATGATAAGCTGGCATCGTTGGTTTAAATCTCCACAATCATCTCGAAAAAGGCAGGTCAACTTCTTGCTTTGCATGCTCAGATCGTCAAGTCGACATAATACAACAATATAATAATATATCTCAATGTGGGAAGGACAATAAATACAAACTAGGACTATAAAACAATAACATAAGAATGTAAATGTCATGAATGGTAAGCAATATCATATTTGAACTATAGCACCAGTCTAAGCTAATATGCATGTCACTAACCTTATAGTCTTTATGTTAGTAGAAATCGATCGGTGGAATGTATTCTTATATTTAGCAAGGGTCTGGTGCATGCCCAAGACTACGGTCAAAACTATACCCGGGACATAACCCTGTCAACTGTACCACTAGGCACAACTACCTAAATATATCACTATCACTTAATATCGAATAATCATATCCTCTAAATAACTAAACCTTACTAAATGTGTGTTCAATTCCACCTTGATTTCCCTATTTTCCCCAGGTTACAGTATATGTTCATGTATTTGATGGGTTGTATACAAGTACGTGTCATATTCACTATTCGATCACGCTTTCACACTTATCAGTATCACTTTTATTGTTCAGTCACTGGTTCACTATCGGACTTATCACAACCTAGTCACTAACACTTATGAATCGAAAATACAATCAGCCATTAGGGTTTCAATGCAGACGGTCACTGAATAGTGAGTGTAAAACAATCATAAGATATGGTAGAAACACATTAAATAAACGTTCACTAAATTAAGAGAAGCCAGTATCATATAACTTACAAAATTCATAATAAATCACATGTGCAGAATTGGACAAAACAATATAAAAGGTATATAAAGCATACTTGATTATCTAAGCATTAAAATTAGTTTCATATCAATAGGCATTCAGGCTAAGAATTTATCATCGTTTTAAATCAGCGATTAGTTATTGGAATTCCAGTTTCAGAACTGGAAGTCCAATTTCACACGTACTTTACTACAGATTGTGTTTAGATTAAAGTGTTGCTCCAGTTGAATAAAACCATCTGTTAGGTTTTTAACGCATCAAGCGGATCGGTAATAGCCACTGTGTATTAGGAGATATCTTCAGTCTAGTGTCGATGTGTAATAACTATCACTGCAGAAAACTGTAGAACACGTCGATGATCTAACACATCAAATGACGGTAAAATTGAATGAGACCAGAACCATAAATTAGATAACTTAATTCTCTACATGAAGATATAGGACTCCGTGTATTTTCAGTTTTATGTAAGGATGTACAGGCGATTAAATTCAGGTATCAACATGAAAAACTGCAGAAATCGTCCATATACATCGATAATATAAATTATGTTAAAATAGTAAACAATGAGGTAATTCAGTGTAACTAGTGGCGGAAGAAAGATAACTCAATTTCCTACGTAACTATAAAGGGTTCCTTACATTTGTACATTCGAACAGTGAGTTACAGGTGTTTGATTTCTAGTATTCATAGAGATTTCTGTTCTGGATTGTAGTCCAGAACCACAAATCCCTTCAGTTTTCGCAATCTAAATGACATGATATTCAGTAAAAGTCACCATAGATTCATAGGTTATCCAGTTATCTTTGCATCGAGCCTAAGAACGCTACGATCCTATTTTTGTACGATTTATGATGAATTTTACGGGATGTCATGTATGGGAAAAACCAGATTTCGTATTGGTTATCGGGCACGTCACTTTATGTATGAAATCTTGTTATTTTAGATCCAAATTTCTACACTATGTTCGTTATCTGTAAAGGAAGTTATCTACCACAAGTTCTTCTATTTTAAATGAGTCTTCGTCTATGGTTCGCATGACAATTCTAAGAATAGTTACGATCTAAACTCCTTTATATATGCTTCTATTTATTATAAAATTGTTTCCGCTAATCGTTTAAAATAGCATGATAACAAGTGAAGAATTTCACTTGCCTTTGGCGATAGTGGCACGACAACGATGACGAGCGCAGCACGGGCACGAGCAGGGTACGATCACGGCATGACATGACCTAGGTTTGGCTAGTGCTCGGTCTTGGGACTTGGCGTAGGTACAACGGAGCACAGGGCTTGGCGTGAGGCAGCGACGTGTGGATGTGAGGTAGAGGCGGCGACAGCAAGGAAGCTACTGGCGACGGTGACAGGTAGCGACAGCAAGGAAGCTCAAGTTTGTGAGTAGCTTGGTGGTGGTGATGAGACTATGGGGGTAGCAAGGAGGTGAGCGATGGATGGACGGCGAAGTGTCGGGAGAGTTCGTCGGCGGCACGAAGTAGCGGTGGTCGTGTAAGTAGTTGGCCTTAGCAATGGTGGAGCAAGAGAGTGGAGGCTTGTAGGGTTGCGGTTGTTCGTAGAGAAGAGTTCGAAGAGAGAGGAGGTAGAAGAGCTGGTAGTTGAGGAAACGGACGGCTGTAGTGAGGTGGTTGACATAAGCTCCAGTAGTGGTGGTTGCAGGTGTCGGCGGCTGGTTGTGGGAGTTTGAGTTGGGCTTTCGTATTGTTAGGAATGGGGTCGGTGCAGGGAGGCGCTAGAGGGTAGGGGAGATAGCAAAAGGCTCTAGTGGAGGTCGACGGCGGCGGAGAAGGGTTCGGCGACGTTGGTGGAGCTCGGGTGTGTGGGTGTGCAGTGATGAGCGAGAGAAGGAAAGAGAGCGGGTGAGATAGTGATTTAGAGAAAGAAAGAGAGTTGTTGAGAGAGATGATGGAGACGGCGAGGGGATCTTGGGGTTTGTTAGGATGGGCGCTTGGTCGAGCGGAGGTGGATGCGAGAGGCGGGGTCGTGGCCGTTTGGGAAGCGGGTCAAGCGGAGGAAGTTGAGAACGAAGGCGGAGGAAGATCGAGAGGAGAAGGAAGAGAAATAGGAGAGAGTGAGAGAGAGAGAAAGAGAAACGGGTATGGCTTTTGGGTTAGGATTCATAGGTCAGCTTGGTGGGCTTGGGCTTAAGTTTAGTATTGGGAACTCACCTGCGCGCGCAAATGCGTATGTCTTGAAAATAGAGATATGGTTTTAAGAAAACGGATTGCGCACGCGAGATCGTTCTCGTTTTAAAATTTATAACCGCAAGTGCACGGCGCGTTGTAGCGAGCCGGAAAGCACGAGTCGATCCGCAGGGAATTGTGTATTGGTTATTATTGTTTAAGGTTCAACAAATTAACGAATATGGTTGGTTGTCACAAAATTATAAAAGAATACGAAAACACGAAAAGCAAGAAAACAAGTAAGAGAAGAATGGTTGAGGTTTTGGCTTGGAAGGTTGAATCGCGACGTTTACCTTGACGCTCCCTTTATCACGAGTTGTCCGTTCTTACCTCATCCCGGCATGAAGCACGACTTGTCAAAGCGATTGCGTGGCACAAGTCGTCAAATTCCGATATTCGCCGCAAAGCACGAAACGAGTCCATTTTGATCACTTACCGTTTGTATGTCCGACTTTGGGGTATCAACACTAAACACAAGGGTTAGAAAGCATACCACAACAAAAAAACATAAAGTGGTTAGTGAGAGCAAATGATTTTAGTGTTGAGTTTGCTAAGTATTTGTGATAGTATATCGTATATGAAACCAAGAGATTGTCAAGCACTTGATCACAAGATACGATATCTAAGCTTAGCAAACTTAACACTAAATTGATTTTAACTTAAACATTGAAATGGGGAAAGGGAATGAATATGGTATATGAGGAGGTTACAAAGTAACCATGTTCAAAATACCATATCATATCAATACATAAACAATATTTAAGTTAGAATCATAAATTAAGCACAATAAACATAAACAAGAGGTGGAGGAGGCAAAGCCTTTTATCTCACTTCCTCACCAATACCACAACCAAAGAATTAGTTAAGCATGATAAAAGCAAGTAAAGAAAAGAAAGCAAGAATAAAACAATAACAAAAGTAATATATTAACACTTGAAATAATGAGATACAAGATTTTGGTGGCTTGTTTAACCTCCTTAATGAAGCACTCCAAAGAGAGCTTCAAGAGGGAGGAAGAAGAAGAAACCAATTGAAGCCCACTCACCCTCTAGCTAAACCAAAAACAAACTAAAACAAAACTATATGGTATATTACAATGTATATGGTAGAGGCCTTCCCTTGCCCACTGGTCTGCTATTTATTGGCTCAAAAAAAAATAAACAAGTAATAAAAATGAGCTGACGTGGCAGTAAGGGAAGGACAGAGAAAAGATGGGGCCCATTGGACACTGTACGGCCGGCGAGCTCGGAAATTATCTAAGGGTGGACGGCCCAAATTCGAGCATATAGTCTAGTATTTGGTATGTGGTCTTCTGTGCTCTTCATAATCACTCTGGTGCTGTTTGTTTTATTTGTTATAATCTTGTTTTCCTTCAGAGATTTGGAGGGAAAACTTTGATGCTTTAACTCACATCAATACTTTAAGCACTCAATGCACATTAATGCCCATCACACCCACTTGCATAAGCCATCATTTGTGCCATGGACAGCCCCACCATGGTTCATGAGCCAAAGAGTTGTGTGCAACTTGCATTGTGTTGGACCAAAAGATAGTGTGCACACATTTATTGCAAAAGGAACTCTTTGGATATCGGTCGGTTATCTGTTCTGTTTGCAGTGTCGGCTCCCAAATGCTATATCCAAGATATTGAGTGTATTTTCAGTGTTGTATCACGAATACCTGTAAACTGTAATTACTCAGAAGACAATGGTTAAAAGTACCGATATATAACAAAATAGATAATGAATGAGAGGTATTAAAATGCAGTTTTCTGTGGTGAACAAATACCCCTAAACTTATCTTTTGCTCGTCCCGAGCAAACAAAAAAATCCTAGCCTCTCTTTCGCAGGGAACGTGATTGCACTGAGCACGTGCAACAAGCCGTTAAACCTCTAGGTGTCCCTAGTAGGAAGAGTGTTGTCTCCTAAGGGTTTTCAGCGGATTACACCCACAAAATCCCGTCAAGCTAGTTTCATAAGTTAACGTCGATTCTACTCCTATAGTTTAGTATCTAAGTTAGAAATTCTAGCATCGTAAGTTAGAAATATTCAACCCTTATGTTTCACACCTCCTATCTATTTATTCTCAGATCCTATACGTTTTTACAGTTTAGAAAGACATTGGTATTTCATGAGTTTTCATTTTAAAGTGCGGTCTCCAATCCGGAATTTTTATCAACCTTACGGAAACCATAAGTCTTATTCTTTATTCCTATCTTTCCTCCAAACATCGATTGTATACCCTTACGTATGTGTAAATTTTCACCTCTAGACTTAAGAATTCAATTCAAGCTATAGTACCCTTGCCCTAATACCTAAAACTACTTCTTTTCATTAATGGATGGACGGTTTTGCTCACACATCTTTCATGCGATTATTAATGCTTCTTGAGACACTAACATCCGATTACTGAATGTATAAGCTTTAAAGCGTAAATAGAAGTTTCCAGGTCTTGACTTTATTTATTTTTTTTCTTTTATTTTTCTTTTTCTTTTCAAGACCGGATATATTTTTCAATGATGCTCTTATGGTGGTTAGCTTTAAATACCGTTTTTTCTTTCATACTAGGCTTTCATGCAAGAGTATTTCTAGGTATTCTCTACTATCCCAAGTTTCAAGGTGTGTGTATGTGCAGTTTGTAGGGTATATATTTTCTAAGTTTGGACTCAAGAATAGAAACTATTTTTCAGACTTATTTTTCGGTAAAGCTTCAATACTTTCCCTTCATCTCGACTTAACTAAAGAACTGAACTCAAGATTACCTATTTCTCAAAAAAAAATGTAAGGACGTATACTTACCAAGTTTAAACAGAAAGAGGGTTATTTTTAGGGTTTTCAATTCCTAAGCCTAGGATTTAGTTATTTTTAACGTATCAACTAAACTTTCGGAATAACAATCTAAGTTACCCTACTAGCTAACTTGACGACAAAGTTTCTATGTTTTTGTAAAAAAATTAATTTTTATGGGTTTTTTAATATGTATGCAATGCAGAATATACACATAATGCAGTGCTCACCCCCAAACCTAAGTTTTACGATGTCTTCATCATTGCCCCCGTCTCCGGTAGCTAGACTTAGACATCAGGGTGAGAATTTTATTCAAAGAAAAAGAAAAAAAACCTAAAACTAATTACAACATATACAAGTTAAAAGATTGGGTTAGTCCAGAAATTAATACCAGCCACATAAAGATTTTGTCAATATAATGCAATGGCTAGTAAAAGAATATGTATAAAAAGAAGAAAAAGAAAAAGAATGTGTGAGTTGTTAGTGAATGGCATGGGCGTGTAAAGGTAGGGATCAGAAGACGTTGAAGATGAAGATGAAATTTTGAGGAGGTCAAAGAATTGTTTTCTGAATGAATTGAATGTTCAATAAGCACATGTTGAGTTCCGGAGTCAAGTTCGTTTAAAAACTAGAGTTCATCCGCAAAAAGTTCGGCAAAAGAAAGGTTTTTAGGATGTTCCAAATTGATTCTGAATCAAACTCACCAAGAATATCAAGTTCATCCGCAAAAATTTTCACAAAACTCGACATGAAAGAATATTTTTCATTACTGTCTTCCCCCCTAAGATTTTCCACAATCTTACTCTTATTATTCACAAACTCTCCCAAAATGATTTCTCCCTTATCACATTCACAAATGGGTAGGTATATATCATCTAAAAAAGTAGGTTCCCATACTAATGTTTCTTTCGAAACAATATCAACAGGTGACACAAAAATTGTGGGTTCCTGATCCTTGATCTCTTCTAATCTATCCAAACCATACCCGTCAAATTCACAAGCTTCCTCCTCTAAAATTGGAAATAAAAAATAAGTCGGAGGTTTTTCTTGTGTGTCCCGGTAACACTTAGTCAATTCAATTACATCGTCATATATGAAATCATCAAAATTCAATTGATCGTTTGTCTCACTCGGATGACTTCCTAGATGACAGATATTAACACTATTTGGTTCCGATTGACGGTGTTCACTCCCTAGAATCCTTTCAGCTAAATGTTTCACTTGTTCCTCGATTCTAACCAATGATTGAGCTTGAGCAACAAATAGTTGCTCAGATTGCTATATAAACAGGGCTAGCGTCGCAGCTGATTGATTCTCGACCACGGTCATTACTTCAATACCTTTTTCTAGAGCGGTCAACCTAGCATCATCTCACTATCATTCCCTAATGATGGTTCAATTGTTTCGGGTTGGAGGGGTTATGATGGTGGTGATGCTAAAGAAGTCAATATGTCGACCTATTTTTCTAAATTTTCAATCATTTGGTCTATGGTTGAAGTACGACTGGGTTCAGGAGTATTAGGTGGGTGATCATTATCAGAACTCTGGGACGGTTGGTCACCCCCTAGAAAAGGACAATTTTTATGAATGTGGGAAGAATTTTGGCAATTTAAACAAATGGATTGGGACTGAGTATAAACAAAAGGATAAGAATCGTGAAAAATTTAATTGAATTGTGTTTCACCCATATTAACAAGATTTCACAAATGTCACAAAAACAAAGAATATCATAACCCTAGCAGTCTATGTTATGCTAAATCAACTAGACCTGCTCAAGAACCTGATTGACGAAGTAAAACTGTGTCGAGAAACAGACTCAAGATAAACGGATCATGAAGCAAGGTAAGTGCAAGAGATAAGAGGAGATTTTCCAACGCTTTCGCGAAATTCCTTAATTAGATAACCATTTCTTTTTTGGCGGTTACGCCGTGAACACTTGCCTAGACACCCCGTAAACGATATACCGTTAAGAAAAGTTCTAAACATAGTTAATTTCTCCTTATGAGCGCGAAGTCCTTAGAATCAAAGTTCTAATTGATTTTAAATTACTGGGGGTATGCAAGAATGCAGTTTTGTGATTTGTGGGCTACGGAGAAAAGGTGATGAAATCTTTTACCGTATCTTGTTTGGTCTTTTTGCTCTTAAAATCCGTACTAAAATGCAAATGCGCAATCAATAAAAGAATTTAAGAAATCAAGCAATTTAAACAATTCTTTTTCAGTTAAGTATTAAGCGCTGCAAAAAAATACAGTTAGTACTCTGTGCAGTTGGCGGCAAAATTGTGTGAAGAATCCTGTAGAAGATAGAATATTGGAATGCGTCGGATTCAAGAGGAATGTTTTAGGAAATACATACCGATGTGATTTGGTTAAAAAAAACCCTTTTTGAAGTGATCCAAGTCTTTTGAATGTTCTCTTACGCGGGTCAAACTATCCGAATCTTTGGCACTATACTTCTCTAACGTCTTAAAATTGCATTTGAGTCTCGCTCCGCACGATCGCTGGTCGTAAATCCGTAAAAATCTGCAATGTCAGAAAATACGATATTTAGTGTCAAAAAGCGATATATAGGCCCTAATTCCTGCACACTCTGTCGCGCCCCGCTTCCCGGTGTACGGACAGAGGGCGCGATGAGGCCCGCTACGTATTTACTCAGAAGTAAACACACTAAGCGTATCTAAGCAATATAAGTAAAATGCACAAGAGACAAAAGATTTAATTGAACATCAACTTTATTTATTAATATTCTTTTTACAATACATCTGAAAAGTAAATACATGGAATAGAAAGCAATGCCTAAACAGTGGCATAACAAAAATGGGAAAATACAGAATGTAAATGTGTACAAGGAATCTAAAACTCTGGGTCGAAAGTCAGCTGGTCCAAATCCTCGCTGGTAGGCTCGATCTCCTGATGGTCTGATCCTCCTGACAACATTCCAAAGAAGAAAGAGAGGGAATGTCATCAGCGAACAATCGCTCGGTAAGTCCCAAAGATGAGGGAGGAGTAGAATAGACAAAAAGAGAGTGTGTGTGACTTTTAAAGTTGTATTATATTGTTATAATGTTGTATTTAGTGTTAACGTTGTTGTTTGTAACTTGGTACAGAAGAAGCCAGTGTATATGAGAGGAGTCTCAGTAGACCAGAGACTAAGGTGAACGGAATCAAGAGTACAAGGATCCGTCGATAATACCACGGAACAATGGCATGGATGTAATTACGTCATAAGTGACCACCTCGTGCCACCTTTAACACCTTCCGTACCAATCTACCCCTTAAACCCCACGATGTCTTGATTATATTGTTTGTATTATATTGTAAATTGTATTGTCTTGTATTATAGATTGTATAGATGGATGACTTGCCGAAACCATGATATCAGTAAATGGATGTAACTGGAGAATCATGTAGATGGATGTATATCCATGGTTCGGTTCAGTCAAGTTGTATAGATTGATAGATTGAACAGATTGAATGTATGGATTCATATTGAATTGTTATATATACTTGAATCTCATTCAAGTAAGATTGAATAATTAAGACTCAATCTGAGTCAGACAATTAGAAAAGAAATTTAATCCTGAATTATGTTTTGGTGCTATCGGTAACCACTGCACATGGACGACAGGATTTGTGTCTTTTTCAAAGACGATTACCGTGTTGATAACACCGTTTGTTAAGTTGTCTATCTTAAATAGGAAAGCACCCATATCTCTAGCTTCCTGAGGCTCAAGAGACCGGTCCTGCTTAAACCTATGTTTACTAGGGTCCTTATTGTAATTTAGTATACTTGAGGGGGTTTTATGCAAAATAATTTTGTATAGTTTTCAAAATACACCTCAAGTATTTTATTATCGTCTTTAGAGTTTTCATTGATGTATATTTTATCATGTGACATTTCTAGTGAATAAAACCTAATTTCATAATATATGGTATTTATTTGTAATATTGGAATTGTTTGGTATTTTCTTGTAAATGGAATGTTTTTCTTGAATTTTGGAAATGTGGAATATTATAAGTATTAAAAATAGATATTTTGATATTAATTACACATATATTTATTTATAAAAATATAAGTTTTATTTATAGAAGAAATTACATTTTCTAAAGAAAATTGTATTTTTAAATCTTTCGAGATCGTATGCTCTTTGCGGAGGTCTGCATCTCGTACTACTAAGCCGGAGGATGTGCGATAATCTGCACCATCCCGAACAGGTTCCCCGAAATCGGTTGTAGCGGCGCTTTGCAAAGATTTATTTAAAATACATAATCTTGTAGAAAAAGGTTTTTATAAGTTTGAGGTAGTTTTGTGTAAAATCGTATTTTCCCAAAACTATGTTCCCAAAGATCATCGTGCTATATTACATATGTGTGTTGTGAGGAGGTAACTCATTACCTCATGAACTATCTAAAGATATAGCAAGAGGTAATGATGTTTATGTCGAAACTAAACTATATGATATTTTTCTGTAAAAGTGCTGTAAAAATTGTTCTTTTGATATGAAACTTGTTAATATGTTTTGTTAATGATTAATAGTCATGTTGTGAGAGTTTGGTATTATTGTGTTTAAGAAAAATGGAACTTTTAAAGAAAAACCAAATCGGAAGTCGGATTAACGCCGCTTCCGTCGGGTTTTAGAATTACTAGTTTTCAGAATAGAAGAGAGAAGAGGGAGAAGGGACTTACTGGATTTTATATTAGTGAAGAGGATGAAGGAGTGGTAGGAGTTTTCGGTACGTCGTTTCGTCGCCGGGAGCTCCTAAGGTCGTCGTCGAAAGTTCGTCGGAGTTTCGCCCTTCGCTAACTCCACTTATACACAAAAGTTCTAGGAATTTTTCTTGAGAGTTTGGATAGAGTTTGTGAGTGAGGGGGTGTGAATTGGAGTGGTATTTATAGGAAAAGATTAGGATTAGGGTTTGATAAAAAAATTGCATTTAAATTGCATTAAAATGGAGATTAAAGGGATTTTATGGTCTTTGGAATAATGCAGGGAAATTAAACATGACAGGGGTTATGAGGAGGCCAAAAGACACAGGTTTCATGAAGAGAAGAATCGGATCCGACTGAGTCAACCCGGCTCCGCCGGCCGAGTCAGCTGGGTCACCGGCTCGAGTCGGCTGGGTCGGGCCGGGGCTCGTCGCCACGTGTCCCCTGTCGATTTGTATACCCCCTGGACTCGTTTGTTTTTAGTGTAACCTTTGGGTTTACAGGTTAAGCACGTGTAGACTCTTGGGCTTCTAAAAAGATTAAAAGAAATCAATATTAAAAATAATGTGGCTGATCGGATTTGAACTCTGGTGGTTTGGTTCAGCAGTGCAATGTCTTACCAATGAGCTACAAGCTCTTGCTTGCTATTAAAAAGCAAAACAAACTTATAACTTGTGCTCAGGCAAAAGTACCCCTTTCTGTATTTTTGAAAAAAAAATGTACAGAAAGTTTAGGGTTGTTACATTCTACCCTCCTTAAAAAAATTTCGTCCTCGAAATTTGTAAAAGGAAAGTGTAACGGATTCAAGCAAAGTTTGGCGACAGAACTATTGGTAGTGTATGAAAGATATGTGAAAGAACGACAGAATGCGAAGGATTTGGAAAGAGTTGAGGAAAAATAAGAATAGGGTTAGGATAGATTCAAAGAATATGAATCAAGGAATAAAATTCAAAGAATTTGAAATTGTAAGATTCAAGGAATATGTAATGTAAAGAATGTTTTCAGTTGCTATTTCTTGTGCCTTATATTGCTTAGTATGTCCCACGCAGAACTGACCTGCATTGGGCCACCAACAAATCATGTCACGCCCCGCTTCCCGGTGTACGGGCGGGGGGCGCGACGAGGCCCACTACGTATTTACTCAGAAGTAAACACACTAAGAGTATCTAAGCAACATAAGTAAAATGCACAAGAGACAAAAGATATAATTGAACAGCAAATTTATGTATTAACATTCTTTTAACAATACATCTAAAAAGTAAATACATGGAATGGAAAGCAATGCCTAAACAATGGCATAACAGAAATGGAAAAATACAGAATGTAAATGTGTACAAGGAATCTAAAGCTCTAGGTCGAAAGTTAGCTGGTCCAAATCCTCGCTGGTAGGCTCGATCTCCTGAAGGTTCGATCTTTCTGGCAACATTCCAAAGAAGAAAGAGAGGGAATGTCGTCAGCGAACAATCGCTCGGTAAGTCTAAAAGATGAGAGAGAAGTAGAATAGACAGAGAGAGTGTGTGTGTGTGTGACTTTTAAAGTTGTATTATATTGTTATAATGTTGTATTTAGTGTTAACGCTGTTGTTTGTAGCTTGGTACGGAAGATGCCAGTATATACGAGAGGAGTCTCAGTAGACCAGAGACTAAGGTGAACGGAATCAAGAGTACAAGGCTCTGTCGATAATACCACGGAACAACGGCATGGATGTAATTACGTCTTAAGTGACCATCTGGTGCCACCTTTAACTCTTTCCGTACCAATCTACCTCTTAAACCCCGCGATGTCTTGATTGTATTGTTTGTATTGTATTGTAAATTGTATTGTCTTTTATTATAGATTGTATAGATGGATGACTTGCCAAAACCATGATATCAGTAAATGGATGTAACTGGAGAATCATGTAGATGGATGTATATTCATGGTTCGGTTCAGTCAAGTTGTATAGATTGAACAGATTGAATGTATGGATTTATATTGAATTGTTATATATACTTGAATCTCATTCAAGTAAGATTGAATATAGTGAGACTCAATCTGAGTCAGACAATTAGAAAAGAAATTTAATCCTGAATTATGTTTTGGTGCTATCGGTAACCGCTGCACATGGACGGCAGGATTTGTGTCTTCTTCAAAGACGATTACCGTGTTGATAACACCGTTTGTTAAGTTGTCTACCTTAAATAGGCAAGGACTCATATCTCCGGCTCCGTGAGGCTCAAGAGACTGGTCCCGCTTAAACCTATGTTTAGTAGGGTCCTTATTGTAATTTAGTATACTTAAGGGGGTTATATGTAAAATAATTTTGTATAGTTTTCAAAATACACCTCAAGTATTTTATTATCGTTTTTAGAGTTTTCATTAATATATATTTTATCATGTGACATTTCTAGTGAATAAAAGCTAATTTCAGAATATATAGTATTTATTTGTAATATTAGAATTGTTTGGTATTTTCTTGTAAATGGAATGTTTTTCTTGAATTTTGGAAATTTGGAATATTATAAGTATTAAAAATAGATATTTTGATATTAATTACATATATATATATTTATAAAAATATAAGTTTTATTTATAATAGAAATCATATTTTCTAAAGAAAATTGTATTTTTAAATCTTTCGAGACCGTATACTCCTTGTGGAGATCTGCATCTCGCACTACTAAGCCTGAGAATGTGCGATAATCCACACCATCCTGAATGGGTTTCCCGAAATGGGTTGTAGCGGCGATTTGCAAAGATTTATTTAAAATACATAATCTTGTAGAAAAAGTTTTTTATAAGTTTGAGATAGTTTTGTATAAAATCGTATTTTCCAAAACTATGTTCCCAAAGATCATCGTGCTATGTTACATATGTGTGTTGTGTGGAGGTAGGTCATTACCTCGTGAACTATCTAAAGGTATAGTAAGGAGTAATGATGTTTATGTCGAAACTAAAATATATGGTATTTTTCCGTAAAAGTGCTATAAAAATTGTTCTTTTGATATGAAACTTGTCAATATGTTTTGTTAATGATTAATAGTCATGTTGTGAGAGTTTGGTATTGTTGTGTTTAAGAAAAATTGAACTTTTAAAGAAAAAACGGATCGGAAGTCGGATTAACTCCGCTTCCGTCGGTTTTAGAATTACGAGTTGTCAGAATAGAAAAGAGAAGAGGGAGGAGGGAATTACTGGATTTTAGATTATGGAAGAGGAAGAGGGAGTGGTAGGAGTTTTCGGTGCGTCGTTTCGTCGCCGGGAGCTCCTAAGGTCGTCGTCGGAAGTTCGTCGGAGCTTCGCCCTTCGCTAACTCCAGTTGTACATAAAAGTTCTAAGGATTTTTCTTGAGAGTTTGGACAGAGTTTGTGAGTGAGGGGGTGTGAATTGGAGTGGTATTTATAGGAAAACATTAAGGTTAGGGTTTGATTAATAATTTGCATTTAAATTGCATTAAAATGGAGATTAAAGGGATTTTATGGTCTCTAGAATAATGCAGGGAAATTGAACATGACAGGGGTTATGGGGAGGCCAAAAGACACAGGTTTCATGAAGAGAAGAATCGGATCCGACCGGGTCAACCCGGCTCCGCCGGCCGAGTCGGCCAAGTCGCCGGCCCGAGTCGGCCAGGTCGGGCCGGGGCTCGTCGCCACGTGTCCCATGTCGATTTGTATACCCCCTGGACTCGTTTTTTTTTGGGTGTGACCTTTGGGTATACAGATTAAGCACGTGTAGACTCTTGGGCTTCTAAAAAGATTTAAAAAAATCAATATAAAAAATAATGTGGCTGATGGGATTTGAACTATGGTGTTTTGGTTAAGCAGTGCAAGATCTTACCAATGAGCTACAAGCTCTTACTTGCTATTAAAAAGAAAAACAAACTTATAACTTATGTTCAGGCAAAAGTACCCCTTTCTGTATTTTTGAAAAAAATGGACAGAAAGTTTAGGGTTTGTTCACCGCCGGAAGCCGGGAAGACTGGACGTCTTTCCTGAATCTGAGGGCAGATGCTAATTGGTGCTATCCGTCCACCTCTCTGAAGATGCCAAGTTGATTTATGGCACTATGTATTGAAGGTTTAAACGGATGCGGCCGATGTAGCAGACTTCGTCAGATTCCCCCTCGTTTGAGGGGTTTTTGATTGTGGGGACGCTCATCCCTACAGGCGCAAGCCCCTACAGTTAATGATACTACCGCATTGCGGTAACAACTTTCTCCTTCTCCAGATGGTCACTTTGTGTCGTGGGTGTTTGTTTTGTGTTCGGTTGCCCGTGGATTGTATACGGAGACTAAGTTATGTTGTCGCCCGTAGGACGTGGATTAGTCCAAATCCGTATCTTTTTTAGATTTGGATTTGGGGGGTTGTGTTTAAGGATACGTTAGCCTTAGTTGAGGCTAAGATCAACTTAAACGTTTGTTAAGGACACGTTAGTCTAACTTTAGACTAAGATCAACTTAACGAGATCGTTTAGATCCGACAAGAGAGCAATTGGGCTCTATTGTTTAGTTTAGTGACATTGCGGTCGATGATTAGTTTAAGGACATTGCGGTCCATTGTTAGTTTTAATACATCGCGGTCGAGGTTAAGGACATCATAGTCCATGAGTTTGAGGATCTCACAGTCCGGTGTTAGTTTTAAGACATCACGGTCGAGGTTAAGGACATCATAGTCCGTGGATTTAAGGACTCCACAGTCCGACGTTAGTTTTAAGACATCACGGTCAAGGTTAAGGACATCATAGTCCGTGGATTTAAGGACTCCATAGTCCGATATTAGTTTTATGACATCACGGTCGAGGTTAAGGACATCATAGTCCGTGGATTTAAGGACTCCACAGTCCGTTATTAGTTTTAAGACATCACGGTCGAGGTTAAGGACATCATAGTCCGTGGATTTAAGGACTCCACAGTCCGATGTTAGTTTTAAGACATCACGGTCGATGTTAAGGACATCATACTCCGTAGTAATGTGTGGTTGTCGGGTCCTGTTACCTCTCTGACGACGTTGAGGGATTACAATGACAAATATCAGAGGAGTAAAGAGATATACCCTCGAACCGGGTGTAAATTGATTAGAAGAGCAGATGTGCTCAGTTCAATTTAAATTGAAGACTTATGGCCAGAATTGGGCTAAGTCCAGTTAAAGAACATTTTATTTTTGTTCTGCCTGTTAGGCCTTTGTTTGGGCTCTGCCCTTTTAATTGGGCTCTGACATTTCGTCTGGAATTAAATACATAGCATTTATCATAACGAGGTATGTTCTGACAGCGTGCCACGTGGCGCATCAGGCGCTTTGCGCCAATTAAAGAGCGCATTGCCCTAGCGCACATAAGGATGACACGTGTCGCTTAGCGCTAAGTGCGCTGCGCTAATTTATGAGTGCGCCAGTGAGTGACACGTAGCGTGCTTGGCGCTGAGCGCCAACCCAAGAGCGTAGTGCGCTGTTTTCAGGAGCGCAAAGTGCAGATCATGTCTATGGTTGACACGTGGCATGTTATGGCGCTGAGTGCCAGTCCAAGGAGCTCAAGGGCACAGTTCATGAGTGCAAAGCACTGTCCAATAGCGCAGAGCGCATTTTGATCAATTTAAGATCAAAGAACAAGTTTATGTTCTTCTTAAAAGAGGCATTGCCTCAAGATTCAAGAACTAAGTTCTTATTCTTATAAAAGGCTCTGCCTTTTCAGATCAAGAGATCTGTGAAGTAAAATACTTCCTTTTTTATGATTTAGATCTTGATATTTTCTTTTTATTCAAAGACCTCAGTCTTTCTTATAGATCTAAGATCTTTTTAGAAGACATTTCTTCTTTTTACGAGATGTTTTCATCTCTGTTTTCCAAGGAATTAGTTCTTTACCTTTCTTTTCTTCTGAGTTTTTTCTCAAAGTTTGCAGAGGGTTTTTTCTATATGAGACTTGAAGTCTTGGGGGCTTTATATAGGGCCAATCGATTTATCAAATCGGTTTAAGAGATCTTTCTCTTGATTGATTGGGGAATATTTCCCATCGTTGGATCTTTGATCCTAAGGCTCTTGTTTACAGAAGATAATCTTCTTGTTTTAATAAGATTGGAAAATCTTTCCATGCAGAATTTGTTCTGTTTTTAGTAATTCATTATTTACCATTGGATCATTGATCCAGCGGTGCTTAAAGCACAATCTTGTTGTTTGGAAAGATTTTGAGAAATCTTTCCTTAACAGAATTTAATTTTGGTTAATAAATGATTTATTATTATTAGATCCTTTGATCTAACAGTGGGAATTTTAATTCCAGCGCAGGCGCATCCAATTTGGACACGTGGCGTGCAGTGCAGAGTGCAGCGCAACTGTGCTAGCGCACTCGTGTTTGCCATGCGGCGCGCAGCGCAGAGCACAGCGCAACTGCGCTAGCGCGCCTGTATTTGACACGTGGCACGTAGCGCAGAGTGCAGCACAACTGCGCTAGCGCACCTGTGTTAGACACGTGGCACGCAGCGCATAGCGCTGGATCTGAAGCGTTGCTTCATCTTTTTAATTTTTGAATTTTGAAAACAGAGCTTTGCTCTGATTGGGGTGCGCTGCCTAGGGCCAGCGCTCATGGTGCTGGTGTATCTGCTTTTGACACGTGGCGCGCAGCGCACAGGGCGCAAGATCTGAAGCGTTACTTCAATTTTGAATTTTGAAATTCAAAACAGAGCTTTGCTCTGATTGGGGAAACAAATGCCCCTCCACCGTTGCGCTCACGTGGCGCACGCGTGAGTGCAGCGGTGGCAACATCTGAGCCCTTGGATCAACTCAGAAGTTGAAGTGGTTGCTCAGCGCCTATAAATAGGACCTCAAGTCCTTTAGATGATTATCATCTTCTTCCTGAAAATTTTCATTCAGAGCGCTGCTCCTTTGTTAAGAACTTTCAAGAGTCAAACTCTTAGGTAAAATTTAGAAATTTTAATTTTAACAAATTAGGGTTCTTACCCATTAACAGAGCCTTACTCTTCATACATCTTTGATCTAAAGAAAACCCTTTTAGGGTTTTATTAATAGAGCCTTGCTCTTGTGAACTCGTAGATCTAAACAGATCCATGAATCAGAGCTCTGCTCTTTTAATAATGCGTAGATCTTTTGGTCTTTTGATGAAGAACTCTCGAGAGTTTTCTTCATGGATCTCTAAGATCCCAGAATTTTAATTCTCAAGCATTAATTTTGATAATCCTTGATGGATTTTCCATCATGATTACAGAGCTAAGCTCTTTAAGGAATTTTATCCCTTCATGACCAGAGTTTGACAAGTGTCACTCTGTTATAGAGCTTTGCTCTTATAGAGAGATTTTCTCCTCCTCCCGAGGGATTTCTTATTCAATAAGAATATTCTTTGAGGATTTTCTCATTAATTGACAGTCTCATGCAATGATGATGCTGTTTTTAATAATTGATGCATTGTCATCTGGATTTTGTAGGTCCCCCTTTGGTCCCCTTTCCACTGCATTGCAGTGTGGTACAAATGTTAAAGTACCAAGGGTCGGAAATTAAAAATTACAATACTGACAGTTGATCTCCGTCCCCTTTTTTTGCAGGCAACATGTCTTTCGATGCCTCATTCCCATTCGTTCGCTCGGAAGGAGGATTCCCTGGAGCACCCGTAGACCGGGAGGTCCTAGCTTTGATCAGAGACTATGATCCGGAACATAAGAATCTTCACCTTTGGGGATCATGGTACAATCAGATTATCAGGGGTCGACAAAGCTTTTCATGCGCGGTGCCTTCGGAGCCTATCACGGCGATCCATTACGCCAACTCACCCCGGGTGAAGTATGCCGTGGAGATGGTCGATTGGACTTCAGAAGGCCTTCTTCATCCCTCTATAGCTTTAATTCCCGTTCAACCTCCCATGGTTTTAGATACCTTGGGACGCCGTATTTGTCAAGGTGAAGCGCGACCATGGGGGCAACCATATAATATAGGTCTGATCCCCCGTCATCCGATCGGTTATCTACCATGGGCTCGCTACATTTTGTCAACGAAGAAGTCGCAGTTGATGAGGCTTGGGTTGTATACCACTATTTATGCTTCTCTCTTCCAATATCCTATGCTTCCTACCTAGTGGGTTAAGGCTTTTTTGGAGTAGTGGAATATCTCTACTCACACTTTCCTCGCACTGGACCGGGAAGTGTCGATTTCTTTAGAGGAGTTTATAGAAGTTTCCGGCTTACCGGTCATAGGGGAGCATTATGAGGAGCTGCTTCGCACGGACGAATATGTCTTCGGTGCCAAGCTAGTGATAATGGGCCTTACTCCGGCGAATGTTGTTCAACACCAGTTTCCTAGTCTGATCAAAGTGTTGAATATCTAAGAGCGCCTTTTTCTCGAATCTGGGAGTCACGGGGTTAGTTTCGACGATTTCATCGCTCGCTTCCTTCACCCGAAAGTGCTCTCGGCGGAAGCTGCTAAATTTTCCACGCTTGATGACCCATTCGGTTTAGGTTTGGACAACCTACCAGCGACGGAGGTAGATCAGAAGAGCTTCTTCCTTCCTAACTCCCCGTTTGTTCCTTTTGCGGAGATTGCAATCCCTGAGATGGAAGAGGAAGCATTCTTTTTGGGATTTCTTGGGCTATGGTTGAGCTGGTTTGCGCTCCCGATGCACCTTCGCCGTATGAGGCCATCTGTCTTTTACTCAGCTCACCGGATGACCATTGGGGTAAAAGTGGCTGTCGGGGTCGCCGGCTTAGCCCATCTGTATCACGGCCTTAGTCAAGCGGCGGATGCTAATGAACCCGGAGTACCGCATGTGATCTTTTCGATGCATTACTTCATGTCATGGCTCGAGCTACATGCACTTGGCGTTTTTGGTATCCACAAAAGGCCTTCGTTCTATGATAGGTGCAGCTTCCCTTGGATTATGCGATTGGTCGGCGCCTCAATTGTAAATCTGTCGCCACGGGATTCCAAAGGTTTGCTCCTTCGTCCCCGCACAGTTGGAGATGGGATGACCTTCACCGACAAGGTGTTAACCATCGAAAAGGCGTCTACTACAACAGTGCGGTCAATGCAAGATATTTTCAAAGATGGAGCCTCAGTTCTGAAAGCCCGGGAGACCCTCCATTTATATTCTATCAGACCGGGCTTCCTGGTGTTTAGGCAAAATGATGCGGCGCTCTTCATGAGATACAACCTGCATCGTTTTGCCCAGCAATTGAGCTATAATCAGTGCCGTTGGAGGCCTTCTTGCTGGAACCTACTGCAACTGAAGAAGGGATGCGGAGCACGCTGCATCACTTCATGCATATAAATACAGGCTCTCACTTTTTCATCAGCGAGCCGAGTTTTGTCCCACGGATCCTTAATACATATACGGCATGGTACCAGCATTCGACGGGCGCCGTTATTAAGGAAGAAAGGCGTTTGCTGCTTGATCGCAAAAGTGCACCTCCTACCAGTGATCGTAAAGTCCCCTTGAAGTAGCAGATAGCTGTACCCCCTCCGCTAAGAGAGGTTGCTGCAGTCGAGCCTCCACGCGCGCTAAGCCCCACTCGTGGATTGCCTCATGCTTCTGTAGAGGTGGTGAATGTGCCTTCGGTGCCCCGTGCTCCCGTGGGGATGGTAAACGTAGCTTCCCCCGAATCTGGTGTGGGCTCAGATATCGGGACTCGCTGTCCCAAAGTGCCCACGAAGCACAAGCTGGTTCTGGCCGCAACCGGAACTCGCGCACAGAAGAAAAAGAAGAAGTCGATCCTCTCCCTTGATGTCGTACTCGGCCTAGAGCCTCAGGCCCCTCTTTCCGAAGGCCTAAGCGAGTATGGAACCAATGAGGGTCTCTTCATAAAGCCAGCAGACACTGATCTCGATGCCGCTATTGCTGCTTCTGAGCGACTTGCGAGGCACCAAGAGAAAATAGACGCCCTCGTGCAATCAAGTAAATATTAGTTGTACTTTTGTTATTATGTTATATTCTTATTGTCATGTCTTGACTGACATTCTTCTTTTTGTAACAGGCTTCACTACTGAGGAGGCTCTGGCGGCTTCCCTCAGGACTTTCGAGGAGGAAGAGAGGAATCGCGCTCTATTGGGCATTGGTATGTCTCGGCTCATTGAGTCTTCATTCTCCTTTTTATGGACAATCTAACCCTTTCCTTATCTCATTGCAGGGACCGCAATGTTGGTTCCGCAAGGTGATGCGGAGACTCTTCCTCGGCCAGCCACCGAAGTCCCGGCCTCTTCAGTATTGCCGCAAGAGGTCTTACTTAAGAAACCGATGATGGAAGCCATGACGGCTCTGGAGGTAACCCTGAATGCGGACGATGACACCTTGCCGAGGGAGGCTTCTAAAAGGTCTGTCGTGACGGCCCGGGAGGAAAGGAAACGCCTGATGCACGCAGCAAGGGAGCGTAGCGCTGCTTTGGCTGTGGGAGTAGGTTCAAGCTTCGTTACTCCCGCTGCTACTCCTTCAGAGGAGCTCCCGGTTGCCTTGTCTACAGCTCATAGACAGGCGGCACGTGCAGCTCGGGAGGCCAACGGTAAATCAACTTCAGGTAATGTGTTTTGAGGCTTCGTTGTCAAAGCTTTAAACCATCGGTTCTTATATATTTTATCCTGCAGGGCCGACCCTTACTGAGAGAGTGGCTGCGACCGTCGAGCTTGAAGGGGCGATGGAGGAGGTAGCTGCTGAACCTGGGGTGACGGCAGGTGACGTAACCGTAATTGCCGAGCCCGAGGTAATAGCTGACGAGACAGTGGCAACTGCTATGCCCAAGATAGCTACCACTGCCGAGCGTGAGGTGGCAGCGGATGAGACGGTTACTACGGCCGAACCTGAGGCAGCAGTGGACGAGATGGCTACTACGGCCCATCCTAAGGCAGCGGTGGATAAAACGGTTGCGATTACTGAGCCCGAGGCAGTGGCAAACGAAACGGGTCCGATTGCTGGGCCCGAGATGGCCGCTCATTCTCAAGAGTCAGGCACCGCCCCGATCATCGCTCTCCCGGCTTACGGTTCTTTGTCGTCTCCTGGCGTCGCAAGTGTGACAACGGCTCCCGTGGAGTCAAGGGATGAAGCGACGGGGGGTGAGACCGTCCCGATAGAGGAGGGAGACGCCGTTGTTGAATCAAGTGATGCCCTCATCACGGCTCTGATGCCGGCTGCAGATGTGGAACTACTTGAGACAGCGCCATCAGTTACCACCCTGACGGTAACCACCTCTCGGCCTTCTCTCGTACCGTCGCGGATGCTGGAAGGTATGGATTTGCGACCCATCAGTCTTGTCTCCTGGCTGTATAATTCACGTACTGACATCATGTTATTGCGTTTTTGCAGGAGTCCTTTTTGACCACCTGTACCAGGTGCTGCATCCCCATTTCTCCTTCTTGTCCGAGATTAGTCCGCCTGCTGGTGTCGGTGAGTATTTTCACTAAACGACGTCCTTTTTCTTTAACGGGCAGTTGCATTATTGCTAACTCTTCTTTATATTGCTTGTAGCCTTACGAATCGAAGGAGGGGACGAGGCTGTCGTTGCGCCACCAGTACTCCCAGCTCTGCCCCCTGCTGCAGCCGGTATAATAGACTTTACTTTTTGCGTGTTTTCTTTATTTCCTAAGCCAGCCTCTGATTATGATCTATTTTGCAGCAATCACATCGACTCCAGCCCCGTTCGAGTCTCGTATTATAATGCCGGCCGGGCCCTTCTCCAGGCGTCCATCATCCAAAAGTGCTGTGACCAGCCTACGCATGCTGAGCGAGTATATCGAGGAGTTTGACGTAGAGACTCCCATATTTGCCGCGGATTTTGCCGCAGAGGTTAACCCTATGTTGGCGACGCTCATGAACTTTCATGGTGAGGGCGTCATTGAGTCTTGGGTTAATCGCTGCCGGGAGATCGAGGCTTGCTTGCATGAGCTTGAGCATAAGCGTCCGGCACCTGAGATTCTGGCTATGAGCACTCAACGGGTGGCATGGATCGAGCAGAGCGCTTCTTACTTTGGCCATCATGAGCAAGAAGTGGCTTTAAAGCGAAGGGAATGCAAAGAAACTTCAAGCGAGTCTGCTCGACTGCATGCTGAGGTTGGCGCGAATGCTGCCCAGGTGAAAGTTATCTTCGAAGGCCTTCTGCAATGTATCTCTGATGGGTTAACATTGAAGCAGAAGCTCGATGTCGTTGAGCGTGATGCACAAGATCGTGAGGCAGCTCAGCGAGCCGTCGATGAACAACTCTCATCTTACTTGCAGCAGCGAGCCCAGGTCGAAGCAGAGTTGGTCGCGGCAGCAGATCTGGAAGAGGGGCTGAGGGAAGTGCGCGAGCGGCTGATTGGATTATTGAAAGCGCTTTCCTCTCAATAAAAATTTTGTATCATTTTTAATTTTGAATAAAATGTATTTGTTCTTTTATTCTTTCATATGACGTATTTTGTACCCAATCGAATTCATGAATAAAAGATACTCGTTCTTCGTAATGTCCTGTGTCATTTCTCTACTTTCTTCTTTCTTGCTGTGTTGTTTGCCATATGACTTTAACAAGTATATAACTGTCAGTCTTGGATTCTTTGTAGAATGGTGCTGGCTTAGAAAACAGGGTTAAGATCTGTCACCTAAGACTTTTTCAACTTTATGAGCCGTGAGGGTTTCATAAAGAATTCTCTCCCTACGGGTCGAGAGGATCCCGTAGGTGTAACTTTGCCTTAAGAATCGTGAGGATTCCCAAGGGCGTTTTCTCTTGAGAGTCGTAAGGATCTCACAAGAGAATTTTCTTCCTTACGAGTCATGAGGACCCGCAAGTGATGGGTGAAGTTGTCCTTATCCTCATTTCACGGAGTCAAGGGTTGCTCTGGATGTTTCTCGCGGGTTCACTGCCGTGTTTGGCGAGGACCAGACTCTGCTCTGGACGTTTTCCAGGATACCGTAGTTTAAAGACATCGTGGTCGAGGTTAAGGACATCATAGTCCGTGGATTTAAGGACTCCACAGTCCGTTGTTAGTTTTAAGACATCCCGGTCGAGGTTAAGGACATCATAGTCCGTGGATTTAAGGACTCCAGAGTCCAATGTTAGTTTTAAGACATCGCGGTCGAGGTTAAGGACATCATAGTCCATGGATTTAAGGACTCCACAGTCCAATGTTAGTTTTAAGACATCATGGTCGAGGTTAAGGACGTCATAGTCCGTGGATTTAAGGACTTCATAGTCCGTTGTTAGTTTTAAGACATCACGGTCGAGGTTAAGGACATCATAGTCCGTGGATTTAAGGAATCCACAGTCCGATGTTAGTTTTAAGACATCACGGTCGAGGTTAAGGACATCATAGTCCGTGGATTTAAGGACTCCAAAGTCCTATGTTAGTTTTAAGATATCACGATCGAGATTAAGGACATCATAGTCCGTGGATTTAAGGACTCCACAGTCCGTGAAATGTGTGGTTGTTGGGACCCGTCACCTCTTTGAAGACGTTGAGGAATTACAACGACAAATATCAAAGGAGTGAAGAGATGTGCCCTTGAACCGAGGTAAAATTAGTTTAAAATTATTGCGGTTGATTATTAGTTTTAAGACTTCACGGTCAAGGTTATGTACATCATAGTCCGTGAGTTTAAGGACCTCATAGTCCGATGTTAGTTTTAAGACATCACGGTCGAGGTTAAGGACATCATAGTCCGTGAATTTAAGGACTCGACAGTCCGATGTTTGCTCTGGATGCTTCCCACAGGTTCACTGCCGTGTTAGGCGAGGACCAGGCTCCGCTCTGGATGCTTCACACGGGTTCACTGCCGTACTCTGCGAGGACCAGGATCTGCTCTGGACGTTTTCCACGGGGTCAGAATTGACGTTATCTGCGTTCCACGTAACCAGGAATTTTGCTCTAAATGCTTCCCACGTGTTCGCTGCCGTGTTCGGTGAGGACTAGGCTCTGCTCTGGATGCTTCACACGGGTTCACTGCCGTGCTCTATGAGGACCAGGATCCGTTCTAGACGTTTTCCACGGGGTCAGAAGTGACGTTATCCGCGTTCCACGTAACCAGGAATTTTGCTCTAGATGATTCCCACGGGTTCGCTGCCATGTTCGGCGAGAACTAGGCTGCGCTCTGGATGCTTCATATGGGTTCACTGTCGTGCTCTGCGAGGACCAGGATCCGCTCTGGACATTTTCCACAGGGTCAGAAGTGACGTTATCCGCGTTCCACGTATCCAGGAATTTTGCTCTAGATGCTTCCCACGGGTTCACTGCCGTGTTCGGCGAGGACTAGGCTCTGCTCTGGATGCTTCATACGGGTTCACTATCGTGCTCTGCGAGGACCAGGATCCGCTCTGGACGTTTTCCACGGGGTCAGAAGTGACATTATCCGCATTCCACATAACCAGGAATTTTGCTCTAGATGCTTCCCACGGGTTCGCTGTCGTGTTTAGCGAGGACTAGGCTCCGCTCTGGATGCTTCACATGGGTTCACTGTCGTGCTCTGCGAGGACCAGGATCCGCTCTGGACGTTTTCCACGGGGTCAGAAGTGACGTTATCCGTGTTCCACGTAACCAGGAATTTTGCTCTAGATGCTTCCTACGGGTTCGCTGTCGTGTTCGGCGAGGACTAGGCTCCGCTCTGGATGCTTTACACGGGTTCACTGCCATGCTCTGCGAGGACCAGGATCCGCTCTGGACGTTTTCCACGGGGTCAGAAGTGACGTTATCCGCGTTCCACGTAACCAGGAATTTTTCTCTAGATGCTTCCCACGGGTTCGCTGCCGTGTTCGGCGAGGATTAGGCTCCGCTCTAGATATTTCACACGGGTTCACTGCCATACTCTGCGAAGTCCAGGATCTGCTCTGGACATTTTCCACGGGGTCAGAAGTGACGTTATCCGCGTTCCACGTAACCAGGAATTTTGTTGATTATATCCGCATTTCACGAAGTTGGGATTTGACTCTCGGTCATCTGTACACCGCCGAGTCATGGAACTGGGAGTTGCCGCTGTTCCGATTTACTTGATGTTGTGTCTGCTGCAATGAGACCAAGGTTGAGATGCTCTCCAGGCTGTCTGAGACCCATCGAGATTTTTCTTCTTCTGATGATGAAACCTGGAGTGTGATTTCTTCTTTGTTTGTGCCCCTGGATTGTATATAGGGATTGATGTAATATCACCTGTAGGGCATAAATTTTACTTTTATTTTTTTTATTTTATTTCTTTCCGCGATGCTCTATCATTTCAGCTTTTATATCGCGAAGGTCGCGATTGCCCCATCATTTCGGCTATTTTTCGTGGTGCCCAATCATTTCGGCGATTTTTTTATTTTTTACTCGCTGCTTTTTATTGCGAGTTGCCCAATCATTTGGGCTATTTTGCATGCATACATTTTTTTTACTTGCTGATTTTGTCGCAAGTTGCCCCATCATTTCGGCTATTTCATATGCATGTATGGCTTGCTGGCTTTCTGCTGCAAGCTTGGAATTAGACACCGATTTCGGCATCAGCATCGCTACAACTGGAATATTGCCAGGAGCGAATCATCACTTGCCTCTGTCGATACCGAACAAAGGTGGCTTAGCGAACAGGGTTAGGATCCTGTCGACTAAGGCTTTTGACTTCATGAGCCGTAAGGGTCTCACAAAGGTATTTCTCCCTGCGAGTCGTGAGGATCTTGTAGGTGTGTTTTCTCCTTAGGAATCGTGGGGATTTCTAAGTGTATGTTCTCTTATAAGTCGTAAGGATCTTACAAGAGTGTTTTCTCCTTATAAGTCGAGAGGACTCATAAGGGTTGTTCACCGTGCGAACATATCCCTAGTCACGGATGGGACTTGGTTAGGAAAATGTTTATTCGCGCCCGTGGATTGTATATAAGGGTCAGTATTGAGCCGCTTGTAGGGCAGTAGTGGATGTTGTGGGGGCTGCTTAAGAACAGGTTCAGGTCTTTGTAACTTAAGACTTTTGAATCTTACGAGCCGTGAGGGTCTCACAAGAGGATTCTCCTTACGAGTCATGAGGATCTCGCAAGTGTAATTTCTCCTTAGGAATCGTGAGGATTCCTAAGTGTGTTTCTCCCTTGTGAGTCGTAAGGATCTCACGTAGGTGGTTTCTCCTCACAAGGTCGAGAGGACCCTGCAAGTGTCTTTTAACGAGGTTGCGTCCTTTCGGGTTTTCACAAACACTCGCCGGTAGCCCTGCTGTTTTTACTCACGGAGCCCTTTCGGGTTTTCATCCGTGCCCAGTTTGCTTATTGACATACCGTTTTTTCCTCAAACGAGGTTGCGCCCTTTCGGGTTTTCACAAGACTCGCCTGTAGCCTTGCTGTTTTTACTCACGGAGCCCTTTCGGGTTTTCATCCGTGCCCATTTTGCTTATGGACATACCGTTTTTATTTTTATTTTTTTCTTTCTCTTCTTTTTTTTATCGGCTTCGGGATGCTGCAATCCGCCATAGTTTCTCGACATCTCGGTCAACAGCTATTTTTAGGACATAGTGGTTCGTTGTTAGTTTAAGGACGTTTCGGTCCGTCGTTAGTTTAAGGACGTTTCGTTCCGTCGTTAGTTTAAGGACGATTCGGTCCGTCGTTAAGTAAGCCGGCTACTATTTATAGAGTTTTTGCTTAGGAAGATAGCGAGCGGACATAGTCGTCATCGTCTATTATTGACCTAGGCCGTGACTTGTTAGGCGTAGTATTTCTTCAGGAAGCAGCCATTTATTGGCCTGAAGGGTCTTTCACCATGCATGTCCATGAGCAGATAAGCCCCTCCTTGGTAGACCTTATCTATGATGTACGGGCCTTCATAGTTCGGCTCGAATTTTCCCCACTTGGGGATCACAGGTCTTTTGACCACTAGTACGAGTTCGCCTTGGAGGAATGTGCTCGGCCTAGTCAATCTTTCGTAAGAGCGCATCATCTTTGCTTTATAAGCCTCCAGATTTTATTGCACTGTGAGCCGGGTTTCATCAAGGGCATCAAGCTCCTCAAGCTGAAGGTGAGCATTCTCTTCGTCCGTTAGCTCATAATGGACTGCCACTCGTAGAGAGGGTAACTCTATCTCGAGGGGGAGTACCGCTTCTGAACCGAATACCAATGCGTACGGCGTTGTGTTCGTGGCTGTCTTGAACGTAGTTCGATATGCCCAGAAAGCTTCATGAAATCTCTCATGCCAGTCCTTCTTATTTCGGGACACCGTCTTCTTCACGATCTTCGTCAAGGTCTTGTTGAAAGCCTCCGCTAGATCGTTAGCTCGGGGATTATAAACTGAGGAGTATCTCCAGTCTATGTTATGTTGTTGTGCGAAGCGGCTGATTTTGTGGCTTCTATAGGCTGGCCCGTTATCGGATATGATCCGTCTCGGAGTTCGAAACCGATTAATGACGTGCGTCTTGAAGAAGTGAAGAATATTCTCCGTCTTCACTTCCCTCAGCGGTCTGCCCATTTGGAGAAGTAGTCAGTCGTCGACAAAATGAATCGATGTCCTCAGGACGATGCCGGCTCGATGGGGCCAATTATGTCAGTTCCCCACATTTCGAATGGCCAGCTAGCCACCGTTGGATGTAGTGGGTTTGGATGTTGATGGATAAAGTCCCCATGAATTTGGCACGAGTGGCATTGCTTCGCATACTCGAGGCAGTCCTGGATCATCGTGGGCCAATAATAACCCATCCTTTTAATCTTCAGCTTCATCTTCGGTCCGGCTTGGTGAGAACCGCAGAGTCCGTCATGAACTTCTTGGACGACTCTTTTTGCCTCTTCAGGTCCTAGGCATCTTAGCCATAGGGAATCAAATGACCTCTTGTACAGTGTATCATTGACGAAGGCGAAAGATAGGGCTCGCTTCATGAGCTGACGTTTTGAGGACACATCTTCAGGTGTTCGATAGGATTTGAAGTAGTCTATAAAGACTTCTCTCCAATCCTCAACCATTTCTTGGTCTTTGATTTGCAGGGCCATTTGCTCAGTCGCTTCCTTTTCCTCGGATGATTCCGGAGATATTTCTGCCGGTGCAAGAACCCGACGGCTTTGCACAACGATCCTCACGTCATCGAGGTTCTCGTCGGCCAGTTCTTTAGCGAGCTTGGCTAATGCATCCGCTTTGCTATTTTCAGCACGCGGTTTGCTTTCCAAGGTGTAGGAAGGAATTTGAATCAGCAGTTGTTATACTCTCTCGCCGTACTTCACCAGTTCTGGTATGCACGTTTGGTAGTCGCCATTTACTTGACTGACGACCAGCTGGGAGTCTCCGTATATGAGAAGGTTTTCAATTCCCATGTCGATGGCGATCTCGAGACCTGCTATCAAAGCTTCGTATTCGGCTTCATTGTTCATCCTCGGCTCTGTTAAGGAGAAGGTCAAGTGCATTATCCCTCCTTGTGGGGTCATGAAGATAAGGCCTACCCCCGATTTGATTATGGGTGTGTTCTGTTTGCGCTTCTTCATGGAGGATGCTCCATCGAAATAAAGCTCCCATCGGGTATCACCACCGTCGATCGTGTCAAACGCATGTTCGTCTGGCAGTTCGCAATTCATAGGAGAATCGGCCGGTATCGGATGCTCGGCGAAGAAGTCGGCGATGGCCTGGCCTTTTACTGCCTTAAGAGGCTGATAGGTTATTGAGAACTCCATCAAGAGCAGGGCCCATTTAGCGAGTCGCCCCGTCAGTATGGCCTTTGACATCAAATATTTGAGAGGGTCCACCTTCGATATGAGACGGACTTCATGCGCTAATGCATAGTGCCGGAGTTTCGTTATCGTGAAGATTAACGCCAGGCAGTGTTTTCGATGGGAGAGTAATTTCTTTCTGCCCCCAGGAGAACTCGACTCAAGTAATAGAGAGCTCTTTCTTTCCCTTGGTCGTTCTCTTGTGCCCATAATGCGCCTAAGAAACCTTCGAGGGCTGTTGTATAAAGAATAAGGGGCTTTCCCTTGACCGGAGCGGCTAGGGAATGGAAAGCAATGCCTAAACAGTGGTATAACAAAAATGGAAAATACAGAATGTAAATGTGTACAAGAAATCTAAAGTTCTGGGTCGTAAGCTAGTTGGTCCAAATCCTCGCTGGTGGCCTCGATCTCCTGAAGGTCCGAATCACCTGACAGCATTCCAAAAAAGAAAGAGAAAGAATGTCGTCAGCGAATAATCGCTAGGTAAGTCCCAAAGATGAGGGAGAAGTAGAATAGACAGAGAGAGAGAGAGAGTGTGTGTAATTTTTAAAGTTATATTATATTGTTATAATATTGTATTTAGTGTTAACGCTGTTGTTTGTAACTTGGTACAGAAGAGGCCAGTGTATACGAGAGGAGTTTCGTTAGACCAGAGACTAATGGTGAACAGAATACAAGGAACCTTATATGCCACGGTAGAACAACAATTGAATTCAGGTTAGGTGTCTTAATGGTTGCAGTCTCATGCCACTTCTAACACCTTCCATACCAATCTACCCCTTAAACCTCGAGATGTCTTGATTGTATTGTTGGTATTGTATTTTAAATTGTATAGTCATGTATTGTAAATTGTATTGTCATGTATTATAGATTGTATAGATGGATGACTTTCCGAAACCATGATATTAGTAAATGGATGTAACTCGAGAATCATGTAGATAGATGTATATCTATGGTTCGGTTCAGTCAAGTTGAATAGATTGATAGATTGAACAGATTGAATATATGGATTCATTGATTCATATTGTAATGCAGTTTTATACTTGAATCTTATTCAAGTCAGATTGTATATATTGAGACTCAGTCTGAGTCAGACAATTAGAAAAGAAATTGAATCCTGAATTGGGTTTTGGTGTTATCGGTAACCGCTGCACATGGACGGCAGGATTTGTCTCTTTTTTAAAGACGATTACCGTGTTGATAACACCGTTTGTTAAGTTGTCTATCTTAAATAGGCAAGCACACATATCTCCGGCTCCCTGAGGCTCAAGAGACCGGTCCTGCTTAAACCTATGTTTACTAGGGTCCTTATTGTAATTTAGTATAACTTGAGAGGGTTTTATGTAAAAATAATTTTGTATAATTTTCAAAATACACCTCAAGTATTTTATTATCGTCTTTAAAGTTTTCATTGATGTATATTTTATCATCGTGACATTTCTAGTGAATAAAACCTATTTTTCATAATATATGGTATTTATTTGTAATATTGGAATTTGTATTGAATTTTCTTGTAAATGAGATGTTTTTCTTGAATTTTGGAAATGTGGAATTTTATAAATATTAAAAATAGATATTTTGATATTAATTACATATATATTAATTTATTAAAATATAAGTTTTATTTATAATAGAAATCACATTTTCTAAAGAAAATTGTATTTTTAAATCTTTCGAGACCGAATACTCCTTGCGGAGGTCTGCATCTCGCACCACTAAGCCTGAGGATGTGCGATAATCCGCACCATCCCGAACGGGTTCCCCGAAATGGTTTGTAGCGGCGCATTTTCAAAGATTTGTTAAAATACATATCTTGTAGAAAAATGTTTTTATAAGTTTTAGGTAGTTTTGTGTAAAATCGTATTTTCCCAAAACTATATTCCCAAAGATCATCGTGCTATATTATATATGAGTGTTGTGAGCAGGTAGGTCATTACCTCATGAACTATCTAAAGGTATAGGAAGGGTAATGATGTTTTTATATCGAAGCTAAACTACATGGTATTTTTCTGAAAAATGCGATAAAAATTACAATATACATTCTTTTGATATGGAACTTGTTCAATATATTTTGTTAATGATTAATAGTCATGTTGTGAGAGTTTGGTATTGTTGTTTTTAAGAAAAATGGAACTTTTAAAGAAAAACTGAATCGGAAGTCGGATTAACTCCGCTTCCGTCAGGTTTTAGAAATACAAGTTTTTAGATTAGAAAAAAGAAGAGGGAGGAGGGACTTACAGGAATTTGGATTAGAGAAGAGGAAGAGGGAATGGTAGGAGGTGCTGGTGCGTCGTTTCGTCGTCGGGAGCTCCTAGGATCGTCGTTGGAAGTTCGTCGGAAGTTCGCCCTTCGCTAACTCCACTTGTACACAAAAGTTCTAGGATTTTTCTTGAGAGTTTGGACAGAGTTTGTGAGTGAGGGGGTGTGGAATGGAGTGGTATTTATAGGAAAAGATTAGGGTTAGGGTAGATGAAAGGGTGTGAAAAGATGTATTAAAAATTGTATTAAAAATGGATTAAATAAGTGTTTTTATTGGCTCTGTAAATGTGCAGGGTTTTTAAAGTGTACAGGGGTTATAAGGAGACCAAAAGAAACAGGAGTTCAGAAGGGAATTCGACGATCCGACCGAGTTGACCCGGCGGCACCGGCAGAGTCAGCCGCGCCGCCGGCCTGATCCGGCCGAGTCAGGCCGGGTCTTGGGTCCACGTGTCCCTCGTCGTTTGGTTTATCTCCTGGGCCAGTTTGTTTTATATGTGACTTTTTGTTTTTAGGAGTTATGCACGTGTAGCCTTTTGGGCTTCTAAAAATTTAAAAGAAAATTAATTAAAAAATAATGTGGCTAATGGGATTTGAAATCTGGTGCTTTGGTTCAACAGTGCAAGGTCTTACCAATGAGCTACAAGCTCTTTCTTGCTATTAAAAAGCAAAACAAATTTATAACTTGTGCTCAGGCTCAAATACCCCTTACTGTATTTTTGAAAAAAATTGTACAGAAAGTTTAGGGTTGTTACAATACATTTGTATATATCAAATATACATAAGGTGAAGAAAAAAATTAAAATGGGTATTATATTAGTTAATTATTAAATCAACACTTGATTCAATAATCCAGTTATATCATATATAACCCGGCTAATGTAAAAAAACTCTAGATTAGAATACGGTATCATATATTCGTATTTAATCAAGCTCCCGTACATATCTCCATACGTGCCCTACTTTGTTTCACTTGAGCTAGGAAACCTATATGTGGGACTCGAACCGTCAATATGCTAGTAATAGGTAACGATCACATCAGATACCCACAAGCCGTCAGTGGTACTAGCTGGACATAATGGCTACCCATGTATTGAACGAATAGAATATCAACAAGCAAACTTGTTCAAACTCCTTAGAGCCTATAAGCAACACTTACCGTACAGTCTGGTCTCTTCGTCTGATATGTCTATATCAAATCTGGGGGTGGAATCGTTAGACCCCAATAACTCGATAAGTCATGCCGATGTGTGGCCTATAACCAATCGAGAAACTACTGATAACACTTATCAGTAAATCTCATCAACCCTGACCAGGAACATGCAATTATAGCCAATCGCGCATTGCACAACATCAACTCCCAATACCGGAAGAGAAAAAACCCCTCCTGTCGCTCACTGCCTCTATGTGATTCGGGACTGTACCCAAAAACCACATGTTCGCACGACTCAGTAGAGCCGTGGGAGGGTGGAAATCAAAGCACAGGATCTCGGGTCTACAGACTAACCTGTACAAGTGTCACCAGAGAACTGCTACTTGACAATAGGTATGATACCATTTAGGAGTTCTCGGCGAGTTCGTTCAGTGTACTCAGTCTCTAATAAGCACCTGTATACAATCTTTGATGTCAAACACCAATGGATATGGGATATCCATCGCCCCAATACAAGGTCAAGAAACGTATACACTAGTCTACTCTGGGACATCGATATCCTGTTTCGATATCCCCTCAACTAGAAACATTTAAGGATATGCTTATAGACTACCTAGGCCCCACTAGTAGGATCTGCATCACATTCCTGGCAGTCAAGCAAAGATCCTAGAGGCTTTATTAATTTGTATTAGAGACAGTAATAATAAGTAGAATCATACACATGAATGATAAAACCAAACCAAATAGTATAATATCATATTGAGAAAGATTATCCTGTAGATATATACATGTCCAACAATTACAATAATTTCCTCTAGGACATACATATCTAACAATCTCCCACTTGCACTAAGCCCAATTATTGGCGTATTTCATACCCAACATCTCAAAAAGTCGCTCAAATTGCGTCGATGGAAGGGCCTTAGTGAGTGCATCCGCAGTGTTGTTCTTCGTGTCTACTCTCCGAACTTTGATCTCGCGGCGATCAACTATCTTCCAGATCAGGTGATATCGCCTCAGGATATGTCTGGAACGCTGATGGGACCTGGGTTCCTTGGCTAATGCCATAGCCCTATTATTATCACAATATAAGGGTATTGGATCAATAATGGTTGAAACCACTCCAAGCTCTGAGATAAACTTCCACATCCAGATAGCTTTCTTAGCGGCATCATTTGCAGCAATGTACTCAGTTTTCATCATTGAGTCTGCAATGGTGTCCTGTTTGGAACTTTTCCAACAGACTGCCCCTCCATTGAGGGTAAATACAAAACCCGAGATAGACTTGTTGTCATCCTTGTCACTCTGGAAGCTGGAATCGGTAAAGGCCTCCATTTGGAGATCCCTATTATCATACACCAAGAACATTTCTTTAGTCCTTCGTAAGTACTTAAGAATGTTCTTCACAGCTGTCCAGTGTTTCTCCCCTGAATTGGATTGATACCTTCTTACTACACTCAGTGTGAAAGCTACATCTGGGCGAGTATATAACATCGCATACATGAAAGACTCTACTACAGAAGCATAGGGTATACCACTCATGTGAGCCCTCTCTTCATCAGACTTTGGACAGAAGTCTTTGGAGAGGGTGATTCCGTGACAAGCGGGTAAATTATCTCGCTTGGAATCTTCCATACTAAACCTCTTTAGTATGGTGTCTATGTACCTAGATTAGGACAATCCCAACATTCTCTTAGATCAATCTTTATAGATCTTAATGCCTAGAATGCATGAGGCATCACCCAGATCCTTCATGGAGAACCTTTGTAATAGAAATAGTTTGACCAATTGTAGTATAGGAACGTCATTTCCTATCAAAAGAATGCCATCCACGTACATATGAGGAATGTGACTGTACTTCCTACAATCTTCTTATAAATGCAAGCTTCATCTACGTTTTTGATAAAATCAAACTCTTTGATCGTATCATCAAAGCAGATGTTCCAACTCCGTGATGCCTATTTTAATCCTTAGATGGATTTAAGCAACCTGCATGCCTTTTCGCTGCTTCTACTGTCAATGAAGCCTTCTGGCTGATCCATAAAAACACATTCTTCTAAATCACCATTTAGAAATACAGTTTTAACGTCCATTTTCCAGATTTCATAGTCGTAGTAAGGAGCAATAACAAGTAGGATTTGAATGGATTTAAGTATAGCTACTGGAGAAAAGGTCTCATCATAGTCCAATCCCGGTTTTTGATGAAAACCTTTCGCTACAAGTCTAGCTTTATAGGTCTCCACCAGTCCATCTACACCAATCTTTTTCTTAAAGATCCATTTGCACCCTACAGGTTTTACTCCAGAAGGTGCAACTTCCAAAGTCCATACTTTGTTGGTGTGCATGGATTCCATTTCGGATCGCATATCATTCAGCCATTTCACCGAGTCACTATTCGTGATAGCCTGCTGAAAACTAGTAGGGTCATCATCTTCCATGATGCAATCTTCTCTATCACCATCAATAAGAAAACCATAGTATTTCTCTGGTGGGCGAGAAGACCTACTGGATCTATGGAGTGACTGAGATTCGTTGGGTTCTATTGAAGTTTCAGGTTCAACCAAATCGTCAGTGGTTGTTTGTGGCTCTGGGATTTCTTCCAGTTCTACCATATTGCCAATAGTATCATTTGTAAAAAAACCCATTTTCTAAAAAAGTGGTATATTGAGAAACAAACACTCTTTGTTCCTCCTTGTGGTAGAATAGATATCCATATGAATGTTTAGGATATCTTACAAATTTGCACAAAACTGATCGTGTCTCGAGTTTGTCTGGATTCTGCTTTTTAACAAAAGCAAGACAACCCCATATCCTAACTCATTTAAGAGATGGCCTTTTTCCACACCATATCTCATATGGAGTGGTAGGCACAGATTTTTTCGGAATCCTGCTTAATAGATATATTGCAGTCTCTAATGTATACCCTCAAAAGGAAAGTGGTAACTCAGCATCACTCATCATGGAGCATACCATATCTATTAGGGTACTATTCCTCCGCTCTGACACACGGTTGTGCTATGGTGTGTATGGAGGAATGAGCTGAGAGAGAATCCCATTCTCTTTTAGGAAATTAAGAAACTATGTATTTAAGTACTTTCCTTCTCGATCTGATCGAAGTTTCTTGATGCTCAATCCAGTTTGTTTTACTACTTCAATTTTATACTCCTTAAATTTTTCGAAAGCTTCAGATTTTTGTTTTAGCAAGAACACGTGTCTAAATCTCGAGAAATCATCAATAAAGGTTATGAAGTATGAATAACCGTTTCTTGCATGCGTAGACATTGATCCACATACATCACTATGTATGAGGCCTAAGAGTTCAGTAGCTCTCTCTCCATGTCCAGTAAACGGAGCTTTGGTCATTTTACCCTTGATGCAAGACTGACAAGCCGCATAAGATTTATATTCAAACGGATTCAAATATCTATCTTTATGTAGCTTGGTTAGTCTAATTTCGTTAATATGACTAAGTCTACAATGCCATATGAATGCTTCATTTATTTCTGAAGTCTTTCTTTTGTTTGTGTGCTGGATGTTGAAAACTATGTATTGATTCAGGACGTATATTCCGTTATTTAGTGTACCATATCCCATCAACTATTGATTTAGATTAATATTCATAACATTACTTTGCAATGCAAAATGATATCCTTCATTGTTTAAAAAATATACAAATATTATGTTACATAGCATAGTCGGTACAAAATAACAAGGATTCAAAATCAATATACACCATGAAGGCAACCTTAGGTGATACCCCCCCATTGATACAGCATCAATACTTGAACCATTCCCAAAGCAGAGAGTATGATCACCTTTCTTCAAAACTTTGCTATTTTGCAACCCCTGCACATAATTACAGATGTGAGAACCTAAATCGGTATCTAATACCCAGGATACAGAGTTTATTAAAAAACAGTTTTCGGTGACAAACACACCTTAAGCGGAAGCATCAACATGGTTCTTTTTCTTGAGATCGGTGAGGTACTCAGTGCAATTTCATTTCCAATGCCCCGTCTTGTGGCAATAGAAGCATTCATCCTTCCCTGATCCTGCAGCCTCAGATTTGTCTTTCCCCTTCTGCTTTTTAACTCCACCTCTTGGCTTGGTAGGTCTGTTCTTCTTTCCCTTAGTTTCAGCTTTTGGGACGGAGGAAGAAGATTGCCCAATAAGTAGAGCGAGAGTTTTCACCATTTTGAGCATGCTGTATGCACTGCTCAATATATTGAGAAGTCCAGGAAGTGATTTCTCAAAATTGTGCATGTTGAAGTTCACTACAAATTGAGCATAGGTGGGAGGGGGGAGAGACTGTAGAATGATATCAATATATTGTTCATTCTCCATGGTCCATTGCAGGTCCTCAAGCTCTTCATTAAGGCCTATCATCTTTATGACATGATCTTCTACAGATATACCGGCAGCTATCCTCATTTGAAACAATTTCGTGAAGTCTCATAACGAAGGGTACGAGATTGCTTCCCATACAACTCTTTTCTATGGAGAAAAATGGATTGCACATCCATCTTCTCATATTTCTTTTGATATTCATTGTCCATCGAAGCTAACGTGAGGCACTTTGTTGTGGTGTAGTCGATATCCCATGTCTTGCGGATTTCCTTATCCGCAACAGAGGAATTATGGCCTGGGACGGAAGGGGCTTTGGTAGTGAGAACGTATGAAACCCTATCATAGGTAAGGGCAATGTTCACATTCCTCAGCCAGTCTTTATAATTTGGTCCTGTCAGTTTGTTTTTCTCTAATAGAAGCTTAAGTCTCGTTATTGGTATCTGCCATTAGGAGAGAGAGAAAAAAACACTCTGCGTAAGCTGTTACATGATTAGATTGGTTATTATCTTATCCAATAGATTTCACGTACTATTTTTTTCAAATTTTCCTTCAAACCTTAAAAATAAAATTAGACAGGATTAGTTACACTCTATAAGTTCGCTAACCAGTCAGTCAGGCCAATATCGGTACTCCGAGAGAGGTTTCCCGTGCTGTCGCACGGACCTAATTAAAATAAATCCCATTTCCACAAAGGCATAACCCCGTTGACACCTTTTTAGACACCTACTGGATTAGCTAATTGTAAAGTATAAAATTCTCCCGAGAGTAACTATTACTCACGGTGGGATCGGGATCCAACTATCAAATAGAAGGTATGCAATTTCATTGCAAATTTCAACACTTGAAATTCCCGATATAGTTTTTACCTCTAGCGACTTATGATCTTAATTACGGTCAACAAATCATAAGCGCTAGTCAAGTTCTATCCGTCATTTCATGATTGATTTAGACCCATTCGTATAACCCTTAACTATAGTCAACAAAGTCATACGAATATCCTAATCGATCGCCTCATATGCTTTATAGGAAGGCATCACTTAGCTATTGTATACTACGCCTTAACTATAGTCAACAAACGTAGCACGAATACTAAGTACTTTACTTCTTAAAATGGCGGAGGGCTACGAATAGTTTTGATGAAAACCTTTAACGTGTTGAACTTAATATCGTTGTAGAACCGAGTGATTTGTAAAGGAGTGGCTTAAACTCCACATATAAAATAATTGCTTTTTCATGAAAAAGCTGAGTATCTTTTAAATTTTATCCTACAACATCTTTAGGTTTTTTTCTTAACATTCCCATCATTTTAGCTCTTAATCATCATAGAAGAAACGAAAATAAAACACACATATATGCAATCAGCATTTGCCACAGGGAGCTAGATATTCACCGTAAGTTTACTTAACTTACGGCAGGGCGGGATCAGGACTAGCGCGGATGCAAAACATATATAGTGTCTACTAGTATATCATATATATATAAGTAGCAGTCGTCTCACGCACTTATATGATCACATCACAGTACAACAGAAGAATATATATGAAATATAGGATATAGTAGGAGATCCGTGTTTTATATTAAGCCATTTTAACGAAAAACATGGATTCTACGGTCGTGATGAATAGCCAAGCCCACACCCCTAGACCCCTACGAGAGTGGAAAGCAACCTTTCCAATTCTAGAATTAGGTAACCGGTCTCGACTCCTTGAGATGATCTCCCACTGGACTCTAGAACCTGGTTACTTATGCTCTCCGCCTTAGGTCTATCCTAATGCGGAAAAATAAATAATATATATCGAATGGAGACAACAATCTCAACTCGGAAGTGTCCCAATAAAAGAATATTACATACAATTATTTACATGAATGAAAAAGAAAAACTTTCATCTCACATAAAACCCCAGCTATTCAATCATGACGATCCTATATAACATATCGATATAGCAACACAATAATATCACATGCCATCAACTTAAGTAAATATGCGTATCCCTAATGTCGTTGTCATATAGCAACGAGATTGAGGATATTGCTATATATTATACTTACGATCGCAGAAAAAAAATGTAAACTAAAATAATTAGAATCTGCATTTATAGACATCATAAACCCGAATTATCACATATTCCGAATTTCATGCCTAGTGCTTTAAACCTTACATTTAAGGCTCGAATTGAAAACCCTTTTCAAAGATTAAGCTAGGCAATTCAACAAGATTCCCGGTTAAAAGATCGAAGGCTCGTCAGGAACTTTAGTGGATGGCCAAGGGCGTCAACGAAGTGGACTTGGGCGGAACACCGTGGCCGCGAGCACCCGAGTAGATGCTCTCGGCCATGGGGTTCTCTTATAGTCACTTGATCGAGGCAAAGAGGCGTGGCTCTCTACCAGTATCTCCCGGCGAGTATTCGCGTATGATACGAGATTATGACGGAGTTTCGATTCAAATCTAAACTCTGTGGCAATTCATTAAATAAGGCTACAATGTGAGATTTGTAAATCAATAACTAGTTTTCGCAAAACTAATTAATGTGGATTCTAACTATTGTATCACACTTCCAAAACACTTTAGACGATATTAACATTTCGATCGATATTCTAATCATCAACAATTCACAGAAACCTCGACAACTTGAGCCCCATCAAAAATTCCCAAAAAATCCAGAAAGTGAAAGTAAAGCAGCACAAGAAAATTGGAGTTCTAATTCCATAAATGCGCGGCGGAACTGCGACCAAGACATGGTCTAGACGGCTGTTCCGCGACTACTTGATGGAATTAAGAGCTCGTATTTCTTGTGCCTCCATAGAAACGCCTGCTGAATTTTTTGAGAATTTTTAATCTTGAAAAAACCGAATTTTGAAAAATTGGACAGAAACTATCAAAGATCGGATTTAAAATGTCGATCGAGCACTTTAATTTCGTCTAAACTACTCCTAAATCTCTAGTTTGGCTCTGATACCATATAAGTATGTCTTAGCACCTCCACTAAGGTTTTAACAAAAGCATGTAAGCAATTTTAAAAATTCTATAGAGCTAAGTATATTAAACAAGAATCGAACTAGAGATTAGGGTTTCATAGCAAAGCAAAATAGAGATTAAAACTAAGTGAATGGAAACTACAACCTTTGTAGTCTTGTCATTCACTTCAATTGCTCCGAGTGGTAGTCCTAGAACTCTTCTTCGACTCCACTTGAAGGATGGAAACAAGCTTGTTCGAAGTCTTCGTTGTCAAAGATGATTCACCTCGAAACTTCTCGCTCTCAATCTCACACTTCAATAATCTAAGAATCAATGAAAATAACAACCTATACTAATTTTCTAGAATAGTGTAGCTTGATGAAGTGAGAATTTTTCTCATTAAAATTCTTTCTTTTCTTTTTTCTTTTTCAACATAGAAATATCTAGAGAGGAAAATGAAGAGGATGAACTTGGAAAATGAGAATGAACCTTGAGGATGAGATGAGCTAGAGATAATGATAATTATGGATGAATAAAACGAAGGAAAATAATGAGTTATGGTTCTTAGCGCCTTGGAGAATATATTAGAAGCCATGACTCATTTCATCTTTTTGTTTTATTCATATATATAAATAAATCATTTTCTTTATCTTTTCTTCCAATATGATTCTCATATTGCCATGTTCTTTGTATCATCAACCATGATACATTTGTATATATCAAATATATATAATGTGAAGAAAAGAATTAAAATGAGTATTATATTATTTAATTATTAAATCAACACTTGAGTCAACAATCTGGTTATATCGTATAAAACCTGGCTAATATAAAAAACGCTAGATTAAAATACGGTATCATACTCGTATTTAATCAAGCTCCCGCACATATCTCTATACATGACCTATTTCGTTTCGCTTGAGCTAGGAAACCTTTATGTGGGACTCCTAAGACTCGTCGATACGCTAATAATAGGTACACATCAGATACCCACAAGCCGTCAGCAATACTAGCTGGATGTAACGGCCCAGGTATTGAACGAATAGAAGATCAACAAGCAAACTTATTCAAACTCCTGTAGAGCCTATAAGCAATACTTACCATACAGTCCGGTCACTTCGTCTAATATGTCGTATATCGAGTCTGGAGGGTGGAATTGTCAAACCCCTATAACTCGATAAGTCATGCTGATGTATGGCCTATAACTAATCGAGAAACTACTGATAACATTTATCAGTAAATCTTATCAGCCATGCCCAGGAACTTGCGGTTATAGCCAATTGTGCATAGCAAAACATCAACTCCTAATACCGGGAGAGATGAAACCCCTCATATCGCTCACTGCCTCCATGTGACTCGGGATTGTACCCAAAAACTACTTGTTCACACGACTTAGTAGAGCCGTGGTAGGGTGGAAATCAAAGCACAATGGAAACCACACAAGACACTATGAAGATCTCGGGTCTACATACTAACATGTACAAGTGTCATCAGAGAACTACTATTTGACGATAGGTATGATACCATCTAAGAGTTCTCGACGAGTCCGTTCAGTGTACTTAGTCTCTAATGAGCACCTATGTACAATCTTTGATGTCAAACACTAATGGATATGGGATCATCCATCGCCCTAATACAGGGTCAAGAAATGTATACACTGTAGGGTTCTCTAGTGCCCGCGGCGCAGCAGAAGCACGGATGGCGAAAAAAAATTTCAAGCAAACACGAAGGAACCCCGAACCTAGAATCGAACCAAACACCTAAACTAGAAAACCAAGTATGCAAAGATACGGAATACTATCTTCGACGCGAGTCCACCCAATCGTGTAAGACCCCTCCATGCTCCGTGTATGTTTTCCGGATCATGCTTGAGTGGCGACTTCCTTTGCCGAAGAAGATCCACCTGAAGGAAACCGTTCCAAGCTCCGGCTTCACTTAGTGGAGCGACCGACGCTCTAAGCTCACTACGAATGGAGAGTGGGGATGTAGATATATTTTCACTATCATTTTCTCTCTTTTCTAAGCTCATGTGAGCTACCTAGAAGAAGTAGGAGATAAAGAAGAAGAAGCCATGGAAAATGGCTAAGTCTTTTGTGTAGGAAAAAACTGTTAAGCATAGAATAGAATGTCTTGATTATTTGCCACCATGCCACAATAGTAAATCCAAATCATTATACAATATAATAACCAAGGCCATCCCTCTATACCATGCTTTTTAACACCTCATTCTTGATTTTCTTTTAAAGGAAAATCAAGAAATGAAGCATCCATCTTCTAGAACAAATTCCGTATAAATATGGAATATAACCCGGTATACGTATCGAAATACTTATACGCGTATTCGTAAAAAAATACGAATAGCCAAGAGAGAAAATGAATAGTGAACAATAATACTAGAATATATATATTAAAAATATATATAAATTATTAAATCAAAAAATGATTTAATAATCCGGCTTAATCCTAAGCCGCCGGTATTATCAACCGTCCGATTAAAGCCCATATACGTATTTAATCGGACATCCTGTATGCACCAACATACGTCATCTATATCATATCGCATGAACCGGGAAAACTCTTTATGTGGGACTGTAAAGACTCGACAATACGCTGGCAGTGATTTACTGGATAAATCTAAAAACCACAAGCACGTCAGCGACACTAGTTGTACGTAATGGCTGCCCAGGTATCTGTCGAAAGAGAGGTCGACAATCACGTCCGTCCGTACCCTACTGAGCCTGAATGTGACAATCTCTGTACAGTCCGGTCTCTTCGTCTGAGAGTATCACATACCAGGTCTAGAAGGTGGAAACATCAGACCCTAATAACCCGATAAGTTTTGTCGGAGTCAAGCTCATCACCAACCGAGAAACTACTGAACTCATATCGGTAAATCTCATCTACCATGGCCACGGATTTAAGGTGATGGCCTACCAAACACAGCACGACATCGACTCCTAATACCAGGAGAGATGAATTCCCGACAATCACTCACTGCCTCTATGTGGCTCGGGACTATACCCAACTAAAACCTGTTTGCATGAATCCTTTGAGCCATAGTAGGGTAGTAATCAAAGTAAAGTGAGAACTCACACGAGACAAATGACGATCTCAGGTCAAAATACTAACCTGTACTAATGCCACTCGAGAACTTCTATCTGACGATAGATATAATACCATTTAGAAGTTCTCGGCGAGTTCGTCAAGTGTACTCACCTCTAATGAGCACCTGTATATAATCTTAGGTGACAAAACACCAATTGCTTGTGAGACCGGCCACAGTTCCTCGTCGGGGTCTCAAAACGTATACACTAGTCTACTCCGGAATATCGATGCCTGGTCTCGATACTCCCACGACTAGGGAAGTTTTAAGGACGTGCTTACAGAATACCCAGCTCTCACGTATATGATCGCCATCATAATGCTGGTAGTCAAGCAAGAATCCTACCGGCTTCATCATTATGTATTAGCGACACGTAATAACAAGTAAAATATGTATACATCAATGATAAAGATAAACTAAATAGCATACTATTATTTCAAGTAAGATTGTTCTACCTGTATAGGTCCTCCCTCAATTATTATAATCGCATGCCTGCAATTACAATAATTGCCTTGAAACCACTATATCCAACAATCTCCCACTTACACTTAAGGCTAATTATTGCGGTATCGCATACCCACATCCCGTGTGGTATTGAATATCCAATTTTTCTACCAATCAGTTTCTCAAATCTCGTTTGAGAATATCCGTGTTTGAGAAATAGCCTTAGTGTGTGGATCCGCTATAATGTTTCAACTTCCCTTCTCTATATCTCAAATTCACGGAGATGAACAATCTCCTAAACAGAGCGATACCCCGTCTTAAGAATTTTGTCAGGATACAAGATGGGACCAAGTTCATAAATGAACAACTTTATCCTACAAAATTCTCAGGCTGTATCCTTTGTTGAGTCATAACCAGCATCATGAACCATGCTTACCTCAGTATCCATATTGGAACCCTATCCAATATACTGATCCTCTGAAAAGGCAAAACTCAAAACTTTGACAACATCTCTGTCATTCAGATCACCTTAGAAGCCTAAACAGATAACGACTTCCGAAGGAGGCTGCCGTTACCAAATATCAAGAACATCCTCTAATGTTCATAACTGCTTCCCTTTGTTTCTTCAGAATTGGATTAATATCTGCTTGCTATAACAAGTGTATAAGCAACATCTGGTTTTGTATTAGACATTGCATGAATGACTCATTTGCCTAAGCAAATGATATGTCATTCATGCCGGTCCCTCTCCTCATCAGTCTGAAAGATGTCTCTTTAAAGAAAGTGACTCCATCACCTGCGGGTACACCACCATGCCAGGAGTTGTCCATTCTAAAATACTTTTAGAATGCGGTCTAAGTATTCAGATTGGGACACTTCCCAAATTTAGATCAAAAATCATAGTTCTAGTCACCAAAATCTCTGATATTGTATCCATATCCAACATGGAGAAAACACTATGTGACAACAAAAGTTTGACCAATTATCGTATAGGAACATCACTTCCTATCTGCAGTATGTCATCCAAATCTCAGGACAGTATTCCTGACACCCTTTTTACTAGGTTCATCTATTGTTTTGATAAAATCAATCACCTTGACTGTCAAATCAAAACAGATGATCCGTCTCTGTTATCCATGCTTTAGTCTACGTATAGACATATACAACTTGCATACCTTCCGCTGCTTCCACTGACTACGATAACCCTCTGCTAGAATCATATACAGGTGCACTTTCAAATATCCATTTGGAAAGATGTTATAGTCATCATCTTACCAGATATCATAGTCTAGATCAGCAGCAGCATGTCATATCCGTATGGACTTTAGCGTAGATACTGAAGTAAAAGACTCATCACAATTCACAACGGGTATTTGATGAGAATATTTACAGCAAGTCTAGCTTTATTAGGTTAATATCTTTCCACCTACACAGATCTCGAAAGGTCTACTTACTCATAATGGGTTTTATCCCTTCAGGAGTACCAACCAAATTCCAAAATCCATAATTTGCTGAAGTGCGTGGAGTCCATCTTGTATATAAAGTATCTGGTCACCTGAAAGTTACCACTTTCTATAACCTACAAATAACTAGTAGGGCCATCATAACCATGATGCCGACCTCCCTGTCACCGTCACCAAGAAAACCGAAGTATCTGTCGGATGGTTGAGGTCACCTACTAAAATCTACGGAGTGGCTAATGGATTGTCAAGTCCAATTGAATCATTAGGTTCTACTAAATTTTCGATAACCGTTTATGGTTCTGGAATCGCTTCAAGTTCTACCATACTCCCACTAGTTTCTTTTGCAAAAAAAAAATTTTCTTTTATAAAAAGGTGGCGAGTCAAGAACAATATAACTATTGATCTTGAAAATGGTAGAAACAAAACCCTAGCGAATGCTTATGATAATCCATAAACAACCATTACCGAAGCGTGCCTTGAGTTTGTCCGGATTCTGCTTTTAAACAGGAACCGGATAACTCCATATCTTAATAACCTCAAGATATGCAACCAATCTATATCCATATAGAATCAAAGCCACTAATTTAAATGGAACCGGATTCAAATATCATGCAGTTGTTTTCAGTGCATATCACCTAAATGGAAAAAGGCCAATACAGCATTACTCATCAATGAGCGAACCCGCGGATGAGTAACCTGAGAGAGAATCAAGTTCTCAATATTACTATGATAAAATACCTAGCATAAGTATCTATATCTTCGATCACTTCGAAAAATCCTGATACTTCCAACGTATGGTTCTCTACTTTATTCTTATACATATAAACTTCTCAGAATATTTGGACCTTGCATTACAACAAATGCATGTCTAAAACCTGAGAACTCATAGGTAAACCTGAATAAAATAAGAGTATCAACCCTTGTTCAGAAGGACACTGGACAACATACATTTTCATGTATAAGTCCCAAGAGTATACTATCTCAAATTCCGTGTGTTGTAGATTGAAAACTGTATTTTTGGTCGAGAATGTCTTATACCGTTATTCAATACACCTTATCTTATCCTCAACTGATAAATGTAAATGTTTGTAACACAATTATCAAAATTTAAATCTCACATTATAAAATAAAGATACAGATATATCATTTTAAAAATTTGTGTATAACAATGTTTATTCCAAACCAAATATTTATCGTTAGGCAAAACAATGTGATTTAATCCAATATCACCAATTACAACGAATTCCGAGATTGAGAATCAGATCACCCATTTCCTAATATTCTACTCCTTCTCAGCATCTGTAACGTCGTACAGAAGTGAGATCCAAATCCGGTAAATATATACCCCGGAGTCAGAATTGATTAGGAAAACAGTTCTCGGTAACAAGTGCACAGAAAATCTAAAACATAAATGTTTCAAGGGGGTCCGGGTATTCCTACTAATGCTCTTTTCTGATCCAGATTCATAACAGTAGTCGCAATTTCCTTTGCCCTCACTTCAATCCCTTTATATGTCTTTATATCTTACCTTCTATACACTGCACTTATGCTAACTGGTTTTCTTTTTTCCCTCTTTTCAGTAGCTGTCTAAGGTTTGGAAGAAGACCGTCCAATAAACGCAATAGGTGTACTCTCCTAATACAAGGAGCTCTCACAACCTGAAAGAAAGTAAAAAGAAGAGACAACCGAATAATACAATCTAAATTCTCCAGAACCAGTGGCCATTCTCGACTGAAATAATTTTTTCGAGTTCGTATGTAACTATACGATGGTCATTTCCAAGCAATATGGATCGTCGTAGTGATACGGAGTCTTCTGGAGAAATGCAAAAGGAATGTAGGAGTAGCAGGGATATTTGCGACTTTGTCGTGAATCATAACAATCCAAAACCAACGTGTGTAAGAAAATTCGGTTAACTTGGTTAATGAGTTTTAGTTAAGTCATGGATCGCTGTACCAGAGAGAGGGAGAAAGGAAATACTCAGCGAGCAATCTATCAAGATTAGATTGGCTATCACTTTATCTAATCAGGATGGCTCACGTTGTTTCCTCGAATTCTCCTTCAAACCCTAAAAAGAGAACTATTCGAGATCATATACACCTTATAAGTTCGCTAACCGTTTAGCCAGGTTAGTGTTGGTACTCCGAGGGAGATCCCCCGTGCTTTCGCATGGACCCAATTAATAACCCTGTTTCCGCAGAGCCGTAACCTCGTTAACACTTTCTAGACACTTAATAGATTAGCTAATTATGAAGTGAAAAATCTTCGAGGAGTAGTACCATACTCATCAGTGGGAATCGAGACCCAACTATCATCGTATGATAATTTTAATGGAATTCGACCAAAATTACCACACTCCAGAAGGAATGCGCATACCCGGCAAGTTTTATTTATATTTGAAACTCCCGATATGATTTTTGCCCCAAGCGCTTATGACCTTGACGAAGGTCAAAACATCATAAGTCACAAGTCAAGTTCAACCGATAATTGTCCTGATTAATTTAGACTCATTCGTATAAGCCCTTGACGAAGGCCAAAACAGCTGTACGCCTATCCTAAATTAATGCATCTACTTATGCTACAGACAAGTATATCCTAACTACCAAAAACTATGCTTTGGCGAAGGTCAAAACATATAGCATAATACATCTTGATACTCATCTGAAACGACTGAGGGTTACGGCTGGTTTTGGCAAAATACCTTCAACGTAATAAATTTGATATCATTGAAGGAACTCGAGTGGCTTTGAAATGGAGTGGTTTAGGCTTCGCATTTTAAAACTAACAACATAACTTTTGCATAAGAGCGAACTTCCCGTGAAGGGATCACGGCTCTTCCCTCATAAAATGAGGTGCTGGATATTCCTAACTGAATACATCAATGCAAAAGCAATGGAATACAACAGTTGTTTTGAAGAAAACCGAGTAGTTTTAAAAATTGGTTCCGACAACATCAATTAGGTTTGTTTTCCTTGCATTAAAGATATAATGAAGTCCCATCATATCTAGTTTCTAAGCCACAACACAAACAACCAAAATAGAATACTTTTATATGCCATCCGCATTCGCCATGGGGTCCTGGGTATTCAGCGTAAGATTACTTAACATACGGCAGAGCAGGGACAGGGTTCGCGTAGATGCAAAACATATAGAACCATCTACTAATATATAATATATATTTATATCAACATCACAGGAAGATAATAGTCATCACATGCAAATAAGAATCATCATATGCATGCGAACAACAATATAGAATATCAGATAAACTTGGAGCTCCACGTTTCATCTAAGCCGTAAATGAAACATGATGTTCCCCAGTCATATGGATAGCCCATACATAGTCGATTCTAGACCCCTACGAGTGCGTCAAGCCACCTGCCAATTCTAGAAACTGGGTAACACGCCCTCAATGAAATGAGTCGACCACCCGTCGCTTTCTAGAATCCGGTAACTTGTGTACCCCTCCGCGGGTCGAATCCTATAACTCATATAAGTGCGGCAATCAACCCGCCAATTCTAGAGCAAGACGACCCGGTGTCAACTCCATGAGATGGCCACCTGCTGCACTCTAGAACCCGGTTACTCGAGCACTTCTCCTGGGTTAATCCTAGTACAGAAATGAAATATATACAACAAACGAGGGGTTATCTGACACGACAATCCGACTGAACCATAATCAAGATATATATCACCAGAAACAAGTAACCGAAACAAGTGTTTAATCCCATCTAATAGAGCATATAGAAATTAAACAACATTAACAATACATCCACACACACAAATGAAGTCACGACAATAGAATTCCAAAACACAATTAGCGCACATCCCAAATTTACTAAGGATAAAAAACCAAGTGCGCTAAACATCCAAAAATAAAAGTCGAGTTTTGAGCCAATTCGGAAGTCCGAATCAAAATGAAATGCACTCGAACCTTCACGGGGAGTTAGAGCACGAAATTAACTTCGAGTCGGGGGCTTAGGGGGTACCTCACACTCGAGGCCACCATGAGGTGGCCAGGGGGTGACGCAGGGCAGTTTCGGGTCCCCACCCCTAAGATCACCTCGTGGTGGTCTTGGAGAGTGGGATGATTGTTAAGATTTTATGCTAGTTCTAATTACCGCAATCAAGAAGGTTTCGCTTGGTAGCTAGCCGGTTGAGTACGGGTCGACCTATGGAGAGATTGGAATCTTTTTCTTAGTGTTTAACGAATTAAGTCTGTATTGTCTGAGTTTGTTCAAAGTTACTATGTGCATAGATATGTACGTTAATAGAAACTTGTTAGGGTTAAGATTAGGTTAGTTTGAGTTAGGAGTTCACTCACTTCTTTCATTTGCCACTCTTGATATCGATGTTACGATAATCGGAAACAACGGGGATTAGCACAACTAGGAATGAAACTTGCGAGTATAAGCTAGACCTTCCAATGCTTAATTCCTTCCTTTTGGTCCTTGTCCATCCGTTCTTGGTTCTTAGCCATAACATCCGGTCAATTCAACCACAACCGATCTCACTAGGGTGTCACCGCTATCATATAGGATAGGGTGCCGTAGAGAGCGGATTGTGTTGCCTTGACAGGAGTTCAAATCAAGTTATTGGGCAATTAAAAGAGTGAGAGATTTCCTTCTCTCAAACTTTTCTTATCCCACCCTAACAAGTGAGAAAACTACCCACTCATTATAAAAAAGGAAAATAAAACAAGTAAAGAAGATAGAAAGAAATGGGGTAGAAAACTACAACTGGCTACTTGGGACCTCACTTAGGCAAGGAGCACTCTTAAGTATCATGGTTGCAAGGATAAAAAAAAGAGAAGAAGAAAAAGAACAAGAAAACCAACAACTACTTAACAAAGAAAATAACAAGCAATATATATAAAAACTAGTTAAAAAATTTATAAGACATGCATATAAAAAACACTCATCTTCATTTATCTCCACTCAAAACCTCTCACTACAATTTTAATGGAGGTAAGATGAAGAAAAAGAAGTTACACAAAATTCTAACAAAAACTAGTGAAAATATATATCCTTGATATGGCTCTAATATGGAGTATTTATAAACAGTGAAGTGAAGCCCTACGGTCTTTTTCTGAGCCCTTACGAAATATCAAAACTATCCCTGAAAAATTGGCACGAGACGCTACGTATTGGCCGCGGAATCGCCGCCTATATGGTGTGTAGACCGCAGAACCGTGATAGTTTTGGGGAGTTGAAACTCCAAATTTCTCTGGCTGCCTTGTATTTCTTTATTACTCTGTTTAGTACACTTATTTTTGCAGAATCATTCCAAAATACTCCCATATTTACAACAGTCCCTAAACATGAAAATGATTGGACTTTTGCCTTAATTTTTCTCGAGCTCCGCGTTGTTAACTTGATTCTCGTGCTACCTCTTTCGTCTTCTGTACTTGTTTGAGACACGAATGACCCTCGCTTGATCTTGTCTCCTGAACTGGTAAGCGGCACCTGGCGGATGGTGAGCGGAACACGTATTTTTATCCGTTGTTGGCAGTTGTCCTGAATTTGTCGTGAATGTTCATGATTTTCATTGTTTTGGACCGAGAACCTGCAATTATGCAGCAAACACGGATCAAAAATACCTACCTATATGCAATGCGATCAAGAATGGGTGGTATAAAAGTGCAAAAATCTGATATGAACAAATACTCCCAAATTTATCTTTTGCTCGTCCCGAGTAAAACCATTTTATTTCAAAAAGTTCACTTTCGTAGGCATCACGGTTGCACTTAGCGTGTGCAACAAGCCGTTAAACCCCTAAGTTGCCGTAGAGAAAGAGTTTTGTCTCCTGAGGATTTTCAGCGAATACTACCCACAAAATCCTGTCAAGTTGGTCATCGACTCTAATCCTACAGTTCAACATTCTAGTTAGAAACTCTATCATCCTAAGTTAGAAATATCTATCTCTTATTCTTCACACCTCCTATTTATTTAATTTAAGATCCTATACGTTTTGTCAGTTTATAAAAATCTCAGTTTCTCTTGAGTTTTCCTTCTAAAGTATAGTCTCCAATCCGGAATTTCTATCATTTCTAAGGAAGATATAAGCCTTATTCTTCATTCCAATCTTTTCTACAAACATCGATCATATACCTCTACGTGTGTGTAATTTCACCCCTACACTTAGGAATTCAATTCAAGCTATGGTATCCTTGCCCTAATACCTAGTACTTCTTTTTATTAATGATGGGCGGATTTGCTTACACTCTTTTCACGCAACTACTACTGCTTCTTGAGGCACTAATCAGCCGATTACAGAGCGTGTGAGCTTATTAAGGCATAAATAGCAGTTACCGGGTCTTGTAATATACACATTTCTTCTTCTTCTTCTTCTTTCATTTTTTTTCATTTTTTTTGAAGACCGGATATATTTTTCAACGACGCTGTTTTAGTGCTTAGTTACAAATACAATTTTCTTTTATACTAGACTTTCAGGCAAGATTATTTCTAGATATTCTTTACTATCCCAAGTTTTAAGGTGTGTGAAAGTGTAGTTTGTAGGGTATATACTTTCTGAATTTTGACTTGAGAATAGAAACTATTTTTCAGATTTATGCTTCAATAAAACTTTCAATACTTTCCTTTCATTTCAACTTAACTTAAGAATCGAACTCCTGATTACTTACTTCTAAACAAACTGTAAGGACGTATGTTTATTACAATTATACTTCAAGGAGGGTTATTTTTAGGAATTTCAATTACTAAGCTTAAGATTTAGTTATTTCTAACTAGTCAACCATCATGTTGAACTTGAGTCTAAATAGCCAACTTTGACACATTTTTTTGGTTTTTTATTTTTTCCTTTTTTTCTTTTTTTTTAGGTTTCAATTTTTTTTTTGGTTTTAGGGATAACAATGCAATACAGAAATATAAATATGATACAATATTTTTTCCTTTTTTTGTTTTTTTTAAGTTTCAAATTTTTATGGCTTTTAGGGATAACAATACAATGCAGAAATATAAACATTATGCGATGCGGAATTTAAACATGCAAATAAAAGAACAAATATTTACAAAAAAAATGCAGATAAAGAATGCATGGATACCTATTTACAACAAACCCCACCCCCAAACTTATGCACAACAATGCCCTCACTGCTGCCTACTACGTCTCCTAGAACCAGACGCAGTACCACTCGTTCCAGCACTACTCATACCAGCTCCACTGGTGTTAGCACCATGACCTCTCGATCTCGCTTTCACCCCGTGCCAACAGGGTAGACATCCCCTGCTCTAGACTTGTAATACGCTGATCAAAAGTCGTCAGCATCCTTAACACTCTCTCGACCCCTCTATGAGTACACCGCAGCGTTCTTACTCGGCGAGGGTCAGCTCCTCATTGCTCGCTTTGGAACTTGAGCTGGGGGTCTCTGCCATCACATCCTCGACCGGCTCGGTGCGCGACTATAACCCGTGAAGTCTAGTGTATGACGTAGACACACTCTCAACTAGGGGTCGAATGGGAACCCCCATATGCAAAAAGCATCAAACTCATCTAAAAGAAGGAAATAGTGATACAATTATGTCACTAATATTGGGCATGGATAATTGGCCGCTCCTTTGTCGGCGCCAATCGAGTGTAACAGTATGGCACACATGTCATAACTTGGATTTTTCATCATCAGTGTGTGCATAATGTGTAGGGATGGAGTGAAAAAAATGGTGTTATGTGAACTACCAAAGATGTTATTTTGTGCCCAACGGCACACGGTTAATACATTCGCATATAGTATATGTCCAAGAATTTATTTCTTGGGTTTCCTAGAACAATTATCGCCTATCAATGGTATGTAATCCTCAAATCAGAGGGTTGGTCGTGAGTGGGGATACAGGGTATCAAAGTTACTTCATGAATCAAGTTCCGATCTACCACAATTTCCCGATCCCCCCAAAATAAGCGTATAAACCAATAATTGGCTAAACATCCCCCTTCATTGCTCTCAAAAAAATGATCGACGATATTCGGAAGCGCGAATGTGTTGGAGATAGTGCCCTTATAGTCAATTATTGGATCACAGGTACGTGATTGCAATGATTGCGTAGGACCTATACCGGTATGACAGTCTTACTCAAGATGATAGTATGCTATCTGGTTTGCCTTTATCAGTCGTGTACATGATCAGGTGACTGATTACAAGTTACACTTTGATAAAGCCCTTAGGATCTTGCTTTACCACCAACAGTATGATGGCGATCATATAAGTGAGAGTTGGGTGGTTTATATGCATATCCTTAATTGTGGTCCCTAGTCGTGGGAGTTTCGAGACAGGGCATCGATACTCCAGAGTAGACTAGTGTGTACAGTCGAGACCCCGACGAGGGGCGGTGGCCGGTCTCACAAGCCACTGGTGTCAGTTGGATCACCTAAGATGTATACAGGTGCTCATTGGGTTATGAGTACACCGGACAGGACTCGCCGGGAATCTGCTAGTTAGTATTATATCTACCGTCAGATAGCAGTTCCCTGGTGACATGTGTACAGGTTAGTTCATCGACCTGAGGTCGTCATTTGTCTCGTGTGAGTTCCCACTGTGCTTTGATTTCTACCCTACCACGGCTCAAAGGAGTCGTGCAAACAGGTAGTTTTTGGGTACAGTCCCGAGCCATATGGAGGCAAGTGAGCGGATCGGCAGGGGATTCGTCTCTCCCGGTATTGGGGGCGAGGTCGTGCTGTGTCTAGGAGAGCCATTACACAAAGACCATGGCCATGGCAGGAGATTTACTGGTAGGTACTCCAGTAGTATCTCAGGGTGTTATTGGGCTTCACTCCGACACGACTTATACTGCTATTGGGGGTCTGACGTTACTAGCCCCCTAGGAAGATATGCGATACTCATAGACGAACGGACCGGACTGTATATACATTGTCACTGTTAGGCTCAGTAGGGTTTATGGATGAGTTCGCTCATCAGCCTCCCTTAAGGTCAGTCCATGGGCAGCCGTTACGCATTGCTAGTGCCGCTGACGGTTTGTGGTTAAACCCATTGCCAGGGTACTGACGAGTCATTAGAGTCCCCCACAGACAGTTTCCCAAGTTCGGGCGAAACGTTGTAGAGGCCGTATGGTTTTATGGCAGGGTTCAGAAAATGCACGTGCGTTTACGCACGTGTTATTTTTCGGGCAGATGATACTGGTCGGCTTTGGTTTAAGCCGGATCCGAGTATTATATTGAGTAGGTATAATATCTTTGTCTCAGTTGCATTTGTATTCGGTCGTAATACAAATGCGGGTATATTTATACAGTTTCGGGGTTATCCTGAAAGTCGTTTCAGGATCACTTTTAGAAGTTGCCAGTTTCCAGTTTTCTATCAGCCGTCTTTTAACATTCGGTTAAAGACGGATTTGTCTTTTCTTGAGATGAGTGTGGATTCTTCTAGAAGGTTCTAGAAGTGGTGAGGTGTTAAGTGACTCATTAGTGCCATTAATGATACATTTAATGCAAGGGAGAGTTGTATTATGTTCATTGGTTTGCATTAATTACTCTTTGTGACTCATGCTTTGTTGAATGGTTATGATAAGCTTTAGGTTTATTATCACCCTCCTTCTTTGCTCCTACACTCACTCTCCTCCTTCTCTATATAAGGCCGGCCCCTCCCCTCTCTCATTTGGTTACTTGATTCATTGGAAAAAAGATTATGATAGATATTTGGGGTGTATGGAATTCACAGCTCATTTCATTCCATCACCTGATTCCCTCGGCAACTTCATTTACCGATCGTCCACGGACTTGGACGAAGTGAGACAAAGTCATCTACTCATTCTCTACATCATTCTTGGTCGTCTCTTTTAGCAAACTTGACGATCGAGTTGCCTCAAGTCAGAGGCGGGAGCCCGTCTAAAGAATCGTCGACGTGGTGCCACCTCGACGAAGATATCGGAGATCGACGAGATCGGAGCAGCCGCAACGGAGCGTGGGATGATGGTTGAAAAACGAAGGACTCGAATCGTTCGGTATAACCTTTCTACACTCTTTACAGTTTGTTAGTCTAGCAATAATGGCAGATCCGGGTTAAAGTATACGATAGCGCCAGTTAAAAGTTTTTTTATTCCGCATTTGGCGTCTGTAGACGGCCGGGGCGCTAGCGTAGACTTACAGTGGTATCAGAGCCTAACCATTTTGCTATACTAACTTGTGCTAACGCGTTTAAAATATCGATCGAACCGGAAATCGAAAATTGCAAAATTCCAAGCTCACAGTTTCTGTCGATTTTAAATGGTCTCCTAAAATTTTTCTGCATGTCTTAAAAATCTGTGCAGGCTTTTCTAAGAACCACGTAGAAATTTGGGCACGTAATTCGATAATACCGCCGCGGAAACGCGGTCAAACCTATGGTTTGACCGCGCTTCCGCGGCAGTACAGTGAGATCGTGGCCCCAAATTTTCACAGTGAGTTCTCTGTTGGATTTTGTGGTTTTTGGTAAATATCGTTTTGGCCCAGATTTTGTTACTGTTCACCAGTAAGTCGTGGGGCCCACTTCTTGATATTTGGTCGATCGAAATTTAAACATGTTAGTTTACAGTGCTTACATTATATCTCCGACCGGGAATGTCATTTGATCTGTAAACCGCGTCTGATTGCTATAGTTCTTTTAGACGGGTTTGCGAACGTGACATTCGCGTTGATGTTCTGTGTTGTGCTGTGATGTTGCGGATTTGTTGTGGTGGATAGCAGTGTGCAATGGTAGTACAGTTTGTGTTTATTTATACATTTGATATTGCGGGGCGAGCGTTCAACTTGTGGACTGCCGTCACTGCCTGTTGTATAATATTCTTTTGGGGCACGACCAGGTTGCGGTCGATGTACCTGTTGTACTATTTTTCATTACTGTACTAGGTTTTGCCCCGCGACGGAGTGCACGGATAGCCGGGTTCGGGAGGGCAACGGGTCCGCATCTCATGGCTTTGAGAGGCAGAGGGGCCCTACTCTAGAATTGGCAGACTATTCGCCGCACTCGTAGGGGGTACAGGTTGACCCAAGGAGGGGTGCCCAAGCTTACCGGATTCCGTGAAGTGCTGGGTGGTCCATTCACTATGCTGTAGGGGGCTGCCTCGCTTCAGGTTTTGGCGGGTAACTTGCCGCACCCGTAGGGGTCTAGGATTCATTGCACAGGCTATCCACACGACAAGGGGAACGTCGGGTTTCAGCAGCGGCTCTGTGAAACTCGGGGATCCCAGATATCTGTATTGTTCTGTGATGCTTATTACTTTTCTGTAATGTTGCATACTATCACGCCTGGAGCGATTATTGTATATTGGTTTATATACTATTAGATGTTGTATATGTTTTACACCCGCGCTAGTCCAGTCCCCGCTCTGTCGTTGGTTAAGTAACCTAACGGGTGATGACGGGACCCAGTGACGAATGCGGATGGCATATACGTACATTTTATTTTCGTTCTTTTCTGGTGTGATTAAATGATGGGACTGCGTTGATTCTGATCAATGCAAAGTAAAGCAAACCTGTTTGCAGTTGTTGGAACAAATTTAAAAGGTGTTGTTACAAAGACGTTTCCTTTTGTTATGCATAGCGGTATTCAGTGGAATATCCTGCACCTCATTCGACGGGGTAAGGGCCGATATCCCTTCACCGGGACTGACCCCTTGGGCAGAAGTTTGCGCCAGAGTAATAACTTCACTATAGTCGATTACAAGTTGCTTTGCATAGCGGTATTCAGTGGAATATCCTGCACCTCATTCCACGAGGAAAGAGCCGAGATCCCTTTACCGAGAGTGACCTCTTTAGCAAAAGGTTTTCGCCACTATATTTTAAAAAGCTATCAGGTTCCTTCAGCGATATCAAGTTCACTACGTTAAAGGTTTTTCGCCAAAAACCAGCCGTAGCCCTCCGTCACTTCTTTTGGGTATTCAGTAGTATTCAAGCTATGTATTTTGACCAACGCCAAGGCATAGTGTTTGGTAGCTGCTGGGTATTCAATTGTTGCATAGATAGATGAGTTAGTTTGGGACAGTCGTTCTGCCATTTTGGCCAACGTCAAGGGCATGTGCGGGTGAGTTCAAATTGACAAGATAGTGACGGGTAGAACTTGGCATGTGACTTATGACATTTTGACCAACGCCAAGGTTATAAGAGCATGGGGCAAAAATAATATCGGGAGTTTCTAAAGAAACTGAAACTTGCCAAGTATGCGCATACCATCTGGAGTATGAGTAACGTGGATGCATTCCATCACGTTATCATGCGATGAGAGTTGGATCCCGATTCCCACTGATGAGTTGGTTTACTCTTCGGGTGATCCCGATTGATTCTTCTTTAGGTTTGGAGGAGAATTTGACAGGACAGTGAGAGGTTTCCGGATTAGATAAAGTGATGACCATTCTGATCTAGGTTAGAGTGCACGCAGAGTGTTTCTTTTCTCTCTCTCTTTGGCAGCGACCTTTGACCGACCCTAGACTATGACTCAGTGACCAGGTTGACCGAACCATCTTAAAATACTGGCTTTTGGATTGTCTGAGTTGCATAAGTCATTGCCACTCCTTCTTTTACCCTTTGAATTTCTCAGAACACCCGTATTACTACGGATATCCACTTCCATTGGATAGATCCATCGTATGGTTATATACGAACTCGAAGGGATTTCTTCGAGGATGGATCCAGGTTCAGGAGAAATAGAATTGGTTTATTCAGTTGTCCTTTATTATCACCTTCTCTCAGGTTGCGAGAGCTCCTTGGTTTAGGAGAGTACACCTATTACGCTTATTGGATAGTCTTATTCCAAACCATAGGCTGGTGCCGAAAGGTAGGGAATGAAGAAAACCAATTAGCCTAAGTAGGGTGTGCAGAAGGTAATATGTAAAGACAAAATAAAGGGATTAGAAAGAGGGCAAAGTAAATTGCGACTGATATCATTCACGACCAAAACCGCGTACTTCATCGCCACTCCTATTTCATCTTTAAAAGAATAAGGTATTATTCAGTTGTCTTTTATCATCACCTTCTCTCAGTTGTGAGTACTCCTTGGTTTAGGAGGGTACACCTATTATGCTTAATGGATAGTCTTCTTCCAACCATAGGCTGGTGCCGAACGGTAGGGAAGGAAGAAAACCATTTAGCCTAACGATGGTGTACAGAAGGTAATGACTAAAGACAAATAAAGGGATTTGGAGAGATGGCAATAAAATATACGGTTGAAGTCATGAATTGGATTATGGAAGAGGCATTGCTATGAATACCAGGATACCCCTACGAAACATTTTCATGTTTCAGTGCATTGTTAAAGAAAAACTGTTTTCCCGATTAGACACTTACTCCAAGGGTATGTATTTACCAGGTTTCATTCTCATATCTGTATGGTTTTACAGATGATTAGTGGGAGTAAGATATTGGGAATTAGGTGATCATCCTCATTATATCGGAATTCGTTGTAATTGGTGATATTTGAGGAAATCGCCAGGGTACAGTTTTCAACCTACGACGCACAGGTTTTGAGTTGTTTAACTCAGCGGACTTATACAGAGTATTGTATGTTGTCCAGTGTCCATCAGGACAAAGGGGTAGGTCCTCATACTATGTTCTGTTTACTTATAACTTCTCTAGTATTTAGACAAGTGTTTCGTAGAAATACAAGGTCTAAGTTTTGAGAAGTTGTGGGTATAAGAATAAAATAGAGAACCAGGTATCACAAGTATCGGGATTCTTCAAAGAGATCGAAGATGTAGATTCTTGTGATTGGTATTCAGATGATAATGATGGTTTTGAGAAACGTGTTTCTCTTTCAGGTTACTCATAATTGGATGGATTCCTAAGTTGAGTAATGCTGATTAGCCTCTTTCCATTAAAGTTGATATGCACTGGAGACAGTTGCATGATTTGAATATGGTTCCAATTAAATAAGTGCCAAAGTTTCTGTATTGGATATAGAATGGATCGTACCTTAAAGGATATTAAGGTACGGGGAGTTGTCCAGCTTATGCTTAAAACCAGACTCTGGATAACTCAGGGCACGTTTCTGTAATGGCTGTTTGTGGGTTGACCCTGGCTATGACGAGGGTTGATATTCTACCATTTGGAAGATCAATAGTGATATTGTTCTTGACTCGCCATAGTTTTAGTAAAATGGATCTTTTTCAGAAAACAGTAGTGGGAGTATGGTAGAACTGGAAGTGATTCCAGAACGACGAACGATTACGGAAAATTTAATAGGACCTATACATTCAATCAGGTTTGACATTCCAATAGCCACTCCGCAGATATGGTAGGTAACCTCAGACACCCGAGAGATACTCCAGTAGCCTCAAGGACGGTGACAGGGAGGTTCTTATCTACCCAGACTTGACACTACTGTTGTTCCAGGATATGAGACCCGGTAGGAGGGTTGTCGTAGTCAGTGGGAGCAGCGGAAGCATAGTGGGCAAGATGCTTATATCTATTTATAGACTTGAGCAGTTATAGCGGAGAAAGATCATCTAATTTTGATGTGACAGTCATGGGTTTGACTTCAATCAGAATAAGGGATGGATCTGTTAAGAAGATAGTAGGGTGTGATGTCATGGTATCTGGATGACATACACAGAGTAGGAAGTAAAATTCCTATACTACGATCGGTTGAACTATGGTCGTCACACAGTTGTTTCTCCAGACAGGATATGGATATAATATTTGACATTCTGGTTTCTAGATCTATGGTTTTAGATCTGGATTTGGGTAGTTTCCCAATGTGGGTACTTTGACAGTATTCTAATGGTTTTTAGAATAGTTCACTCCTAGCATGGTGGTGTACCTGCAGGTGATGGAGTCACCCTCTCTAAAGGTGTCTTACAGACTAAAGGGGAGATGGATGTACATGATTGGCAGATCACATGCTTAGGCAATTGAGTCAATCATGAGATGTCAAGTACCACACCAAATGTTGGTTTTGCACTAGATGCAATAAGTTTGTATTAATCCAATCCTGGAGAAATATAAGGAAGCAGTTTTAGAACATAAGTACATGTTCTACGGATTTGATGACGACAGCCTCCTTCGGGAGACGGTTATCATTCCAAGCTTCAAAGGTGACATGGTTGACAGAGTGATTGTCAGAGTTATAGTTTTCTCTCTGACGAAGAGGGACAGTATTATGGACAGGTGGTCCAAGAGGATACTATGGGTGGCATGGTGCCGGATACTGATTAGGTTCAGTGATCGATACAGTCTAAGAAGTTTGGATTTGGAGTTCATTTATGAACCAGGTCCCATCAGATATTGATTGGTAGATATGTGCGTGTTCAAGTTCTAGTTTTAATACCGCAATCAAGACGGTTTCGCTTGTAGCTAGCCGGTTGAGTACGGGTCGTCCGAAGGGAGATGGGAGTCTTTTTCAAAGTGTTTTTACGAGTTATGTCCGAAAGTTCAGATTTTGTTTGTAACTATCTAAGTGTGAAGTTGATATTTAAAGAGAGCTTGTTAGGGTTAGGATTAGGTTAGTTTGAGTTAGGAGTCTCCACATCTTTCGTTGCCCCACTTAATATCGGTGTTACGGAAATCGGCAACAACGGGGATTAGCACGACTAGGAAGGAACTTGCGAGTATAAGCTAGGCTTTCCAACGCATAGTCCTTCCTTTTGGTGCTTGTCCGTCCGTTCTTGGCTCTTATCCATAACCTCCGGTTAATTTAACCACAACCGGTCTCACTATGGAATCACCGCTATCATGTAGGATAGGGTGCCGTAAGGAGCGGATTGTGGTTCAATTAACGGGAGTTGATTTAAGTTGTTGGGCAAGGAAAGAGTGAGAGAGATTTCCTTCTCTCAAACTTCCCTTATCCTACCCTAACAAGTATAGAACTACTCACACTTCATAATACGGAAAAAATAAAACAAACAAAAGAGGAAGATAGAAAGAAGGAGACTAGAAGAATACGACTAACTATTTGCGACCTCACCTTGGCGAGGATCAAGCGTAAGTATCATTGTCGTATGTAAGGATAAAGAAAAAGAAAGAAGAAAGAAACAACAAGGAAATAACAACAACTACTTAACGAATTTAAAGTTACAACAAGCATAAATATAAGGAGACAAGCATGATAATAAAATGGTCTTCTTTATTCATCACTCTTCACTCAAAAGCTCACTTACAAGTTTAATGGAGAAGAGGTGAGAAGAGGAAGAAGAACATGTAACTAAAACCTAGCAAAAAGAAATACAAGAATTGGACCCCTTCCTTCACAGAATTCTGGGGTATTTATAGGCTGGAAAATGAGAAACTAGGGCAACAATACGGGCCCATATGAAAAGACCAAAAACCCCCTGAAAACCCTGCATGTTTGGCGCCAGAAGGGCCACGGAAGCGCGGCCAAGACCCCCCTTTGGCCGCGCTTCCGCGGCCGTATTGTGGAGTTGGGCTTTGGGCTTTTTGGTGGTGGCCTGGTTTGGTGTGAGCTTCATTCTGGTATATGTATTTTCTCATAATTGCTTCAAGAATTTTCCAGAATTTCTGTTGAGGGAAAGGTGGACTTTTTGTCAAGATTTGGAATGATTGCCTCGAGCACCGCGTAGATATTCTTGGATCTTGTGCTGCCATGAGCCTTGTGCCTGAAAACGACATTGATTTGACATTTCGTCTCCCTAAACTAGTATCTGGCAGCATACGGATGAAGAGCGGAGACCGTGTTTTATCTGTGGTTGGCAGGAACCCGGATCTTGTCGTGTTTTCCATGAATTTCACCGTTTTCGAACCGAGAACCTGTATCCTGCAATTGACTAGCAAACACGGCTCAAGAGTATCTATCGATATGCAATGTGATAAAAATTGGGCGGTATGAAAATGCAAAAATCTGATATGAACAAATACCCCCAAACTTATCATTTGCTCGTCCCGAGCAAAGCCCATTTATTCACAAAAAATTTCCTAACCTCACTATCGCAGGGAACGCGATTGCACTGAGCATGTGCAACAAGCCGTTAAACCTCTAGGTGTCCCTAGTAGGAGGAGTGTTGTCTCCTGAGGGTTTTCAGCGGATACTACCCACAAAATCCGGTCAAGTTGGTTTTGTAAAATAACTAAGATTCAAATCCTAAAGTTTTGTTTTAGAAAATAACAATTCTATAATCCTAAGTCTAGACTATCGAACCTTTATTTTTCACACCTCGCTTCTTATTTAACTACAGATTTTATATGTCTTTACGTGCAGTACGTATAGTGTCATTAAGTTCCCGAAAGGTCGATTAAAATCATCATGTCGCACAATAAAGCCCAGATAACAATTTTAAAAGGATCATATAAGTTTTGTAAAGAGTTAAGCATTTTTCAAGTTTCGTTTTCCAGTAAGGTTTCAACTTCTGAATTTCTATCTTCCTTAACAGGAAACTAAGTCGTATTTTTCACTCCACCTTTTTCTTGTTTTCATTTCATACACACCTCTGTGAATGTGCAATAGTCTTTATCAAAGAGTAAAACCTTCATATCTCCGTTAAAATTTTTTTTTATAAAAGCCTGTCTTTTATCAAGATTATTCTCACACAAAGAACCGTTAGGAATTTTAACTCGGAGAGAACACTTACTTGACTTTGTTTTAAACTGGACTTTCTAGGCTTCTTAGCGAGCTTTGGGCCAATGCACCCAAACCAGTTGGCTTTAGGGCATTAGGTGTAAAAACACCCCGGCGGACTTAATTACTCAAGTTACCTAGGTTCAAAAACAAAAGACAGTTTGTCGTGAAAATCAGATGATTCAATACGAACGGAGATATAACCGGCAGTTCAAATATTTTTTTTTTGTGGATAAAAGACGTGTTTAGTGGGTTTGGTGTGTAATCATTCCAATCAAGTTTTAGATGGGTTATTTTTCCGACTTAGCTCCAATTACGGCATCAATAACATTCCTTCATATTCGCTTTACTTCATAAACTATTCTTGACATTACTTATTTCAGAACAAACCTATTTGATCCTCAGAAAATCATTTATTTGTTTAAAAGTTTAAACATGAAAGACTTGTCATCTAATTCCCAAAATCTTACGACACGTGTAGTGTGATGTAAAGACGTATATCAGCTATAGTTAACTTCAAAGGAGAGTTATCTTTCAGGTTTTCAAAATCCAAACATAAGATTTAGTTATTCCTATTTTTTCAACAAAAAACCGTCGAAATGTTGAATCAAAGTTCTTCCACAAGCTAACTTGACAAAAAAGTTTTTATATTTTTTAGAAAATTTTCAGATTTTTATGGATTTTATGGATATTAATATGCAGATGCAAAATATACATATGAATGTGAAGGTAAGAAATGCGTACCGAGCGTACCCCCAAACTTAAACTGGACAGTGTCCTCACTGTCGTTACATGAAGAGAGCAGTTGGAAGGTTCAAAATTGTCGGTTAGTGATACACAAATTTTTATTTGTTTTTGTTTTTAAAGAAAAGAAAAAGAATATACACAAATATAAACAAAATGGTTTGTACATACCCCCAAACTTATTTGGAACAGTGTCCACTGTTCTTGGCTGGATAACCGAAGTTTGGAGGTAGGCAGAGGAAGATCATTCAGGGTAAACCGGCTCCTGTAAGAACAGGAGCTCCTCTGTTGGTTCGGCGCTAAGGTACGGTTTGCATCGGTGTCCATTTACCTTGAAGAGTAAACCGTCCTTTGGATTTTCCAAATCCAGAGCGCCTTGCGGATACACATTCCGCACAAAATACGGCCCTTTCCAGTGAGATCTGAGCTTTCCAGGATGGAAGTGAAGTCGGGTGTCGTAAAGCAGTACCTGCTGACCAGGTACGAAGGTTTTGCGCAAAAGGTGTTTATCATGAAACACCTTCGTTCGATTCTTAACGACAACCGCGTTGTCGTAAGCCTCATCCCTAAGCTCGTTCAGTTCGTTCAACTGCAGCTTCCGATGGCTGTCCGCGTCCTCAAGAGACAGATTCAGCTCCTTAATCGCCCAAAATGCGCGATGCTCGATTTCGACAGGTAGGTGGCAGGCTTTTCCGTATACAAGCCGATAGGGAGACATGCCAAGGTCGGTCTTATAAGCGGTTCTAAATGCCCAAAGGGCATCAGTGAGTTTCAGAGACCAATCCTTACGGTTCTTGGAAACCGTCTTCTCCAGTATCTGCTTGATTTGCCGATTTGAAACTTCGGCCTGCCCGCAGGTTTGGGGGTGGTAGGGCGTAGAAAGCTTATGATTAATGGAGTATTTCCGCATCAAGGCCTCGAAAGTCCTATTGCAGAAATGACTTCCATTGTCGCTAATGATCGCTCGGGGGTGCCCAAACCGTGAGAAAATGTTTTCTTTAAGGAATCTAACGACAACCTTGTTGTCATTAGTCCGGCTGGGCACCGCCTCGACCCATTTAGAGACGTAATCAACAGCTAGAAGAATGTACAAGTTCCCAAAAGAGTTGGGGAACGGCCCCATGAAGTCTATCACCCAAACATCGAAAATCTCCACAACCAAGATCGGTTGGAGCGGCATCTCGTTTCTCCGGGATATCCGGCCCATGTGTTGGCACCGGGAGCAAGTCTTGCAATATTCGTGAGCGTCTTTGAAAAGTTGTGGCCAGTAGAAACCACATTGCAAGATCTTCTCAGCTGTCTTTCTGGGCCCAAAATGCCCGCCACACGCTTGATCGTGGCAAAATGACAGCACACTCTTGAATTCCTCATCAGGGACACACCGACGAATAATCTGGTCGGGACAGTACTTGAACAAGTAGGCTTCGTCCCAGTAAAAGTGTTTTACTTAGGATAAGAAGCGTAGTCTGTCCTGACTCGACCATTCGGTCGGTAGCAATCCCGTGGCCAAATAGTTCACAATATCTGCGAACCAGGGTTCGCACGATACTGTCAAGAGTTGTTCATCCGGGAAAACGTCATTAATCGGAATTGGAAGCGAAGGCGAAGAAGGAAGTCGTGAGAGATGGTCGGCAACTACGTTTTCACATCCTCGTTTGTCCTTAATGACAAGGTCAAACTCTTGAAGCAAGAGGATCCAACGTATTAACCGAGACTTGGCATCTTTCTTCGCAAAAAGATGGCGCAGAGCTGAATGGTCCGTGTAGACAATGACTGGAGAGCCGATTAGGTAGGGCCTGAACTTTTCTAAAGCAAATACAACAGCTAAGAATTCATTCTCAGTTGTTGTATAGTTCAGTTGGGCGTCGTTCAGGGTCCGGCTCGCGTAATAGATTACGTGCGGCATCTTGTTGATGTGCTGTCCAAGGACAGCACCGATGGCAAAGTCGGATGCATCGCACATAATCTCGAATGGGTGCGTCCAGTCAGGAGAAGAGAGAACGGGAGCAGAAGTGAGTGAGCGTTTCAGTGACTCGAATGCAGTCACACAGCTCGAGTCGAAGTCAAAAGGCGTGTCCTTGGCCAGCAAAAGCGTCAAGGGCCTAGCAATCTTGCTAAAGTCCTTGATAAACCGTCTATAGAAACCGGCATGGCCAAGGAAGGCTCGGATATCTCTGACGCGTCGGGGAGGAGGCAGATTGGAAATGACCTCAATCTTTTCTTTGTCAACCTCTATGCCATTTTGCGAGATGATATGTCCTAAGACAATACCTTCGCGCACCATGAAGTGGCATTTCTCCCAGTTCAAAGTGAGATTCTTGTCCTTACATCGGGTAAGGACAGCGTCAAGATGCAGCAAACACTCGTCAAAGGAGTCGCCGAAGATGGAGAAGTCATCCATGAAAATCTCCAAAATTTTTTCCACCATGTCCGAAAAAATTCCCATCATACACCGCTGGAAGGTAGCGGGCGCATTGCATAACCCAAAGGGCATGCGTCGATAAGCAAACGTGCCGAAAGGACAAGTGAAAGAGGTCTTGTCCTGGTCTTTTTCGGCGATGGGAATTTGATTATAGCCAGAGTAGCCATCAAGAAAACAATAGTACTCATGTCCGGCCAATCGTTCCAGCATCTGGTCAATGAAAGATAGCGGAAAGTGGTCTTTCCGCGTTGCGGCGTTGAGTTTTCTGTAATCAATGCAAACTCGCCACCCAGTTTGGGTGCGAGTAGGGATTAACTCATTCGCCTCGTTGGTGATGACCATGATGCCCGACTTCTTGGGGACAACGTGAATGGGGCTAACCCACTGGCTATCAGAGATAGGGTAAATGATACCACTATCTAGACATTTGACGATCTCCTTCTTCACAGCCTCCTTCATGACTGGATTAAGACGTATTTGTGGATCCCGGGCTGGTTTGGCATCATCCATCAGATGAATGTGATGCTCAACGATCAGGGGACTAATCCCCTTGATGTCCGCCATGGACCAGCCAAAAGCTTGCCTGTTGCTATGCAAGACCGCGAGAAGGGCTTTCTCTTGCTCGGGAGCTAGAGAAGCCGAAATGATGACAGGGAGGGTCTCGTTCTCACCTAAGTAAGCATACTTAAGGTGAGACGGCAACGGCTTGAGTTCGAGCGTTGGAGGTGAAATGATGGAAGGCAAGACTGGTGCAAGGGTCTCGAACTCAAAGGACTCCAGCAAAGGTTCAAAACGAGTGTAGGCAACCGAGTCGGATGGTTCAGGTAACTCATCTGGAAAGTCGAAAGATTCAAACTCGGGTTGTGCGCGGCTAAGATCGTTCGAGAATGTGAAACACTCGTATTCGTTATCGGGCGCAGAAACAGCAGCAGGTTTGAAGAGAAACGCACTAGTGGCGTCAAGATTATCGTGGTCAAACAAAAACTCCTCGAATTCACACTCTTCTGGTGTGATCTCCTGGATCGAGCAGACGTCCAGTATATGAGCATTAGGTTCGGCGGGCTGATTCCCTAACCTAAAAATGTTGAGTTCAATCGTCATATTTCCAAAAGAGAGGTTCATTGAACCATTGCGACAATTGATCACAGCATTTGAGGTTGCGAGAAATGGGCGACCGAGTATCACCGGAATTTGATTCCGGGGGTTAGCTACAGGCTGTGTGTCTAATACAATGAAGTCGACGGGGAATATGAAGTCCCCGACTTTTATTAACACATCCTCTAGCTCACCCCTAGGATGGGTGATCGATCGGTCGGCCATTTGGAGAGTGCAGTGTGTGGGTTTCAACTCTCCGACGCCTAATTGCTCGTATACTGAATATGGAAGCAAGTTAACACTGGCACCAAGATCTAATAGTGCGCGGTTGATGTTCTTATCCCCAATGGTAATTGAAATCGTAGGACAGCCAGGGTCCTTCCGTTTTTGTGGTAAAGATTGGGTAAGGGCATCACTCACAGCACTAGCCAAGAAAACTTTCTTGGGTACCTGAGACTTCCTCTTTTTCGTGTACAAGTCCTTTAAGATTTTCGCGTAAGACGGGACTTGTTGGACAGCATCTAAAAGAGGAATGTTAATGTTAACTTGCTTGAATAACTCCAAAATCTTCTCCATTTGAGGATTTTGTTTATTAGACCTCAACCGGATTTTGTCTAATGCTGGAGGAGGAGATTTTGGAGTTGGAACGGATCCCAGAATAGGTGTTTTCGTGGAGTGAGAAGTGGGTCTGTTCAGAGCAGAAGAAGAGGAAGGAGAGCCTGTTGAAGAACGGAGAATAGGCTCAGAAGACGAAGAAGAAGAAGAAGAAGAAGAAGAAGAAGAAGCGGCGGCCGGGGTGTCATCGTTGATTCGCTTTCCAATGTTGTTTTGCAGCATCCTTCCCGATCTCAGTGTAGTCACGGCACTCACATTATGGTTTTGTTGTTCAAGAGCAACATGTGCATTATGTGGGTGACCGGGATTTGGAAGTGGTTGGGACGGGAGCTTCCCCTTCTCTCGCTCGCTCAAGGCCGCGTTCAGCTGTGCAATCTGGGCCTCGATGGTCTTGATGCTCTTCCCGTGTGCGGCGGTGTGTTGCACTAAAGATTGGATCGAAGACTGGATGTTGGCGGTGGATTGAGTCGATTGTTTAACAAACGCCTCCAGACTTCGCTCGAGCGAGGAAACCTTATCAGTGTTTGACGGAACAAAGTTGTTTGGTGGAAAAGAGTTGTTGGATGCAAAATTGTTCGTCTGGTTTTGGAAAGGTTGGGGTTGGAAGGGCTGCTGATATTGATGTTGAGTTTGTTGTGGCGCTTGTTGTTGCGGCGGAGGGCCCCTTTGGAAATTGTTGCCCTAGAATTGATTCTGATTCTGATTCCAGGCGAAATTGGGGAAGTTCCTCTAACCGGGATTGTAGGTGGAAGAGTATGGATCATTCCTCGGTCTTTGCTGGAAGGCAGCATTAACCTGATCCTGTCCTTGCGAAGGTGGATTGTAAGGACACTCTTCGGTCAAGTGGGAAGGATCGAAACAACAAGCGCAGATGGTATGAGGGGGGAGAACAGGGGCAGGAGCAGGAGCAGAAAATTTGCTCTCTATCGCTTCAAGCTTTCGTGTTATTGCAGCCATTTCAGCTTTCATCGCAATAGAGACATCAAGTTGGTGGATTCCTACCCTAGACTGACCGGTAGAAGTGGAGGTAGAAGAAGAAGAAGTCGGTCTGGTGCTCTCCCACTATAGCGTTTGCTCCGCAAGATCGTCAAAGAACTGCCACGCTTCCTCGTCAGATTTCGATAGGAAGTGGCCCTGACAGATGGTTTCAAAGCAACTGCTTCGTTGCTGGGTTCAGTCCCTCGTATAAGGTTTGGCAGAGTTGCCATTTCTCTATACCGTGGTGAGGACACTGAACAAGAAGGTCTTTGTACCGGTCAAAGCACTTCCAGAAGGGTTCAGAAGGAAGCTGGGAGAATTGGTTGATTTCATTTCGAATTCTTGCGGTCTTATGATTTGGATATAATTTTTTCAGAAACGCTTTAACAAACTCGTCCCAGCTGGTGATTGAGTGGGAAGCGGTGCTATACAGCCATTTTTCAGCAAGATCGCATAAAGTGAACGGAATGACCCCTGGACGTATAGCATCGTCCGACAGCTGGGTGGTTTTCATCATGGCACAGACATTTTGAAATTTATTGATGAAGATATAGGCATCTTCAGTTTCAAGCCCATGAAAACATGGAAGCATGTTGATGAAATGGGGCTTAATTTCAAAGTTGTCCCCATTGGCCGGAGGAAGAGAAAGGCAGGTGGGAAGTGCAGAACGGGTGGGGTAGAAACGATCCTGGAGCGCAATTCACTGCGGCGCTACAACAGGCGGAGGTGGTGGAAGATTGGTCTCCGTAGGAGGTGGAGCCAATCCAGCGGTGGTCAAAGAGATGTTTGGATTAAATCCCGACATCACGGAAGAAAAGGTTGGTGAAGGTGAAGGTGAAGGTGAAGGTGAAGATGTGTGAACAGAATTCCGGTCAACGTCGGAGTTGGCCGGCAAAGGAAGGGGTGAAAGAGGAGTGGATGGAGTATCGACTTCGGAGTCGATCGCGTAGTCGGTCGCGACTAACGTAACGCGGACTAGACGGGCGCTAGTGTCCCGAGTCCAAGCGGACATACACTAAACGAGTTTAGTATAGTCAAAGCGGAGAAGGTGCGGGTAAGAAAACGTCAATGGAGAAAGGCGATGGGTGGTGGGTGAAAATGGATTTGGCGACAAAAGGGCAAGTTTTTATAAAAGTTTTTGATTTTTTCTTTTTTTTTCTTTTTTTTTTAGAAAGAGATTTACAGAAATATGTACGGAAATACGGCTTAAGCAATTACAAACAAGATATGCACAATCACACCTAGATCTAGGGTAACCTAGGTCTACTAGACCTGCTTCTGAACTTGATTTTCGAAGTTAAACAGTGTCGAGAAACAGGCTTAAAAATACACCGATCACGGGGCCAGGTAAGTGCAGAGATAAGGGGAGGTTGTCCAACGCTTTCGCGAAGTTCCTTAATTAAATAACCCTTTCTCTTTCGGCGGTTGCGCCTTTAACACTTTCCTAGATACCCCGTAATCAATATACGGTTAAGCGAGGTTCTAAACACGGTTTATCTTCTCCTAATGAGCGCGAAGTCCTTAGGGCTGAAGTCTAGTATTTTTTTAATTTACAATGGACAATGCATATGCTTTAGTGATTTTTGGGGTCCTGGGAAGGGTGATGAAATCCCCACCCAATCTGGATTGGTTTCAAGCCCCTTAAGTCCGTATTAAAGAATGCAAAACAGTAACAAATCAACAGCAAACAATTTTTATTTGCGGCGCAAAGAATCCTGCACAAGAACAGTTTATTGGAAGGGGGAGAAGAATTTGCGCAAAGAAGCCTGTAGAAAACACAATTCAGTGGAGTTCAGAGGAGTGGAGAGAAGAGAAAGACTCACCAGAAAAAAAATGGGACCCTGAAGCCACTAAATGGCCGCGGTTCCGCGGCCAAACATGTGCTAAGGCCGCGGTTCCGCGGCAAGATGGTGGGCTTGGGCTTTGAAATTTTGTGGAGATGCTGGTCTATGTCTCCTCTGGTTGTCTGGATGTGTGGAATTCTGATTTGCTCACTGTATCTGCTCCAGATTTTTACAGTAGACCGGTAACTTCGTTTTTGTCCGTCGCGGTGTAGCCGCAAAATGTGGGTCTATCTTCCCACGTCTTTGGCACTGTACTTGAACTTCGTATTTTCAACGTCTTGGCCTCGGAACTCGAACCTTGTATTTTCCTGCACACTTGCACAAAAGCTACTCAAGAATAACAAGATGGTTTCTTTACAAAGTATGTATTTTTTTTTCGTTTTTTTTTATACTTACAAATTAACCCGAAATTACACAAGGAAATAAACTACCGTCTCCCCGGCAACGGCGCCATTTGATTGGTAGATATGTGCGTGTTCAAGTTCTAGTTTTAATACCGCAATCAAGACGGTTTCGCTTGTAGCTAGCCGGTTGAGTACGGGTAGTCCGCAGGGAGATGGGAGTCTTTTTCAAAGTGTTTTTACGAGTTAAGTCCGAAAGTTCAGATTTTGTTTGTAACTATCTAAGTGTGAAGTTGATATTTAAAGAGAGCTTGTTAGGGTTAGGATTAGGTTAGTTTGAGTTAGGAGTCTCCACATCTTTCGTTGCCCCACTTAATATCGGTGTTACGGTAATCGGCAACAACGGGGATTAGCACGACTAGGAAGGAACTTGCGAGTATAAGCTAGGCTTTCCAATGCATAGTCCTTCCTTTTGGTGCTTGTCCGTCCGTTCTTGGCTCTTATCCATAACCTCCGGTTAATTCAACCACAACCGGTCTCACTACGGAATCACCGCTATCATGTAGGATAGGGTGCCGTAAGGAGCGGATTGTGGTTCAATTAACGGGAGTTGATTTAAGTTGTTGGGCAAGGAAAGAGTGAGAGAGATTTCCTTCTCTCAAACTTCCCTTATCCTACCCTAACAAGTATAGAACTACTCACACTTCATAATACGGAAAAAATAAAACAAACAAAAGAGGAAGATAGAAAGAAGGAGACTAGAAGAATACGACTAACTATTTGCGACCTCACCTTGGCGAGGATCAAGCGTAAGTATCATTGTCGTATGTAAGGATAAAGAAAAAGAAAGAAGAAAGAAACAACAAGGAAATAACAACAACTACTTAACGAATTTAAAGTTACAACAAGCATAAATATAAGGAGACAAGCATGATAATAAAATGGTCTTCTTTATTCATCACTCTTCACTCAAAATTTCACTTACAAGTTTAATGGAGAAGAGGTGAGAAGAGGAAGAAGAACATGTAACTAAAACCTAGCAAAAAGAAATACAAGAATTGGACCCCTTCCTTCACAGAATTCTGGGGTATTTATAGGCTGGAAAATGAGAAACTAGGGCAACAATACGGGCCCATATGAAAAGACCAAAAACCCCCTGAAAACCCTGCATGTTTGGCGCCAGAAGGTCCGCGGAAGCGCGGCCAAGACCCCCCTTTGGCCGCGCTTCCGCGGCCGTATTGTGGAGTTGGGCTTTGGGCTTTTTGGTGGTGGCCTGGTTTGGTGTGAGCTTCATTCTGGTATATGTATTTTCTCATAATTGCTTCAAGAATTTTCCAGAATTTCTGTTGAGGGAAAGGTGGACTTTTTGTCAAGATTTGGAATGATTGCCTCGAGCACCGCGTAGATATTCTTGGATCTTGTGCTGCCATGAGCCTTGTGCCTGAAAACGACATTGATTTGACATTTCGTCTCCCTAAACTGGTATCTGGCAGCATACGGATGAAGAGCGGAGACCGTGTTTTATCTGTGGTTGGCAGGAACCCGGATCTTGTCGTGTTTTCCATGAATTTCACCGTTTTCGAACCGAGAACCTGTATCCTGCAATTGACTAGCAAACACGGCTCAAGAGTATCTATCGATATGCAATGTGATAAAAATTGGGCGGTATGAAAATGCAAAAATCTGATATGAACAGATATCCAGACATATTCTAAGACAGGTATTACTCATTTCGGGAGATGGCTTTCTCCGCGAACTTGAGATTAAGAGAGATATAGAAAGAAACTTCTAGGCGGATCCACTCACTAAGGCTATTTCTCGAACACTATAGTTTTACAAACGGGCTTTGTGATACTGATTAGTAGAGGAGTTGGATGTTCGGTTTCACACGGGCTGTGAGTAGTCGACATTGCAATAATTAGCCTTAAGTGCAAGTGGGAGATTGTTGGAGATAGTGCCCTCATAGTCAATTATTGGATCATAGGTACGTGATTGCAATGATTGCGGAGGACCTATACCGGTATGACAGTCTTACTCAAGATGATAGTATGCTATCTGGTTTGCCTTTATCAGTCGTGTACATGATCAGGTGACTGATTACATGTTACACTTTGATAGAGCCCTTAGGATCTTGCTTTACCACCAACAGTATGATGGCGATCATATAAGTGAGAGTTGGGTGGTTTATATGCATATCCTTAATTGTGGTCCCTAGTCGTGGGAGTTTCGAGACAGGGCATCGATACTCCGGAGTAGACTAGTGTGTACAGTCGAGACCCCGACGAGGGGCGGTGGCTGGTCTCACAAGCCACTGGTGTCAGTTGGATCACCTAAGATGTATACAGGTGCTCATTGGGCTATGAGTACACCGGACATGACTCGCCGGGAATCTGCTAGTTAGTATTATATCTACCGTCAGATAGCAGTTCCCTGGTGACATGTGTACAGGTTAGTTCATCGACCTGAGGTCGTCATTTGTCTCGTGTGAGTTCCCACTGTGCTTTGATTTCTACCCTACCACGGCTCAAAGGAGTCGTGCAAACAGGTAGTTTTTGGGTACAGTCCCGAGCCATATGGAGGCACATGAGCGGATCGGCAGGGGATTCGTCTCTTCCGGTATTGGGGGCGAGGTTGTGCTGTGTCTAGGAGAGCCATTACACAAAGTCCATGGCCATGGCAGGAGATTTACTGGTAGGTACTCCAGTAGTATCTCAGGGTGTTATTGGGCTTCACTCCGACACGACTTATACTGCTATTGGGGGTCTGACGTTACTAGCCCCCTAGGCAGATATGCGATACTCATAGACGAACGGACCGGACTGTATATACATTGTCAGTGTTAGGCTCAGTAGGGTTTATGGATGAGTTCTCTCATCAGCCTCCCTTAAAGTCAGTCCATGGGCAGCCGTTACGCATTGCTAGTGCCGCTGACGGTTTGTGGTTAAACCCGCTGCCAGGGTACTGACGAGTCATTAGAGTCCCCCACAGACAGTTTCCCAAGTTCGGGCGAAACGTTGTAGAGGCCGTATGGTTTTATGGCAGGGTTCGGAAAATGCACGTGCGTTTACGCACGTGTTATTTTTCGGGCAGATGATACTGGTCGGCTTTGGTTTAAGCCGGATCCGAGTATTATATTGAGTAGGTATAATATCTTTGTCTCAGTTGCATTTGTATTCGGTCGTAATACAAATGCGGGTATATTTATACAGTTTCGGGGTTATCCTGAAAGTCGTTTCAGGATCACTTTTAGAAGTTGCCAGTTTCCAGTTTTCTATCAGCCGTCTTTTAACATTCGGTTAAAGACGGATTTGTCTTTTCTTGAGATGAGTGTGGATTCTTTTAGAAGGTTCTAGAAGTGGTGAGGTGTTAAGTGACTCATTAGTGCCATTAATGATTCATTTAATGCAAGGGAGAGTTGTATTATGTTCATTGGTTTGCATTAATTACTCTTTGTGACTCATGCTTTGTTGAATGGTTATGATAAGCTTTAGGTTTATTATCACCCTCCTTCTTTGCTCCTACATTCACTCTCCTCCTTCTCTATATAAGGCCGGCCCCTCCCCTCTCTCATTTGGTTACTTGATTCATTGGAAAAAAGATTATGATAGATATTTGGGGTGTATGTAATTCACAGCTCATTTCATTCCATCACCCGATTCCCTCGGCAACTTCATTTACCGATCGTCCACGGACTTGGACGAAGTGAGACAAAGTCATCTACTCATTCTCTACATCATTCTTGGTCGTCTCTTTTAGCAAACTTGACGATCGAGTTGCCTCAAGTCAGAGGCGGGAGCCCGTCTAAAGAATCGTCGACGTGGTGCCACCTCGACGAAGATATCGGAGATCGACGAGATCGGAGCAGCCGCAACGGAGCGTGGGATGATGGTTGAAGAACGAAGGACTCGGATCGTTCGGTATAACCTTTCTACACTCTTTACAGTTTGTTAGTCTAGCAATAATGGCAGATCCGGGTTAAAGTATACGATAGCGCCAGTTAAAAGTTTTTTTATTCCGCATTTGGCGTCTGTAGACGGCCGGGGCGCTAGCGTAGACTTACAGAATGCGTTTGGATGGTTGTACAATAAGTAATTCCATCCGCATGTCCAGATTTCGTTGCCAAAATAACTACCATACAGGTCGTGGGCGAACATTGCAGAGAAATCCCTCTCAAATTGAAAACTGTGAGCCATTTGAACAGAAAATACAATTTAAACAGTTTTAAGGAGATGAGATCGAAAAGACAGAGGGTGCATCGAAATAACGACAGCGGATGCGCGGTCTGGGGAGTGGCTGGCGGCGGTTGCGCGATCGTTTCAGCGAATTGATGGTGGTGCTCTTGGTGGCTGCTAAGGATTTGGGAGAAATAGGGGCTGAGGACTCGGTTTAGTGATAGAATAGAGAAGAGAGGTTTTTAAATGGGGAGTCAAAGGATGGTCAAAAGGGACCTTATTTGCACTAACACCCCTCTAAAATTTAGAATTTTTTCCTTTTTTTCTATGAATTGCCCTCTTCTCACATATTCTTGAATATTGACAAAAGAACCAGTCCTTTTTTTTTATACAAAAGGGAATTTCACCAGGCAAGAAATATCCGACACATAAAACCGAGTATTTATAAGACCAGGATGCTCGTCAAAAGAACAAAACAAAATGGATATGCACCGGACAAGAATATCCACACACACACACATACAAAAGATGGTATATACATACCCCTAAACTTATTTAAAACAGTGTTTCCACTGTTTATGGTTGGATAATCAAAATTTAGTGGTAAACGGAGGAAGATTAGGCAATGTAATTCAACTCCTGCAATATCAGAATCTCCTCCGATGGTTCTGCGGTAAGAAATGGTTTTATTCTGTATCCATTCACTTTAAATAGTGAACCGTCTTTCGGATTCTCCAAATCCACCGTGCCGTGCGGGTCTACATATCGTACAAGAAAAACTCCCTTCCAACGAGATCGAAATTTACCGAGATGGAAATGAAGTCCGGTGTCGTAAAGAAATACCAGTTTTCCAGGCGTGAAAGTTTTGAGCATAAAGTGTTTATCATGAAACACCTTCATTTGGTTCTTTATAACAACCGCGTTTTCGTAAGCCTCATCCTGAAACTCGTTTAATTCGTTAAATTGCAGCTTCCGATAGCTGCCCGTATTTTTAAGGTTGAAGTTCAGCTCTTTGATCACCCAAAATGCGCGATGCTTGATTTCCATAGGGAGGTAGCAAGCTTTCCGTACACAAGCCGATAGGAAGACATGCCAAGATCAGTCTTGTACGCAGTTCGAAATGCCCAAAAGGGCAACGGTTAGTTTCAAAGACCAATCTTTACAGTTCCTAGAAACCGTTTTCTCCAATATTTGCTTGATTTGCCGATTTAAAACTTCAGCTTGCCTACATGTTTGGGGGTGGTAGGACATGGATAACTTGTGATTAATCGAGTATTTCCGCATCAAGGTCTCGAAAAACCTATTGTAGAAATGTGTCCCGTTGTCGCTAATGATAGCGCGAGGGTGCTCGAACCGGGAAAAATGTTTTCTTTCAGGAATCTAACGACAACCTTGTTGTCGTTCGTCCGGCTCGGCACCGCCTCGACCCATTTAGAGACATAATCAACAGCTAAAAGAATGTACAGGTTCCTAAAAGAGTTGGGAAACAGGCCCATGAAATCTATCCCCCAAACATCGAACATCTCAATAGCCAGAATTGGTTGGACCAGTATCTCGTTTCTCCTGAAAATCTGGCCCAGATGTTGGCACCAGGAGTAAGTTGCAGTAATCATGTGCATCTTTGAAAAGACTTGGCCAGTAAAAGCCACACTGCAAGACTTTCTCAGTTGTCTTTCTTGGGCCAAAATGCCCGCCATATACTTGATCATGACAAAATGACAACACACTCTTGAACTCATTATCAGAGACACACCGGCGAATGATTTGATCTGGACAATACTTGAACAGGTAGCGTTCGTCCCGGTAAAAGTGTTTTACTTGGGATAAAAATCTAAGTTTTTCCTGACTCGACTATTCATTTGGTATGAGTCATGCCGCCAAATAGTTCACAATATCTGCGAACCATGGTTCGCAAGACACTGTTAAGAGTTGTTTATTAGGAAAAGCATCGTTTATTGGGAGAGGAAGCGTCGGCGAAGAAGAAAGTTGTGAAAGATGGTCGGCCACTACGTTTTCACATCCTCTTTTATCCTTAATGATAAGGTCAATCTCTTGAAGTAAGAGAATCTAACGTATTAGCCGAGATTTGGCATCCTTTTTCGCAAAAAGATGTCTCAGAGCGGAATGATCAGTGTAGACAACGACCGGGGAGCCAATGAGATATAGCCTGAATTTCTCCAAAGCGAATACAACCACCAAGAACTCTTTCTCGATTGTCGTACAGTTCATTTATGCGTCCTTCAAGGTCTGGCTCGCGTAGTAGATCACGTGCGATATCTTATTGACGTGCTATCCTAAGCTCGTACCGATAGTAAAGTCCGATGCATCGCATATAATCTCAAAAGGATGCATCCAGTCGGGAGAGAAAGAACGGGAGCAGTGGTGAGTGAGCTTCTCAATGATTCAAAAGCAGTCAAACAGCTCGGGTCGAAATTGAACGTGGTATCCTTGGCCAAAGAAGAGTCAAGGGTCTAGCAATCTTACTAAAGTCCTTGATGAACCGTCTCTAGAAACCGGCATGACTAAGGAAAGCTCGGATATATCTGACGCATTTGGAAGGAGGGAGGTTGGAAATGACATCAATTTTTGCTTTGTCAACCTCGATACCATTTCGCGAAATGACATGTCCTAGGACAATACCTTCGCGCACCATGAAGTGGTATTTCTCCCAGTTTAAAGTGAGATTTTTATCCTTATAACGGGTAAGAACAACATCTAGATGTTGTAGACACTTGTCAAAAGAATCACCAAAGATGGAGAAATCATCCATGAATATCTCCAAAAATTTCTCAACCATGTCAGAGAATATTCCTATCATACACCGCTGAAAAGTACCGGGAGCATTGCATAACCCAAAGGGCATGCGGCGATATGCAAACATGCCAAAAGGACAAGTGAAACTGGTTATGTCCTGGTCTTTCTTAGCGATGGGAATCTGGTTGTAGCCTGAGTAACTGTCTAGAAAATAGTAGAACTCATGTCCAGCTAACCTTTCGAGCATTTGGTCAATGAATGGTAGCGGAAAGTGATCCTTCCGCGTTGCGGCTTTGAGTTTTCGATAATCAATGCATACTCGCCACCCGGTTTAGGTACGAGTAGGGATCAACTCATTTGCCTCGTTTATGATGGCCGTAATGCTCGACTTTTTAGGGACAACATGTATAAGACCAACCCATTGGCTGTCTGAAATAGGGTAAATGATACCACTATTTAGACATTTGACAATTTCCTTCTTCACAGCCTCCTTCATGACTGGATTCAATCGTCTCTGTGGGTCCCTGTTTACCCAAATCAGAGCAAAGCTCTGTTCAAATTCCAAGGTGGGAAAAGAAGCAATACTTCTGTTTTTCTCCAATCAGAGCAAAGCTCTGTCTTGTAAATTAAAGTTAAAATAAATGAAGTAACGCTTCAGATCCCCTGCGCTGCACGCAGAGCGCCACGTGTCAAAATCAGACACGTTAGCGTAAGGAGCGCAGCGCCCAAGGTAGCGTACTCCATCAGAGCAAAGTTCAAAAAAAAAAGTAAAAAAAAAAGTGCGCAACCGCGTAAGCGCGCAACTGCGCAACTGCGCAGTGCGCTGCGCGACACGTGTCAGCGCAGCTGCACAGTGCACTGCGCGACACGTGTCAGCGCGCGCAGTTGCGCAAGCAAAAAAAAAATTGCGCAGTGTGCAAGTGCGCGACACGTGTCAGCGCAGCTGCGCGACACGTGTCAGCGCGCGCAGTTACGCAAACACAAAAAAAAAAGTGCGCAACCGCGCAAGTGCGCAGTGCGCTGCGCGACACGTGTCAGCGCAGCTGCGCAGTGCGCTGCGCGACACGTGTCAGCGCGCGCAGTTGCGCAAGCAGCAAAAAAAAAAAGCACAGCTGCGCGACACGTGTCACGCGCTGGGGGAGTTGCGCAAAACAGAATAAATCTTTTCTGTTCTTGTTAAAACAAGAAGATTTCTTCTGTAAAACAGAAGCCTTTGGATTAAAAATCCAACGGTGGGGAAAATTCCCTAAATCATTCAGAAAAAGATCTTTTTAAACAAATTTAACTAATTTATGAGCAGTATAAAAAGAACCCCAGACCTCATTTCAAAATGATCAACACCTTGCTAAAAAAAAGAGAGAAGAGAACCCTTGAGAACTCTTGAAGAATAAAAAAAAAGGTAAAAACCTTTAAAAGAAGAGAAAATTCTCTTATGAATAAGATCATGGATCTTCAACAATAAATAAATAAATAAATAAATAAATAAAATAGTGCCTTGCACTTGTTTTATGAACCATCGGTTCTTGAACCTAAAAGGTTCTTAAATTAATGGTCCTTTGCACTTTCATGAACCTTTGGTTCTTTGATATAAGAAAAACAAGAAGAATTTGTTTTTTCTTAGATCTAAATCAAATAGTGTCTTGCACTTGTTTTATGAACCATCGGTTCTTGAACCTAAAAGGTTCTTAAATTAATAGTGCTTTGCACTTTTATGAACCTTTGGTTCTCTGAGATAAGAAAAACAAGAAAAAAACTTGTTTTTTTTTTCTAAGATCTAAATCAAATAGTGCTTTGCACTTCTTTTATGAACCATCGGTTCTTGAATCTAAAAGATTCTCAAATTAACAGTGCTTTGCACAAATGCAATGCATTACTTAAAGGGCCAGGCCCAAATCAAAATGACCTGACAGGCCAAAATAAATTGCAAGGCAATAAATGGGCAGAGCCCAAATAAATTGATGATTTGCATCCTTTATACAAGGGCAGAGCCCAAATGAAATTGATGCTCTGCATCATTTATAAAGGGCAGAGCCCAAAACAAATTGATGCCCTGCATCTTTTCTGGGCAAAGCCCAAATAAAAATAAAAACAAATGCAAATAAAATATTGGACATTTTTAACTGGACTTAGCCCAATCGTGGCCATAAGTCCTTAAACTAAATTAACTGAGCAAAACGGCTCTCCTAAACCAATCCACATCCGGTTCAAGGGTACATCTCCGAACTCCTTTGATATCCATCGTTGTAATTCCTCAACGACGTCAAAGAGGTGACGGGTCCCAACGACCACACACCCATACGGACTGCGGGGTCCTTAAACTCGTGGACCGAAACGTCCCTAAACTAATATCGGACCGGAACGTCCCTAAACTAATATCGGACCGGAATGTCCCTAAACTGGAATATGGACCACCACGTCCCTAAACTGGCACAATAGAGCCCAAATGCTCTTTTGTCGGATCTAAACGGTCCCGTTAAGTTGATCTTAGTCTCAAACTGGACTAACGTATCCTTAACAAACGTTTGAGTCGATCTTAGCCTCAAAAATGGCTAACGTATCCTCCAAACAGACTTTAGTCCCAAATTGGACTATGAATCTCCCAAACTGGAACAATAGAGCCCAAACGCTCTTTTGTCGGATCTAAACGATCACGTTAAGTTGATCTTAGTCTCAAACAGGACTATCGTATCCTTAACGAACGTTTAAGTTGATCTTAGCCGCAACGCGACTAATGCATCCTTAAACTAAAAACACCAAACCCAAATCTAAGTAAATACGGATTTGGACTAATCCACGTCCTACGGGCGACGGCATTACTCAGTCTCCGTATACAATCCACGGGCAACCACGAACAAAACAAACACCCACGACACGAAGTGAAATTCTGGAGAAGGAGAAAGTTGTTACCGCGACGCGGTAGCGTAATTAACTGCAGGGGCTTGCGCCTGCAGGGAAGAGCGTCCCCACAATCAAAAACCCCTCAAGCGAGGGGGAATCTGACGAAGTCTGCTACATCGGCCGCATCCGTCTAAACCTCCGATACAAGGTGCCATAAATCAACTTGGCATCTTCGGAGAGGTAGACGGATAAAACCAAATAGCGTCTGCCCCGAATCTCAGCGTCAGGACATCGCGGTCCTGTGCGCCGCCTTTCGGAGGGGAACAGATTCTGGCACGCCCGGTGGGACCTTTTCCTCTTTCCACTCCACACTTCGTATGTCGTGTTCGCGAACAAATCGCGGTTTGCTGTGATTGCCTGTGGATTCAAGGTACTAAGATTTGGTGTCTTGCTCCGTGCAGAAAACAGAAGATCAATGGCTTCGAACTGCATCGCCTGCAGCAACAACTCTCGCTCCGTCATTACTGGAGGAGTGACTTATGGGCCCCAAGCGGCCTCCCTTTTCAAAATGCCGGTGGAGCAGGTGGCTCAAGCCACCACTAGACTATTTTTTGGGACCATGCTCCCACCAATGAGCTTCAACGCCCCAATGACATTGCAAGAAGCTCCAAAGAAGTCGGTTTTCGATCGACTTACCACTGCTGCGTCCCCTCTCAATAGGTCGCCCAACTCTACTGCTTCAGGTTTTAATGGATTAGGCCAGAGCTCCATCGGGCCCATGAAGAAGCCTGCCATACCAGAAGGCGTTATCCCGAAGCGGATAGCCATCCCAACTCCCGTTCTTGGCGAAGTCACCAAGGTTGCTTCCCATGTTCGAAAGCCAGCTTCTGACAGGTTGGCCGTCCCCGTTCAACGGACGTCGATCTTTAAAAGGCTGGTACCAGCATATTCTGACCAACACAGGGGGCATGAGGAGGTCACCCCTATATCTGAAACAATTCCATCAGCACGACATGCTCGACGTCGCTACTGGCGCCGAGTGAGGAAGGCTGGGGGCAACTCCCCCTCTGGACTTACTCTTGCAACTCTAATGGTTGGGATCGATACTGCTGTTCCAACCAAGAACAGCTTCGAACTGCTCAACAAGGTGCGCAGAAACTCTCCTACTGCGATGTTGAAATGAACTCCTTCACCTGTGGAGAATACTCCAGAGAAGAAGCTAGAGCAGCCCCCTCAACGGCTGTCCTCTAAAATTTACAAAGTCTGGCGATAGGTCCAAGAGTCGGTGATCGACCAAGACTGCCTCCGACGACAGAAAAAGATGAAGGTTCGGCAGGGGAAGGATTACTCTGTCAAACCACAAAAAGCAAAAGCTACTTGGGTGCCCACTACGACGGCTCCCTTAACTCCAATCACTCAAAAAAGGAGGCCGCAAAAAGCCCCCGTGTCTTCGGCAAATCGCAAAGACACCGAACACAAATGTCCGAAGTCTGGGGGCATGGTGGTGCACACTGTTTATATGGCTTCTGGAAAGGAGGAAAGCCGCACTTCTACGGGCCACCGACCGCTCACCCGATCCGTGACGAAAGCCCAGGAGCAACAACAAAAGCTTCAGAAAATGATGACTACAATGGCTGCACTCACTGAGCCAAAAGAAAGCTCTGAAAAGTCTTCGGATGAGCGTCAAGAACAAGAAACCGACGCTGACTTTTTACGTAGAGTCCTCGAAAAGAGGGACAAAGAAGCTGCAGAGCAAGCGGCTAACATAAAACAGATGGCGCTCCTCTTCCAAGATATGGTAGGGATGATGTTACAGCCAGACCCTCCTGCTGAAGATCCTCCGATCGTCCTTGAAGACGACAGGGGAGAAACGTCAAATCCTCCGCCGGCTCTATCAACAGCCAAGGAGGAGGCAATCTCCAAAGTTGACCTAGACGAATATATAGCTCAGCAGATCCGGGTTCATCAGGCGAATGAAGCGGCTGGGCAAGTTGTTAGAACCGGACGACCGTATCCGAGCTTGTATGACCAAATCAATTACCCGCCAGGATATACGATCCCTAAATTCCACGTATATAAAGGGACAGGGAATCCGCATCAGCATATCGCTCAATTCAGGGCCTTATGCGGCAATACTGGAGGCGATGACAAATTGTTGCTACGTCAATTCGTCGGCAGCTTAGCAGAAACAGCCTTTGAATGGTATTCGGAGTTACTTAACGACTCTGTCAAAACATTTGCAGAGATGGAACTGCTGTTTACACAGAGATTCGCGAGTGCTAGTGGACGCACCCCGATAACAGCACTGATTAATGCCAGGATAAGGTCAGGCGAAACATGGGTCCAATACGCAACACGATGGCGGAACCTATGGTCGAAATGCGAACAACGCATAGAAGAGGCTCCTGCGGTAGGCATGTTTGTGGGCACTCTCGATCCGCAGGCGACCATCTCGCAATTCATGATGTTCTTCAGGCCGACCACCTTCCAGGCCTTGATCGACAAATTAGCCCAAATGGACCAGATGGGCCATAGACCGTCTCCTCCAAGACCCGATCCCCGAAATGAGAAAGGAAAAGCGATCATCGTCGCCAACGCTCAGCAACAGTCGAGCAACTCAAAGCCGGTCGCTCGCCAAAACAACGTGCGTCCACGCCCATCCCTCGAAGAGAGGCTAGGACGTCTTTACTCGTTTCCTCAGAATAAAACGAGAAGACTGTTCGAGCTGGCCGTGCGCAACAGACTCATTAATCTGCCGAGTCCAAAGCGTCCGTTGCAGCCAGGCGATCTTAATAATCCCAATTATTGCCCTTACCACCAAACGGTAAGTCACCCGATTGAGGATTGTTTCGTCTTTAAGGGATGGATCGAAGATCAGTACCTACAAGGCAAGTTCGCGCTGTCGGAAAACTGGAAGGTAAACCCACCACAGCCACACTCTCCAAAGAAAATGGACACGCCGGGGGCAACTTGTTCTTTCGTCGAGGATGAAAACGACAGAGAAAACTTATCGGATGAATCCGAAGACTACGTGGCGACTTGTCATGTGATTTCTCATTCACTGACGGATGATGAGGAGGCTCCTTGCGCTGAGAAATCAATGGCGAACCCTGAGCCAGAGATTCTACAGCCATCAGACGAGTTGATCGATGTCTTCCTAAATGAAATTCGTTTGAAAGAAAAAGCCAATCAAGAGCGTGAAATGGCCATACTGGAAAAAGCCAAGGCATTCCCGTCAAATCAAAAGCCATCCACTGCGGATAAAAACAAATTCAAGACGAGGAAAAGGTTCGCCAAAGCTCTGTCAGTAGGAATGAAGCTACCGCCCTCTGAAGAAAATACTCTCGCTGAGGTAGAGATGCACCCTAACTTCTGCTTATATCATCAGAAGATCATACATCCTACCGAAGACTGCGAATCTTTTAACTGTTGGTGGCAAGGGTATGTCGCTCAAAAGCATCACTTCGACAGGACAAAATGTGAAGCTTGTGGACATCGGAAAAATGCGATATATGAGCGCAAAAGAGTCGCCGACGATTGCCATATAGCCGACTCTAAGGCATCGCAAATGATCACCTTTGGAAGCAACTCTGATGAAGAAGCTATCCCCAACTCTTCCCTCGGAGAATCTATTTCAAAAATAAAGGAATTGAGAAGCTGCGAGAACGTTCAGCCATGCAATCGCATGCTACTCGGAAAAAATCCCGGCCCCGCAAACAACGGAGCGAACAAAAAGGATAAAAGAAAAGGAAAAAAGGCCCTCGTCGCCAGCGCTCAACAACAATCAGGTGACCCTAGACCGGTTGCTTGCCAAAGTAACAAGCGGCAACCCCTCCAGGAAAAGTTGAAACGTCCTTACTCGTTTCCGCAAGATAAAACAAGGGGACTGTTCGAGCTGGCAGTGTGCGACAGACTCATCAATCTGCCGGGTCCAAAACGTCCGTTGCGGCCAGGCGATGTTAATAATCCTAATTATTGCCCTTACCACTAAACAAGAGGTCAACTGATCAAGGACTGCTACGTCATCAAAAACTGGGTTGAAGACCAATACCAACAGGGCAAGTTTGCGCTGTCTGAGAACTGGAAGGTGAGTCCGCCACAACCGCACGCTCCGAAGTAGGTGGATACGCCGGGGGCATCATGTTCATTCATGGAGAAGGACTCATAGACCGAAAAGTCAATAAACCAGATATTCGCCTCAAATACGGCGACAACGGACCGAAACGTCCTTAAACTAACAACGGACCGAAATGTCCTTAAACTAATGATGGACCGCAATGTCCTAAAACTTGCAAATGACCGAAATGTTTTTAAACTACTACCGCAGCATTCTCAGGCTGACGAGAATATAAAAAAAATAAATAAAAAAAAGATAAACGGTATGTCCATAAGCAAAATGGGCACGGATGAAAACCCGAAAGGCCTCCGTGAGTAAAAACAGCAGGGCTACCGGCGAGTGTTCGTGAAAACCCGAAAGGGCGCGACCTCGTAGAAAAAAAAAGAAAAATAAATAAAAATAAAAAGAATAAATAAAAAAAACGGTATGTCCATAAGCAAAACGGGCACGGATGAAAACCCGAGTGGGCTCCGTGAGTAAAAACAGCAGGACTACCGGCGTGTGTTTGTGAAAACCCGAAAGGGCGCAACCTCGTTAAGAAACACTTATAGGGGCCTCTCGACCCTATAAGGAGAAATCACCCGCGTGAGATCCTTACGACTCATAAGGGAACAACACACTTAGGAATCCCCACGATTCCTAAGGATAAAATACACTTGCGAGATCCTCACGACTCGTGAGGAGAAGGCTCTTATGGGACCCTCACAGCTTGTAAGATTTGAAAGTCTTAAGTTACAGAGGCCTAAACCTGTGCTTAAGCAACCCCTACAACTTTCGACATTGCCCTACAAGTGGTCCTATATTGGCCCTTGTATACAATCCACGGGCGTGAATAAACATTTCCCTAACAAAGTCTCATCCGTGGCTAGGGATATGCTCGTACAGCAAACAACACTTGTAAATCCTCTCGACTTACAAGGAGAAAACCCTCCTGTAGGATCCTTACGACTTACAGAGGAACAATACACTTAGGAACCCTCACGATTCCTAAGGAGAAAATACACCTATAAGATCCTCACGACTTGTAGGGAGAAATAGCTTTGTGAGACCCTTACGGCTCATAAAGTCAAAAGCCTTAGTCGATAGGACCTTAACCCTGGTCGCTAAGCCACCTTTGTTCGGCATCGACAGAGGCAAATGATGATTCGCTCCTGGCAATATCCCAGTTGTAGCGATACTGATGCCTAAAACGGTATCAAATTCCGAGTCCTTCCAAGGCAAATGATGATTCGCTCCTGGTAATATCCCAGTTGCAGCGATGCTGATGTCTAAACCGGTATCAAATTTCAAGTCATTTCACGGCAAATGATGATTCGCTCCTGGCAATATTCCAGTCGCAGCGATGCTGATGCCAAGATTGGGATCAGATCCCAAATCCCCTACTTGCAAAAAAAAAAATAATAATAATGCATACGAAATAGCCGAAATGATGGGGCAACTTGCAAACAAAATCAGCAGGTAAAAATGTATGCATGCAAAACAGCCGAAATGATTGGACAACTCGCAATAAAAAAAACAGCGAGTAAAAATAAAATAAACAGCCGAAATGATTGGGCAACTCGCAATAAAAAGCAGCGAGTAAAAATAAAATAAATAGCCGAAATGATTGGGCAACTCGCAATAAAAAAACAGCGAGTAAAAATAAAATAAACAGTCGAAATGATTGGGCAACTCGCAATAAAAAACAGCGAGTAAAAAGAAAAATAGCCGAAATGATTGGGCACCGCGAAAAATAGCCGAAATGATTGGGCGATCGCGATTTTCGCGATATAAAAAGCTGAAATGATAGAGCATCGCGGAAAGAATAAAAAAAATGAAAGAATAAAACTTTTTGCCCTACAGGTGAAATCACATCGATCCCTGTATACAATCCAGGGGCACAGATAAAAAGGGAACAATACCTTCCCAACAGGCTCCACCAGAAAGCGAAGCCAAATCTCGATGGTTCATAGATAACCTAGAGACAACCTCGACATTTGTCGCCATATTGCAGACACGATGTCAACAAACGGAGCAAAGGAAGGTCCCTAGCTTCAGGGTCTCGACATCAATATCGACAACTTAGAGATCACCAACGGCGTTTCTCCTCACTCCAACCAGATGCAGACGTGACGTCAACAACCGACCCCAGAGTCGCAACGAAACGGAACCATGACAAAGTCCCTAGTTCCAAATCTCAATGGCCACGTCTACAGCCTGGAGACCAACAACGGTGTGCCTCCTCATTCCAACAGGACACAGATGTTACACCATCAAGCGGAGCGATGGAAAAATCCCAGCTTCACCTCAGCATTCGCCTCGATACAGTAGACGCAATGTCAACAACAGCGTTCCTCCGCAGTCCAGCTGGAGGCAGATGCAACGTCAACAAAAGACCTCACGGTCGAAACAAAGCGGAGTGATGGCAAAATCCCAGCTCCATCTCAGCATTCGTCTCAATACACCAGACGCGGTGTAAGCAAACGAAGCGAAGGCCACATTCCTAGCTTCAACGTCTTTACGGTAACTCACATAAAACCGGAAAGACAATCGGAGATCATCTCGCATCAGCACAGAGTGGTCACCACCTTGACGTTCGTCTCGATACAGCAGACGAAATGTCAACCCCATCATTCTTCCTCCAACAGGGATTCGTCTCGATACAAATCAAACGAAGCGAAGGCCACATTCCTAGCTTCAACGTCTTTACGGTAACTCATATAAAACCGGAATGTCAACCCCATCATTCTTCCTCCAACAGGATTTGGACACACCAAAGCAGACGAAGCGAAGGCCACATTTCTAGCTCGACAACTTGACGGTAACTCATATAAAACCGGAAAGACAATCGGAGATCATCTCGCACCAGCACAGAATGGTCACCACCTCGACGTCCGTCTCAATACAGCAGACAAGATGTCACCCCAATGTTCGTCTCGATACAGCAGACGCAACATCACCAAAAGGAGCCACGGCAAAATCCCTAGTTCCAAACCTCGACGGTTCACCAGCAACCTAGAGACAACCATGACATTCGTCTCGATACAGAGGACGCGATGCCAGCAAACGAAGCGAAAGCCAAATTCCTAGCTTCAGGGTCTTAACGGGAAGACATATAAAGCCTGAAAGACCACCGGAGATCATCCCACATGGAGTGGTCACCACCTCGACGTTCGTTTCGATACAGCAGACGCAACATCACCAAAAGGAGCCACGGCAAAATCCCTAGTTCCAAACCTCGACGGTTCACCAGCAACCTAGAGACAACCATGACATTCGTCTCGATACAGAGGACGCGATGCCAGCAAACGAAGCGAAGGCCAAATTCCTAGCTTCAGGGTCTTAACGGCAAGTCATATAAAGCCTGAAAGACCACCGGAGATCATCCCACATGGAGTGGTCACTACCTCGACGTTCGTCTCGATACAGCAGACGCAACATCACCAGAAGGAGCCACGGCAAAATCCCTAGTTCCAAACCTCGACGGTTCATCAGCAACCTGGAGACAACCACGACATTCGTCTAGATACAGAGGACGCAATGCCAGCAAACGGAGCAAAGGCCAAATTCCTAGCTTCAGGGTCTTAACGGCAAGTCATATAAAGCCTGAAAGACTATCGGAGATCATCCCACACCAGCGCGGAGTGGTTATGACTCATCGGGGCTCTCCAAAATGAGCCTAACCTCAAGTAAAAAGCGGCATGGCAAATTCCTAGCGCTTGCTCTTCTGACGGTCAAACTGCCAAGGAGGATTTCTTGAAGACGTCTTGTCCAGCCCCCGAAGGCATCAGAGACACGGCAGTCGCAGGGCTACTCGAACAGCACGATTGCCTATCGAGGACTATATCAGCTTATGCGACGGTACGATGGCCAAAACCCTAAGTACCACCAACCTTAACGGGCTTCTGTCGTAAAGAGCAGAGGTTAAATGCGACGTTAAGATGTTCTTGCGAGAAACGCTCGATTCGTCTCGACTTGCGGAAAAAAATTTGTTGAGGCGGCTCGACTCGTGAGATAAAGCCTTAGGCAGTGGGCATAAAAGAAGCATGTTTCCTAAGCACTGGGACCCTGCAAGTTGGCCCAAAACGGTCTCTTGCATACCATCCACGGGTCTCACTCTCCAACATCGAACTTCGACAAGGAGGGAAACAACCGCTTACAAGTCCTCTCGACTCCTAAGAGGGAAAAATTCTTTTGTAGGAGCCTTACGACTTACAAGAGAAAACCACACTTAGGAATTCTCACGATTCCTAAGGAGAAAAACCCACCTACGAGATCCTCTCGATCCGTAGGGAGAAAAGTCTCTATGAGACCCTCACGGCTCATAGAGTTGAAAAGTCTTAGACAGCAGATCTGAACCTGCGGCCTAAGCCCTCGCTATCTCGTGAAGAAATCAAGAAGCTTACTCTATTACCTGCTAATTGTGACGACATGCTGAGAAAGAGGAAAAGCAACAGAAAGAGCATCCGATTTACATTTGATCAAGCGTTCAAGACACATTCATTCATGCATGGGCAAAAAGACTCAGGACAAAAGATATATAATAAAGACAAGCTGGGATAAAAAAAAAATTTCATTAATATTGCCCGAAGTTCTTACAGTCATAAAAACAATAAATGAAAGTTACAATGGAATAACCTCAGATCCAGGGCATGGATTGAGGAATTCAAAAGCGACCCTATCTATGACTTTCCAAGCCTCGCAGACCATCCTTGTGTGCTTCCTTTCGTGAGCACAAGCATCAGGGTCCCTTCCGATGTCTTCCACCCTCCGATAAGCAGCGAGTATGGCAGACTGTTGAAAGACCTTGTGCAAGAGATCGATAAGACTGTCTCGCCGTCTCTTCGAGATAAAATTCAATAGGTACACAGAGTGCACCTTGTCCTCAGCGGCATCCAACGCCCTAAGCGGCACGCCGGAACAGAATAGGGGAAGCGCTTCCCAGATAGCTCCTACGATAAGTTTAAGAAGAGAGGAACGGTGGGGAAGCAGTGGACCATTGTATGCGTCGAAGCGACTCATTATTTCAGCACACTCCTCGTTTGTGAACTCCTGATTTTGAGAGCGGCCAAGTCGGCGGATGTCCTCATGAGAGATGATCTCGTTAAGAGCATACATGTGGGCGTTCATTGTTCCTGTGAAAGAGGATCAACAGAATTATCAGGAAGGCTGATTAAGCAAAACGATATAATGCACTGAGGAATAAAATGTCATCTTTAAGTTCCAAGATTCATGAAGAATTCTTAAGAGTTCTTCTATATGATTTAGGAGGAGCAAAGCTCCATTAATGAATTAAGAAAGTCCAAGGAAAATCTTTCAGAGAGCAGAGCTCTGTGGAACCCTATTAGGGTCCCCTTTAGTTCTCTTTATATCCTTTTAAGACCTGTAGAGCAAAGCTCTGCTAAGTGAAACCCTAAATAGGTTTCCTTTAGATCAGGGATTTATTGAGAGCGAAGCTCTATCAATGAAAATTAATCTAATTTAATTTAATCCAAATTAAAATTTTCACCTAAAAGTTTTAAGAGTTAAACTCTTAAAGTTCTTGAAAATAAAGAGCAGGGCTCTGAGTTCTGAAAGTAAAATTTTAGAAATGAGAATCATCTAAGGGACCAAAGGTCCTATTTATAGGCATCAAGTGCCCTTTCAGCTTCCAAAAGATGGCGCGACGGTTCGGAGTCTGCCACCGCTGCGCTCACGTTAGGAGGCCACGTAAGCGCAACGGTGAGGGGGCATCTGTTTACCCAAATCAGAGCAAAGCTCTGTTCAAATTCCAAGGTGGGAAAAGAAGCAATACTTCTGTTTTTCTCCAATCAGAGCAAAGCTCTGTCTTGAAAATTAAAGTTAAAATAAATGAAGTAACGCTTCAGATCCCCTGCGCTGCACGCAGAGCGCCACGTGTCAAAATCAGACACGTTAGCGCAAGGAGCGCAGCGCCCAAGGTAGCGTACTCCATCAGAGCAAAGTTCAAAAAAAAAAAAAAACGCGCAACCGCGTAAGCGCGCAGCTGCGCAGTGCGCTGCGCGACACGTGTCAACGCGCGCAGTTGCGCAAGCAAAAAAAAAAAAAAGTTGCGCAGTGCGCAGTGCGCGACACGTGTCAGCGCAGCTGCGCAGTGCGCTGCGCGACACGTATCAGCGCGCGCAGTTGCGCAAGAAAAAAAAAAGTGCGCAACCGCGCAAGTGCGCAGTGCGCGACACGTGTTAGCGCGCGCAGTTGCGCAAGCAGCAAAAAAAAATCCAGTTGCGCGACATGTGTCTGCGCAGTTGCGCAAGCACAGCTGCGCGACACGTGTCACGCGCTGGGGGAGTTGCGCAAAACAGAATAAATCTTTTCTGTTCTTGTTAAAATAAGAAGATTTCTTCTGTAAAACAGAAGCCTTTGGATTAAAAATTCAACGGTAGGGAAAATTCCCTAAATCATTCAGAAAAAGATCTTTTTAAACAAATTTAACTAATTTATGAGCACTATAAAAAGAACCCCAGACCTCATTTCAAAATGATCAACACCTTGCTAAAAAAAAGAGAGAGAAGAGAACCCTTGAGAACTCTTGAAGAATAAAAAAAAAGGTAAAAAACCTTTAAAAGAAGAGAAAATTCTCTTATGAATAAGATCATGGATCTTCAACAATAAATAAATAAATAAAATAGTGCCTTGCACTTGTTTTATGAACCATCGGTTCTTGAACCTAAAAGGTTCTTAAATTAATGGTGCTTTGCACTTTCATGAACCTTTGGTTCTCTGATATAAGAAAAACAAGAAGAATTTGTTTTTTCTTAGATCTAAATCAAATAGTGCCTTGCACTTGTTTTATGAACCATCGGTTCTTGAACTTAAAAGGTTCTTAAATTAATAGTGCTTTGCACTTTTATGAACCTTTGGTTCTCTGAGATAAGAAAAACAAGAAAAAAACTTGTTTTTTTTTTCTAAGATCTAAATCAAATAGTGCTTTGCACTTCTTTTATGAACCATCGGTTCTTGAATATAAAAGATTCTCAAATTAACAGTGCTTTGCACAAATGCAATGCATTACTTAAAGGGCCAGGCCCAAATCAAAATGACCTGACAGGCCAAAATAAATTGCAAGGCAATAAATGGGCAGAGCCCAAATAAATTGATGATTTGCATCCTTTATACAAGGGCAGAGCCCAAATGAAATTGATGCTCTGCATCATTTATAAAGGGCAGAGCCCAAAACAAATTGATGCCCTGCATCTTTTCTGGGCAAAGCCCAAATAAAAATAAAAACAAATGCAAATAAAATATTGGACATTTTTAACTGGACTTAGCCCAATCGTGGCCATAAGTCCTTAAACTAAATTAACTGAGCAAAACGGCTCTCCTAAACCAATCCACATCCGGTTCAAGGGTACATCTCCGAACTCCTTTGATATCCATCGTTGTAATTCCTCAACGACATCAAAGAGGTGACGGGTCCCAACGACCACACACCCATACGGACTGCGGGGTCCTTAAACTCGTGGACCGAAACGTCCCTAAACTAATATCGGACCGGAACGTCCCTAAACTAATATCGGACCGGAACGTCCCTAAACTGGAATATGGACCACCACGTCTCTAAACTGGCACAATAGAGCCCAAATGCTCTTTTGTCGGATCTAAACGGTCCCGTTAAGTTGATCTTAGTCTCAAACTGGACTAACGTATCCTTAACAAACGTTTGAGTCGATCTTAGCCTCAAAAATGGCTAACGTATCCTCCAAACAGACTTTAGTCCCAAATTGGACTATGAATCTCCCAAACTGGAACAATAGAGCCCAAACGCTCTTTTGTCGGATCTAAACGATCACGTTAAGTTGATCTTAGTCTCAAACAGGACTATCGTATCCTTAACGAACGTTTAAGTTGATCTTAGCCGCAACGCGACTAATGCATCCTTAAACTAAAAACACCAAACCCAAATCTAAGTAAATACGGATTTGGACTAATCCACGTCCTACGGGCGACGGCATTACTCAGTCTCCGTATACAATCCACGGGCAACCACGAACAAAATAAACACCCACGACACGAAGTGAAATTCTGGAGAAGGAGAAAGTTGTTACCGCGACGCGGTAGCGTAATTAACTGCAGGGGCTTGCGCCTGCAGGGAAGAGCGTCCCCACAATCAAAAACCCCTCAAGCAAGGGGGAATCTGACGAAGTCTGCTACATCGGCCGCATCCGTCTAAACCTCCGATACAAGGTGCCATAAATCAACTTGGCATCTTCGGAGAGGTAGACGGATAAAACCAAATAGCATCTGCCCCGAATCTCAGCGTCAGGACATCGCGGTCCTGTGCGCCGCCTTTCGGAGGGGAACAGTCCCTAGATGATTTGGTATCATTCATCATATGAATGTGATGTTCAATGATCAGGGGACTAATCCCCTTGATGTCCGCCATCGTCCTGCCAAAACCTTGCCGATTTGATTGCAAGACCACGATAAAGGCTTTCTCTTGCTCTAGAGCTAGAGAAGCCGAGATGATTACTGGGAGGGTCTTATTTTCACCTAAGTAAGTATACTTGAGGTAAGACAGCAGAGGCTTGAGTTCAAGCGTCCGAGGAGAAACAACTGAAGGCAAGATCGGAGAACGTGTCTTGAACTCAAAGGATTCCAAAAGCGGCTCAAAGTGAGTGTATGTAATAGAGTCGGATGGTTCAACTAACTCATCCGAAAATTCAAAAGATTCAAACTCGGGTGGTAACAAGCCAAGATCGTTTAAAAACGTGAAGCACTCGTATTCGTTGTCTGAGTCAGATGCAACAGGTTCAAAGAGGAACGCGCTAGTGGCGTTAAGATCATCATGATCAAACAGAAATTCTTTAAATTCACAATCCTCGGGGGCGATTTCTTGAATGGAACAGATATCCAGTATATGAGCGTTCGGTTCGGATGGCAGATTCCATAACCTAAAAATGTTGATTTTAATTGTAAGGTTACCAAAAGATAGGTTCATGAAACCATTTCGACAATTGATCACCGCATTTGAGGTTGTAAGGAATGGGCGACCGAGAATCACCGGAATTTGATTCTGAGGGTTGGTTATAGGTTTTGTATCTAAAACAATGAAATCCATGGGGAATATGAAGTCCTCAACCTTGATCAACATATCCTCTAACTCACCTCTAGGATGGATGATAGATCGATCAGCCATTTGAAGAGTACAATGTGTAGGTTTCAGTTCTACTACACCGAGTTGCTCATAAACTGAATAAGGAAGAAAGTTAACACTGGCACCAAGATCCAAAAGTGCGCGAATGATATTCTTATCCCCAATGGTTATTGAAATCGTAGGACAGTCTGGGTCCTTTCGTTTTTGTGGTAAATCCTGGGACACGAAATGCAGTATTAACCTGATCATGTCCTTGAGATGGTGGATTGTAAGGACACTCTTTGGTTAAATGAGATAGATCCAAACAGCAAGCGCAAATGGTACGAAGGGGATCAAGGGTAGGAGAAGGAGATGAGAATTTTCTCTCAATTGCCTCAAGTTTTCGCGCGATTGCAGCCATCTCAGCCTTCATTGCAATTGAGATATCGAGTTAGTGAATTCCTGTCCTAAAGAGACCTGAAGAAGTTGAAGTTGAAGCGTTCGGTCGGGTGTTCTCCTATTATAGCGTATGTTCCGAAAGATCATCAAAGATTTGCCAAGCCTTCTCGTCAGATTTGGACAGGAAGTGGCCTTGACAGATAGTCTCCATCAACTGTCTAGTTGCTGGATTCAGGCCCTCGTACAGAGTTTGGCAAAGTTGCCATTTCTCGATACCGTGATGAGGACTCTGAACAAGGAGGTCCTTGTACCGGTCAAAGCACTTCCAAAAACATTCGGTTGGAAGCTGGGCGAATTGGTTTACCTCGTTTCGGATCCGTGCAATATTGTGATTCGGGTAGAATTTCTTCAGAAACGCTTTCACAAACTCGTCCTAACTGGTTATCAAATGAGATACGGTATTATACAGCCACTTTTCAGTAAGGACACAAAGAGTGAAAGATATAACTCATAACCATATAGTATCATCAGACATTTGGGTTGTCTTCATCATCGCACACACGTTTTGGAATTTATTGATGAAGATATAGGTATCTCCGGATTCAAATCCGTGAAATTTGGACAACATGTTGATAAAGCGGGGCTTAATTTTGAAATTATCCCCATTGGTCGGTGGAAGAGAAAGACAAGTGGGGAGTGCAGCGTGGGTAGGATAGAAAAGATCTTGAAGCACGATTCGCTACGGCGCTGCTGGAGGTGGTTGCGGGTTATTCGCACTGAGTGGAGGTGGAATTATTCCCGAGGAAGGTAAACTGATGTTAAAAGGAAATCTCGACATCTTGGAAGAAGAGTTGAGTGAAGGTGAAGGTGAAAATATATGAACAGAATCACGGTCAACGTCGAAGTTGGCCGGCAAAGGTAAGGGTGAAAGAGGCGTGGAAGGAGTTTCGACATCGGTGTCGATCGCGTAGTCGGTAGCGACAACGTAACGCGGACTAGACAGGCTCTAGTATCCCGAATCCAGAAAGGAATACACTAAACGAGTTTAGTGTAGTCAAAGTGTAGAAGGTGAGGGTAAGAAAACATCAATGGAGAAAAGTAGGTGAAAGGTAGGTGGAATGGAAATTTGACGACAAATGGCAAATTTTTATGAAAGTTTGGGGTTTTTAAAATATTTTTTTATCTTTTTATTTTTACAAAGTTTTGCAAAATATATACGGATTTATGGACACAATTTCAAAAAATCACAGTCACAATATGCATAATCATACCTAGAGCTATGGTCTTCAAAGTTCACTAGACTACTCCTAACTATTCCAAAATGACAAGTTGTGAGATAACCCTCAAATCGCCTCTTCACTACCAATTATGGCCAGACAAGCACAAGTCAGGTAAGGAGGGTTCTGCTCATACCGTGAAACGGGCCTTTTAAAATTAGCTCCTCACTTGTCTAGCCTAGACACCACAAAGTCAAGTTTAGATAAACGACCGAATGCCCACAACCTTCCTCTGTCTTATTGAGCACAACAAGTTCTTAGTTGGTGGAGTCTCGATATTTTTAATTAAGCTCAAGGGTAGTGCGTATGCTTTTTGTAAGTTTTAGGGACTTAGGAAGTGTGATAAAATCCCCACCCAATCTGAATTGGTGTTATAGCCCCTTAGATTTCATATTATTTATGCAAAACGATAACAAATAAAAATCTAAAACACTTGCAAAAATTTTATTTGGCGGCGGCACAAAAAATCCTGCACAAAAACAGTTTATTGGAGAGGGGGGAGAGTTTGCGGAAAGAATACTGCAGGAAAAACAGTTCAGTGGAGTTAAAGGAGGTAGACAGAAGAAAGAAATACTCACAAAAAATTTGAAGCTCGCTTTCAGGCGGCGGTTCCGCGGCGATTTAGACAATCTAGAGCTCCAAATTTCTTTTATGCACTAAAATTGATCTCCTCTTCTGGTTAAGAGCCTCTGAGTCTTGAATTGGTCACCAAATTTTCTTCAGAATTTGTATGGTTAGCCACGGTTTCGTCTTGATCCGCTGCGGTGTAGCCGCGAGATGTAGGTCTAACTCTCCACGACTTTGACACTGAACTTGATCTTCTCCTTATCCTGCACACTTGCACAAAAAGAATAAAAAATAAGAAAATGACTTTTATAGTTTTTGTTTGTTTTTTTTATATATGTATTTACAAATTAATCCGAAACTACAGAAAGAAATAAACTACCGTCTTCCCGGAAAATGTGATATTTGATTGTTAAGCTTTTATGCTAGTTTTAATTACCGCGATCAAGACGGTTTTGCTTGGTAGATAGCTGGTTTAGTATGGGTCGATCCACGGAGAGATGTGAATCTTTTTCTTAGTGTTTTAAAGAGTTAAGTCCATATTGTCTGAGTTTGTTCGAAATTAACTATGTGCTTAGATATGTATGTTAATAGAAACTTGTTAGGGTTGGGATTAAGTTAGTTTAAGTTAGGAGTCCGCTCAGTTCTTTCGTTTGTCACTCTTGATATCGATGGTATGGTAATCGGCAACAACGGGGATTAGCATGACTGGGAAGGAACTTGCGAGAATAGGGTAGGCTTTTCAACGCTTAGTTCATTCCTTTTGGTCCTTGTCCGTATGTTCTTTGCTCTTACCCATAACCTTCAGTCAATTCAACCACAACCGGTCTCATTAGGGTGTCACTGCTATCATATAGGATATGGTGTCGTAGAGAGCGGATTATGGTTGCCTTGACGGAAGTTCAAATCAAGTTGTTAGGCAAAGAAAAGAGTGAGAGAGATTTTCTTCTCTCAAACTTTTCTTATCTTATCCTAACAAGTAAGAAAATTACTCACTCATTATAAAAAAGGAAAATAAAACAAATAAAGAAAATAGAAAAAAAATGGGGTAGAAAATTCCAACTAGCTAGTTGGGACCTCATCTAAGCAAGAATCACTCTTAAGTATCATGGTTGTAAGGATAAAAGAAAAGAGAAGAAGAAAAAGAATAAGAAAACCAACAACTACTTAACAAAGAAAATAACAAGCAATATATAAAAACACTAGTTAACAAATTTACGAGAGATGCATATAAAAAACACTCCTCTTCATTTATCATCCACTCAAAAGCTCTCACTACAATTTTAATGGAGGAAAGATGATGATGAAGAAGAAGTCACACTAAATTCTAACAAAAACTAGTAAAAATATATATTCTTAATATCTCTGATCTGGAGTATTTATAGGCAGTGAAGCGAAGCCCTAGGGTCTTTTTCTGAGACCTTATAAAATGTCAAAACAACCCTTGAAAATTATGGCGAGACGCCGCGTATTGGCCGTAAAACCGCCACCTATATAGTGTCTAGACCGCGGAACCGCGGCCGTTTTGGGGAGTTGAAACTCTAAATTTCTCTGGCTTCCTTGTGTTTCTTTATTACTCTGTTTAGTACACTTGATTTTGCAGAATCATTCCAAAATACTCTCAGATTTACAACAGTCGCTAAACATGAAAATGAGTGGACTTTTTCCTTGATTTTTCTCGGATTCCGCGTTGTCAACTTGATTCTCGTGCTGCCTCTCTCGTGCTTTGTGCTTGTTTGAGACACGAATGACCCTCGCTTGATCATGTCTCCTGAACTGGTAAGCAGCACTTGACGGATGGTGAGCGGAACCCGTATTTTTATCCGTTGTTGGCAGTTGTCCTGAATTTATCGTGAATGTTCATGATTTTCATTGTTTTGGACTGAGAACCTGTAATCTGCCATTATGCAGCAAACATGGATCAAAGATACCTACCTATATGCAATGCGATCAAGAATGGGCGGTATAAAAGTGCAAAATTCTGATATGAACAAATATCCCCAAACTTATCTTTTGCTTGTCCGGAGTAAAGCCATTTTATTTCAAAAAGCTCACTTTCATAGGTATCACGGTTGCAATTAGTGTGTTCAACAAGACGTTAAAACCCTAGGTTTCCCTAGAGGAGGAGTTTTGTCTCCTGAGGGTTTTCAGCGGATACTACCCACAAAATCCTATCAAGTTGGACGTCGACTCTAATCCTGCAGTTCAGCATTCTAGCTAGAAACTCTATCATCCTAATTTAGAAATATCCATCCCTTATTTTTCGCACCTCATATTCATTTAACTTAAGATCCTATAAGTTTTATCAATTTATAAAGATCTCAGTTTTTCTTGAGTTTTCCTTCTAAAACATAGCCTCTAATCCGGAATTTCTATCATCTCTAAGAAAAATATAAGCCATATTCTTCATTTTTATCTCTCCTCCAAATATCGATCATATATACCTCTACATGTGTATAATTTCACCCCTACACTTAGTAATTCAATTCAAGCTATAATCCCCTTATCCTAATACTTAGTACTACTTCTTTTTATTAATGATGGACGGATTTGCTCACTCTTTTCATGTGACTACTACTACTTCCTGAGACACTAATCAGCCGATTACCGAGTCTGTAAGCTTATTAAAATATAAATAGCAGTTTTCAGGTCTTGTAATTTTTTTTCTTTTTTTTCAAGACTGGATATTTTTTTCAATGACGCTCTTTTGGTGGTTAGTTACAAATACCATTTTTCTTTCGTACTAGACTTTCAAACAAGAGTATTTCTAGGTATCCTCTACTATTCCAAGTTTTAATGCTGGTAGTCAAGTAAGAATCATACGGGCTTCATCTTTATATATTAGCGACACGTAATAACAATTAAAACATGTACACATCAATGATAAAGATAAATCAGATAGCATACTATCATTTCGAGTAAAATTGTTCTACCTATATAGGTCCTTCCTCAATTATCATAATTGCGTGCATGCAGTTATATTAATTGCCTTGAGGGCACTATATCCTACATACACTAGTCTACTCTGGGATATCGACACCCTGTCTCGATATCCCCTCGACTAAGAACATTTAAGGATATGCTTATAGACTACCTGAGCCCCACTGGTATGATCTGCATCACAATCCTGGCAATCAAGTAAAGATCCTAAGAGCTTTATCAACATGTTAGCGACAGTAATAACAAATAGAACCATACACATGAATGATAAATCCAAACCAAATAGTATACTATCATATTGAGAAAAATTATCTTTTAGATATATACATGTCCAACAATTACAATAATTGTCTTTAGGGCATACATATCTAACAAGAATCACTCCGACATTCGTCTTAATTGTATACACGACTGGGGTTACATCAAAAGCCCAATTCATCTTCGGAGACATTATCGAGTGATATTGGTTGTTGTTTGTTACTGAAGATTGATAATCTGTATGAAAAGCATAATTTCAGTACAAACAACTAGGGGTGTAACCGAGCCGAACTTGAATGAGCCGACCTTTGTCCAAACTTGGCTTGGCTTATTTTATGCCGGCTCAAGCTTGGCTCGAGTTCGTCTCGAGCTGAGCAGGCATAGCTCATGTTTAGCTTATTATCTTACCAAGCCTTAAACGTACCCAAGTCAAGCTTGGTTGCATCTTCTATTAGATGATCTCTAAAAGGAAAAGGGCAAAGAGGCGTTTATTAGAGGCCGAGTATGGGTCAATGGTCATTACAAGAGCTTGAGAAGAAAATATGAAAGTATTTTGTGAGGAGCTTGATGACTAAACTTCTTGGCTTGAAATAGAAGTTAGGCTGGAGCCAGCAATCACGGAGCCTAAGACCCAAGGATTTGAGATATAGAAAGATTTAAAAAAATTGATATTTAAAGCATGGAATGGGTCTAAACGCTATGTTTTATATTCATCTCTCTTGCACTTGATATAATGTCCATTAATTGAATTAAGTGTTTTAATAGCTGTATAGAATCTTCTTTATATTATACATATTATTGTTTTTTTCAAACTGTGTAACCAAGCCAATACCAAACAAGCCTGGCTGAGCTCAGGTTCGGCACGTTTAATAAACGAGTCAGGCTTTCTGGCTTATGTTCAGCTCATTAATAAATAAACCGAGCTTGCACGGGCTGATACCGAGCCGAACCCTAATCAAACCCGAGCTGGCTTGTCCAATTACCACCATTACAAACAACGATATATATGTTGAATGAGTTTGCATGATCGTTTGTCCTGAAAGATTTGGAAGGGGAGATAGGTCATACACGACGTGCCATAATCTGTAGCGTGTTCCCGTTGAGATGGTATGGCGCGTAATTAAATATAAATTGGGGAATAAACAATAAATAACCCTAACTAGAAACGTGAATGTACAATGCGGAAGCTATTTGCTTGGCAAGCACCACCCAATCCTTGAATATCACTCTCATGGGATAATGCAGAAATTTAATTACTTTCTGTCTTTTTGGCAAAAGCAACAATTATGGCTAACATTAAATCTCTTTATATCTTTATGATTAATGTCTATTTAAATTATAATCTCTAAATCTACAAGACCTTGTTGGTTTCAACTATGATGAATCGACATAGCTAGTAAACAACCCCTCAATTCAAATAGGTACAAGAAAATGGCTGGCATAACATTTGTCATATTCAGGCACCATATATGTGAGCTTCCCCCTATCTCACACTAATCAATCTCTTGCACCATCACAACTCCACCCATGAATTCATTAGATATCGATCCCAAGTTACTAACAACACCATGAGAATCACCAATGGCAATTACTATTATAAAGGTCATGAAGAAGAAGATCAACAGCAACAAGAAGGAAAGAAGCCTCGCTTCATCCTTGTCCCTCTCATGGCTCAAGGACACATTATCCCCATGATCGACATCGCCCGCATCTTCACCGACCGTGGGGCCCTGGTGAGCTTCATCACCACCCCCCTCAACGCCGCCCGTATCAAGCCTGTCATGGACCGCTTCAAGACCGCCGGCAAGCCCGACCAGGTCGTCGAGCTCGACTTCCCCTGCGCAAAAGTCAGCCTGCCCGAAGGCTGCGAAAAACTCGACCTCATCCCCTCCAATGATCTATTCAGGGCCTTCTTTGATGCCATTAGATCGCTTAGAGAGCCCTTGGAGCTTTACCTTCGGCAGGTTCAGCCCTTCGCCAGTTGTATAATCAGCGACTACTGCGTCACGTATACGGTCGAAATCACTCGGAGCATGAACATACCGCGTATCATCTTCCATGGCTCGCTATTCTTCTACATGCATTGCATATACAGCATAAACAAGCATAAGGTCCATGATGGGGTAGGCCAATTCGAACCCGTGGTCGTACCTGATCTGCCCCGGAGGATCGAGACCACGAAGCACAGTCCCCCGGTTAGCTTTTGGAGGGGCCAAATTGGGATGATGTGGCGAAAGAGACGTTGGAAGCCGAAGAATCGCCCGACGGTGTAACACCCAAGTTCGTTTATACCAATTCTAGTTCTCGTATTTCCTTAATTGTGGTATTTTATTGATTTATCGTGTTTGGGTGCGAATGGTATTTTACATTTTACATTGCATTCGACCCGACCCGCTTGCTTGAACCTGTTTAATTCATATTTATAGATCACCCTGACTTGTTACATAGACACGTGCATCTCATGTATACTGCATACTAGCATTTTACCTGGCATTTCATCTTTTACCATATAACATTTTAGGTCATATAAAATAATTTAAAATTGCATTTCATAACCTGCATGATACCCCTAACCCCATGGTAGTATCCGCGCATCTTGTTCTCGTCCCGTTCAGAGAAACGGACGTGTTTCGATGGCTACGCGCATGTACGTGCATTCGTTCTTGGAGGTATGCATTTTCGTTACCTGAGCATTAATTTTGAATTTTGAAAGTCGCACATATTTTTCGTATTTTAAATCTGAATTTTTAGACCCGACCCGGGCGCGTTTTGAAATATTTTTATATCCAGCCAAAATTCAATTTATTTAATTTTAAAATTTAGTTTAAATATTTTCATACTATTTCTTTAACAAATTGAAACCTCTTAACTAAAATTTTAAATCTAAAAATCTTTTAAAATTTTAAATCTAATTTCCTAACAAACTAACAACTCCTTTCTCTCTCTCCCCCTCCTCTGCATATATATATATATATATATATATATATATATATATATAATTTTTCTTTCCTTATTTAATACATAACCTCTTCTTCTTACTTCTTCTTCTTCTTTCTTCTTTCTTTTTTCTTGATCTTGTTTCTTGATTCCGGTGATCACCGCCGGAGCCGTGCTCGTCGCTGACGATCCGAATGATCCAGTGAACGTACCTGACTTGCGTGATCACCTTCATGCGTTGTTTGGAACCGTTCCGTGTACAGTGCACGCGTCGCGACATTTCGCCGATGAAGGACGTTCCGTACACATCCGTTCTTGGTCCGTCTAGGCAAGTTAATCTTGCTACATGCTATATAATTCATTTTATACCTATTTAAATAAATACCATACCTATAGTTTAAATCTAGTATCTCATGTTTAATTTTATAACGTTTCGATATTCCTTTTGCATCCGTTTATATCATTTTAAATCTAGATCATGAAAACTTATCTTGTGACATACTAGATTACATTATACTGCATCCATATCATTTAAAATATATATCGTCGTAATATTTCTTATTATTATCTTTAATTAGTTTATAATCTGCATTTTATAATGTTATACATTTGAAAATATTATAGTTTACACATGAAACGTCGTTGACAAAGCGGATACGACAAATCTGAAATTTACTGTGCACCTTACCTTATAAAATTCATTATAAATCATAGAAAAATCATTAGAATACGTTCTTTAGTTTGTTACGAATCTAACTCAGAATACTATAACTCTATGAAACATTTAGTTGCAAAATAAATTGTTTAAATAACGTAAAATGCAAATGAAAATGTCTCTAAACTGCTGTCCAGGGAAATTCCAGCAGCAAACTTTCAACTTCGAATATTCATAACTTTTTGTAGGGACAACATGATATGCTTATACTTATAAAAATGAAAACCTTATTGAATTATCTTTGTTTTGGTATAAAACACGTCCCTTTTGGAGAACGTTTGTTATTTTTAAGCTATTTTACAAATCAGGGTGACGCTGAATTTCTGAACGGAACTTTCTTTTGCATGGTTAATCAATACCACTTTTATAATTATTAATCGCTTTGAATTTGCTATCCATATTAATATTATTATATCAATATTTATATCATATATTGCTTAGTTGTACATCCCACATTACCATTTTATAGTTTTATAATTTTTCGGATTCCCGTTTGCATCCATCACATTTAAGATACATATAATTGCATCCATAGATCACATTACTACATAATACCGTGATATTAACACTCCATGTTTAATAAATTTCATCCTAATTAATATTGGAACTATAAATGTAACCCTAATCGATAACTGTGCATTCATATCCTTGAAATTATATCTATTTGCATACCATATCATTCAATTTTATTGTTATATTAGTACCTCATACTTGTTTTGTGTACCCATACTTATTATAGTTTGATTATGAGCACCCACATGATATCTTGTACACCCTGACGTGACTTGCTACACATATTACTTGACCTGACATGGTACCGTACACTCTTGACATGACATGACATCTAAATACACAACTCGACTTGACCTGATGTACCATGGCTTTACCTGTTACCTGATCTTGTGTCTAATGCCAACAAACCTGATATGTAGTCCTTACGGACCGTTCCTGTTGTCTATCCAAACAATCCTTCACCTACCTGATCCTGAGTTGGCATTAGTGCGTGATTACTTAATACCTGACTTGAACACATATAACTTGGGGGTATGGGGAAATCAATGATGAAATCCTGACTTGTAACTCGACAGTTGCTTGCTTATACTGATCAGTTTTTAGAGGCTAGGCCCGCCTCGGGACGATGCTGCTGGCATCGTTCGTCTTTACCCTTTTCCTTTTAGTGCCTAGCGGCACGTCTCGATTTCAGCCCGAGAGTCTTAGACCGTGGTCTCGGGCATGCACGGGATACTATTGAGTTACATCGATGATTCATCAAATTGATTTCAAAGACTTGAGAGTAGTTAACCCAATAGACCAGTTTAGATAACTCACTACACATTACCCCACTGTCCTTACTTATATCACTGTTATGCTTGTTTACCATTTAGGCTCATACTTGCATGTATTGATACCCCTGTTTTTATTATTGCTTGATGTTATGACGCGCTGACGTCTGGGTTTTGCATGGCCCAGATGCTCTACCTTTGTTGCAGACTGATCAGGAGTATTGCTGCTGTTAGACCGAGCGGTGAAGATCCTATCGGTATGCAGTTTTACTTTCCAGGTGGTTCATTTATTGTATCTTTTGCTTCTGCATATTATCATTGCTTTTCTCATTTATTCTGGCTCATAGACATGTACTGGATAGTTTAGTCTACTTTCCTGTTCTTGATATCTCTACAGCCGTAATGTGACTGTGGAAGGATTTTTCCTATCCACAGGTAGCATGGTTGGCTATGTCACACGCCTATTTTAGCGTACTCTGGGAAGCGGGGCGTGACATGGTTCTTTTGGTATCAGAGCCATAGGATATAGGTTAATCGGGTTTGATTCTTTTGTAGCTGGGTATTGGACCCAATACACGAATCAGAATACTCGTGATTAGGAATATGTCCTGCCACCTTGTTATCGTGATTCTTGAATCATATCTTTCTTTTATCCTTCGTTTTAACGATATGCAAACAACTTTGCATCTCGGCTTGAAATCTTTTGGTTCTCTATTGTTTCTTCCTGTTCTTTGATTCTGATACTAGGATTTGGGCAACTTGAGTGGAGTTATGTAATTTTACCCATGAACTGCAGCATGGTTACAATGCGGTACTCTATTTAAGTAACTTGGAGTCCTAGTCTTGATTCACTTCCTTATTTCATGGTCGTTATATTACCTTGCTTCTCTTGCTTTCCACTTCATGTTTTATCGCAAGCTTGAATTCTGTTTATCATGCTTATCTTCTTCAGTGTTTGGCTTCAGGTCAAATCGTTTCAGGTATCCTACTTGATCATGTCTTCCCCGCATTAGAATTATTCAATTCTGGTGCATCCCTTTGTTTGTTGTTGTCTTGGGAATGGATTTTCTCGGCACTTTCCATGCTCACATTTATTGTAGGGCAAAGAAAGTGATTTTCCAGATTCTCGGACATCCGGAGTTTGTTTTGCTGGAGGTAGCAGTTCTGTCGGGCTAGTCGAGTTTAGGGCTAGGCCGACAAGCAATGTTCTTTCGTCAATGGAAGTTGATAAGGAGGAAGCGCCAGCTGTAGTTTGAGAGTTCAGGGACGTGTTCGAGGACATCTCGGGTTTACCGCTAAAACGAAATGTGGAGTTCGCGATCGATCTTGTTTCTGGTGCAGCGCCAATCTCAAAGGCGTACCATCCGATGGCACCAGTGGAGTTGGAAGAAATAAAGAAGCAGGTTACCGAATTGCTAGAGAAGGGTTGAATTCGCGCAATTCACCTTGGGAAGCTCCAGTTCTTCTGGTAAAGAGGAACGATGGCACAAGGAAGATGTGTATCGATTATCGAGAATTAAACCGGGTGACTATTAAGAACAAGTACCCGATCCCTCGCATTAGCGAATTGTTTGAGCAGCTTAGTGGCGCAAGGGTATTCTCGAAGCTGGATTTGCGATCCGGATATCATCAGGTCCGAGTTAAATCAGAAGATATTTGCAAGACGGTGTTCAGGACTCGGTATGGACATTACGATTACTTAGTGATGCCCTTCGGAGTAACGAATGCACCGGCGATATTTATGGACATGATGAACCGAATCTGTTCACCATTCTTCAACCAGTTTATAGTGGTGTTCATTGATGATATTCTGGTTTACTCAAAGAATATTGAAGAGCATGCAGAACACTTGAAGATCGCACTGCAGACATTGAGGCAAGAAAGATTATATGCAAAGATGAGCAAGTGCAAGTTTTGTCCTGAAGAAGTGAAGTTTTTGGGGCACGTCGTATCCGGAGATGGAATCGCCGTTGACCACGAAAAGATTGCAGCAGTTCGAGATTGGCCGATTCCGGAGAACGTTGCTGAGATCAGAAGCTTTCTTGGACTTGCCGGGTATTACAGAAGGTTCGTGGAGAATTTTGCTCATTTGGCTAAGCCTTTGACCAAGCTTACGCACAAGGAAGTACCATTTGTGTGGATGGATAAGTGTGCGTCAGCTTTTGAGGCGTTGAAGCAGAGATTGATAACCGCTCTTATTTTGACCATACCAGACAGTTCCGGAGGATTGGTGATTCACAGCGACGCATCTGGAAAAGGATTGGGATGTGTTTTAATGCAGCATGGGAAGGTTATAGCCTACGCGTCGAGACAGTTGAAGACCCATGAGAAAAATTAACCAACTCATGATTTGGAGCTAGCAGCTGTGATTTTCGCTTTAAAAATTTGGAGACACTACTTATTGGGCGAAAGGGTCGAAGTATTCACAGATCACAAAAGCCTGAAGTATGTGTTCATACAGAAGGAGCTTAATATGAGGCAGCGTAGTGGTTGGAGCTGATGGCTGACTACGATCTTGATCTTAAGTACCATCCCGGGAAAGTTAATGTTGTGCCGGATGCGCTTAGTTGGTTGCCAGCAATTCAGATGTTGACTGCACAGAAGGAGATTATGGAAGACTTTCGGAGATTCCAGTTGGAGATCATGCTACTGCATTCTTCAGGACAGTTGATACAGCTGCAAGTACAGTTGTCATTGATCGAGAGTATTAAAGCAGCGCAATCGAAGGATCCAAGATTGCAAAAGTTTCGAGAACAGGTTGAAGCTAGACTTCGAACGGACTTATTGATTCATGAAGATGGTTCGTTGTGGTATGGTAGCCGTTTGTGTGTGCTAAAAGGAGATATTCGCGAAGAAATTATGAAGGAGGCACACAGTTCCGCGTATTCCGTACATCTAGGAGGCACGAAGATTTACCGTGATATACGACAGCATTTCTGGTGGGGAGGTATGAAAAGGGAGATTGCTCGATTTGTAGTAAAGTGCTTGGTGTGTCAGCAAGTTAAGGCTGAACATCAAAGGGTTGCTGGTTTATTGCAACCACTTTCGATTCCTCAATGGAAGTGGGAACATATAACCATGGATTTCGTGACAGTTTTACAGCGGAGTCCAAAGGGCAACAATGCAGTTTGGGGTGATTGTTGATCGATTGACCAAGGTGGCTCACTTCATACCGTTTTGAGTTGGTCAGTCAACGGAAGCGTTAGCAGAACGGTACATGCAGGAGATTGTGAGATTGCATGGAGTACCTGTGAGCATTATGCCCGACCGTGACACCCGATTCTTATCACACTTCCGGAGGAGCTTACAGGAAAGTTTGGGGACTCGATGGAAGTTTAGCACAGCTTATCATCCTCAAACAGATGGCCAGTCGGAGAGAACGATCCAAATTCTTGAAGCCATGTTGAGAGCTTGCATGTTAGACTTCAAGGGTTCATGGGAGGATCATCAACACTAGGTGGAGTTTCGTACAACAACAGCTTTTAGGCGACTATTCATATGGATCCATTCGAACCATTATATGGTCGCAAGTGTCGTTCACCTGTTTGTTGGGACGATGTTGGAGAACGAAGATTGTTGGGACCGGATTTGATCGTGAAAATAGTGGAGAAAGTTAACACTATCCGGAATCATATGAAGGCAGCGCAAGATCGGCAGAAGAGTTGGGTCGATACATCGAGAAGACCTCTAGAGTTCGCTGTTGGTGATCTAGTATTCTTGAATATATCACCGACTAGAGGAGTGATTCGTTTTGGGAGTCGAGGAAAGCTTAGTCCTTTATTCGTTGGGCCTTTCGAGATTTTGGAGCGTGTTGGAGAAGTGGCTTATCGATTGATGTTACCACAATCTTTGGCGAATGTTCATGACGTGTTTCATGTATCTAACTCCGTAAATATGTTCGAGATGAAACACACGTGCTGGATCATTCGGAACTGATTGTACGAGAAGATTTAACCTTTGAGGAATGACCGATGTTGATTGTGGATCGAAGAGAAAATGTTCTTAAGAACAAGGTTATCCCTCTTGTACTTGTTTCTTGGGGAAATCGCTCACATGGAGAGTCAACTTGGGAACGAGAAGATGAAGTCCGACAGAAGTTTCCCATCTATTCCTGTAGTTTCTTGATTGTTTATCCTTTCTTGTTCTTGGAATTTCGAGGACGAAATTCTTTTGTAGTTGGGTATAATGTAACACCCAAGTTCGTTTATACCAATTCCAGTTCTCGTATTTCCTTAATTATGATATTTTATTGATTTATCATGTTTGGGTACGAATGGTATTTTACATTTTACATTGCATTCGATCCGACCCGCTTGCTTGAACCTGTTTGATTCATATTTATAGATTACCCTGACTTGTTACATAGACACGTGCATCTCATGTATACTGCATAATGGCATTTTACCTGGTATTGCATCTTTTACCATATAACATTTTAGGTTATGTAAAATAATTTAAAATTGCATTTCATAGCCTGCATGATACCCCAAACCCTATGGTAGCATCCGCTCATCTTGTTCTCGTCCCGTTCAGTGAAACGGACGTGTTTGGATGGCTACGCGCATATACGTGCATCCGTTCTTGGGGTATGCATTTTCGTAACCTAAGCATTAATTTTGAATTTTGAAAGTCGAACATATTTTTCGTATTTTAAATCTGAATTTTTAGACCCGACCCGGGCGCATTTTGAAATATTTTTGTATCCCGCCAAAATTCAATTTATTTAATTTTAAAATTTAGTTTAAATATTTTCATACGATTTCTTTAACAAATTGAAACCTCTTAGCGAAAATTTTAAATCTAAAAATCTTTTAAAATTTTAAATCTAATTTCTTAACAAACTAATAACTCCTTTCTCTCTCTCTCCCTCCTCTGCATATATATATATATATATATATATATATATATATATATATATATATATATATTTTATTTATTTAATTTTTCTTTCCTTATTTAATACATAATCTCTTCTTCTTACTTCTTCTTCTTCTTTCTTCTTTCTTTTTTCTTGATCTTGTTTCTTGATTCCGGTGATCACCGCCTGAGCCGTGCTCGTCGTTGACGATCCGAGTGATCCAGTGAACGTACCTTACTTGCGTGATCACCCTCGTGCGTTGTTTGGAACCGTTCCGTGTACCGTGCGCGCGTCGCGACATTTCGCCGACGAAGGACGTTCCGTACACATCCGTTCTTGGTCCGTCTAGGCAAGTTAATCTTGCTACAAGCTATATAATTCATTTTATACCTATTTAAATAAATACCATACCTATAGTTTAAATCTAGTACCCCATGTTTAATTTTATTACTTTTCGATGTTCCGTTTGCATCCGTTTATATCATTTTAAATCTAGATCATGAAAACTTATCTTGTGACATACTAGATTACATTATACTGCATCCATATCATTTAAAATATATATCGTCGTAATATTTCTTATTATTATCTTTAATTATTTTATAATCTGCATTTTATAATGTTATGCATTTGAAAATATTATAGGTTACACATGAAACGTCGTTGAAAAAGCGGATACGACAAATCTGAAATTTACTGTGCACCTTACCTTATAAAATTCATTATAAATCATAGAAAAATCATTAGTATACGTTCTTTTGTTCGTTACGAAGCTAACTCAGAATACTATAACTCTATGAAACATTTACTTGCAAAATAAATTGTTTAAATAACGTAAAATGCAAATGAAAATGTTTCTAAACTGCTGTCCAGGGAAATTCCAGCATCAAACTTTGAATTTCGAATGTTCATAACTTTTTGTAGGGACAACATGATATGCTTATACTTATAAAAATGAAAACCTTATTGAATTATATTTGTTTTGGTATAAGACACGTCCCTTTTGGAGAACGTTTGTTATTTTTAAGCTATTTTACAAATCAGGGTGATGCTGAATTTCTGAACGGAACTTTCTTTTGCATGGTTAATCAATACCACTTTTATAGTTATTAATCGCTTTGAATTTGCTATCCATATTAATATTATTATATCACATATTGCTTAGTTGTACATCCCACATTACCATTTTATAGTTTTATAACTTTTCGGATACCCGTTTGCATCCATCGCATTTAAGATACATATAAGTGCATCCATAGATCACATTACTACATAATACTGTGATATTAACACTCCATGTTTAATAAATTGCATCCTAATTAATATTGGAACTATAAATGTAACCCTAATCGATAATTGTGCATCCATATCCTTGAAATTATATCTATTTGCATACCATATCATATTATTCCATTTTATTGTTATATTAGTACCCCATACTTGTTTTGTGTACCCATACTTATTATAGTTTGATTATGAGCACCCACATGATATCTTGTACACCCTGACGTGACTTGCTACACATATTACTTGACCTGACATGGTACCGTACACTCTTGACATGACATGATATCTAAATACACAACTCGACTTGATCTGATGTACCATGGCTTTACCTGTTACCTGATCTTGTGTCTAATGCCCACAAACCTAACATATAGTCCTTACGGACAGTTCCTGTTGTCTATCCAGACAATCCTGCACCTACCTGATCCTGAGTTGGCATTAGTTCGTGATTACTTAATACCTGACTTGAACACATATAACTTGGGGGTATGGGGAAATCAATGATGAAATCCTGACTTGTAACTCGACAGTTGTTTGCTTATACTGATCAGTTTTTAGAGGCTAGGCCCGCCTCGGGACGATGCTGCTGATATCGTTCATCTTTACCCTTTTCCTTTTAGTGCCTAGCGGCACGTCTCGGTTTCAGCCCGAAAGTCTTAGACCGTGGTCCCGGGCATGCACGGGATACTATTGAGTTACATCGATGATTCATCAAATTGATTTCAAAGACTTGAGAGTAGTTAATCCAATAGACCAGTTTAGATAACTCACTACACATTACCCCACTGTCCTTACTTATATCATTGTTATGCTTGTTTACCATTTAGGCTCATACTTGCATGTATTGCTATCCCTATTTTTATTATTGCTTGATGTTATGACGCGCTGACGTCTGGGTTTTGCATGGCCCAGTTCCTCTATCTTTGTTGCAGACTGATCAAGAGTATTGCCGCTGTTAGACCGAGCGGTGAAGATCCTATCGGTATGCAGTTTTACTTTCCAGGTGGTTCATTTATTGTATCTTTTGCTTCCGCATATTATCATTTCTTGTCTCATTTATTCTGGCTCATGGACATGTATTAGATAGTTTAGTCTACTTTCCTGTTCTTGATATCTCTACAGCCGTAATGTGACTGTGGAAGGATTTTTCCTATCCACAGGTAGCATGGTTGGCTATGTCACGCGCCTATTTTAGTGTACTTTGGGAAGCGGGGCGTGACAGACGGTATCATCCTAAATACGTTTTACGAGTTGGACTCGGAGATCTGCCGCAGAGCATGATGGGGAAGAAAGTCTGACCTATCGGACCATTGTGTCTTTACGACAAAGATGTCGACTGTAAGGCTACAAGAGGGAAGAAAAGTTCCACAGACGAGCATCAAGTTTTGAGCTGGCTCGACTCCAAGGATCCTAAATCCGTTATATATGTAAGTTTCGGAAGCCTTACTCTCACTAAGCCTTCCCAGCTTATCGAGGTTGGGTACGGGTTAGAAGTGTCGAACTGTCCGTTCATTTGAGTGATCAAAGAAGCCGAGAACTGTCCGGAGATCGAGAAATGGATGTCCGAGGGGTTCGAGGAGAGGAGGCTTATCATCATAGGATGGGCCCCGTAGGCGTTGATCCTGCCGCATCCTTCTGTTGAAGGGTTCATGATCCACTGCGGATGGAACTCGACGCTAGAGGCGATCTGTGCAGGTTTGCCGATGGCAACTTGGCCTCATTTTGCGGATCAGTTCCTTAACGAGAAGTTGTTAGTGGAGATCCTCAAGATTGGGGTTGTCGTTGGGGTGAAGATGCCTACTTATATGATAACGGAGGAGGAAGTGGCAGCGAAGAGAGAGGCGGTGGAGAAGACAGTGCTTAGTTTGATGAATGAGGGAGAGGAGGCGGTGGGGAGGAGAGAGAGGGCCGCGAAATTCGGAGAGAAAGCTCGCGATCCCCCAAGGTGATTCTTCATATAAGAACTTAACCCTCTTCATGGATCATATCTTACATTTTGCAAAATAAGTGAGGATAACATTTTTGGAAATCCATTTATTCAAGTTCGGTAGCTGGCAAAGAGAGAATCTTTTAGATCCTAGACAAATAGTCGTGTGTGCTTAATAGTTCAAAATATTATATAAGTATTTATTTTTTGGTGATGGAACTGAGTAGGGATATTGGTCTTAGACATGCTTTCTGACTGGATATGCATACGGATATTGTTCCATATTTAAAAACTTGAAAAATTTTACAATTTCATATGATATATATAGCATATAAAAACTGTAATACTGAAGAAAACAAAAAAATATTGAGACTTTTACAAATTTAGCTATTTTCATGTTTCATAAAATTTGAAAGATTTTTTTTCGATATTTATGATCTTTGTAAGTTGTAGCAATTAAAGTATTAAAAAATAGAATATAAAGGAAAATATTGATATTTATTAAAAAAATTGCGATTTTTTGTGTTATAACATGCAAAATATTGAAATAACAAAAAGTGCATAAAATTTTCATGTGCAAGCAAAGAATGGAAAAATCAAAGAAAAGAGATTTTTTTTTGTAACTTGCAATATTTTCATATATTATGCATATTAAAAAATCGAAAAAAATAGAAAAATTTAAGATTTTTAGATAATTTTTACGGTTGTCTTATGATACAACATGGAAAATATACAAGAACGAAAAGGAAAAATATTAAAATGTTCGAAAATTTACGGTTTTTGTATGTCATATTAAACAAAAAATATTGAAAATCCGAACAAAAAAGATAAGATATTATTTGAGATTTATAAAATTTTGAAATTTTCTTATGTTATATAATAAGCAAAATATTGAAAAACAAATGAAAACAAAAAAGTTCGAGGTTTTTTATAAAAATTCCGTGATTTTCGTATGATGTAGCGGGCAAAATATTTGATTTTTTATTTTAAAAATGGGATTTTTTAAAATCTCTCGTGTGTCGTCAGGAGTATGCAGTCGTCTGAAGCCTTAGTCTTTCGAACCGAATTTCTGTGTTAATTAAGGATTTTAGTACCGATCGATGACCTTTTCTTCCTTTACATCGCATAGCTTTTTGTTTACTTGATACCCGCAAGTTCACTAAAACAAGTAAAATATTATAAAATCGAAGATAGCAGAAAATTATATTACTTAACTTTCATGAGCTATATAGCATGCAGAATAATAAAAAGAAAGAAAACAGAATTTTGTTGTTATTTTTTTGAAATTTTTGTGATTTTCATGTGTTATACCATGCAAAATATTGTAAAAGTAAAGGATGAGAATCTGAAAATTTTGCGATATTTTAATTATAGTAAGAAAATTTTGAAAAATCGAAAAAAAGAAAATTTTCGATTGTTGGAAATATTGCAATTTTCATGCTCTACGGAGATTTGTAAAAAAATTCATGATTTTCTTATGCTATACATAGCATACAAAAATTGTAATCAAACGAAAACATAAAAATTTGAGACAATTCAAAATATAGAGCTTTTCTTGTGATTATAGAGCAAAATATTGAAAAAAGAATTTTTTTGATATTTTAAAAGACCTCTTGATCTTTGTTGCTATTTAGCAAGTAAAGTATAAAAAACCGAATTAAACAGAAAATTTTGAGATTTATTAAAATTTTGTGACTTTTATTTGCTAACAAATAAAACATTAAATTATAGCAGATGCAAGAAAATTGGGACTTTCATATGATATACCAAGCAAAATAATGACAATAAAAAAATTGAAATTTTCATGACTTCTCTGTGCTGGCATACCAAAAATTGAAAAGCGAAAATAAACAATAATTTTTTTTAAAATGTCACGCCTCGCTTCCCAAAATACGGAATACTAGAGATGATTAGACCAATCATACTCCTACGGTCAAGAAAAGATCTTGCCATAGTCACACTTCGGTTTCTAGCAGTACATGATGAGCAGTAAACACAGCACAAGTAATGAGAATCATAATCACTAAATCTATGGTTTTTTTACGAATTAGAGTGCACGAATACAAGCAAAAGAGATAACCAACCATTGATAACAAATGTTTCTTGTCTGAAAGCAAGAGAAACGATAAGCCGACGTTGTTAATCTAAATCTCCGCAATCATCTCGAAAACGGCATCACACTTCTTTCTCTGAGCATGCATATACTTAGATCGTCAGGGCGACACAATATAGCAATATAATAATATATCTCAATATGATAAGGACAATAAATACGAACTAGAAATATAAAACAGTAACACAAGAATGTAAATGTCATAAACAGTAAGCAGTATCACATTTGAACTATAGCACTGGTCTAAGCTAATATGCATGTCATCAACCTTACAGTCTTTATGTCAGTTGAAATCGATCGGTGGAATGTATTCTCATGTTTAGCAAGGATCTCGTGCATAGCCAAGACTACGGCCAAAACTATATCCGGAACATAACCCTGTCAGCCGTGCCGCTAGGCACAACTACGTAACTATATCACAATCGCTTAATATCGAACGATCATCCTCTAAATAACCGAACCTTGCTAAATACGAGTTCATTTCCACCTTGATTTCCCCATTTTTTCCATGTTATAGTATACGTTCATGTATTCGATGGATTATATACAAGTACGTGTCACATTCACTATTCGATCATGCTTTCGCACTTATCAGTATCACTTTCACTATTCAGTCACAGATTCACTATCGTACATGTGACAACTCAGTCACTAACACTTATCAATCAACAATGCAATTAGTCACTAAGGTTTCAATATAAACGGTCACTAAACAGTGGGTGTAAAACAATCATGAGATACGGTAGAAATGCATTAAATAAACGTTCACTAAATTAAGGGAAGCCAACGTTATATAACTTAAAAAATTCATAATAAATCACACGTGCAGAATTGGACAAAACAATATAAAAGGTATATAAAGAATACCTGATTATCTAAGCATTAAAATTAGTTTCATATCAATAGGCATTCAGGTAAACGATTTATCATCGTTTTAAATCAGTGATTAGTTGCTGGAATTCCAGTTTCAGAACTGGAAGTCTAATTTCAAGCGCAGTTTACTACAGATTGTATTTATATTTAAGTGTTTCTCCAGTTGAATAAAACCTAGCTCTATCTGTTAGGTTTTTATTGCATAAAGCGGATCAGTAATAGCCTCTGTGTACTAGAAGATATATTCAGTTTAGTGTCGATGTGTAATAACTGTCACTACAGGACACGTCGTTGATCTAAAATATATTTAAAATATCAAACGATGGTAAAATTGAATGAGATCAGAACATAAGTTGGCTGACTTAATTATCTATGCGATGATATGGGACTCCATGTATTTTCAGTTTTATGTAAGGATGTACAGGCTATTAAATTCAGGTATCAACATGAAAAACTGCAGAAATTGGCCGTTTACATCGATAATATAAATTATGTTAAAATATCAAACAGCGACGTAATTCAGTGGAACTAATGAAGAAAGAAAGATAACTCAATTTTCTATGTATCTATATAGGGTTCCACTCAATTGGCTAATTTCAGTGGCACGATATTCAATAAAAGTCACCGTAGATTCATAGGTTATCCAGTGCTCTTCACTGCGAGCCTAAGAACGTTACGATCCAATTTTTGTACGATTTATGATGAATTTTATGAGTTTTCATGTACGGGAAAAACCAGATTTCGTATCGGTTATCGGGACGTCACTTTATGTGTGAAATCTTATTATTTTACATCCAAATTTCTACACTATGTTCGTTATCTATAAAGGAAGTTATTTACTAGAAGTTCTGCTATTTTAAATGAGTTTTCGTCTATGGTTCGCATCACAATTCCAAGAATAGTTATGATCTAAACTCATTTATATACGTATCTAATTATTATAAAATTGTTTCGGTTAATCGTTTAAAATAGCATGATAACAAGTGAAGAATTTCACTTGCCTTTGGTGACGGTGGCACAGCAACGACGACAAGCGCGGCACGATCACGGCATGACCAGGGTTTGTCTAGTGCTCGGTCTTGAAACATGGTGTAGGTATGACAGAGCACAGGGCCTGGCGCGGGGCAGAGACGTATGGATGAAAGGCAGAGGCGGCGACGACAAGGAGGCTACCGGCGACGGTGATAGGCGGCAGCTTAGTGAGGCTCGAGTTTGTGAGTAGCTTGGTGGTGGTGATGAGACTATAGCGGTAGCGAGGAGGTGAGCAATAGGTGGACGGTGAGGTGTTGGTCACTGGAAGGTTCATCGGCGGCATGGTCATGTAGGTAGTTGACCTCGGCGATGGTGGAGCTAGGGAGTGGAAGCTCGTGGGGTTGCGGTTGGTCTTGGAGAAGAGTTCAAGGAGAGATTTGGTAGAGGAGCTGGTGGTTGAGGAGACGATCGGCTGCAGCGAGGTGGTCTATATGAGCTTCGGTGGTGGGTGGTTGCAGGTATCGGCGGCTGGTCATGGGTGTTGGAGTTAGGTGCTTGGATTGTTAGGAGTTGGGTCGGTGCAGGGAAGCGCTAGGGGGTAGGGGAGATGGCGAGGGGCTCTGGTGGAGGTCGACGACGACAGAGAAGGGTCCAACGATGATGGTGGAGCTCGGGTGTGTAGGTGTGCGGTGATGAGAGAGATGAGAGAGAGCGAGTGTGTAACAACTCCAATTTCAAAGTACAGAAAATTGTTTAAAAGTTAATGTACAATTGGGGTAATTGCAATCCTATGTATGCTATAAGAATTTGTTTTGCTTTTGAACAGCAAGAAAGAGCTTATAGCTCACTGGTAAAGGCTTTGCACTGCTAGGATGTAGCACCTGAGTTCAAATCCCATCAGCCACATTATCTTTTTATTAAATTTTCTTTTAATCTTTTTGAAGCCCAAGAGTTTGCATGTGCACTATACGTAATATGATAAGTTACAGATTAAATAAACATGTGCACGAGGCTAGTTGAAGCGACAGGGACACGTGGCACCAAACCCCAACCCAATCCGTCGGTATTGGGCCGGCGAAATGCCTATTTTGGCCGATACCGCCGGGTCCCCCCGTCGGCAATGCCACGAAAATTTTCCCCCTGCAACTCTTGGCCTATCCCACTTCCCCTAGGTTGTTTGTATTCTCTGCAATTATCCAGAGAATTAAAATACCCTCTTTAAATCCATTTTTAATACAAATTTTAATTCATCAATTCAATACACCAAACCCTAATTTTCCCTATAAATACCACACCATATTTCATCTCTCCTCACTCAGAAATTCCCTGCCAAAACTCTACAAAATTCCTAAGTTCTAATAGTGTGCTAGTGGAGTTAGAGAAGGGTGAAGTTCCAACGAAGTTCCGAGGAGATTCCGGCGACGAAACGACGCCCCGAAGCTTTCTCTAGCTTACTCTCTCTCTTCTCTTGTTCCCTAACCTGCAAATCCCTTCTCCCCCTCTTATCTTCTATTCTAAAACTTTCAAATTCTAAAAGCCGACGGAAGCGAAATTAATCCGACTTCCGATTCGGTTTTTCTTTAAAATTATAATTTTCTTAACAATAGAATTCCATACTCTCATATAATGATTAACAAATATTAACAAACCCATTAAAATAAGTTTCACATCAAATGAATCACTTATGCAACTTTTATCGTATTTTTACAGTAAAATACCATATGCTTTAGTTTCGACACAAATCAACATAATACCTGTGTTACCTTTAGATAGTTCACGGGGTAATGACCTGCCACATCACAACACACATTTTTGATATAGCACGATAGAAATTTGGGAATATAGTTATGGGATAATACAATATTACACATAAATACCATCAAACTTGCAAAACCATTTTCTTTAAGAAAAGTATTATCTAATTCCTTGTTATTACGCCTCTACAACCTACTTTTGGGGAACCCCATTCGGGATGGTGTGTATTATCGCACGTACTCGGGCCTAGTAGAGCGGAATTCAGACCTCTGCAAAGAGCATTCGAATTCCGATGGAATTTCTAATACTATTTTTTAGAAAATGAGATTTCTAGAAAAATAAATTAAATTTATTTTTATATAAGTATATATATGTATTATCAACATATTTATTTTAAATATATTATATAAATATTTCAAGTTTTCTAAATCAAAGGAATCACCACTACATAAAACTACCATCCAAATACAAAGAAATTCCAATATATCATTAAAATACCATATACAATGAAAACTAAGTTTTACTCACTAGAAAATTTCACTTTTATAAAATATACATCTATGAAAACCCTAAAGACGATAATTAAATACTTGAGGTGTATTTTGAAATTATATCAAAATTATTTTTACATAAAATCCCCTCAAGTTATATAAATTACAATAAGGATCCTAGTAAATATAGATTTAAGCGGGACCAGTTCTCTTGAGTCTCGGAGAGCCGGAGAATATGGGTGGTTGCCTATCTAAGGTAGACAATCTAAAATAACGGTGTTATCAACACGGTAATTGTCTTGGAAAAAGACACAAATCCTGCCATCCATGTGCAGCAGTTACTGATAATATCAAAACCTAATTCAGGATTCAATTTCTTTTCAAAGTGTCTGACTCGGACTGAGTCTCAATCTAATCAACCTGACTTGAATATGATTCAAGTATAAAACTAGAATTCAACATGAAACCATCTATTAAATCTATATCAATCTTTATTGACTAAACCGAACCATGGATATACTCCGTCTATATGTCCATCCATTATATCCGTTCCATTTACTGATATCATGGTTTCGGCAAGTCGTTCATATACAATTTACATTATAAGACAATACAAAACAATCCGTACAATCAATACAATAAAACTATCGCGGGGTTTTTAAATGGGTAGATTGGTATGGAAGGTGTTAAAAGTGGAACGAGACTGTAACTATAATACACCTAACCTGAATATCCATTGCTGTTGTACCATGGCTGAACGATTTCTTGTGCTTCGTATACCTTAGTCTCCGGAATAGTGGGACTACTCTCGTATACACTGGTATTTTCTGTACCAAGCTACAAACAACTGCGCTAACATTATAATAAAACATTATTAATTATACTCTCATTCTGTCTATTCTATCTCTACTCATTTTTGGGACTTACCGAGCGATCGTTGGCTGACGACATTCTTTCTCTTCTTTCTTTGGAATGTTGTCGGTGGATCGGACTCACTGAAGATCGAGCCCGAGGACTTGGAGCAGTTAGCATTTGACCCAGAGTTTTAGATACTTGTACATACTATTTCCATTTTTGTTATGCCATTGTTTAAGCATTGCTTTCATTTTATGTATTTACATTTCAGTTGTATCGTAAAAGAATGTTATATAAATAAAGTTGTTGTTCAATTACATCTATTTTCATTTTCTTGTGTACATTTACTTTATATTGTTTAGATACGCTTAGCGTGTTTACTTCTGAGTAAATACGTAGCGGGCCTCGCCGCGTCCCCTTCCCTGTACACTGGAAAGCGGGACGTGACAGAGTGAGATAGAGATTTAGAGAGAGAAAGAGAGTTGTTTAGAAAGATGAGGGCGACGGTGAAAGGACCTCAGGTTCGTTGGGATGAGCGTTGGGTCGAGTGGAGGTGGATGTGAGAGGTGAGATCGTGGCCGTTGGGGAAGCGGGTCAAGCGGAGGAAGTTGAGAACGAGGGGGAAGGAAGATCGAGAGGAGAGAGAAAGAGAACCGGGTATGGGTTTTGGGTTAGGATTCATGGGCCGGCATGGGTTTAGTTTAGGGTTAAGGTTAGAGAAAATAAAAAAAAAGTTAGGATTTAACTGATTAGGGTTTTAGTTTAGGAAAAATTAAGAGGTAGGAATTAGAAGAAATGTATGGAAAAGAGTTTGGGGAAAAATATTTTAGAAAAATTTATTATTAATAATACGGAAATTTATTATTAATAATACAGAAATTCAAATTCGAGATACCGGTTATTACGTTAAATCTCCCTTAAAGAAAATTTCGACCTTGAAATTAAAAGAACGGAAACAACAAAACACGAAAATAATGAAATCAACGAAACAGATAAACTACTCAAATGATGGGGAAGGCACTGACGGATCTCCTTCTTGTAGCTCTTTTCTCCGAGGGCAACTGTTAATCCGATGTTCACTAGATCCACAAATTAAACACTGCCCTTTGGCCTGACAACAGTCCCTTTGAAGGTGCCCCGGCCTCTTGTAATAACCACAAACCAGGGTTTTACTCTACTTCTTTTGCTGAGGTGAGAAGGAATGCTTCATCTGTACCACTCCTTACTTCAGATCTGGGATCACTTCACAAGAGGAAGCTACTTCTGGTGATTAAATTACTGGGGACCTCTTATCCGCGGTTCATTGACTTTTATCCTTATCAGCCAACCTTTCTTGAACTCGAGCAGCATTTAGTACCTGAGCAAAAGTTTTCAAGAAAAGTGAATCTATTATCTGTTGAAACTCAACATCAAGACCCTACTAAAATCATCTAGCTTTGTCTACTTCTGTGGCTACCGTATATGGGGAAAATCGGCTCAGCCTGTTGAACTCTGCTGCATAAACGTCTACAAGGCGACCATTCCGCTTCAAGGTGATGAACTTTTCTTCCATCTCTGCCTTGGCGGTAGCCGGAAAGTAATGGTCAAGGAAACACTCAGTGAATGTGCTCCATCCGATAGGCTTATCCAGTCTACTCCCGTCAACGGTCCACCATGTACGGGCCTCATCTTCTAACTGGATCTTCACCACGTTCACTTTATCTTCATCTAGGATTCGAGCAGCCGTCAGAAGATGCTCCACATTAATAAGCCATTGTTCAGCTTTGAGTGATGCTGCTACACCTGTGAACACGGCCGGATGTAGTCTCCTGAAATCTGAAACGGTACCGGCCCTAACATGTACAGTTGGTGCGAAAGCACCCTCAGGGACGGTAAAAACATCGCTAGATGTTCCTAAAATAGCAATTGTGGACTTTTGCACCGCCTTTAATCCCTCAAACAGGAAATCGGTCTTCTTCTCTTGTGATTCAACGATGGTCGTTAGCGCACTAAGGATCTTGTCGGTGCGATCATGCAAACCGGTATCCGATGAGTGGTTTCCTGAGGAGGCCATAACGCTAAAAAAAAGCAGGGAAGGGAATCAGATGACAGAAGGAAATAAGCAAGGACCATATGATATCGATTGATGAGGCAACAATGATCATATGAAAGTGAAAGTCAATATAATAGGATCTGAATCAAGGGATCCCTAAACTGAACTATAATCTCATTTTAATCCTGGCGCTGTGATACCAACAAAACCATGACACGTCTCGCTTCCTAATATACGAAATACGAGAGATGACTAGGCCAACCATGCTCCTTCGGTCGAGAAAAGATCCTGCCGTAGTCACACTTCGGCTTCGGCATCTAGCAGTACATAGTAAGCAGTAAACACAACACAAGTAATGAGAATCATAATCACTAAATTTATCGCTTTTTAACGAATCAGAATGCACGGATACAAGTAAAAAAGATAATCAACAAGTGATAACAATTGTTCCTTGTTTGAAAGCAAGGGAAACGATAAGCTGGTGTCATTGGTCTAAATCTCCGCAATCATCTCGAAAAGGGCAGGTCCACTTCTTGCTCTGAGCATGCATACGTAGATCATCAGGAAGATGCAATATAGCAATATAATAATATATCTCAATATGGTAAGGACAATAAATACGAACTAGAACTATAAAACAGTAACACAAGAATGTAAATATCATGAACAGTAAGCAATATCACATTTGAACTATAGCACTAGTCTAAGCTAATATGCATGTTACTAACCTTACAATCTTTATGTTAGTTGAAATCGATCGGTAGAATATATCCTCATGTTTAGCGAGGGTCTCGTGCATGCCCGAGACTATGGTCAAAACTAAGCCTGGGACATAACCCTGTCAGCTATGCCGTTAGGCACAACTACGTAACTATATCACTATCACTTAATATCGAATGATCATCCTCTAAATAACTGAACCTTTCTAAATAGAATTTCAATTCGATCTTTATTTCCCATTTTCCCCAGCTTACAGTATATGTTCATGTATTCGATGGGTTGTGTACAAGTATGTGTCACATTCACTATTCGATCACGATTTTACGCTTATCAGTATCATTTTCACTATTCAGTCACTGTTTCACTATCGTACTTGTCACAACCCAGTCACTAACACTTTTCAATCGATAATGCAATCAATCACTAGGGTTTCAATGCAAACGGTCACTAAACAATGGGCGTAAAACAATCACGAGATATGGTAGAATGCATTAAATAAATGTTCACTAAATTAAGGAAAGCCAGTATCATATAACTTGCAAAATTCATAATAAATCACACGTGCAGAATTGGACAGAATAATATAAAAGGTATATAAAAGTATACTTGATTATCTAAGCATTAAAATTAGTTTCAAATCAATAGGCATTCAGGTTAAGGATTTATCATCGTTCTAAATCAGCGATTAGTTGCTGGAATTCCAGTTTCAAAACTGGAAGTCCAACTTCACGCACAGTTTACTACAGATTGTGTTTAGATTCAAGTGTTTCTCCATTTCAATAAAACCAAGCTCTATATGTTATGTTTTAGTGCATCAAGCAGATCGGTAATAGTCTCTGTGTATTAGGAGATATGTTCAGTTTAGTATCGATGTGTAATAACTGTCACTGCAGAAAACTGCAGGACACATCGACAATCTAAAATATATTTAAAATATTAAATGATGGAAAAATTGAATGAGACCAAAACCATAAGTTAGCTAACTTAATTATCTACGCGACGATATAGGACTCTGCGTATTTTCAGTTTTATGTAGGGATGTACAAACGATTAAATTCCGGTATCAACATGAAAAATGCAGAAATTGGCCGTATACATCGATAATATAAATTATGTTAAAATATCAAACAACAACGTAATTCAGTGGAACCAGTGTCGTGCAACAGTGGACTCATAACCATCCGAGATACAACTGATAATACTTATCAGTTTATCTCCGCTGCTCTGGCCAGAGATTTCTAGTTATAGGCATGTCCTGCACTGCGCGATATCGACTCTCAATACCGAGAAAGACGAATCCCTTCGATCGTTCATTGTCTTCATGTGCTTTGGGACTATACCAATCTAAAACCTGTTTGCATGCCTCAATAGAGCCGTGATAGGGTAGTAATCAAAGTATAGTGGGATCACACACAAGACACTGTGGCGATCTCAGGTCGAGAGACTACCCTGCACTATCGTCACCAGAGAACTGCTACCTGACATTGGTATAATACCATCTAAGAGTCTCGATGAGTCCGTCCAATGTAACTCATACTCCTATGAGCACATGTATACAATCTTTAGTGTTAAACACCAATGGCTATGGGATCAGTTATCGCTCCGTACAGGGTCAAACCCCATTCTAAACTAGAATACCGATACCCAGTCTCGATACTCTTACGACTAGGGACATTTAAGGATGAAATTATAGACTACCAGGTTCCATTAGTACGATCCCTATCATGATACTGGTAGTCAAGCAAAAATCCTAAAGGCTTTATCTCATGTATTGACGATACGTGGTAACGAGTAAAACGTATACACATGATAGATAAAGACAAACCAAATAGCATGCTATCATCTCGAGTAAGATTGTTCTTGTATAGATCCTCCTTCAATTATAATAATTGCCTTGAAGGAAACTATATCAACAATCTCCCACTTGCACTTAAGGCCAATTATTGTGGTATCACATACATAACTTCTCAAGTAAAAGTTTTGCAAACCGTGTTCGAGAAACAGCCTCAGTAAGTGGATCCGCTACAATGTTTCTCACTTCACCTATCTGCGTCTCAACTTCAAGGAGATCAACTATCTCCCGAACTGAGCAATACCTGTCTTAGAATTTGTCTAGATAGACGATAGGAAGAAGTTCAAAAATGAACAAATATATCCAAACAACATCTAAGGATGATCCCCTGCTGAGTTACAATCAGCATCCAGCTCCACATCTACCCCAGTATCCCACTTAGAACTCTTTCCAATATACTGCTACTCAGAAGAGGGTAAACTAATAACTCACTACAGATATTGTCATCCTCGTCACCTTGGAAGATGGAATCGGTAACCACCTCCTGATAGAGGCAGCCGTTACCATACACCAAGAATATCCTTTTATGTTCTTCACTACTTCCTATGTTTCTCCAGGATTGGATTAATATCAGCTTACTGCACCAACTTCAACAACATTATCTGGTCATATACATGACTGACCCAACTACCGAAGAAAATGAAATGTCATTCATATGAGTCCGTCTCTTATTAGTCCAGAGGACACCTCTTTGAAGAGGGTGACTCCATTACTTGTGGGTACACTACCATCGAGGAGTCGTCTATTCTAAACCATTTCAAAATGGTGTCTGAGTACCTGAATTGGGACAACCTCAAAACCATTCCAGATCTATGTCTATAGACCTAGTCTCTAGATAGATATTTATTTAGCCCAAGTCCTATGTGGAAAAACATCTGTGAAAACCATTTATTAATCGATTGTAATATAGGAATATCATTTTCTATCAAGAGTATGTCATTCACATCAATTGAGAAACCTGACAATACTCCCTACAGCCTTCTAACATATACCAGTTTCATCTATCATTTTAATAAAATCAAACACTTTGACCTTTACATCAAAACAGATGATCCATCTCCTCTTTGTCTGTTTGAGTCTACAAATAAACTTAAGCAACTTGCACACTTTCTGTTGCTTCCGCTCCTCCCACTGACTATAACAACCCTCTGCAGAGTCATATATACGTGCACTTCAAAATCCTATTTAGAAAGACGTTATAATCATCCACCTGCAAGATATTATAGTCATGAAAAACAGTAATGGGAAGTTATATCCGTGTGGATTTTAGCACAGACACTGAAGATAAAAGATTCATTACAATCCACATCGGGTATTTGATGAAAACTTTATACTACAATTCCAGCCTTATAAGGTTACTACCTTTCCATTTGCACTGATCTCGAAAGATCTACTTGGTCCTTATTGATTTTAACTCTTCAGGAGCACCCAACAAAGTCCATACTTATTGTGGTTCATGGATTCTAACTTGGATAACTTGGCATCCGGCCATCAGTCGGAAGTCACTACTTCCTATGGCCTGCTGATAACTACTAAGGTCATCATCACATGATTAGCGGCTCTTAAATATATTTTCTAAGTTGATCTTAGTCTTATATACGACAAACGATCCTTAGATCAAAACATATACCATGAACCGATGGACCTCATTAATATGAGAAATACTATCTAGGTTCAAACCCAAATCTGATATGTACGGATTTGGAATAACTCGCATCTTATGGGCGACAACAATATATTAGTCTCCGTATACAATCCAAGGGCAACCCAAATAAACAATATATATAACACGCCACACAATGATTCATGGAGTAGAGAAAGTTGTTATCGCTTAGCGATAACGTGATTAACCGCATGAGCTTGCGCCTGTAGGAAAAAGCATCCCCACAATTAAAAACCTTTCACATATGAGGGGGAATTTGATAAGTATGCTGCAATAGTCGCATCCTTCAAAACCTCCAATATACGGTGCCATAATCAACTTGGTATCTTCAGAGAGGTGGACGGGTATGTTTCATATAGTATCTACCCCTGGACTAATGGCCTGGACGTGCTCCCCGTGCCCCGGTCTAATTTACAGTGGTGAATAGGTTCTGGCACATCCTGTGGGACCATTTTCTCTTTCCACTCCACACTTTGTGTGTTGTGTTTCGCAAAACAATCGCGGTATGTTTATGTTACCCTTGGATATTTGGTCACCAAAACTGGTGCTTCGCTTCTGTGCAGATCAATGGCTTCATCCAACAAATCCAACCCCAATGCTAGCTCCAGCACCACTCCGGCCAGAGTGACTTGGTTAAGGCTATGGCCTCTGTGCTCTACATTTCGATAGCCCAAGTGGCATAACAACTTGATGGGCTTTTCTTTAGGATGATACTTCCACCTCCCTCTCTTGGCATCCTGGCGCCAATGGAGGAGACGCCAAATAAGTCAGTCTTGGATAGGCAGACAACTACTGCATCCGGCTCTAATAATAAGCCTACTCAATATGAAGGTTTGGTCTTCAAGAGGCTGAAGTCCAACTCTACGGGTTCCAAAAAAAAGCCCATGATCCCCAAAAATTCGATCTTCAATCGGCTGACATTCACGGCTCCTGATATGACCGAAGCCCCGAAAGATGATACTCTGCCCAAGCAGTCTGTCTTCCATAGGCTGACACCTCAAGATGCTGATACTCCCATGCCTAGACAGTCAGTTTTCAAGAGACTGTCACTTGTTGAAGTTTCATATAAACACAAGGGGAAAGATGGTCCGAAAGAGTACAGGGGGAAGATCCATGAAACCCCCACAACTAAAGAAGCACCGACCCATGTACCAAATGTGCCCGACGCCGATACTGTTGGCTACAGTGCTCTCAAAGCAATTATTGTAATCGCAGGCAGGCGATTATGATGATTGAGGGAGAACCTATACGAGTAGAACAGTCTTACTCGAGATGAAAGTATGTTATCTGGTTCATCTCTATCATCATGTATATGTATTATATGTTGATAGAGCCCATAAGATTCTTACTTGACTATCAGGCTTATTATGGAGATCACACTTATAAGAACTGGGTAGTCTATAAGCAAATCCTTAAATGTCCCTAGTAGCGGAAATATCAAGACTGAGTATCGATATTCCAGAGTAGACTAGTGTATACATTTCTTGATCCCGACGAGGGGCGATGGCCAGTCTCATAGCCATTGGTGTCAGTTAGTCACAAAAGATAGTATACAGGTGCTCATTAGGTTATGAGTTATACTGGCGGACTCGCCAGGAACATGCTAGATGGCATTATATCTATTATCAAATAGCAATTCTCAGGTGACATAAGTACAGGTTAGTCTGTCGGCCTTAGATCGTCGTTTGTCTCATGTAAGTTCCTACAATGCTTTGATTACTACCCTACCATGGCTCAAAGGAGTCATGCAAACAGGTTTTAGGTTGATACAATCCTGAGCCATATGGAGGCAGTGAGCAGATCCTCGGGGATTCGTCTCTCCCGGTATTGGGGGTAGATGTCGCGCTGTGCATGGGTGGCCATCACTAGAAATTCATGGCCAATGTGGATGAGAATTACTGATTTGGATCAGTAGTTTCTCAGTGGGTGATGAGATTTACACCGACACGAATTATCGTATTATTAGGGTCTGACTTTATCCACCCCTAGACCTGATATGTAATACTCTTAGACGAACAGACTAGAATATACAGAGATTGTCACCGACATGATCAGTAGGGATACGAATGAGTTTGCTCATCGACCATCTTTTCGCTCAATACCTGGGTAGCCGTTACGTATAACCAATATCGCTGACGTGCTTGTGGTTAAACCCGCTGCCAGCTTATTGACGAGTCTTTAGAGTTCCACACAGAGAGTTTTTCCGGTTAAGACGATATGATGTAGATGATGTATATTGGTAGATACAAATGTCCGATTAAATATGTGTATATGCTACACGGATTTTAATCGGATGGTTGATAATACTAGCGTCTTAGAATTAAGCTGGATTATTAAATCAAGTTTTGATTTAATAATTTATATATATTCTCTAATATATGTATTCTAGTATTATTGTTCACTATTCATTTTCTCTCTTCGCTATTCATATTTTTATACGGATATGTGTATATGTATTTCGGTACATATACCGGGTTGTATTCCGTTTTTATACGGAATTTGTTATAGAAGATGGACACCTCATTTTTGAATATTCATTTATGAATATTTATAAAATGAAGTGGAGAGTAAGGTGGCATTGTGTATGGTTGAAAACATGTAGAGAGCAACGAGCTTCATTAGTTTATTATAAAATGTTGTAAGATTTTTATTTGCATGGTTATGAAAAATATGAAGCCATTTTATTATTCTATGATTCTTGATTCACTTTCTCATGCTTTTCTACACTTGCTCACGGTTATGTTTCTTCACCTCCTCCTCCTCCTTTACTAGCTCTCTTGAGTTTTAGATTTGAGAGAAAATGATAGTGAAAAATTCCTACATCCCCACTCCCTATTCCTAGTGAGCTTGGAGCGTCGGTTGTTTCGCTAGGTAAAACTAGAGGTTGGATCGGCTCTCTCGGATGGATCATCTTCGGTAAAGAAAGACCAGCTTGCAAGTGCGATTCAGAGCTCTTGAGAGCGTGCTAAAATCCAACCTAATTGAAGCAAATGAAAATGCTACAAAAGTTATAATTTCTATCTTTTTGTGCTTACTAGCTTAAGTGTTTAGTTTAGATTCATGGGTTTTGGTTTCTAGTGCCATCAAAATTTTTGTTTCTAGATACGACTCTCGAATCCAACCGGTTTTTGCTCCGCAAAAACAGCAAAAAAGTAGTGAAAAAATCCTTGTTAATTTGATGTTTTGACTCACTGCGAGCTCTCGATTTGGACCTAGAAGCCGCGGGAACCCCGAGGATGTCCCGATGGGACCTAAGGAGGGACCATCCCTACCCCCACCCCGAGACCACCCTAAGGTCGTCTTGGGGGTGGGGACCTAAGCCCTGCCCCAAGTAGGCAGGCTGAGGTTTGCCTACCCCACTGGCCACCTTAGGGTGGCCTAGAGGGTGGGTACCCCCAAGGTGCTTTCAAGTCATCGTTAATTTTGTATCGAGCCCTTCGCAAAGTTTCGGATCAACCCGCCCTCATTTCGGACTCCCGGAGTGGCTTTTAGCATGGAATTTTTGCCGATTTTTAGCACACTTGATTTTCGATGTTTTGGAAAATTGAAGTGTTGACTATTACTGTGCGGTATTCGATTGTCATAGGCTTTGTGATGGTTGTGTGTATCATAATGTTTAGTAAAACGCCGTCTAATTGCTATATGTATCAATTAAATGGGGTTACGAAATTGATATTCGCAAGTTGCATGTTCTGTGATGGATATTGCTATGTTGATTATGATTATATTGAATTTGTTGCGATGGATAGTCTGATGTATGTAGTATTAGATATTATTCTCTGTGATGTAATGTATATTCATATTGTGTGGCGAGCGTGGACTACCGTCATCGCGGCTTGTATTATTCTTTAGGGCGTATCCTGGCTGTGGACGTAGTCACCGTTGTATATTCAGGTTTTCATTACATGCACTAGGATTACCCCGCGGTGGAGTGCTCAAGTAGCTGGATTCTAAAGGGCAACGGGCCTCCATCTCATGTCGTTGAAACCGGAGTGCCTTACTCTAGAATTGGCAGGCTATCCGCCGCACTCATAGGGGGTATAGATTTGTCCCGCGGAAGGGTGCCTATGTCACTGGATTTTGGAAGTGCTGGATGGCTCATTCACTTCGTTGATTAGGGTTGCCTCGCTTCTGAGATTAGCGGGTGGCTTGCCGCACTCGTAGGGGTCTAGGATCCGATACTACGGGCTATCCACACGACCGGAAAATTACATTTCATATTTGGCTCCATTGAAATGTACTTTTCCTAGTTTATCCACATTTCCATATTGTATTTGCCTCCGCTGTGATTCCGTTGTGATGTTTCTGTGTTGTTACTTGATATCATGCGTGAGACGTATGTGTGTGTAGTAGATGCTATATATGTTTTACATCTGCGCTGGTCATGTCCCCGTCTTGCCGTAAGTTAAGTAACCTTATAGTGAAGATCTAGGACCCTGTGGCGAATGCGGATGTCATATATGTGGATGCCTATTTTCGTTTCTTTCTGGCATGATATGTTTAATTGATAAGACTGCATTAATTCTGATTAATGCAAGGAATACAGATCTAAATGATATTGTTGGAATCAATTTTTGAAAACTATAGGTGTTTTCTTTTGCTTTGCATCGAGGTATTCAGTTAGGAATATTCCGCACCTCATTCAATGAGGAAAAAGTCTAGATCCCTTCACAGGGAGTGACCTCTTTGGCAAAAGTTCATGTGACTATAAACTACGCGGTTTTCTTCAAAACCATCGATTTTCTACAAAATCACTCGTTTAAAAAATGCGGAGCCTAAACCACTCCTTTTCAAAATTGTTTGAGTTCTTTCAACGATATCAAATTTATTACGTTAAAGGTTTTCCGACAAAAACCATCCGTAGCCCTTCGTCATTTCAGATAGGTAGTGCCTAGTATTCATGCTATGTTTATTGGCATCCGTCAAGATATAGTGTGTGATAGCTATGTGTTACTTTTCTGCAGTATAGAGATGCATTAATCTAGGACAGTCGTACAGCCTTGTTGGTATCCGTCAAGGGCGAGTATGGGTGGCTCTAAATTAATCAAGGGAATGACGGGTAGAACTTGACTTGCAACTTATGATTTGTTGGCATCCGTTAAGGTCATAAGACGCCAGGGGCAAAAACCATACCGGGGGTTCTAAATATAAAGGAAACTTGCCAAGTATGCGCATACTTTCTACAGTATGGTGACTTGAGCGGTTTCCATCAGGTTATTACGCGATGATAGTTGGGTCCCGATTCCCACTGATGCATAGGTATTACTCCTCGGAAGATTTTCACTTCACAACTAGCTTACCTATTAGGCGTCTAGAAATTGTTAACGAGGTTACGTCTCTGCAGAAACGGGGTTATTTAATTGGGTCTGTGCGAAAGCACGGAGGACCTCCCTCGGAGTACCAACACTGGCCTGGCTAAATGGTTAGCGAACTTGTAAGGTGAATATGATCCTGACTAGTTCTCCTTTTAGGGTTTGAAGAAGAATTTGAGAAAACAGTGGGAGCCATCTTGATTAGATAATGTGATTAATCAATCTAATCTTGATAGTGTACACACTGAGTATTTTTTCCTCTCTCTGGTTTGCGACCATGACTTACCTTAAACTAAAACTCATGAACCAAGTTAACCGAACCTTCTTACACACTTTAGATTTTAGATTGTCATGATTCACGACAAAGTCGCATATATTCCTACCACTCTTACTCTCCCTTTGTATTTCTCCAGAACACTACATATCACTACGAAGATCCAATTTGCTTGGGTATGCCATCGTATAGTTACATACGAACTCGAAGAAACTTGTTTCAGTTCGAGAATGGATTCCGGTTCTAGAGAAATTGAATAAGATTATTTGGTTGACTTTTCTCTTTACCTTCACTCAGATTGCAAGAGCTCCTAGTATTAGAAGAGTACACCTATTACGCTTATTGGATAGTCTTCTTCCAAATCTTAGACAGGTGTCGAAAAGTAAGGAAGAAGAAAACCAATTAGCCTAAGTATGGTGTATAGAAGGTAAGAAGTAAAGACATATAAAGGGATTGGAGTAAGGGAAAAGGAAATTGTGACTAATGTCATGAATCTGGATAGTAGAAGAGGCATTACTAGAAATACCCGGTCACCCCCTTGAAACATTTTCATGTTTCGATTTTTTTGTGCGGTGTTAGTTGGAAATTTGTTTTCCCAATTAGATTCTGACTCCAGAGTATATATTTACCAGACTTGATTCTTACATCTGTATAGCGTTATAGATGTAAGTTGATGTGCAACACCCCACGAGTTGCGGGGAGGCGGAAATTTGAAAAACAATCATGTTTAAAAGGCGAACATCAACTAACCGAAGATCGTTTCTAAACAATACTTAACGAAAAGCATAGAGTTCTAAGCTACTATGTAAAGAGATTATACCAAATGATTCTAGTCCTTCGTCTTTACGATATCTACGGCCTCTTTGGATCTCCACGTCCTCCTTGGCTTCCTTCCGTGATAGACGATCCACCCGAGAACCCTAATCCAAGCTATAACCTCTAAACTTGAGATTACTTAGTTTCTTTAGTTGCTAATAAAGGAACTAAGATGATGTAGAGATTGGTTATGGAGTGTTTAGTCTTTCTTAATCCTTGTTCTCAACTCATGAGTGATATGATTATGGTTTGGTGAAGGAGAGAGCTTGAGGAGAGAGACGGTGGAGATGATAATGATAATAAAAATCCTTCTCACTTGAATATATGATACATAATGAATTATCAAAAAAATATCAATTAAATGATTATTCACCATGCTTCATTTATTCAAGGAGAGTGATTCATCATGTGAGTCATTAGATCATTAATGATGCATTTATGATATGATGATTCATATGAATGAGTCACAAAAGCAATTAATGAAAATGCCACCTTAACCCCTCATGTCACATCCTTCTAGAAGCTTCTCGGAAAATTACGAGAACGCCCCTCTCATCCGTGAAAACACGGAAAAACTTTAGACTGTATAAATCCAATAACCTGATACTAGAATCTGGCTTAAACGAAAGCCGGCTAGTAAAAACTGTCCGAATGTCGTACGTGCGTTTAAACACGTATGCGTCCGAACCTTTGTCGTAAAACCATACGACCTCTATATCTTTTCGCCTGGGTTTGGGAAATCTCTGTGTGGGACTCTAAAGACTCAACTATTACGCCGGCAGTGGGTTTAACCACAGACCGCAAGCGGCACTAGCTGTACGTAACGGTCCCCAGGTAGTTATCGATAAGAAAGCCGATGAGGTAACCTATCCGAAATCCTACTGAGCCTGTCCGTGACAATATCCGCGCAGTCCGGTCTGTTCGTCTAAGAGTATCGCATGTATGGTCTAGGGAGGTGGTGGACGTCAGACCCCTAATAACCGTACAAGTCGTGTCGGTATGGCTCTATCACTATCCAAAAATCTACTGATCAATCTATCAGTAATTCTCAATCAGCCCTGGCCAGGGACTTATGGTAATGACCAACCGACCACAGTGCGATATCAACTCCCTATACCGGGAGAGACGAATTCCTAACAGTCGCTCACTGCCTCCACGTGGCTCGGGACTGTGCCCAACTAAAACCTGTTTGCACGACTCCTTTGAGCCATGGTAGGGTAATAATCAAAGCACAGTAGGAACTCACACGAGACAAATGATGACTTTAAGTCAACAGACTATCTGCACACATGTCACCTGAGAACTGCTATCTGACATTATGTATAATACAATCCAGTCAGTTCTCGGCGAGTCCTGTCCGGTGTACTCACACCCAGTGAGCATCTGTATACAATCTTAGGTGCACATCACCAATGGCTGCGGGACCAATCCATCGCCCCTCGTCAGGGTCTAGATATGTATATACTAGTCTACTCCGGAGTATCGATGCCCAGTCTCGATACTCCTGTGACTAGGGATATCTAAGGATGTGCCTATTGACTATCCAGCTCCCACTAGTATGACTGCCATCACAACGCCGGTAGTCAGGCAAACACCCTATGGGCTTTATCAACATGTATATAAATGAATACAACACAAAATATATCATATGTTAAGATAAAGACAAACCAAATAGCGTACTATCATATCAAGCAAGACTGTCATGTACATACATATCCCAAGCATCCTATACAATGTAGGCCTCTAGGGCATATATATCCGACAATCTCCCACTTGCACTAAGGCCTATAATTGGCGCAATGAATACCCACTATCTGCACTAGATCCAGTTGCTGGCGTACCGCATGCCCAACATCTCAAACAGCCTCTCGAACTGGACTTGAGGAATGGCCTTGGTGAATGGATCTGCCGTGTTATCTTTTGTATCTACTCTCCGTACCTTGATCTCCCGACGATCCACGATCTCCCTGATCAGGTGAAACCGCCTTAAGATATGCCTGGATTTCTGATAGGACCTTGGTTCCTTTGCTAATGCTACAGCCCCATTGTTATCATAATACAAAGGTATTGGATTGGCAATGGACGGAACCACTTGAAGTTCAGAAATGAACTTCTTCATCCAGACAGCCTCTTTTGCGGCTTCACTAGCAGCTATATACCCAGCCTCCATAGTTGAGTCTGCGACGGTATCCTGTTTGGAACTCCTCCAACATACCGCCCCTCCATTGAGGGTAAACACAAAACCCGAAATGGATTTAGAATCATCTTTGTCACTTTGGAAGCCGGAGTCGGTAAAAGCCTCTACCTGGAGGTCCCCATTACCGTAAATCAAGAACATCTCCTTAGTCCTTCTCAGGTACTTGAGAATGTTCTTTACTGCTATCCAATGTTTCTCACCTGGGTTAGATTGATACCTGCTTACCACACTAAGTGCGTAAGCTACATCTGGCCTGGTACATAACATCGCATACATTATAGATCCTACCGCCGAAGCGTAGGGTATAATGCCCATGCGAGCCCTCTCTTCATCAGTCTTTGGAGACATCTCTTTGGAGAGGGTGATCCCGTGACAAGCGGGCATATTGCCGCGCTTGGAATCTTCCATACTAAATCTCTTTAGTATAGTGTCTATATACCTGGATTGTGAAAGTCCCAACATTCTATTAGATCTATCACGATAGATCTTAATGCCCAGAATATATGATGTATCTCCCAAGTCTTTCATGGAGAATTTCTGTGACAAGAAGAGCTTTACTGATTGTAGCATATGGATATCATTCCCTATCAGTAGTATGTCGTCGACGTACAAAACGAGGAAGACTACTTCTCCGTCTACAATCTTCCTATAAATACATGGTTCATCTACATTTTTGATAAATTCAAATTCCTTGACTGTCTCATCAAAGCAGATGTTCCAACTCCGCGATGCTTGCTTTAACCCATAAATGGATTTAAGCAATTTGCACACTCTTCCGCTGCTCCCACTGTCTAAGAAACCTTCTGGTTGATCCATGTAAACACTCTCTTCTAAATGTCCATTTAGAAAAGCTGTTTTTACATCCATTTGCCAGATTTCATAGTCATGGAAGGCAGCAATGGCAAGCATGATCCGAATGGATTTAAGCATAGCTACTGGTGAAAAAGTTTCATCATAGTCCAATCCTGGTCTTTGACGAAAACCTTTTGCAACTAGTCTAGCTTTGTAGGTTTCCACTTGTCCAAATGCACCAATCTTTTTGAAGATCCATTTGCACCCAACTGGTTTTACCCCAGGGGGAGCAACTTCTAAAGTCCATACTTTATTGGTGTACATGGATTCCATTTCGGATCTCATAGCATCCAGCCACTTCACTGAGTCGCTACTCGTGATAGCCTGCTGAAAACTAGTAGGCTCATCATCATCGATGATGCAATCCTCTCGATCCACATCAAGAAGAAAACCATAGTATCTTTCAGGAGGATGAGAAAGTCTACTAGATCTGCGGAGTGGCATTGGTTCGTCATGTTCTATTGAAATCTAAGATTCTTCTAAGTCCTCAGTAGCAGTTTGAGGTTCTGGAATTTCTTCCAGTTCTACCGCGCTCCCACTAATTTCTTTTGCAAGAAATTCGCTTTCTAAGAAGACAATGTGGCGAGCGACAAACACCTTTTGTTCTTCAGTGTGGTAGACCATATACCCCCTTGAATGCTTGGGGTATCCTACAAACTTGCACAAAACCAATCGTGCCTCGAGCTTGTCCGGATTATGCTTTTTAACATATACCGGACACCCCCATATCTTGATATACTTGAGATATGGTCTCTTCCCGCTCCACATTTCATATGGAGTGGTAGGCACAGACTTAGTCGGAACTCTATTTAATAGGTATGCTGCTGATTCTAGAGCAAATCCCCAAAATGAAAGTGGCAACTCAGCACTACTCATCATTGAACGTACCATGTCTAACAGAGTGCGATTCCTCCTTTCTGATACACCATTATGCTGAGGTGTATAAGGTGGAGTAAGCTGAGAGAGAATTCCATTCTCTTTTAAGTATTCAAGGAAACTGGTACTTAAGTATTCTCCACCTCGATCAGATCAAAGTGTCTTGATGCTTTTACCAGTCTGTTTCTCTACTTCATTTTTATACTCCTTAAACTTCTCAAAGGCCTCAGATTTATGTTTCATTAAGAATATATGTCCATACCTAGAGAAGTCATCAGTAAAAGTTATGAAGTAGGAGTGACCGCTTCGTGCATGCGTAGACATTGAACCACATACATCACTGTGTATAAGTCCCAAGAGTTGTGTGGCTCTTTCTCCGTGTCCGGTGAACGGAGATTTGGTCATTTTTCCTTTGATACATGATTGACAAGTTGCATATGATGAATATTCAAACGGATCTAGATATCCATCTTTATGTAACTTAGTCAACCTTGTTTCGTTTATATGACCAAGTCTACAATGCCATAAGAAGGCTTGATTTGAATCTGGAGCCTTTCTTTTACGTGGTTTTTGTATATTGAAAATTTGAGGTTGATTAAGTATGTATATGCCGTTTTCCAGTGTGCCAAACCCAATCAGTTCTTGATTTAGGAGAATGTTCATGACATTTCTTTCAAGCGCAAAATTATATCCTTCATTAGATAACAAAGATACTGATATAATATTACACAACATACTGGGAATACAAAAACAGCTATACAATACCAAAATGTGTCCACTATTCAACCCTAGGTGATATTCCCCTATTGCAACTGCATCTACATGCATTCCATTGCCCATCCGGAGAGTTATATCACCTGTCCCCAGTACTCTACTATTTCTCAGATCCTGCAAAAAATTACAGATGTGAGAACCAGAACCGGTATCAAGTACCCATGAAGTAGAGTTTACTGAAAGACAATTTTCGATTACGAACACACCTGAAGCAGAAGCAACAGTTTGCTTCATGTCCTTGGCTTTAAAGGCCAAACAGTCCTTCTTCCAGTGCCCTTGCTTGTGACAATAGAAGCACTCGTTCTTTTCTACCTTCACCCTTCCTGCCTTGTTCGTTCCCTGCACCTTCTTGACCCCACCCTTCGGTTTGGTGGCTTTCATCTTCTTCTTCCCTTTAGCTTTCGCTTTAGTTTTAGAAGAGGATGATTGGCCGACATACAGAACGGGGGTCTTCTCCTTTTTCAAGGAGCACACTGCTACCCTCAACATGTTGAGGAGCTTTGGAAGATCAGCTTCCATCTCGTGCATATTGAAGTTCAGCACAAACTGAGAGAAGGTGTGGGGAAGGGGCTGCAAAATCAAGTCGATATACAGATCATTCTCTAGCACGCATCCCAGGTTTGCGAGTTCCTCAATGAGGGTGATCATTTTGAGGACGTGCTCTCCAACAGGCGATCCTGGAGCTAACCTCATCTGGAAGAGTTTCCTTGAGGTCTCGTACCTCGCGATACGGGAGTGTTCACCATACAATTCCTTGCAATGGAGGAATATGGATACAATATCCATACTCTCGTGCTGTTTCTGGAGTTCATTGTTCATGGACGCCAGCACGATACACTTAGCTCGCTCACAGTCTAGATCCCAGGTTTTGCGAACTTCCTTGTCCGCAACCGAGGAATCTGGTCCTGGGATAAGGGGAGGAACAACGGTGGTAACATATGCAACTTTGTCATAAGTCAGCGCAATATTGACGTTCCTTAGCCAATCTTTATAGTTCTTCCCGGTCAGTATATTCTTTTCAAGTAATAGTTTAAGTCCTGTCATGGTAGCTGCCAGAGAGAGAGAAAAGAAACACTCAGCATATGCTCTTGCAAGTTTAGATTGGTTATTAATTTATCTAAATAGGATGGCTCCCACTGTTTCCTCGAATCCTTCTTCAAAACCTAAAAGAAGAACTAATCAGGATTTAATCACACGTCATAATACTTGCTTAACCTTTCAGCCAGGCTGGTGTTGGTACTTCGAGGGAGGTTTTCCAACGCTTTCGCAAAGTTCCTTAATTAAAGAACCTCTTTTCCCTGGAGGCGTAGCCCCTCTAACACCTTTCTAGGCACCTACTTGGTTTATAGCATTGATTGTTAAGTGAGAGAAATTCCCGAGAGTAATCCTACTCATCAGTGGGATCGGGATCCAACTATCATTGCATGATGCCCTAGATGGAAGCCACTTAAGTCACCACACTCCAGAAGGTATGCTAAATCTGCAAGTTTCCTTTATGTTTGAAACTCCCGATATGATTTTTACCCCAAGCTCTTATAGACCTTGACGTAGGCCAAGAAGTCATAAGACGCAAGTCAAGTTCTACCCGTCGTTGTCCTGATCAATTTAAGTACATCGTACAAGCCCTTGACGTAGGCCAACAAGGTGTACGTCTGTCATAAACTAATGCATCTATCTATGCAACAAATAGGCAAACACACTTCTACCATACACTATGCCTTGACGTAGGCCAACAAGCATAGTATGAATACGATGTGCTGTCTACTTGAAACGACGGAGGGTTACGGCTGGTTTTTGGCAAAAAACCGTTAACGCAGTGAACTTGATTTGATCGAAGGAACTAAGATAGCTTTTATTAAAAGGAGTGGTTTAAGCTCCGCATTTAAAATTTGCTTTTTCAAGAAAACCGAGTGGTTTTTAGAAATTGTTCCAACGATTCAGTTTATGTTTTATTTTTCTTTGCATTAAAAATAATGCGTCCCATCTTTAACCTATCATTACAGATAACAACGAAAATACAACGTCCTCTTATGCCATCTGCATTCGCCACGGGGTCCCGTCATCACCCGTTAGGTTACTTAACTAACGACAGAGCGGGGGCTGGGCTAGCGCGGGTGTAAAACATAAGTGACGTCTAAATAGCTATCATATATAAATATTGTACATTCGTCAGACGCAATAATAGGCATTCCAGATCACAGATAAACAATATTGGATTTGCAAGCAATCCGCATTTCTTTTGAGCCTGCAATGAAAGACGGATTACACAGTTGTGATGAATAGCCATTTACCCCACCCCAGACCCTTACGGGTACGGCAAACTACCCTCCAAGTACCAGAAGTGAAGCGGTCTGCCTCAACACTTCAAAATACCCGGTAGTTTGTGCACCCCACCTTGGGTCTATCCTAGGAGCAAAAACAGTAAAAAGAAATAATACAACGGTGGCTACAACCGCAACCTGGAGGTGCCTCGCAAAATAATATTACAACTTATTACATTTACATCAAATGAATTAATACAATAACCCATCACAAAACCCGGCTAATCACCACAACAGTCCAATACAGTTTATATACACAAACAGTTATATATAACATCACAGATATGTGCAACCCCCTGCCAACCGACATATTAGCAATTAGGGGAGGTTTACGAACACATAAAACATTTCACAGATATAATCAAACAAGAAAATATCGTATAATTTCGATCGATTAAACACATTAAATTTTGCTCCAATACTTCTCTGCAAATCTGAAACCTGAGCAAAAATTAAATCATACCAGAAAATCCCAAATATCACAAAGAAGGCACAGAAGAAAACTGGGCTGAATCGGCCCCAACTCGGCGGCGGAACCGCGGCGGATCGGTGGGATCGGCCGCGGTTCCGCGACGCTTTGGCCGATTCACGAGCCCATTTTTCTTGTGTGTTCTTATATTATCATGCTGGTCATTCTGAAGGTCCCTGAAAAAATTTTGGACTTCATTTTAAAATCGACAGAAACTCCATGATTTCGGGGGTTTTTTCGGTTTGTTTTCCGTTCGAAATTCATACAACTTTGCAAGTGTGTTAATTATTGTTTAGTGAGGCTCTGATACAACTGTAATTTGATGTGCAACACCCCACGAGTTGCGGGGAGGCAGAAATTTGAAAAACAATCATGTTTAAAAGGCGAACATCAACTAACCGAAGATCGTTTCTAAACAATACTTAACGAAAAGCATAGAGTTCTAATCTACTATGTAAAGAGATTATACCAAATGATTCTAGTCCTTCGTCTTTACGATATCAACGGCCTCTTTGGATCTCCACGTCTTCCTTGGCTTCCTTCCGTGATAGACGATCCAGCCGAGAACCCTAATCCAAGCTATAACCTCTAAACTTGAGGTTACTTAGTTTCTTTAGTTGCTAATAAAGGAACTAAGATGATGTAGAGATTGGTTATGGAGTGTTTAATCTTTCCTAATCCTTGTTCTCAACTCATGAGTGGTAGGATTAGGGTTTGGTGAAGGAGAGAGAGCTTGAGGAGAGAGAAGGTGGAGATGATAATGATAATAAAAATCCTTCTCACTTGAATATATGATACATAATGAATTATCAAAAAAATATCAATTAAATGATTATTCACCATGCTTCATTTATTCAAGGAGAGTGATTCATCATGTGAGTCATTAGATCATTAATGATGCATTAGTGATATGATGATTCATATGAATGAGTCACAAAAGCAATTAATGAAAATGCCACCTTAACCCCTCATGTCACATCCTTCTAGAAGCTTCTCGGAAAATTACGAGAACGCCCCTCTCATCCGTGAAAACACGGAAAAACTTTAGACTGTATAAATCCAATAACCTGATACTAGAATCTGGCTTAAACGAAAGCCGGCTAGTAAAAACTGTCCGAATGTCGTACGTGCGTTTAAACACGTATGCATCCGAACCTTTGTCGTAAAACCATACGACCTCTATATCTTTTCTCCTGGGTTTGGGAAATCTCTGTGTGGGACTCTAAAGACTCAACTACTACGCCGGCAGTGGGTTTAACCACAGACCGCAAGCGGCACTAGCTTTACGTAACGGTCCCTAGGTAGTTATCGATAAGAAAGCCGATGAGGTAACCCATCCGAAATCCTACTGAGCCTGTCCGTAACAATATCCCCGCAGTCTGGTCTGTTTGTCTAAGAGTATCGCATGTATGGTCTAAGGAGGTGGTGGACGTCAGACCCCTAATAACCGTACAAGTCGTGTCGGTATGGCTCTATCACCATCCGAGAATCTACTGATCAATCTATCAGTAATTCTCAATCAGCCCTGGCCAGGGACTTATGGTAATGACCAACCGACCACAGTGCGATATCAACTCCCTATACCGGAAGAGACGAATTCCTAACAGTCGCTCACTGCCTCCACGTGGCTCGGGACTATGCCCAACTAAAACCTGTTTGCACGACTCCTTTGAGCCGTGGTAGGGTAATAATCAAAGCACAGTGGGAACTCACACGAGACAAATGATGACTTTAAGTCAACAGACTATCTGCACACATGTCACCTGAGAACTGCTATCTGACGTTAGGTATAATACCATCCAGTCAGTTCTCGGCGAGTCCTGTCCGGTGTACTCACACCCAGTGAGCATCTGTATACAATCTTAGGTGCACATCACTAATGGCCACGGGACCAATCCATCGCCCCTCGTCAGGGTCTAGATATGTATACACTAGTCTACTCCGGAGTATCGATGCCCAGTCTCGATACTCCTGCGACTAGGGACATCTAAGGATGTGCCTATTGACTATCCAGCTCCCACTAGTATGACTGCCATCACAACGCCGGTTGTCAGGCAAACACCCTATGGGCTTTATCAACATGTATATAAATGAATACAACACAAAATATATCATATGTTAAGATAAAGACAAACCAAATAGCGTACTATCATATCAAGCAAGACTGTCATGTACATACATATCCCAAGCATCCTATACAATGTAGGCCTCTAGGGCATATATATCCAACAATAGATGCTGAGCGGGAGTAAGATATTGGAAATTGGGTGATTACATTCTCAATATTAAAATTCTTTGTAATTGGTGATATTTGTGGAACTCACCAGGATTTTGCCTAACGTATTTATTTGGTTTTGAATATTCTTTGTAATGCACCAATTTCAAACTGATATATCTGTACGTTTATTTTATAAAGTAAGATATAACCTTTTGAAATTATGTTTATGACATTTACCTTTATCAGTTGATGATTAAGTAAGATGCATTTAATAACGATGTAATTCTTCTTAACCATAACACAGTTTTCAACATACGACGCACAGGGTTTGACTTATTAAGCTTAGAAGACTTGTATAAAGTATTGTATTTTGTCCGATGTCCATTAGGACAGGGGGTTGGTACTCATACTATATTCCGTTTATTTGTGACTTCTCTGTTTTTAGACACATACTTCATTGAAATACAAGGTCCAAATTTTGAGAAGTTATAGACATAAGAATAAAGTAGAGAACCATGTGTTGAAAGTATCAGGATTTTTCGAGGTGATCGAAAATGTAGATATTTATGCTAGGTATTCCGTCGTAAATAATATATTTAAGAATTTGCTTCTCTCTTAGGTTACTCATCCGTAGGTACACTCCTTGATGAGTAATGATGCATGGCCTTCTTCCATTTAGTCGATATGTACAGGAAACAGTTGCAAGATTTTTGAATCTGGTTCCAATTAAATTAGTGTCTTTGTTTCTATATTGGATATAGAATGGATTCATATCTTAAAGATATTAAGGTATATGAAGTTATCTGGCATATCGTTAAAACCAGAATCCGGATAAATTCAAGGCACGTTTCAATAATAGGAGTTTGTGGGTTATACCGGCTTTGACGAGAGTTAACATTCTACCATTTTCTAGATCAGTAGTTATATTGTTCTTGACTCGCCACCCGTTTTAGTAAAATAAATTATTTTCAAGAAAATACAAGTAGGAGTATGGTAGAACTGGAAGTGATTCCAGAACCATAAACGGTTACTGAATTTTTAATAGAACATAAAAATTCAATTGAATTCGACAATCCATTAGCCACTCTGCATATTTGGTAGGTAATCTCAGTCAGAGAGGTACTTCGGTCTTCTCAAAGACGGTGACGGGGAGATTTTGATGAGCCAAACTTACCACTACTGTTGTCTTAAACTATGAGATCTGGCAGGTGGATGACTATAATATCGTTCTAAATTAGTTTTAGAAGTGCACATGTATATGACTCTACCAGAGGATTGTTGTAGTCAGTGGGAGAAGCGAAAGTGTGGTGGGCCAGTAGCTTATATCTATTTATAGAGTAAAGAAAGTATAGCGGAGATAGATCATCTATTATTGATGTGACAGTCATAAAGTTTGACCTCATCAGAACAACAGATGGACCTGGTAAGAAAGTAGTAGGGAGTGATGTCCTAGTATTTGGATGACCTACTCATGATAGGAAATGATATTTCTATATTACGATCGGTTATACTGTGATTGTCACAATGTATTTCTTTATATAGGATCTGGACAAAATATCAGGATTTCTGGTGACTGAATCTATAATTTTAGATCTAGATCTGGGAAGTGTCCTAATTCAGTTATTTTGACACTATTCTAAAGTGTTTTAGATTGGACAACTCCTGACGTGGTGGTATACCCGCAGGTGATGGAGTCACCCTCTCTAAAGAGATGTCTTCTAGACTGATGAGAAAAGAGATTTGCATCATTGACATATCATTTGCTCAGGCAATTGAGTCAATCATGAGATGTCAAGTACCATAAGAGATATTGCTTTTGCACCAGCTGCAATAAGCATATATTAATCCAATCTTGGAGAAACATTGGGAAGTGTTGGGGTCAAAAATTACACCCCGGTTGACCAAATCAAAGTTAATCAACCCCCAACCAAGCGGGCTCAAGCCCAAGTCAAGATCGAGCATGGAGAGGGCCGGCTTCATACCAAAAAGGAGGCAATAAATTAGTTTAAATGCATTTTTTTATAAATAAATGTAAGAAAAACGGGCAAAAGCCAAAAATTTTGTAAAACCCCATAGCTTATGTGCAAAAATAAATAAACACATAAGGCATAGGGTGGCACAAGTGTCATTTTGAAAAGCCCAAGGGGCTATATGTAAAGTGTGTAGCATATAAAAGGCAAACATGATGAGAAAATAAAGAACAACTTTTCATTCTCTCAAAAATTCTAGGGTTTGTGCATTCATCTCTTTTCTCTCAAGTTCTGTCTCTTTCTTTTCATTTCCAATAAAATCAAGAGTTTAACTCTTCTTTTTCCAAAAAGAAATAATTTTTCACCATAAAAGCCTCGAAAGGGAGTTCAAATCTCCCATCAAATCTCTAAAAGGGGGATTTTTTTAATCTCGCCTCCCTTTTCTCCAAGATCCAGCAAAACGGGAGGAGGAGAAAGAAGACTCGTCCCCAAAAATCCTACTTTGGGAGGATCCAAGGCTCCGGTGAGAAGAAATGGGTCCCCTTTGATCATTTCCGAAGATCTTCGAGAAGTTCAACTTCAAGATCCAAATTCTCAAAGGATTTTAACTCCACATCCAAGCCTTTTAAGAGTTTAACTCCAAATTCACATCAAATTTCTTATATAGGAGTTTAACTCCAAATCCAATCTTTTAAGAACCTAACTCCAAAACTAAATCGTTTGAAAGTTTAACTCCAAATTTACACCTAATTCCTATTCAGGAGTTCAAATCGAAAGCCCATCGGGAGTTCAACTCGAAAGCCCAGGGGCTAAGCCCCCTTTTCCGCTGGTGTTTCCAGCAGTCGCGTGTCGCGCACATGACCTGCTGGCGCTGATTTTGAGAGATTTTTAGATCAAAAATATTTGTTACCGCAATCAAGAACGGTGTCACTTGGTAGCTAGCCGGTGAGTACGGGTCGGTCCACAGGGATGTTGTGTCTTTTTTAATTTGCTCTAACGAGTTAATTCCAAACGGTGTGGATGGATTATCACTAAAAAACTAAACTGATTTAATCTAGGACTAGAATCTTGCTAGGGTTAGGTTTAGGTTAAGTTTGGAAATTGAAGATTTCCTCACCGCTTTCAATGCCCTAATTTAGATCATTTAAGTGTTATGGTAATAATTAATAAAGGGGATTAGTACCATCGGGAAGAAACGATGTTTCTTCCTCTAGGTTCTTGTCCTTCCTTTCTTAATTCTTACCCTAACCTCCATGGAAAACATACGCATCCGGTCGTTTATACTACGGTATCACCGTTACCTCGTGGGATAGGGTGCCGTAGGGAACGGTGTGTGTATGTATGCATGGAGTCCTATGAATTATATGTGATGGACAAGAAAGGGGTGAGAGATTTTCATCTCTCAAGCCTTCCCCATTCCTAACCCTGACAAGCGAGGAATTACTCACTCATTAGGGAATTGATAAACATGTTCTATCTATCTAATTAGGGCAAATAATTAAAATTATACTAAGGCAGGATGAAAATTAAGTAGGGCAATGGAATAAAAAAACCTTACTTTATTTGATGGCTCTCTCCAAACATTTACACCGAATTTAGAATTCTGAATAGATGAAATAAAAAGAAGCATAACCTAAAACAAGTTTTAGGGCTTCTATTTATAGAGTATAGAAACCCTAGGGTTACAATCGACACGCATCTGCAATTACAAGTTTACCCCCTAAGAAAAGAACTAGTCAACGCACCGCCAGCCGCCACAAATTTTTCCATCAATACAGGCTCAGCACGGCCGCGGAACCGCGGCCAAGTGCCATGTTTGGCCGCGGTTCCGCGGCAAAAAAAAGGGGCTTGTTGGCTCTTGTTTTCTAGGGTTCTGTCTGCTGCTTTGTACTTGGCTTTTCTTCACTTAGTTCTTCAGAATTTCTTCTAGTTTCTTCCATATTTCCACAGTGAATAATGTAGTGGACTTTACCGTTTGCTTCGTGTCTAAGTCTTGAACCTTTCGCTGCCTTTGCACTTTGTGAACTTGTTCATTGATTTTCATTGTCCCTAAAAATGTAGGCACGATCAAGATTCCACAATTTATCGGTCATGGTCTCACTTTTGTATCATCTTTTCATCAATTTCACTGTTTTGTTCCGAGAACCTGTAACCTGCAACTATGTAGCAGACATGGGTCAAAAGCACCTGTTTATTTGTAAAATGAATAAGAATGGGGAATATAATAATGCAAAATTATGGTATGAACAAATACCCCCAAACTTATCTTTTGCTCGTCCTCGAGCAAACCTAGTTTTATTCTCGAAAAAGACCTAGCCTCACTTTCGCAGGGAAACGCGATTGCACTGAGCTCGTGTAACAAGTCGTTAAACCTCTAGGTGTCCCTAGTAGGAGGAGTGTTGTCTCCTGAGGGTTTTCAGCGGATACTACCCACAAAAGCCTATCAATTCGGCCTATTGACTTTTATTTTCCAATTAAGTTTTCTAACAAGAAACTCTATTATCTTCGATTCAGAAATTATCCACCCGTATTTTTCACGCTTCCTTATTATTTAACTTAAGATTATATATGTTCTTGTGAATTTACTTAGCTTTTAGCATCTTTTAAGTTTTCCTTCTAGGGTTCTATCTCAACTTAGGAATTTTTATCATCTCTATTAAAGATATAAGTCCTATATTTCATTCCTTTCTCTTATCTAAACCCTAATCACATACCTCTACGTGTGTGTATATATCACCCCTACACTTGGAAATTCAAATCAAGTTATTATACTCTTGTCCATTGTCCAAAGTACTTTTCAATTGGTGAATTTTTAGATGAAATTGCTCACACATTCTTCATTCGACCATTAATACTTCTTGAGGTACCAACGACTGATTACAAAATGTGTTTGCATATTAAAGCGTAATTCCTAGTCTCTTAACACCTAAGGCTTTAGCAGTGACTCCCAAACCAGTTGGTCTAAGGAACTAAGTGATAAAGCACCCTCGCTAAATATTTTTTCTATTAAAGCAGCCTTAAGTAATTACAAAAACCAGTGTTCATTTTTTTTTATCTCTTTATTCACACTTGTATTTTTATTTTATTTTTCTTCGTACTAAGGACTTTAGACAAGAGCATTTCAAGGTCTCTTCTACTATTCCAAGTTTCAAGGTTCGTGTTTGTGCAATTTGTAGGGTATATATTTTCAGAATTTAGACTTAAGCTTAGAAATTATTTTTCAAATTTATACTTTAATAAAAATATCAATACTTTTCCCTTGTTTTAACTAAGCCCAAGAAGTCAACTCAAAATTTGCCTATTTCTAAATAAACTACAAAGACATATACTTTCTACCATTAAATTTTTAGAAAGGTTATTTTTAGGGTTTTTAATATACTAAGTCTAAGATCTAGTTGTTCCTAACTAGTTAACCTATTTATCAAACTCAAGTCAATTATGGCCAAATTGAAAGTTTTAATTTTTATAATTTTTCAAAATTTTCAATTTTTATGGGTTTTATAAAATAAGTATGCAAATGCAAGAATATAAAAATGAATGCGAAGGAAGAAGACTTACTGAGCATACCCCCAAACTTAAACTTGACAGTGTCCTCACTGTCATGCCACACCAAAAGGGTCAAAATGTCGGCTCTCCCCTGTTTATTTATTTATAATTTTTTTATTGTTAAAACAAAACAAAGTCCCCCCCAAACTTAAGTCAAACGATATTACAAGTCATTGCCAAACTTTGCAAAGACCAAATGCCAACACCAACCAGTTGAAAAATTTATCTGTGTAAAGTATCGGTCGGTGGAAGAACATGTTGTACCGAGCCAAGAAGAATTGGGGAAGAGACAAGTGGTGGTATGGAAAGTGTCTGTATGTACGTGGAAGTGAAGAGATAGGAGGTGATGATGAATCAAAACGAGAATGGGAACGATCAGAAATCAGAGGAATATTGGCATTCTCGTAGTTTATTAAAAGAAAAGGGGATGGTTCAACTTCTAAAGGAGGAGATTGATTATCCACACAATCCCCGAGATATTTCTGTGGATCCTTTATTGACTTGGCATCATCCATCATATGCATATGATAATTAATTATGAGGGAACTAATCTCCTCGATGTTCGCCATAGTCCAGCCAAAAGTTTGCCGGCTATTTTGTAGGAGCATTTGTTAGTTGCATGTATGCCCTAGAGGCCAGTATTGTACAGATGATGTATATTATATTGGATGCTTGGACATATATAGAGAGGACTTTCTTGCTCGACATGATAGTATGCTATCTGGTTGCTCTTTATCTTAACATGTATACTTGTCTCTTTATACTGTCTTATAGTTACATGTTGGTAAAGCCCTTAGGATGTGTACTTGACTACATGGACTATGATGCGGATCATACTAGTGGGGACATGGTAGTCCATAAGTACATCCTTCAAGGTCCCTAGTCGTGGGTGTATCGAGACGGGGCATCGATATACCAGTGTAGATTAGCGTATACGCTTCTCGACCCATGAGATGGGCGATGGATGATCCCATATCCATTGGTGTTTGACATCAGAGATGGTATACGGGTGCTCAGTGATGACTGGGTACACTGGACGGACTCGCCGAGAACTCCCAGATGGTATTATACCTCACGTCAGATGGCAGTTCTCTGGTGACACTTGTGCAGGTTAGTCTGTAGACCCGAGATCGTCATAGAGTCTTGTGTGATTCCCACTGTGCTTTGATTTCCACCTTACCACGTCCATGAGGGCGTGCAAAACGGTGGTTTTTGGGTACAGTCCCGAGTCACATGGAGGCAATGAGCAATAAGAGGGGTTTCGTCTCTCCCGGTATTGGGGGTTGATGTTGTGCTGTGCTCGATTGGCCGTAACAGGGAAGTCCCTGGCCAGGACTGATTTAGAGATTTACTGGTAAGTGTTACCAGTAGTTTCTCGACCCGTTATAAGCCTCACATCGGCACGACTTATCGGTTATTGGGGTCTGACGTTTACCACCCCTATACTTGATATGCGACATATCAGACAAGGAGACCGGACTGTACGAGAAGTGTTACCGGAAGGCTTTTACAGGAGTTGGAGCGGGCTTGCTTGCTGATCTTCTGATCGCTCAATACCCGGGTAGCCGTTACGTCCAGCTAGTACCGCTGACGGCTTGTGGGTGCGTGATGTGATCATCACCTACTGCCGGCGTATTGACAAGTCTTTAGAGTCCTACATAGAGGTTTTACTGGCTCAGGCAAAACGAAATAGGGGCGCATATGTGATATGTGCGGGATCGAGAATAATGCGTGTATGCGATACCGTATTCTATTCTCGCGACTTTTTGTATTGGTCGGTTATATATATGATATAGCCGGGTTATCGAATCAAGTGTTGATTCGATAAGTCGATACATTGGATGTTAGTCGGTTATATGTGATATGACCGGATTATTAAGTCAAGTGTTGATTTAATAATTTATTGTATAATTGTATATTTCATATACTAGTTTACATTAACTAACACATGTTCACTTAGGGTTTTTTCTCACAAGTACACATCTTTACTATATATATGATATATATTAAAATGTGTTATATTTTTGTATCATGGTTGATGATACATCATCCATCGGTGTATGATACTTACACTATGCTAATTTTTAGTTTGGTTTTTTAATATTTAAAGTAATTACAAAATCAAGTGGAGGATTAGAAAATGCATGAAGCTTGTGGAAGCTTGTGGAAGCTTGTGGATGCATTGACTAATTCAACTTGAGTTTGTTTTTACTATGGATTTTTATTAACCCAACCATAACAATTAGCTAGGGTTAAGTCTCTACAAGAGTTAGTATATGATACTCACTCACCATGGTTAGCTCACTCACTTGATCATTATCCTCTTCTCTTTCTTTTGTTCATCTTCTTCTTGGTTCAAAAGAAAATGCTTGCTAGGGTTTGATCAAAAGTGAGAGTCATTGTGAGAAATAAAATTCCAAAGAGAACCCACTTTCTATTTCTCCATCCTCTACTAGACTAGCACTTTAGTTTAGGGTGTTTGCTTCACTAATTCTCTAGTTAGTGAAGTAGTAGCTTGAGTCGGAATTCCCTCGACGTAGATCATTTTCAGCCTCGGAGACTTCAAGCAAGGTCGCATCTTTCACCTCGTGAAGCCATGCAAGAGCCCGGGAGAACCTTGATCGCAGCGAAGGGACTTCAACAAGGAGCAAATGAAGTGAAGGACTGATCTACAAAGGTTGTATTTCGTGTTCCCTTAGAAGTAAAGTTGTTTACTTGCTTTTTGTTTCGCCTAAACTCTAGTATACGATCTTGCTTAGGGTTGTTCGGCACATAAAAATTTAATTTTGGCATGGTCGATGCCTTGTAGAGCCTTGTTAATGTGTCTAGTAACCCTACAGTGGTATCAGAGCCTAGTTAGAGCATTAGGCAATGTGTTAACGAAGTTAAAACTCGAACGAACCCGATACGTCAAAGTTAACCCCCTCTCTGTACATTTTTTCAAAACTGTGTATTTTCAGAATTAAAAATACATAAAAAATTCAGCAGGGTTTTTTAAGCATTACTGTGAAATTCGATGACGTAATCCGTACTTCTCACCGTGGAACCTCGGCCATACCCTGCTTGGGTCGCGGATCCGCGGCCGTACAGAGAGATTGGGTAATGTGTTTTGCACAGTGATGCTAATATATGATAGTGCTATTTTATGGGTATTTTTAAATTAACTCAAGTGTTGAGTATTCTGGGGTTTATTTTGTAATCGTCGATTCGATCGGAGAATTTAATTTTTTTCTGTTATTCCGGATAATTTAGAAAGTATTAAAATATTCGAACGGATATCATTAACTCAATTTTTCCCGGCACGAAAAACATTCAAGTGTTAAATTTTTCCCGAGTTTGAATCTTTCGGAAACACGTGCATGTAATGTGACGGACCCTCTAGAAGACAAACAACCTTAACTCGATTATGTGACCGTCTTGAACTGCCTTTTGAACCTTAGGGTTTGGGGCAGTATGGCGTGCCACATGTGAGGCGTTGGCTTGACCCTTCTACGGCTGGACCGTTGCTACTGTGACGTATTCTGGAATTTTTGAACTCCGCTCAAGTGTTGAGCTATTTTGGAAATCTTGGATATTTGATTATTCGATCGGAAAGTTTAATACTGTCTATTTATCTGGAATGTGATACAATATGTGGAATTCATACAGTTAGTCATGAAATGCGGAATATGTGATATTTCGGATTTACGATGTCTAAAGAGATTGTGGATTCCAAATGTTGTAGTTTTACACTTTCTTTTCTGTGACCGTAAGTGTAATATGTGATATCGCCGGTTTCGTTTCTATATGTCAACGACAATTAGGATGCGCATATTTACTTACGTTGATGACATGTGATGTTATGTGTTGCTGGATATGTTATATTGGATCGTCGCGTTTTGAATAGCCGGGTTTTTTTATTTGATATGAGAGTTTTAATTTTCATTCATGTAAAATTAAATGTTTGTAATATTCCTTTTATTGGGGCACTTCCGGGATGAGGTTGATGTCACCTTTTGTATATTATTTACTTTTCCGCACTAGGATAGACCCAAGGAGGAGAGCACAAGTAATCGGGTTCTGGAGTCCGGTGGGAGACCAACTCGAGGAGTCGAGTCCGGGTCTCCTAACTCTAGAATTGGTAGGGTTGCTTGCCACTCTCGTAGGGGTCTAGGGGTGTGGGTTTGGCTATTCATCGCGACCGTGGAATCCGTGTTTTATAGAGGCTCAAAATAAAACACGGACGTCCTAGTATATCCAATATTTCATATGTTTCTTCTGCTGCAATATCTATGATGTGATCATGTGATGTGCTGTGATAAATACTGTATATAGTATATATGATATATTATATAGGCGTTACTTATGTTTTACACCAGCGCTGCCCTGCCCCGCTCTGCCGTTAGTTACCTAACCTAACGGTGCACGAGGGGACATCGAGGCGAATGCGGATGGCATAAGTGTACGTCGTATTTATCTGTGATGTTTAGGTGACTTAAATGATGGGACTTCATTAATGTGATTAATGAAAGAAAAGAAACCTAAAAGATGTTGTAGAATCAAATTTTTCAAAAAGGATAGCTACAGTTTTGCTTTGCATAGCGATATATATGATATATCCCGCACCTTATTCGATGAGGAAAGAGCCGAGATCCCTTCATCGGGAGTGACCTCTTTAGCAAAACTGGCAGATGCTACAACACTTGGTTTGCTTTTGAATGCTTTTGGAGTTTTGCTTTGCATAATGATGTATATGATATATCCTGCACCTTATTCCATAAGGAAAGAGCCGAGATCCCTTCACTGGGAGTGACCTCTTTAGCAAAACTAATAAAAGCCTCAAAATCACTCCATTTCAAAATTCACTCGATTCTACAACGATATCAAGTTCATTACGCAATAGGTTTTCAGAAAAACCTGTCGTAGCCCTCCGTCATTTCAGATAAGAACTGTTTAGTATTTGTGCTGCGTTTGTTGGCCTTTGTCAAGGCGTAGTGTGCGGTAGCTGAATGGTGCTTATCTGCTTATGCATATGATGCAGGTTGTTTTGGGGGTAGTCGTGCGACCTTGTTGGCCTTTGTCAAGGGTCGTGCGGGTGGGTTTGATTCAATCAAGAAATGACGGGTTAAACTTGACAAGCATCCTATGATTTGTTGGCCTTTGTCAAGGTCATAGGGGTTAGGGGCAAAATATTATCGGGAATTTCAAGTGTTGAAATTTGCAATGAGATTGCATACCTTCTATGAGATAATTGGATCCCGATACCCACTGCGAGTAATTGTTACTCCTGGGAGAGTTTTACACAGGACAATTAGCCGATCAAGTAGGTGTCTAGAAAGGTGTCAACGGGGTTACGCCTCTTGAAAAACGAGGTTTACTTTAATTAGGTCCGTGCGAAAGCACGGGAAACCTCCCTCAAAGTATCGACACTAGCCTGGCTGAAAGATTGGCGAAGTTGTAGGGTGTAATTAATCCCGGCTAGTCTTTCCTTTTAGGTTTTGAAGGAAGATTTGATAAAACCAGTGGGAGCCATCCCGATTAGATAAAATAATAACCAATCTGATCTTGCAAGAGCATACGCTAAAGTGTTTTCTTCTCTCTCTCTCCAGGTAGCGACCATATCATGCCTTAATCAAGATAATAATATGGATGTATTGACCGAACCCGCATGTTATAGTGTGCTGGGGAACGTTGGTTCCGTTCTTTCTTATAAGAGTTATAGGATTGAACAGGATATAGGGGAATACCAGGATTCCCATGCCACCCGAATGAAGAAAGTACATGTTGATGCATTTTCTTCGGGTGTGTTCGTTACAGAGAACTGTTTCTCCATTTGCTCTACGTCCTGGGAATTAGATACCGGGTCAGGATCCCATATATGTAATCAGTTACATGGGCTTAGGAAAGGTAGAGAACTTGGAGAAGGCGATAAAGACATAAGGGTTGGAAATAGTGCAATTGTTGCAGCTAAAACCGTCCGGGAATATCACCTTGTATTGCCAACTAGTAATACATTGATTCTGAACGAATGCTATTACATGCCAAACCTGATATGCAACATCATATCAGTTTCTTTGTTGAGTAAAGAAGGATATAATTTTGTATTACAGGATAATGTTATGAACATTTTCCTTAACCAAAAGTTAGTTGGATCAGACACGTTGTGCACTGGCATTTATGTTCTAAATCAATCAACAGTTCTGAGCATAACAAACACACACAAGAGGAAGAGTTCAGAAATGAACGAATCCTTCTTGTGGCATTGTAGACTGGGTCACATCAATACGACACGACTAGCTAAGTTGCATAAGGATGGATATTTAAATCTGTTTGAATTTTCATCTTATGACACTTTCCAGTCATGTCTCAAAGGCAACATGACCAAAACTCCGTTTACGGGACACGGAGAGAGAGTTACGGAACTCTTGGGACTAGTACATAGTGATGTATGCGGCCCCATGTCTACACATGCCAGGAATGGTTCTGCGTACTTCATTACATTCACTGACGATCTCTCTAGATTTGGGTATGTGTTCCTGATGAAACACAAATCAGAAGCTTTTGAGAAATTTAGAGAATATAAACAAGAAGTCGAGAACCAAACCGGGAAAAGTATTAAAATCCTTCGATCTGATCAAGGAGGTGAATACTTGAGCAATGAATTCCTGGACTTCCTAAAAGAGAATGGGATTCTCTCTCAGCTAACTCCTCCATATACACCACAGCACAACGGTGTATCGAAACGGAGGAACCGCACCCTATTAGATATGGTGCGCTCTATGATGAGCACAGCTGAGTTACCTATTTCCTTCTGGGGGTATGCGCTGGAGACAGCAGCATACCTATTGAATCAAGTTCCATCTAAATCTGTACCTACCACACCATATGAGATATGGAGTGGGAAGAGACCATGTCTTAAACGAGTTAAGATATGGGGTTGTCCGGCCTATGTAAAAACACAAAATCTGGACAAACTTGAGGCACGGTCAGTTCTATGCAAGTTTATGGGATATCCCAAACATTCACATGGATATCTTTTCTACCATACTGAGGAACAAAAAGTGTTTGTTTCTCGACATGCCACCTATTTAGAAAAGGAATTTCTTACAAAAGAAATTAGTGGCGACCAGGTAGAACTGGAAGAAATTCCAGCTACACAAACTCAAACTGAAGATTTAGTGGAACCGGAGGATTCGGTAGTTACCAACGAACCTCAGCCTCTCCGCCGATCTAGTAGGGTTCCTCACCCACCTGAGAGATACTACGGTTTTCTCATGGACAGTGGGAGCGAGGATTGCATCATGGTTGATGATGACCCAACTAGCTTCGAGCAGGCCATCACGAGTGGGGACTCAGTGAAATGGCTGGATGCAATGCGGTCCGAGATGGAATCCATGTACACCAACAAAGTATGGACTTTGGAAGATGCTCCTGAAGGGGTAAAACCCATTGGGAGCAAGTGGATCTTCAAGAAAAAACTTGGTGTAGATGGGAAAGTGGAGACTTTCAAAGCTAGACTTGTTGCAAAGGGTTTTCGTCAAAGACCAGGTGTGGACTATGACGAAACCTTTTCTCCAGTGGCTATGCTTAAATCCATCCGGATCATGCTTGCCATCGCTGCATATCATGACTACGAAATCTGGCAAATGGATGTTAAGACCGCCTTTCTAAACGGTGATTTAGAAGAGTGGGTGTACATGACTCAGCCAGAGGGCTTCGTAGATAGTGGGAGCAGCGGGAAGGTGTGCAAGCTGCTTAAATCTATTTATGGATTAAAGCAAGCATCGCGGAGTTGGAACATCTGCTTTGACGTCGTTATCAAAGAGTTTGATTTCGTCAAAAACGTAGATGAACCTTGTATCTACAAGAAGGTAGCAGAGAGTAAGGTTGTCTTCCTCGTATTGTACGTGGACGACATACTCTTGATAGGAAATGACATTCCTATGCTGCAATCGGTCAAGCTCTTCTTATCACAAAGATTCTCAATGAAAGATCTAGGTGATGCCTCCTGCATATTGGGAATTAGGATATATAGAGATAGATCTAAAAGGATATTGGGATTGTCCCAATCCAGGTACATTGACACCATACTAAAGAGGTTTAGTATGGAAGAGTCCAAACGTGGGTTTTTACCCACGATCTCAGGGCTCACTCTCTCCAAAGAGATGTCTCCCAAGACTGATTTGGAGAGAGCTCGCATGCAAGGGATACCCTATGCTTCGGCTGTAGGCTCTATCATTTACGCGATGCTATGTACCAGACCCGATGTAGCATACTCACTAAGTGTAGTGAGTAGGTATCAAGCTGATCCTGGAGAGAGTCACTGGACAGCTGTGAAGAGCATTCTCAAGTACTTGCGAAGGACTAAAGAGATGCTCTTGGTGTATGGTAATGGAGAACTCCAAGTGGAGTCCTTTACCGATTCAAACTTCCAGAGTGATAAGGACGACTCTAAGTCGCAGTCGGGATTTGTCTTTACCCTTTACGGAGGGGCGGTTAGCTAGAAGAGTTCCAAGCAGGAAACCGTGGCAAACTCGACGAAGGAGGCTGAATACATCGCTGCCAACGATGCTGCCAAAGAGGCTGTCTGGATCAAGAAGTTCATTACTGAACTTAGAGTGGTTCCATCCATTGAGCATCCAATACCTTTGTATTGCGATAACAATGGAGCGGTGGCTTTGGCCAAGGAACCCAGGTCCCATCAGCGATCCAGGCATATTCTGAGGCGGTATCACCTGATCCGGGAGATAGTTGATCGCCGGGAGATCGAGGTCAGGAGGGTTGACACGAAGAACAACACTGCGGATCCACTCATGAAGGCCATTCCCTAGATACAGTTCGAGAGACTCTTCGGGATGCTCGGTATGCGATACTACAGCAGCTGGCCCTAGTGCAAGTGGGAGATTGTTAGTTGTATGTATGCCCTAGAGGCCAGTATTGTACAGATGATGTATATTATATTGGATGCTTGGACATATATAGAGAGTACTTTCTTGCTCGACATGATAGTATGCTATCTGGTTGCTCTTTATTTTAACATGTATACTTGTCTCTTTATACTGTCTTATAGTTACATGTTGGTAAGCCCTTAGGATGTGTACTTGACTACCTGGACTATGATGCGGATCATACTAGTGGGGACATAGTAGTCCATAAGTACATCCTTCAAGGTCCCTAGTCGTGGGTGTATCGAGACGGGGCATTGATATACCAGTGTAGACTAGCGTATAGGCTTCTCGACCCATGAGATGGGCGATGGATGATCCCATATCCATTGGTGTTTGACATCAGAGATGGTATATGGATGCTCAGTGATGACTGGGTACACTGGACGGACTCGCCGAGAACTCTCAGATGGTATTATACCTCACGTCAAATGGCAGTTCTCTGGTGACACTTGTGCAGGTTAGTCTGTAGACCCGAGATCGTCATAGAGTCTTGTATGATTCCCACTGTGCTTTGATTTCCACCTTACCACGTCCATGAGGGCGTGCAAAACGGTGGTTTTTGGGTGCAGTCCCGAGTCACATGGAGGCAATGAACGATAGGAGGGGTTTCGTCTCTCCCGGTATTGGGAGTTGATGTTGCGCTGTGCTCGATTGGCCGTAACAGGGAAGTCCCTGGCCAGGGCTGATTTAGAGATTTACTGGTAAGTGTTACCAGTAGTTTCTCGACCCGTTATGAGCCTCAGATCGGCACGACTTATCGGTTATTGGGGTCTGACGTTTACCACCCCTAGACTTGATATGCGACATATCAGACGAGATGACCGGACTGTACGGGAAGTGTTACCGGCAGGCTTTTACAGGGGTTGGAGCGGGCTTGCTTGCTAATCTTCTGATCGCTCAATACCCGGGTAGCCGTTACGTCCAGCTAGTACAGCTGACGGCTTGTGGGTGCGTGATGTGATCATCACCTACTGATGGCGTATTGACGAGTCTTTAGAGTCCTACATAGAGGTTTTACTGGCTCAGGCAAAACGAAATAGAGGCGCATATGTGATATGTGCGGGATCGAGAATAATGCGTGTATGTGATACCGTATTCTATTCTCACGACTTTTTGTATCGGTCGGTTATATATATGATATAGCCGGGTTATCGAATCAAGTGTTGATTCGATAAGTCGATACATTGGATGTTAGTCGGTTATATGTGATATGACCGGATTATTAAGTCAAGTGTTGATTTAATAATTTATTGTATAATTGTATATTTGATATACTAGTTTACATTAACTAACACATGTTCACTTAGGGTTTTTTCTCACAAGTACACATCTTTACTATATATATGATATATATTAAAATGTGTTATATTTTTGTATCATGGTTGATGATACATCATCCATCGGTGTATGAGAATTACACTATGCTAATTTTTAGTTTGGGTTTTTAATATTTAAAGTAATTACAAAATCAAGTGGAGGATTAGAAAATGCATGAAGCTTGTGGAAGCTTGTGGATGCATTGACTAATTCAACTTGAGTTTGTTTTTACTATGGATTTTTATTAACCCAACCATAACAATTAGCCTAGGGTTAAGTCTCTACAAGAGTTAGTATATGATACTCACTCACCATGGTTAGCTCACTCACTTGATCATTATCCTCTTCTCTTTCTTTTGTTCATCTTCTTCTTGGTTCAAAAGAAAATGCTTGCTAGGGTTTGATCAAAACTGAGAATCATTGTGAGAAATAAAATTCCAAAGAGAACGCACTTCCTATTTCTCCATCCTCTACTAGACTAGCACTTTAGTTTAGGGTGTTTGCTTCACTAATTCTCTAGTTAGTGAAGTAGTAGCTTGAGTCGGAATTCCCTCGACGTAGATCATTTTCAGCCTCGGAGACTTCAAGCAAGGTCGCATCTTTCACCTCGTGAAGCCATGCAAGAGCCCGGGAGAACCTTGATCGCAGCGAAGGGACTTCAACAAGGAGCAAATGAAGTGAAGGACCGATCTACAATGGTTGTATTTCATGTTCCCTTATAAGTAAAGTTGTTTACTTGCTTTTTGTTTCGCCTAAACTCTAGTATACGATATTGCTTAGGGTTGTTCGGCACATAAAAATTTAATTTTGGCATGGTCGATGCCTTGTAGAGCCTTGTTAATGTGTCTAGTAACCCTACATCATTAAAAGGGCTCTTTCTTGCTCGAGGGCTAAAGAGGCCGATATGATAATGGGAAAGGTCTCATTCTCACCTAGGTAAGCGTATTTAAGGTGAGACGGCAAAGGCTTAAGGTCGAGTTTCGGAAGCGAAACAATTGAAGATAGAATTGGGGAGGCTATCTCGAACTCAAAGGATTCCAACAAAGGTTCGAAATCTCTGTAAGCAACCGAATCGGATGGTTCAACTAACTCATCCAAAAATTCAAAGAACTCATACTCGGGCGGTGAGTCTTCAACATCATCCGAAAAAGTGAAACATTCGTAATCAATATCGGTTGTGCAAACTGTGTTAGATTCCAGGGGGGACGCACTAGTGGCGTCAAAACTGTTGTCATCAAACAGAAACTTTTCAAGCTCGCAGTCCTCCTACGTGATTTCGTGAACCGAACAAACTTCTCATGTACTAGTTTTAGGCACGGAGGGCAGACTTCCTATCTTGTAAATATTGAACTCACTAGACATCTTCCCGAAGGATAGAGTCATAATGCCATTGCGACAATTTATTACGGCATTGGAAGTGGCCAAAAATGGTTGACCGAGGATCACCGGAATTTGGTTCCGTGGGTTAGCAACAGGTTGTGTGTCCATAACAATAAAATCAACGGGGAATATGAAGTTCCCTACTTTGATCAATACATTCTCTAACTCACCCCTAGGATGGGTTATTGATCGATCAGCCATTTGGAGAGTACAACGAGTGGGGTTTAACTCTCCAACACCTAATTGCTCGTACACGGAGTAGGGAAGCAGGTTAACACTGGACCCAAGATCTAAAAGTGCTCGATTGATGTTCTTATCCCCAATTATCATTGAAATTGTATGACAGCCAGGGTCCTTTCGTTTTTGGGGTAAGGGTTGAGGTTGGTTAATAGCATTGCTCACGGCACTAGCTGCTAGCACTTTCTTGGGTATCTGAGATTTTCTCTTCAAGGTGCATAAGCCCTTTAAGATTTTCGCGTAAGAAGGGACTTGTTGGATTGCATCCAAGAGAGGTATATTTATGCTAACCTGTTTGAATAACTCCACAATCTTCTCTATTTGTGGCGTTGGTTTAATGGATCTCAACCTGTTTGGAAATCGAACATTTTGAAAATTTGTTGAGTCCAATTTTTGTGGATTAGATTGCGGAGTTGGAACGGATCCCAGTGTAGGTGTGTTCATGAAGTGAGAAGTGGATCCGTTCGAAGTTGAAGTAGAGCCTTGTGAAGAATGAAGAATAGGCTCTAACGAAGAAGATGAAGATGAAGATGAAGATGAAGAGGAAAGAGAAGATGAAGAAGAACCACCGGTAGGGGTGTCATTACTAATACCCACATTATTTTGTAACACTCTTCCAAATCTCAACGTGGTCACAGCATTTACATTATGATTTTGTTGTTTATATGCAACATGTGAGGTTATGTGTGTGACCGGGATTTGGCAATGGTTGAGATGGAAGCTTTCCCTTTTCTCGCTCTCTCAACGCAGCAGTTAGTTGTGCAATTTGCGCCTCGATTGATTTGATACTTTGATCATGTGAAGCATTGTTGTGCATCAAAGACTGAATGGAAGTTTCCAACCTTGCTGCAGATTGTGTAGATTGCTTTAGAAACGCATCTAGACTTCTTTCTAGCGAGGTAACCTTATCATTTGGTTGAACAAAATTGTTTTGAGGATAAGAGTTATTGGGCACAAAATTGTTCATTTGGGTTGGATAAGGTTGTGGTTGGAAATGTTGCTGGTATTGAGTTTGTTGCGCTGCTTGTTGTTGTGGAGGAGGAGGCCTTTGAAAGTTGTTGTTGCCTTTGAATTGTTGATTTTGATTCCAAGCAAAATTTGGGTGACTCCTCCTACCCAGATTGTATGTCGAAGAGTATGGATCATTTCTCTGTCTTTGCTGAAAGGCAGCATTGACTTGATCATGTCCTTGAACAGGTGGATTGTAAAGACACTCTTCAGTAAGATGTGATAGATCCGAACAACAAGCACAAACAATTCGTGGGGGTAAAGCGGGAGCAGGAGAAGGCGATGAGATTTTGGTCTCAATGGCTTCTAGATTTTTCGTAAGTGCGGCCATTTCGGCCTTCATTACTATCGACATATCTAATTGATGTATGCCTGCCCTAGACTGACCAACAGAAGATGATGTGGTCTTGGTCCTTTCCCACTGAAGTTTTGTTCAGCAAGATCGTCGAGAAACTGCCACGCTTCCTCACTAGATTTGGTTAGAAAGTGACCTTGAAAAATGGTTTCTAGCAACTGCTTCGTTGCTGGGTTCAATCCCACGTATAAAATTTGGCAAAGTTGCCAATTTTCGATCCCATGGTGAGGGCATTGAACAAGTAGGTCTTTAAATCTTTCAAAACACTTCCAAAAGGGTTCGGAAGGAAGCTGGGAAAATTGAATAATCTCATTGTGAATTCTCGCGGTCTTGTGATATGGATAGAACTTTTTAAGAAAAGCTTTAACAAACTCTTCCCAATTTTTAATTGAGTGTGATGCTGTGTTGTATAACCATTTCTCAGCTAAGTCGCATAAGGTGAAAGGAATGACCCCAGCCTTATAGCATCATCTGAAAGTTGGGTTATCTTCATCATTGCGCAAACGTTTTGGAATTTGTTTATGAAGATATAGGCATCTTCAGATTCCAGTCCGTGAAATTTTGGCAACATGTTGATGAAGTGGGGTTTGATCTCAAAATTTTCCCAATTTGCCGGTGGAAGTGAAAGACAAGTAAGTAAGGTGGTGCGGATCGGGTAGAAAAGATCCTGAAGCGCGATTCATTGGGGCGCTTCAACAGGCGAGTGTTGCGGGTTATTCGCACCTAACGGAGGTGGAATCAGTCCTGTGGGTAAGGTATTGTTAGGATTAAATCCCGACATTTCCTTAGAAGACGAAGAAAGTGAAGGTGAAGGTAAGGAAGTGGAAGGAATTTCGACTTCGGAGTCGAAAGCTTCGTCGGTCGGTACCAACGAGACATGGACTAATCGGGGGCTAGTGTCCCTAGTCCAACCGGACATACACTAAAGAGATAGTGTAGTCAAAAAGGTGAAAAATAGAATGTGGGGGTAAGATAACGTCAATGAAAAGAAAGTAGGTGTAAGTGGGGGTGCACGGATTTCTTAGCGACAAGTTGCAAGTTTTTGTAAAATATTTTTCTTTTTTTTTGTGTATTTTTTTATGTGGTGCTTTTTACAAAAAATATTTTCGATAAAAGTCTTAGACACACGTTCAATCAACCACAAATGCACAATTAGGCCTAGATCTAGGGTCACCTAGGTCAGCTAGACAGCTCCTAACTGTTCCAAAGGGCAAGAAATAGGACCTCAAACCGCCTCTTCACCGCCAATTGTGGCCAGATAAGTTCCAGGTAAGTGGGAGGTTCTCCACTACGTAAGTAGTGGGCCTAATTAAGTAACCACTTGCCTTAAACACACTTACCTAGACACCACAAAATCAGGTTAGGATCAACGGTCGATGCCTACAACTATTCATCTGTCCTATTGAGTGCGAAGTCTTTAGGGCTGAGTCTAATCTTTTTTAATTAATTGATGGTCAATGCAATATGCCTTATGTGATTTTTGGGATCCTGGGAAGGGTGATGAAATCCCCACCCAATTTGGATTGGTTTCAAGCCCCTTAAAGTCAGTTTAGATATGCAAAACAGTAAACAATCACTTGCAAACAATTTTTTTAAGCGCGGCGCAAAGAATCCTGCACAAGATCGATTATTGGAAGGGGGAAAGATTTTTAGCGCAAAGAATCCTGCAGGAAATTTTACAGAGGAGAGAATGGGATTTGCAGAGAAGAATAAGGGAAGCTCACAGAAGGAAACTGGACAGCTGACGTCACCAGGCGGCGGCGCTTCCGCGGCAGAAGGCAGGTTGCGGCGGCGGTTCCGCGGTACAAAGGTAGATTCGGGTCCCCAAATTTCTTCTGCTCCTCTGGTTTGACTTTTCTCTGTTGTTCGAATCTAGGGTTTTCTGTTTTGATCTCTGGATTTTTCCAGATCCGAACTCGTTCGTTAATCCTGCAAAATTCACACGAAACACTCTTCAAACAATAAAAAGATGATAAAATTTTTATATTTTTAGTTTTCAGTTTTTACGATTTTTTTATTTTATATTAACCCGAAATTGCAAAAAGAAAATACTACGCCGTCCCCGGCAACGGCGCCATTTGATTTTGAGAGATTTTTAGATCAAAAATATTTGTTACCGCAATCAAGAACGGCGTCGCTTGGTAGTTAGCCGGTGAGTACGGATCGGTCCACAGGGATGTTGTGTCTTTTCTAATTTGCTCTAACGAGTTAATTCCAAACGGTATGGATGGATTATCACTAAAAAACTAAACTGATTTAATCTAAGACTAGAATCTTGCTAGGGTTAGGTTTAGGTTAAGTTTGGAAATTGAAGATTTCCTCACCGCTTTCAATGCCCTAATTTAGATCTATTTAGGTGTTATGGTAATAATTAATAAAGGGGATTAGTACCATCGGGAAGAAATGATGTTTCTTCCTCTAGGTTCTTGTCCTTCCTTTCTTAATTCTTACCATAACCTCCATGGAAAACATACGCATCCGGTCGTTTATACTACGGTATCACCGTTACCTCGTGGGATAGGGTGCCGTAGGGAACGGTGTGTGTATGTATGCATGGAGTCCTATGAATTATATGTGATGGGCAAGAAAGAGGTGAGAGATTTTCATCTCTCAAGCCTTCCCTATTCCTAACCCTAACAAACGAGGAATTACTCACTCATTAGGGAATTGATAAACATGTTCTATCTATCTAACTAGGGCAGATAATTAAAAATTATACTAAGGCAGGATGAAAATTAACTAGGTCAATAGAATAAAAAACCTTACTTTATTTGATGGCTCTCTCCAAACATTTACACCAAATTTAGAATTCAGAATAGATGAAATAAAAAGAGGCATAACCTAAAACAAGTTTTAGGGCTTCTATTTATAGAGTATAGAAACCCTGGGGTTACAATCGACACACATCTGCAATTACAAGTTTACCCCATATGAAAAGAACTAGTCAACGCACCGCTAGCCGCCATAAATTTTTCCATCAATACAGGCTTAGCACGGCCGCGGAACCGCGGCCAAGTGGCATGTTTGGCCGCGGTTCCGCGGCCAAAAAAAGGGGCTTGTTGGCTCTTGTTTTCTAGGGTTCTGTCTGCTGCTTTGTACTTGGCTTTTCTTCACTTGGTTCTTCAGAATTTCTTCTAATTTCTTCCAGATTTCCACAGTGAATAATGTAGTGGACTTTACCGCTTGTTTCGTGTCTAAATCTTGAACCTTGCTCTGCCTTTGCACTTTGTGAACTTGTTCATTGATTTTCATTATCCCTAAAAATGTAGGCACGATCAAGATTCTACCATTTATCTATCATACTCTCACTTTTGTATCATCTTTTCATCAATTTCACTGTTTTTTCTGAGAACCTATAACCTGCAACTATGTAGCAGACATGGGTCAAAAGCACCTGTTTATTTGTAAAATGAATAAGAATGGGGAATATAATATTGCAAAATTTGATTTTTAAGAGATTTTATATGTGCTTTCGTTTTCGAAAGATGAATCAAAGAATATTTGTTACCGCAATCAAGAACGGCGTCGCTTGGTAGCTAGCCGGTGAGTACAGGTCGGTCCACAGGGATGTTGTGTCTTTTCTAATTTGTTCTAACGAGTTAATTCCAAACGGTGTGGATGGATTATCACTAAAAAACTAAACTGATTTAATCTAGGACTAGAATCTTGCTAGGGTTAGGTTTAGTTTAAGTTTGGAAATTGAAGATTTCCTCACCGCTTTCAATGCCCTAATTTAGATCTATTTAGGTGTTATGGTAATAATTAATAAAGGGGATTATTACCATCGGGAAGAAACGATATTTCTTCCTCTAGGTTCTTTTCCTTCCTTTCTTAATTCTTACCCTAACCTCCATCGCATCCGGTCGTTTATACTACGGTATCACCGTTACCTCGTGGGATAGGGTGCCGTAGGGAACGGTGTGTGTATGTATGCATGGAGTCCTATGAATTATATGTGATGGGCAAGAAAGGGGTGAGAGATTTTCATCTCTCAAGCCTTCCCTATTCCTAACCCTAACAAGCGAGGAATTACTCACTCATTAGGGAATTGATAAACATATTCTATCTATCTAACTAGGGCAGATAATTAAAAATTATACTAAGGCAGGATGAAAATTAACTAGGGCAATGGAATAAAAAACCTTACTTTATTTGATGGCTCTCTCCAAACATTTACACCGAATTTAGAATTCTGAATAGATGAAATAAAAAGAGGCATCACCTAAAATAAGTTTTAGGGCTTCTATTTATAGAGCATAGAAACCTTAGGGTTACAATCGATACACATCTGCAATTACAAGTTTACCCCCTAAGAAAAGAACTAATCAACACACCGCCAGCCGCCATAAATTTTTCCATCAATACGGGCTTAGCACGGCCGCGGAACCGCGACCAAGTGCCATGTTTGGCCGCGGTTCCGCGGCCAAAAAAAGGGGCCTGTTTGCTCTTGTTTTCTAGGGTTCTGTCTGCTGCTTTGTACTTGGCTTTTCTTCACTTGGTTCTTCAGAATTTCTTCTAGTTTCATCCAGATTTCCATAGTGAATAATGTAGTTGACTTTAGCGCTTGCTTCGTGTCTAAGTCTTGAACCTTGCGCTGCCTTTGCACTTTGTGAACTTGTTCATTGATTTTCATTGTCTCTAAAAATGTAGGCACGATCAAGATTCCACCATTTATCGGTCAGTCTCACTTTTGTATCATCTTTTCATCAATTTTACTGTTTTGTTCCGAGAACCTGTATCCTGCAACTATATAGCAGACATGGGTCAAAAACACCTGTTTATTTGTAAAATGAATAAGAATGGGGAATATAATAATGCAAAATTATGGTATGAACAGGCGCCCGGCGGCCGCGCCTCGCACGTCACCCACAGGCGTGACCCGCTAGCGCCCAGCGGCCGCGCGCCACGCACGTGACCCTTTGGTGTCCAGCGGCCGCATGCAGAGCACGTGACCCGCGGGCGCCCAGCGCCCATGCGCCACTCACGCGTCCTTAAGATGATCCTCACCCCTCTTTTTCGCTCATGCTCTACACTCAAAACACGTCCCCCTTGACCCTAGCCCGCGGGTAGCGGAACCCCCGTAAACTCTGCGAGGCCCTCGATACATCCAAAACACAACATACGCACACTGCACATTGAGTTTGCATGACTAGTTTTACCCATCAATCGGAGGTTCTCTCGCTCCAAAAGCAAGGGGTAATTAACGGCAGCTTAGTCCGGCTGCCGGAGATTCGGATCTCCACAATTAATAAACCCCGGCCTACTCTAGGTAAGGGGAATCTGTAATACGTCTGTCAAGCGATGCGTATTTCTATCTCAATAGGGTGACGAAAAATACTCTACAGATTCTGGCACGCCCGGTGGGTCCTTTTCTCTCCTCCCATATTTTGGGTTAAATATTCATGCGAACTCAATCAATATATACATCGATTGCCTGTACTGAAATCATGATTTTTGTGCAGAATAACAGTTTCAAATTGCAATTTTCGGATGCAACAAAATGTCTGCAAGGACAAGCTCAGCTCTCAACACAGCTCCCATCTCCTACATGATGAAAATGGACGTCAGGAAGGTCTTCCCGGCCAGTCTCGGGCGATAGTGGGAGGAGCCGCTACTACCATTTGACTCTATTTTGTTCGTGTCAGCTAACGTCATCCCTGCTCCTCAAGTCCCGTTGACAGATAAACCGGCCTCAAAAGGGGAAAGGCTAAATGTAATAGTCGCAAAGGCACTTTAGCCCAAGCACAAATCCGTTTCTGAACGACTCTCCGTTGCTCCAGCTGGGGGTAAGGCTATCAACACCAACAAAACAATAAGGCATCTCGGGCAAGCTCCAGCGGTGCCCCTAGCAACTGCTCGATCGGGTATCTTCTTTAAACTCCCCGTTAAGACTCGCAATGGCTTTTTGGACAATGGATTCCCGCCAAGCCTTCAAAATCGAGAAGCTTCGACAAAAAAAGGCTCAGATACAGAGCCAACAAAAGGGTTAGGGCTCCTGCTAGGATGAACTTCATAAGGTTCCAAGAACAAGGTTACCCCACAATAACAGCTAAATCAGTTGTAAAGCTTGCTAACTCTTTTGAACCGTTGAAATTGGTTCAGAAGAATGCCATGACCGCAAGAGTCAAGAAAACTGCGATCCAGACAGCGCCATCCAAGGATCCAGTCAGGCCAACCATATTCAGTCACCTGTCCTTTCTAAAAGAGGAGGGGCCACGACGATGGTCCGAAAAATCAACCGCCAAAGATAAAGAGATGATTGGATATGTGGTCCACACTATCTACATGGTGGGCACACACAGCAAAAGCAAGGATGGGGCCACCACATCTCAAATCCAATCTGGTGTGAATGTGGCTACCACTTCCCAAGACCGGCCTTCTCTGGAAGATAATGAAAACCCTTCCAATGAGGCTGATAAACAGAAAGATCTCTCGGTTCATGAGGAGTCAGGATCGGAAAGCGAAGAAGAGCCAATCTTCCATCCCAAGACCGCAGAGCAGTAACTTCTCCAAGAGCTCCAGAAGCAGCTTAGAAACAAAGACAAGGAGATGGCCTAGCTCTACTCAAAGATTGACGACTTGACAAACGTCGTCTTACAGCTCACGGCCCAAGTTACCTCTCAGCAGTCCAATTAAGCGCAGGGCTCTGCTCATGAATCGGGAAACGGTGTCCCGCGGTAGCCGACGCCTATTCCCTCAAATCCAAAGGTAGGCGAGCCGCATGAAAGTCGGTCGCATCCTATCTCGGGAAATGTCTTGACTACCGATAACGGAAACCCTCTAACGCAAGAACAAATCATGGATTAGGTCGCCAACAAAGTCAAAACATTGGTAGCCAGAGCGCAAAAAAATGTCAGCAATAGCGGGAGACCATATCTTGCTCGATATGATCTGGTAGAGTTTTCTAGTGGCTATATCATCCCTAAATTCGGAAGATTTGATGAAACGGGAAATATGAATTAGCACATCGCTCACTTTAAAACCTCATGCAGGAATACTGGGGGCAATGATGTGCTTCTCCTCCGCCAGTTCGTTAATAGCCAAACCGATATCTCTTTCTACTGGTATGCAAACATACTGGATGGCTCCGCCGTTACTACTTTCGTCCAAATGGAATCTCTGTTTCAACAAAAGTTCATAAGTGTCAGCGATAAGATCACCATTGTCGATCTCGTAAGGACCAAGCCAAAGAACAAAAGCAGCATGGATTTTATAACCCGATGGCGCAATCTCTCCGTCAAAAGTGTGTCATCGTTGGAACAAGACCAATCCGTCGATCTCCTCATCGAAAATATCGATACCTGGATGAATCCTTTTCTATGTACCGCAGTTCTCAAGACGTTCCAAGAACAGACCAAGAAAGTTCAAATGCTGGAGCGCTCAAAGCAGGAATCTTTCTTGAATTCCCAAAATAGCAATAAATCCTGGAGAAACCGAAAGAACGATAATCGCAAAGGCGGAAATTTCGATGATGCTGAATCTTTTAACATTTCGGCTGATCGAAATAGGTGAGGGACAAACGGGCCCAATGTCAACCAACCTCGGAAGCTATTTTTAGGAGGGGAAGGAGAATCGCCTCTGAAAGAGAAGCTGGATATAGTCTATTCTTTCAGAAGGGACAAAATCCGTAAATATTTAAAGATGCCCTAAGAAATGGTCTACAATTGCTAGAATCAAAAAAACCGTAAGAAGCAAATATGACCGACGACCCCAAATATTGCCCCTATTACAGAGTGATAGGTCATGCTATTGAGGACTGCTTTGTCTTTGAAGATTGGTTCGAAAAATAATACAAAGCAGGAGAGATAGAACAATCTAAAGGCGTGTTAGAAAACAATCAAGATGCGACCGCCAATTTCATACAAACAGAGACCGAAGCTCTTCGGTAACCTGCTGTCCTCAGTCGTCTGCCCTTCTCTGAAAAGAGCGGACCAAGGAAACAAGCCAAAAGCCAAACGAGCAACATTGCCAATGAAGAAGCAGTAGACTGATACACACAACCCATACGGTATACATGGTGGAGCCTAGAAGAACAAGTCCTCCTACGCCTCATAGCCATGACAATGATGTTTTTTTTGCCTAATAACGGCTCGGTCTAGATGATGAAGAGCCCGCTCAGGCAATTAAACCAAAGAAGCCCGTAATTCCTGCAGAATCAAGCTCAGGCTCCACCAATACCACATCGTTAAACTGGGAACAATCGACCCCTAACTTTTTTAACTGGGAATGTAAAAAAATAAAAATAAAATAAAAAAAGCCGAAATGATGGAGCAACTCGCAATAAAAATCATCGAGTAAAATAAAAATGAAATAAATAGCCGACATGATGGGACAACCGCGAATAAATAGCCGAAATGATAGGACAATCGCAACCTTCGCAATAAGAAAATCTGAAATGGTAGAGCAATTGCGGTAAAAAAACTTGTATACAAATAAATATTTCAAACTTCTCTAAACGGTGAATGATGAGTCGCTCCCGGTACCATATTCCAGTGCAGCGATGTAGACGCCAACCAAAATCCAAATCCCCAAATTCCCAAACGGCAAATGATGAGTCGTTCCAGGTACCATATTCCAGTGCAGCGATACAGACGCCAACCAAAATCCAAATCCCTAAATTTCCAAACGGCGAATGATGAGTCGCTCCTGGTACCATATTTCAGTGCAGCGATGCAGACGTCAACCAAAATCCAAATTTCCAAACGGCGAATGATGAGTCGCTCCTGGTACCATATTTCAGTGCAGCAATGCAGACGCTAACCAAAATCCAAATCTCCAAATTCCCAAACGGCGAATGATAAGTTACTCCTGGTACCATATTCCAGTGCAGCGATGCTGACGCCAACCAAAATCCAAATCCCCAAATTCCCAAACGGCGAATGATGAGTCGCTCCTGGTACCATATTCCAGTGCAGCGATGCAGACGCCAACCAAAACCCAATTTTCCAAAATTCTTCCAGCCCTACTGTTGGTCCCCAAATTGACTACCGTATACAACCCACGGGCTCAAACAATTCTCATCACACCCATACCCTACCGCAATCATCAGTCCCGCAGCCGGTCTCCGCCCTTGGAATTATGCTCCATTTGGGAAAGACCCGCTCATGTGTCCTCACGATACATGAGGAGAACAAAACTTACAAGATCCTCTCGACTCGTAAGAAAACACTTTTGTGAGATCCTTATGACTCACAAGGGAAAAACAAACTTGGAGATCCTCACGACTCCTAAGGAGAAAATACACATACGAGATCTTTTCTACTCGTAGGAAGAAAATGCTTTTATGGGATCCTTACGGCTCATAAAATTGAAAAGCCTTAGGTGACGGGAACCTAAACCTATCTCTTAAGCCACCACTCCCCAACGGGCAAAGGCAAATGATGAATTTCTCCTGTCACCTGTGCTCCAGTATTAACAACGCTGATGCCGACCCCAACCCTAAAATTCCAAACTTCCGATCCAATGGACCCCTAAGTCGTTAAACTGGGAACAAATGACCTCTAAGTCGTTAAACTGGGAACAGATGACCCCAAAGTCGTTAAACCGGGAACGAGGAAAATCCCCACAGCAAATGATGATTTGCTCCTGGTTTCATATTCCAGTATAGCGGTGATGATGCCAAACCAAAACCAAAATCCCCAAATTCACTCATGGCAAATTATGATTCGCTTCCAGTACCATATTCTAGTGCAATGATGCTAATATCAACCCAAATCCCATGTTCTCCATGGCAAAAGATCATTCTCTCTCGGTACCATATTCCAGTATAGCAATACTGACACCAAACAAAAACCAAAATTCCAAGTCCCGGGCTCAAAAGCCCCGCTAAGCGGATAAGAAACTCCCAAAAAAAATCAAATCAGCAAAACAACCAACGACCATGCCGTCAGAATCAAGCCCCGCCTCAGAATCAAGTCAACCAACGACCTCCCCGTCGGAATCAAGCTCCGCCTCGGAAACAAGTCAACCAATAACCTCCCTATCAGAATCAAGCTCCGCCTCGAAAACAAGTCAACCAATAACCACTCTGGCGGAATCAAGCTCCACCTCGGAAGCAAATTTGCTCCAACCCTGACACAACAAAAAGCAGAGCAAGTCAACTTCAATATCGACACCACAAGAAGCGGAGCAAGTAAAATCAAGCACCGACCGTTCAAGTCGCAAAATGGCAGTATCTGTTAGTTATATGTATGTCCTAGAGGCCACTACTGTACATATGATGTATATTGTAATGGATGCTTGGACGTATATAGGGAGGAATTTCTTGCTCGACATGATAGTATGCTATCTGGTTGTACTTTATCTTAACATGTACTCTTTTTGTCTCTTTGTTACATGTTGATAAAGCCCTTAGGATATGTACTCGACTACTAGGACTATGATGAGATCATACTGGTGGGACCACGGTAGTCGATGAGTACATCCTATAACTGTTCTTGTCGTGGGTGTATCGAGATAGGGCATCGATATACCAGAGTAGACTAGCGTAAACGCATCTTGACCCATATGATGGGCGATGGATGATCCTATATCCATCGGTGTTTGACATCAAGGATGGTGCACGGGTGCTCAGTGGAGACTGGGTACACTGGACGGACTCGCCGAGAACTCCCAGATGGTATTATACCTCACGTCAGATGGCAGTTCTCTGGTGACACTGGTACAGGTTAGTCTGTAGACCCGAGATCGTCATAGAGTCTTATGTGATTCCCACTGTGCTTTGATTTCCATCATACCACGTCCAACAGGACGTGCAAAAAGTTGGCTTTTGGGTACAGTCCCGAATCACATGGAGGCAATGAGCGATAGGAGGGGATTCGTCTCTCCCGGTATAGGGAGTTGATGTTGCGCTGTGTTCGATTGGCTATAACTGGAAATCCCTGGCCAGGGTTGCTGAGATTTACTGGTAAGTGTTATCAGTAGTTTCTCGAACTGTTATAGATCTCATATCGACATGACTTATCAAGCTACTGGGGTCTGACGTTTACCATCCTTAGGCGAGATATGCGACATATCAGACGAAGAGACCGGACTGTACGGGAGTGTTACTGATTGGATTCGCAGGAAAATGTACAGGCTTGCTTGTTGATTTTTCGATCGCTCAATACCTGGGTGGCTGTTACGTTTAGCTGACCGCTTGCAGGTTGTGGGTGTTTGATATGATCATCACCTACTGCCAGCATATTGACGATTCTTTAGAGTCCTACACAGAGGTTTCTTAGCTCAGGCAAAATGGAGTAGGAGCACATATATGATATGTGCGGGACCGAGAACAATACGAGTATGTGATACCGTATTAGATTCTCGCGATATGAGATATCGGCCGGGTATATGGGATATAGCCGGGTCATCGAATCAAGTGTTGATTCGATGAACTGATACAGATTATATTAGTCGGTTATTTGTGAAATAGCCGGATTATCGGATCAAGTGTTGATTCGATAATTTAATGTATAATTATATATTTGATATATTAAATTGCATTAACTAATATAAGCTCACTAAAATATTCTTTTTCTCACTCGGGTAATACATTGATATATATGCGATATATGTTAATTGTATTATTTTATTTTGTTACAATAAATATTGTATATATGATATATAATATTGTAACATGTTAGGGTTATTAATGCAACATGTTTAGTGGAGATTAAATATGGTTAGGGTTTGATTTGGGTTAAGCTTTTCTAGAAGTTTCTAGAATCTTTGCTTTTTGTTTTTGCAAAGATATTTTGTAAAGATATTTAGTTATGATATTTGTTAACCCAACTCAACCCTTGACCATGATTCATTCTCTACATGGGTTAAGTTATCATACTTAACCCATGGTTACATTTCTAAGCTCATGACAATTCATTATTCATCACAAAAGAAATGGTTCTTCTTCTTCCTTCTCTTTTTCAATGGAAAAGCTTTCTAGCTTTTTCATTAGTGATGATTTTGAGTGAGATTAAGAAAACAAATGAGTGCTAAAATCCTACTTCATCATCATAATCTATCATAGCCATTTAGATTAGGGTGTTCACTTCATTTATAAGTGAGAGCTTGTGTTAATCAAACTTTAAGGTAGATAATCTTTGTTATCAAAGATCGGAAGCAAGCATGCATCTTTCTCTTCGTCGAACCTCTCTAGAGTCCGGATTATTGATGATCGCGGCGAAGGGACCTCAACACAGAGCTTATGAAGCGAAGGACCGGACTACAAAGGTTGTAATCCCTAACTCTTAGAAGTAAAGTTGTTTACTTGCTATTTGTTTCGCCTAATCTCTAGTTTACGATCTTGGTTAGGGTTGTTCGGCACGTCTAAATTTTAAATCGGGCATGGTTGATTCCTTGTAGAACCTTGTGAGAGTGCCTAGTAACCATACAGTAATATCAGAGACAAGCTAGAGCTTTAGGCGAACTCTAGACGAAGTTTAAAGTCCGATCGAACTCCGAATACCCGTAAAACCCTAGTTTCTGGAAATTTTTCAAAAAGTTGACATTTTTCGTATTAAAAATGCTCAGAAAATTCAGCAGGTAATTGTATGGGGTACTGTAAAAAATGACCCCAAAATAACTTTATTGCGCCGCAGAATCGCGACCGTACCCTTGCTTGCGCGGCGGTTCCGCGGCGCTACAGTGGAATTAGGGTTGCATTTTTGTACAGTAATGTCCGTATGTATTGTAGGGTTCCTAGGCACGCTGATAAGGTCTCACAAGGCATCAACCATGCCAATTTCAAATTTTACAAGTGCCGAGAAACCCTAATACGAATTCGTTGACTAGAGTTTAGGCGAAAAGTGAAACTAGTTAACATTTTAACTAAAAGAAAGAGGCTACAACCTTTGTAGATCCGGTTTTCCACTTCCTTAGCTCCACGTAGACGTCCTCTCGCTGTCCATATCGGATCCCGGACTCTAGCATCGGCTTCATCGGAGAAATGGGCGGGCTAGGTCGTCGGCTTCGTTGCCGAAGATGATCTACGTCGAGGCAACACAAGATCAAGCTCCAACTTCACCAAGCAATGAAACTTGTGAAGAAAACACCCTATACTACTTGGCAAGAGGTAGAGGATGAAGAAATAGGAGGTGAGTTCACTTTAGAATTGGATTTCTCACTCTTTTACTCAAGATACCATTAATGGAGTCAAGCTTTCTTCTTGAAGAAGAAGAATAAGATGATAGAATATGATAAGTCTCTCATTTAAAAATGAAAATAATATGAATAGTTATCATATACTAACCATGGTCAAGTGTAGAGAGTAAACTAGGGTTAGGTGAATGGTTAGGTTAAGGGAATAAAACAAAAATGGTCAAGCTTTCAACTCTTCATGAAGCTTCATGAAAGAAACAAAGAAAGCCACCATTTCCATTTTCTTTTCCAAAATAAATAATCAAAATAAATAAATGAATAAGTAAAAAAAACCCTAACCATTCATATAACCATGGTTTAATCTTTACACAAACTCAAGTTAACATGTATCATCAAACATGATACAATCAAGTGCACACAAAAATATATCACATATACAATGTGCACATCAAGTGAGAAAATACTTTTAAAATGAACCAATACTAGTTAATGCAAAGTAATATATCAAATATATAATTATACATTAAATCATTAAATCAACACTTGATTCAATGATCCGGTCATGTCGCACATAACCGACTAGTATCCAATGTATCGACTTATCGAATCAATTTTCGATTCGATAACTAGGTTATATCGCATACAACCAATCGAAACATTCATCGCGAGAATGAAATACGGTATCACATACACGCATTATTCTCGGTCCCGCACATATCTCATATGCGCTCCTATTTCGTTTCGCTTGAGCCAGGAAACCTCTGTGTAGGACTCTAAAGACTCGTCAATACGCCGGCAGCAGATGATGATCATATCAAGCACCCACAAGCCGCAAGAGGTCTGCTAAACGTAACGGCCACCCGGGTATTGAGCGATCAGAAGATCGACGAGCAAGCCCGCTCACACTCCTATGAATCCAACCAGTAACACTTACCGTACAGTCCGGTCTGTTCGTCTGATATGTCGCATATCAAGTCTAGGGGTGGTAAACGTCAGACCCCAATAACCGATAAGTCATGCCGATGTGAGGCTCATAACGGGTCGAGAAACTACTGGTAACACTTACCAGCAAATCTCTGATCAGCCCTGGCCAGGGACTTCCCTGTTACGGCCAATCGAGCACAGCGCAACATCAACCCCCAATACCGGGAGAGACGAAACCCCTCCTATCGCTCATTGCCTCCATGTGACTCGGAACTGTACCCAAAAACCACCATTTTGCACGCCCTCATGGACATGGTAAGGTGGAGATCAAAGCACAGTGGGAATCACACAAGACTCTATGACGATCTCGGGTCTACAGACTAACCTGCACAAGTGTCACCTGAGAACTGCCACCTGACGTGAGGTATAATACCATCTGGGAGTTCTCGGCGAGTCCGTCCAGTGTACCCAGTCTCCACTGAGCACCCGTATACCATCTCTGATGTCAAACACCAATGGATATGGGATCATCCATCGCCCATCTCATGGGTCGAGAAGCGTATACGCTAGTCTACACTGGTATATCGATGCCCCGTCTCGATACACCCACGACTAGGGACCTTGAAGGATGTACCTATGGACTACCATGTCCCCACTAGTATGATCTGCATCATAGTCCAGGTAGTCAAGTACACATCCTAAGGGCTTTAGCAACATGTAACTATAAGACAGTTTAAAGAGACTTGTATACATGTTAAGATAAAGAGCAACCAGATAGCATACTATCATATCGAGCAAGAAAGTCATCTCTATATATGTCCAAGCATCCAATATAATATACATCATCTGTACAATACTGGCCTCTAGGGCATACATACAACTAACATGTATTTCCTGATGCTTCTGGGAATTTTAATTCTACTCAAATGTTGAGTTTTCTGGTTTGTATTGGGAACCCGTTGATTCGATCGGAAAGTATAACTTCATTTAGTTTGTCCGGGTAATTTTTAGAACGTGTTAAAAAGTTCAAACGGATATCAGTAACTCATTTTTTTCCCTGTCGGAAAATTTCTAAGCGTTGGATTTTTCCGTAGTTTAAGAACGTTCTAAGTCGTGTAAGTAACGCGGTGGACCCTCTAGAAGAACACAAACCTTAACTCGATTATGTGACCGTCTGAACTGCATCTAAACCTTAGGGTTTGTGGCAGTACGGCGTTGCCACATGTGAGGCGTTGGCTTGACCCTTCTACGGCTGGACCATTGGTACTGTGGCATGTGATGGATGTTTTTAAACTAATTTCAAGTGTTGAGAACTATTTAGGAAATCTTTTGTTTATTCGATCGGAAAGTTTAACATTGTCTATTTATCTGGAATGTGATACAATATTTGGAATCCACAAATAGAAAAGGCCTAAAAAACATTCCATTTAAAATCACTCGATTCTACAACGATATCAAGTTCATTACGCTCATGGTTTTCTTAAAAACCTGCGTAGCCCTCCGTCATTTCAGATAAGTACTACTTAGTATTCGTGTTGCGGTAGTTTGGCATGCATCAAGGCGTAGTGTACGGTAGCTAACTAGTGCTTATCTGCTAGCAAACGGTGCGATTGGATTAGGATATTCGTACGGTGTTGTTTGGCATGCGTCAAGAGTCGTGCGGGTGGGTTTAATTCAATCAAGAAATGTACAGGTTGAACTTGACTAGAGGACTATGGGTTGTTGGGCATGCGTCAAGGTCATAGCACGCTAGGGGTAAAATATTATTAGGAATTTCAAGTGTTGAAATTTGCAATGAGATTGCATACCTTTTATGAGATAGTTGGATCCCGATACCCGCTGCGAGTAAGAGATACTCCTGGGAGAGTTTTACACATTACAATTAGCCGATCAAGTAAGTGTCTAGAAAGGTGTTAACGGGGTTACGCCCATGGGAAAACGAGGTTTACTTTAATTAGGTCCATGCGAAAGCACGGGGAACTTCCCTCAAAGTACCAGCACTGGCCTGGCTGAAAGATTGGCGAACTTGTAGGGTGTAATTAATTCCGGCTAGTCTTTCCTTTTAGGGTTTGAAGGAAGATTTGACTAAAACGGTGGGAGACATCCTGATTAGATATATTAGATAACCAATCTAATCTTGCAAGAGCATACGCTGAGTGTTTTCTTCTCTCTCTCTCCAGATAGAGACCATGTCACGCCTTAATCAAGATAATAATACGGATGTATTGACTGAACCCGCTTGTTATACTGAGCTGGGGAACGTTGATCCCGCTCCAACTTATAATTGTTATAAGACAGAGCAGGAAATAGGGGATTACCAGAATTCCCGTGCCGCTCAAACTAAGAAAGTGCATGCTGATGCATCTTCTTCGGGTGTGTTCATTACACAGAACTATTTCTCAATATCCTTTATGTCCTGATTATTTGATACCGGATCAGGATCCCACATATGTAATTTGTTGCATGGGCTACAGATAGGTAGAGGACTGAGAATTGGTGATAAGTTTCATGAGATAGAAATGGTGCAAGTGTTGCAGTCAAGTCTGTTGATAGTTATCACCCTGTATTAACAAATACATTAATTCTGAACGAATATTATTAGATACCGAACCTGATATACAACATCATATCGGTCTCTTTATTAGTAAAGAATGATATAATTTTGTATTGTTGGATAATGTTTTGAACATTTCCTATATCAAGAGTTGATCGGATCAGGCACGTTATCTAAAAGCATAGACGTTCTAAATCAAACCACGGTTCTTAGTATACAGAACACAAACAAGAGGAAGAGTTCAGAAATGAACAAATCCTTCTTGAGGTATCATAGACTAGGTCATATCAATGTGACCTGACTAGCTGAAGTTACATTTAGATGCATATTAAAATCTGTTTGAATTTACATCTTGTGAAACTTGCCGGTCATGTGACAAAGATAAGATGACCATAGCTCTGTTTATTGGAAACAGTGAAAGAGTTATTGAACTCTTGGGATTGATACATGATGATGTATGAGGTCCCCTGTCTATACATGCCAAGACTGGTTCTTTATACTTCATTACATTCACTGTTTATCTCTCGAGATTCAGAAATATGTTCCTGTTGAAACACAAGTCTGAACCTTTTGAGATATTCAATGAATATGAGTTAGAAGTAGAGAACCAAAAACGGGTATAAGTATTATGTCCTTTGATGAGATCAAGGAGGAGAATACTTGAGCACGGAATTCCTGGACAATTCTAAAGGAGAATGAGATTCTCTCTCAGCATTACTCCTCCGAATACACCACAGCACGTCGGTGTATCAGGGCGGAGCAAACACACCCTATTTGATATGGTTCTCTCTATGATGAGTACTACTGAGTTTCCTATTTCCTTTTAGGAGTTATGTACTTGAGAAGCTGCATACCTATTGAATAGGGTTCCAATCAAATCAGTTGCCTACCACTTCATATGTGATATGGAAAGGGAAGAGCCCATATATTAAGTTTATTAAGATTTAGGTTGTCCGGCCTATGTCTAAAAAGCAAAATCCGGACAAACTCGAGGCAAAGTCAGATCTGTAGAAGTTTGTTGGATATCCCAAGCATACGCAAAGGAATATCTTCTACCTAACCGAGGAATAAAAGATATTTTGTTTCTCAACATGCCACCTTTGTGAAAGGGAATTTCTTGTGGAAAAATTAGTGGTCATAAGGTAGAACTGGAAGGAGTTCCAGCTATACAAACTACAGCAGATGATTTGGTAGAACCAAAGGATTCAATAGATTCTAACGAATCTCAGCCTCTTCGCCGATCTAGTAGGGTTCCTCACCCACCTGAGAGATACTTCGGTTTTCTCTATGACAGTGGGAGCGAGGATTGCATCATGAGATGATGACCCAACTAGTTTCGAGCTGGCCATCAGGAGTGGGACTCTGTAAGAATAGTTAGATGCTTAGCGATCTTAGATGGAATCCTTATACACCAACAAAGTATGGACTTTGGTTGCTTTATCTGAAGGGTTAAATCCCCATCAGGAGCAAGTATATCTTGAGAAGATTACTTGGTGTACATGAAAAAGTTAAGACTTTCAAAGCTATGCTTAAGTCCATCCAGATCCTACTTGCCACGGCTTCATACCATGACTACGATATCTGGTGGTTGGGTGTCATGACTGCTTTTCTAAATGATGTTTTGGAAGAGAGCGTCTATAAGTACACAGCCAGAGGGCTTCGTAGATAGTGGGAGCAGCGGAAACGTATGCAAGATGTTTTATGTGATAAAGCAGGCATCGCGGAGTTGGAACATCTGTTTTGATGTGATAGTCAAAGAGTTTGACTTCATCAAAATGGTAGATGAATCTTGTATAGACAAAAAGGTAGTAGGGAGTATGGTGGTGATCCTCGTAGAGTACGTGGATGACATACTCTTGATAGGGAAGGATGTTCCTATGCTACGCTCGGTCAATCTCCGCTTATCACAATAATTCTCTATATAGGATCAAGGTGATACCTGCTAAATCCTGGGTTTTATATCTATGAGATAGATCTAAATGGATGTTAGGATTCTCACTAGTTGTAGTGAGATGGTATCAATCGATCCTGGGGAGAATCACTGGAAAGGTTCCAGGGTGATAAGGACAACCGAATGTCAGTCGCAGGCATTGTCTGTACCCTCGGTGGAGGGATGGTATGTTGGAAGAGTTTCAAGCTAGATACCATGACATACTAGACGATTAAAGGCAAGATATATAGTTACATATGATGCTACCAAAGAGGCAGTCTGGATATATATAAGTTCATGAGATGAACTTCGTTCCTACCATTGTGTGACAATGGAGTTGTGGCTTTTGCCAAGGAACTACAATCCCATCAGAAATCCAGATATAGTTCTTAGGCAGTATCACCTGATCATAGAGATGGTTGATCTCTAGGGAGATCGAGGTTAGGAGAGTAGACACAGAGGAAAACAGCGTGGATCCACTCACAAAGGCCTTTTTCCCAGTAGAGACTTTTATGGGATGGTTGAGTATGAGATACTTCAACCGCAGCTAATTGTTGGGTATGCGATACCACAACAGATGGCCCTAGTGCAAGTGGGAGATTGTTAGTTATATGTATGCCCTAGAGGCCATTACTATACATATGATTTATATTGTAATGGATTCTTGGACGTATATAGGGAGGACTTTCTTGCTCGACATGATAGTATTCTATCTAGTTGTACTTTATCTTAACATGTACTCTGTTTGTCTCTTTGTTACATGTTGATAAAGCCCTTAGGATATGTACTCAACTACCAGGACTATGATGAGATCATACTAGTGGGGCCACGGTAGTCGATGAGTACATGCTATAATTGTTCCTAGTCGTGGGTGTATCGAGACAGGGCATCAATACACCAGAGTAGACTAGCGTATATGCATCTTGACCCATATGATGGGCGATGGATGATCCAATATCCATCGGTGTTTGACATCAAGGATGGTGTATGGGTGCTCAGTGGAGACTGGGTACACTGGACGGACTCGCCCAGAACTCCCAGATGGTATTATACCTCACGTCAGATGGCAGTTCTCTGGTGACACTAGTACATGTTAGTCTGTAAACCCGAGATCGTCATAGAGTCTTGTGTGATTCCCACTGTTCTTTGATTTCCATCATACCACGTCCAAGAGGGCGTGCAAAAGGTGGCTTTTGGGTACAGTCCTGAATCACATGGAGGCAATGAGCGATAGGAGGGGATTCGTCTCTCCCGGTATAGGGAGTTGATGTTGTGCTGTGTTCGATTGGCTATAACTGGAAATCCCTGGCCAGGGTTGCTGAGATTTACTGGTAAGTGTTATCAGTAGTTTCTCGAACTGTTATAGACCTCATATCGACATGACTTATCAAGCTACTGGGGTCTGACGTTTACCACCCCTAGGCGAGATATGAGACATATCAGACGAAGAGACCGGACTGTACGGGAGTGTTACTGATTGGATTCGCAGGAGAATGTACAGGCTTGCTTGTTGATCTTCTGATCGCTCAATACCCGGGTGGCTGTTACGTTTAGCTGACCGCTTGCAGCTTGTGGGTGTTTGATATGATCATCACCTACTGCCGGCGTATTGACGATTCTTTAGAGTCATACACAGAGGTTTCTTGGCTCAGGCAAAACGGAGTAGGAGCACATATATGATATGTGCGGGACCGAGAACAATACGAGTATGTGATACTGTATTAGATTCTCACGATATGAGATATCGGCCGGGTATATGTGATATAGCCGGGTCATCGAATCAAGTGTTGATTCGATGAACTGATACAGATTATATTAGTCGGTTATTTGTGAAATAGCCGGATTATCGGATCATGTGTTGATTCGATAATTTAATATATAATTATATATTTGATATATTAAATTACATTAACTAATATAAGCTCACTAAAACATTCTTTTTCTCACTCGGGTAATACATTGATATATATGCGATATATGTTAATTGTATTATTTTATTTTGTTACAATAAATATTGTATATGTGATATATAATTTTGTAATATGTTAGGGTTATTAATGCAACATGTTTAGTGGAGATTAAACATGGTTAGGATTTGATTTGGGTTAAGCTTTTCTAGAAGTTTCTAGAAGCTTTGCTTTTTGTTTTTGCAAAGATATTTTGTAAAGATATTTAGTTATGATATTTGTTAACCCAACTCAACCCTTGACCATGGTTCATTCTCTACATGGGTTAAGTTATCATACTTAACCCATGGTTGCATTTCTAACCTCATGACAATTCATTATTCATCACAAAAGAAATGGTTCTTCTTCTTCCTTCTCTTTTTCAATGGAAAAGCTTTCTAGCTTTTTCATTAGTGATGATTTTGAGTGAGATTAAGAAAACAAATGAGAGCTAAAATCCTACTTCATCATCCTAATCTATCCTAACCATTTAGATTAGGGTGTTCACTTTATTTATAAGTGAGAGCTTGTGTTAATCAAACTTCAAGGTAGATCATCTTTGTTATCGAAGATCGGAAGTAAGCATGCATCTTTCTCTTCGTGGAACCTCTCTAGAGGCCGGATTATTGATGATCGCAGGGAAGGGACCTCAACACGGAGCTTATGAAGCGAAGGACTGTACTACAAAGGTTGTAATCCCTAACTCTTAGTAGTAAAGTTGTTTACTTGCTATTTGTTTCGCCTAATCTCTAGTTTAAGATCTTGGTTAAAGTTGTTCGGCACGTCTAAATTTTAAATCGGGCATGGTTGATGCCTTGTAGAACCTTGTGAGAGTGCCTAGAAACCCTACAGTATCGACCGTCCAAGTCACAAAAATAGTAGCACCGACCATCCAAATTGCAAAAAGGGCAACACCGACCGTCCACGTCGCAAAAACGGCAGCACCGACCGTCCAAATCGCAAAAAGGGCAGTATCGACCGTCCAAGTCATAAAAATGGCAGCATCGACCGTTCAAGTCACAAAAATGACAACATCGACCATCTACGTCACTAAAAGGGCAGCATCGACACTCCACAAGGAACCAAACCGAATCAATCTCTATATGGAATAAGATCTATCAATTTCATGCACACAACCCATACGCGGTGTGCATTTATTGATAGGGGGAACTTTGTTGGGGTCAAAAATTACATCCCGGTTGACCTAGTCAGTCAATCAACCCCCAACCAACTGGGCCCAAGCCCAAGTCAAGATTGAGCATGGAGGGGGCCGGCTCCATACCAAAAAAGAGGCGATAAGTTAGTTTAAATGCATTTTTTTAAAAATATGTATGAACAATGGGCAAAAGCCAAAATTTTTGTAAACCCCATGGCTTATGTGCAAAAATAAATAAGCATATAAGGCATGGGGTGACACATGTGCCATTTTGAAAAGTCTAAGGGTCTATATATAAAATGTGTAGCCTATAAAAGGCAAAAATGATGAGAAACTAAAGAACTTTTCATTTTCTCAAAAATTCTATGGTTTGTGCCTCCATCTCTTTTCTCTCAAGTTCTCCCTCTTTCTTTTTATTTTCAATTAAATCAAGAGTTTAACTCTTGTTTCTCCAAAAAGAAATGGTTTTTCACTATAAAACCCTCAAAGGGAAGTTCATATCTCCCATTAAATCTCTAAAAGGGAGATTTTTAATCTCACATCCCTTTTTCTCCAAGATCTAGTAAAAGAAAAAGAGGAGGAAGAAGACCCATCTCCAAAAATCCCACTTTAAAAGAATCCAAGGCTCCAGGGAGAAGAAATGGGTCCCTTTTGATCATCTCCGAAGATCTTCGAGGAGTTCAACTCCAAGATCCAAATTCTCGAAGGAGTTTAACTTCACATCCAAGCCTTTTAGAAATTTAACTCCAAATCCACATCCAATTTTTTACATAGGAGTTTAACTCCAAATCCAAATCTTTTTGGAGGTTAACTCCAAATCCAAATCTTTTTGGAGCTTAACTCCAAATCTAAATCTTTTAGGAGTTTAACTCGAAATCTACACTCAATTCATGTTTATGAGTTCAACTCTAAAGCCCCTCGGGAGTTCAAGTCCCAGCCCAAGGGCTAAGCCCCTTTTTCAGCTGGTGTTTCCAGCGGTCACATGCCGTGCACGTGACCTACTGGTGTCCTGCAGTCGTGTGCCGTGCATGTGACCCGCTGGTGCCCGGTGCCCATGTGCCTAGTACATGACCCGCGGGCGTCCAGCGCCCACACGCAGGGCACGGGACCGACGAGAGGCTCGTAAACTCTGTGAGGCCCCCGATACGTCCAAAACCCAACATATGCACACTGCACATTAAGTTCGCATGACTAGTTTTACCCGTCAATCGAAAGTTTTCTCGCTCCAAAAGTGAAGGGTAATTAACAGCAGCTTAGTCCACGGCTGCCGAAGATTTGGATCCCCATAATTAATAAACCCCTGCCTACTCTAGGCAAGGAGAATCTGTAATATGCCTGACAAGCGATGCATATTCCTATCTCAATAGGGTGACAAAAAACACTCTACAGGAAGCAGTTATAAATATAAGAGGATGTTCTTGGTATATGATAACAGCAGCCTCCTGTGGGAGGCGGTAATCGTTTTAAGCTTTCAAGATGACCTGGATGATAGAGTGGCTGTCAGAGTTAGTAGTTTTCCATTTTTTTTGAGGTGCAGTGTGTTGGATGGGTTTCCAAGCAGGAAATTGAGGTGGTTATGGCGCTGGGTGCTGATTACATCAACAATTAGATACATTCTAAGAAACTTGTTTGATTTGGTATTCATGTTATGAACAAAGTCCTATCAGATATGCAGACAAGTTCTGAGACAGGAATCGCTCATTTCGGGAGATGGTCTTTCTCCGCGAAGTTGAGATATAGAGAGATAAAGATAGAAATATTGGAGTGGATCCACTCACTGCAGCTATTTCTTAAGAGCGAATGTTTCGCAAACATGCTTTGCGAAACAGATTAGTAGAGAAGCTGGGTGATCAGTAGCACACGAGCTGTGAATATGCGACACCACAATAATTAGCCTTAACTTCAAGTATGAGATTGTTGGCTATAGTTCTTCAAGGAAATTATTGTAATCGCAGGCAGGCGATTATGATAATTGAAGGAGGACCTATACGGGTAGAACAGTCTTACTCGAGATGATAGTTTGCTATCTGGTTCATCTCTATCATCATAGACATGTAATGTATAGTATTATATATCACTATTACATGTTGATAGAACCTATAGGATTCTTGCTTGACTATCAGGATTATTGTGGTGATCACACTTATGAGAACTGGGTAGTCTATAAGCAAATTCTTAAATATCCCTAGTCGAGGGAATATAGAGACTAGGCATCGATATTCCAGAGTAGACTAGTGTATACGTTTCTTGACCCCGACGAGGGGCAATGGCCAGTCTCACAGCCATTGATGTCAGTTAGTCACCAAAGATAGTATACATGTGCTCATTGGGTTATGAGTTACACTGGACGGACTCGCTGAGAATATACTAGATGGTATTATACCTATTGTCAGATAGTGGTTCTCAGATGACACGAGTATAGATTAGTCTGTAGACCTGAGATCATCATTTTTCTCATGTGAGTTCCTACTATGCTTTGATTACTACCCTACCACGGCTCAAAGGAGTCGTGCAAACAGATTTTAGTTGGGTACAGTCCCGAGCCACATGGAGGAAGTGAGTGGATCGTCGGGGATTCGTCTCTCCCGGTATTAGGGGTAGATGTCGCGCTGTGCACGGGTGGCCATCACCAGAAATTCTTGGCCAAGGTGGATGAGAATTACTGGTTTGGATCAGTAGTTTCTCAGTGAGTGATGAGCTTGACACCGACACAAATTATCGCATTATTAGGGGTCTGACTTTATCCACTCCCTAGACCCGATATACGATACTCTTAGCGAACAGACTAGACTGTACGGAGATTGTCACAGACAGGCTCAGTAGGAGTATGAATGAGTTTTCTCGTCGGTTTTCTTTTCGCTCAATACTTGGGTATCCGTTACGTATAGCTAGTGCCGCTGACGAGCTTGTGGTTAACCCCACAGCCAGCGTATTGACGGGTCTTTAGAGTCTCACACAGATGGTTTTCCCGGTTCAGGCGATATGATGTAGATGACGTATGTTGGTACATACAGGTGTCCGATTAAATGTGTATAGACTACACGGACTTTAATCGGACGGTTGATAATACTAGTGGCTTAGGATTAAGCTGGATTACTAAATCAAGTTTTTATTTAATAATTTATATATATATATATATATATATATATATATATATATATTTAATATATGTATCCTAGTATTACTGTTCACTATTCATTTTCTCTCTTGGGTATTCGTATTTTTATGCGGATACGCATATATGTATTTCGATGCGTATACGGGGTTGTATTCCGTATTTATACGGAATTTGTTTTAGAAGATAGACACCTTATTTGTGAACATTCATAAAATAAGGTGGAGAGTGAGGTGGCATTAAGCATGGTTGAAAATATGTAGAGAGGAATGGGCTTCATTACTTTATTACAAAATATTATGAGATTTTTTATTTGCATGGTTGTGAAAAATATGAAGTCATTCTATTATTATATAATTCTTGATTCACTTTCTCATGCTTTTCTACACTTGCCCATGGTTAAATTTTTTCACCTCATCCTCCTTCTTCTTTACTTACTCTCTTGAGATTTAGATTTGAAAGAAAAGGATAGTGAAAAATTCCTACATCCCCACTCTCCATTCCTAGCGAGCTTAGAGCGTCGGTTGCTTCACTAGGTGAAGCTGGAGTTTAGATCGGTTCTCTCGGGTGGATCATCTTCTGCAAAGAAAGACGAGTTTGCAAGCGCGATCCGGAGTTCTTGAGAGCATGGTAGAGTCCAACCCAATTGGAGCAAATGAAAAAGCTATAAAGGTTGTGATTTCTAGCTTTTTGTGTTTGCTAGTTTAGGCGTTTGGTTTAGATTCTTAGGTTTAGGTTTCTAATGACATCAAAAATTTTGTTTTTGGATTCTACATTGGCCGCGTGTTAGCGGCGAGGGCACTAGGAACTTTCAAATACTAGTGCAGAGTGAGGCAGGCTAGAGGCAGCTCCCCATCTAGTCTGACTCCACCTGCTCCGATTATCCGAGCTGCTATTCTAACTGGGAACAACTTTGAACATCTGAAGGTAGTTAAGCGCAATTCGCCCAACTCTATACTGAAGAAGTCGCCACCTCCTGTGAAATTGCATGATGAGCCGAAGGCGATACGTTCGGTCAAACGACTTTTCTCGACCATCCACAGAGTTTGGAAAGAAGTCTAGAACTTTGTCATTGATAATAGCTATTCTCGCCGAACGAAGAAGCTTAAAGGTCGACAAGATGATGATAGATCCCTTCAAATATAAGGAGGCTCATTCTTAGAAGGTTCCTGTTATGAAGGTTCCTTCAAAAAAGGTTTCTTATAAAAGAGGGAGACCTGAAAAACTCCCGATGCCTGAGGCAAACTCCAAAGGCCCACATTCCAAACGCCCTAAGTCTAGAGGCATGGCAGTTCATAGAATATATATGATGAACTCCAAGGTGATAGTCGAGCCTCCGTTTCTCATAAACCCATCACTCGGTTTATAATGAAGGATCAACAGAAACTGCAAGATATATTGGCTTAAGTGGCGGAACTCATAAGTCCACCGCCCAACGCGAACCCTACAACGCTCCTGAAGAAAGAACGGGACAAGAGTCCGATATTGACTATCTGAAACACGTCCTTGAAGTGGATGAGAAGGCTGCAGAAATGAATGATAGGATGGAAAAGATGGCCTTTCTATTCCAAAATATGGTCGAGAAGATAGCTCAACATAAACTACAGGAAGATGAGCCACCGGTAGTTGTTATCGACGACAAGGGAGATACGTCAAATCCTCTACAAGCCCCATCGGCAAAGAGTGAGGAGATGATCTCCAAAGCAAAGCTGGACGGAAAAACCCTTCAAGCCAGCGAAATGGCTGGCAAGCGGGTCAAGACTGGTCGACATACCCCTCATGGTATGACCGGAGGCAATACCCTCTGGAATATACGATCCCGAGCTTTCAAATATACAATGGGACTGGCAATCCCCATCAACATATGACCCAGTTCAGATCCAGATGCGGCAACACAGAGGGAGATGATGTAATATTTCTCCACCAATTCGTCAGTAGTCTATCAGGCACTGCTTTTGAATGGTATTCAGAGCTTCCTAACAATTCCGTTAAAACGTTCGATGAAATGGAGATGCTCTTATGTCAAACATTCGCCAGTGTGGGTGAACGCATCACTATGACGGCACTGGTTAATAAAAGAATCAAGCAGAATGAAACATGGGTTCAATATACTATTCAATGGCGGAACCTATGATCTAAATGCGAGTAGCACATCGGCAAAGCTCCGGCCGTCGTGATGTTCATGGCAACCATCGATCGGCACTCACAGGTGTATTCGTTCATGGCATTCTTCAAGCCTACTACCTTCCAGGTGTTTATTGATAAACTAGCTCGGCTGGATTCAATGGGTCAAGGTCCTTCCTTTTCAGGCGGAGACTCACAAAATTATAAAGGGAAATGAAAGGCGGTGTTTGTCGTCAATGCACAGCAGCAACAGCAGGGCGGCCCTAAAGCGTCTGGTCGCCAAAATAATACTCGTATGGTGCCAACTCTCTAGGAGAGGATGGGGCACGAATATTCGTTCCCCCGCGATAAAACAAAGAAGCTATTCGAGCTCGCCACGAAGAATGGCATGCTGACGTTGCCCGAGCCACGGCGACCAGCCCAGGCTAACGAGTTCAACAATTCCAACTACTGTCCCTACCACCGGGTGGTAAGCCATCCGATTAAAGATTGTTATGTTTTCAAGAACTGGGTCGAAGACCGGTATAAACAGAGAAAATTTCTTCTATCAGATTACTTGAAGGTGAATCCGCCCCCAAAAACATACCTCTAAGGGGGATAATACGCAGGGAGTATCCTATTCATTCGTGGAAGAAACCCCGTGGGTGGTGGTACTTTCCTCCAAAAAAAAGAAGATGTTGAAGGACCTCCGAGCATATCCGGCAAGCAGGTGGAAAAACCCGCTTGAGCTTGAAATTATAGAAGGGATGCTGAGCCCTAAGGTCAAGCAGTCTAAGAAGAAGAAAAAGAAGGCAAAGAACCCCGTACAGCCTTCCGAGCATGTAGACAGCCGTACGGACATTAAAAAATATATATATGCGCTAAAGGAATATAACCAGAAGGTGCGTTCACCAATCATTCTTGAGGAATTCCTTCAGCATGTACTTGAGAATAGTAAGGAGGAGGCAGATGATGACTCAGCGTGAGAAGAGGAGGAAATGGAAGAACGTGTGGAAAGTTGCTGCATGGTCTCTCACTCCTCCATATATGATGAGGATGCACCAGCTGCGTCCGAAAGCGACCCAGACAAACAAAGGGTGGAATCAATGCCAGAAGCTCCAAGTTCGCCATAAGAAAAATCAATTAAGAAGTTCCTAAGGGAAGCCTTTCAAAGAAGCAGGGAAAATCAAATGCGTGAACTGGCCATATATGAGAAGGCCAGACAGCAGCGTCTAAATAAACAAGCCGCGAAATAGGCGAGTTATGTAGCTCCCTAACCAAAGCAGTGAAAGTCTACGGTAGCGCCCCGGCAGTCTACAGACGCCAAATGCGGAACAAAAACTTTTTAACTGGCGCTATCGTATACTTTAACCCGGATCTGCCATTATTGCTAAACTAACAAACTGTAAGGAGTGTAGAAAAGTTATACTGAACGATCCGAGTCCTTCGTTCTTCAACCATCATCCCACGCTCCGTTGCGGCTGCTCCGATCTCGTCGATCTCCGATATCCTCGTCGAGGTGGCACCACATCGACGATTCTTTAAACGGGCTCCCACCTCTGACTTGAGGCAACTCGATCGTCAAGTTTGCTAAAAGAGACGACCAAGAATGAGTAGATGACTTTGTCTCACTTCGTCCAAGTCCGTGGACGATCGGTTAATGAAGTTGCCGAGGGAATTGGGTGATGGAATGAAATGAACTGTAAAATTCCATGCACCCCAAATACTATCATATCTTTTTACAACCATGAAAAACTCAAGTGAGAGTGGGAGAGGGGGCCGGCCATATATAGATGGGGGGTGAGTGTAGGAGGAGGGAGAGAGTGACCTTAAGAACAAAATATCATATGTGAACACATAAGAATATCTTAAGGAAAACAAGAATGGTTGAAATCAAAGCATGAGTCACTAATACACATCATCAAGCCTTTAATGCACCAATCAAAACACAACACCACTTAATCCTTGTCACCTCATCTAGATGCTTCTAGAACACTGACTCACCCTCATCCAAGAAAAGATAAATCCGTCTTTAACCAAATGTTAAAAGACGGCTGATAGAAAACTGGAAACTGGCAACTTCCAAAAGTGATCCTGAAACGACTTTCAGGATAACCCCGAAACTGTATAAATATACCCGCATTTGTATTACGACCGAATACAAATGTAACTGAGACAAAGATATTATACCTACTCAATATAATACTCGGATCCGGCTTAAACCAAAGCCGACCAGTATTATCTGCCCGAAAAATAACACGTGCGTAAACGCACGTGCATTTTCCGAACCCTGCCATAAAACCATACGGCCTTTACAACGTTTCGCCCGAACTTGGGAAACTGTCTGTGGGGGACTCTAATGACTCGTCAGTACCCTGGCAGTGGGTTTAACCACAAACCGTCAGCGGCACTAGCAATGCGTAACGGCTGCCCATGGACTGACCTCAAGGGATGCCGATGAGCGAACTCATCCGGAAAACCCTACTGAGCCTAACAGTGACAATGTATATACAGTCCGGTCCGTTCGTCTATGAGTATCGCATATCTGCCTAGGGGGCTAGTAACGTCAGACCACCAATAGCAATATAAGTCGTGTCGGAGTGAAGCCCAATAACACCCTGAGATACTACTGGAGTACCTACCAGTAAATCTCCTGCCATGGCCATGGACTTTGTGTAATGGCTCTCCTAGACATAGCACGACCTCGCCCCCAATACCGGGAGAGACGAATCCCCTGCCGATCCGCTCACGTGCCTCCATATGGCTCGGGACTGTACCCAAAAGCTACCTGTTTGCACGACTCCTTTGAGCCGTGGTAGGGTAGAAATCAAAGCACAGTGGGAACTCACACGAGACAAATGACGACCTCAGGTCGATGAACTAACCTGTACACATGTCACCAGGGAACTGCTATCTGACGGTAGATATAATACTAACTAGCAGATTCCCGGCGAGTCCTATCCGGTGTACTCATAACCCAATGAGCACCTGTATACATCTTAGGTGATCCAACTGACACCAGTGGCTTGTGAGACCGGCCACCGCCCCTCGTCGGGGTCTCGACTGTACACACTAGTCTACTCCGGAGTATCGATGCCATGTCTCGAAACTCCCACGACTAGGGACCACAATTAAGGATATGCATATAAACCACCCAACTCTCACGTATATGATCGCCATCATATTGTTGGTGGTAAAGCAAGATCCTAAGGGCTCTATCAAAGTGTAACATGTAATCAGTCACCTGAACATGTACACGACTGATAAAGGCAAACCAGATAGCATACTATCATCTCGAGTAAGATTGTCCTACCGGTATAGGTCCTCCGCAATCATTGCAATCACGTACCTGCGATCCAATAATTGACTATGATGGCACTATCTCCAACAATCTCCCACTTGCACTCAAGGCTAATTATTGCGATGTCGACTACTCACAGCCCGTGTGAAACCGAACATCCAACTCCTCTACTAATCAGTATCACAAAGCCCGTTTGTAAAACTATTGTGTTCGAGAAATAGCCTTAGTGAGTGGATCCGCCTAGAAGTTTCTTTCTATATCTCTCTTAATCTCAAGTTCGCGGAGAAAGCCATCTCCCGAATTGAGTAATACCTGTCTTAGAATATGTTTGGATATCTGATGGGACCTAGTTCATAAATGAACTCCAAATCCAAACTTCTTAGACTGTATCGATCACTGAACCTAATCAGTATCCGGCACCATGCCACCCACAGTATTCTCTTGGACCACCTGTCCATAATACTGTCCCTAGTCAGAGGGAAAAACTATAACTCTGACAATCACTCTGTCATCCATGTCACCTTTGAAGCCTGGAATGATAATCGTCTCCCGAAGGAGGCTGCCGTCATCAAATCCGTAGAACATGTACTTATGTTCTAAAACTGCTTCCTTATGTTTCTCCAGGATTGGATTAATACAAACTTATTGCATCTAGTGCAAAAACAACATCTGGTGTGGTATTTGACATCTCATGATTGACTCAATTGCCTAAGCAAGTGATCTGCCAATCATGCACATCCCTCTCCCCTTTAGTCTGTAAGACACCTTTAGAGAGGGTGACTCCATCACCTGCAGGTACACCACCATGCTAGGAGTCATCTATTCTAAAAACCATTAGAATACTGTCAAAGTACCCACATTGGGAAACTACCCAAATCCAGATCTAAAACCATAGATCTAGAAACCAGAATGTCAAATATTATATCCATATCCTGTCTGGAGAAACAACTGTGTGACGACCACAGTACAACCGATCGTAGTATAGGAATTTTACTTCCTACTCTGTGTATGTCATCCTGATACCATGACATCACACCCTACTACCTTCTTTAACGGATCCATCCCCTATTCTGATTGAAGTCAAACCCATGACTGTCATATCAAAATTAGATGATCTATCTCCGCTATAACTGCTCTAGTCTATAAATAGACATAAGCTACTTGCCCACTATACTTCCACTGCTCCCACTGACTACGACAACCCTCCTACCGGGTCTCACAGCCTGGAACAACAGTAGTGTCAAGTCTGGGTAGATAATAACCTCCCTGTCACCGTCCTTGAGGCTACCGAAGTACCTCTCGGGTGTCTGAGGTTATCCACCATATCTGCGGAGTGGCAATTTGGAATGTCAGACCTGATTGAATATATAGGTCCTATTAAATTTTTCGTAATCGTTCGCGGTTCTGGAATCACTTCCAGTTCTACCATACTCCCACTACTGTTTTCTGAAAAAGATCCATTTTACTAAAACTGTGGCGAGTCAAGAACAATATCACTATTGATCTTCCAAATGGTAGAATATCAACCCTCGTCGTAGCCAGGGTCAACCCACAAACAGCCATTACAGAAACGTGCCCTGAGTTATCCAGAGTCTGGTTTTAAGCATAAGCTGGACAACTCCCCGTACCTTAATATCTTTTAAGGTACGATCCATTCTATATTCAATACAGAAACTTTGGCACTTATTTAATTGGAACCATATTCAAATCATGCAGCTGTCTCCAGTGCATATCATCTTTAATGGAAAAGAGGCTAATCAGCATTACTCAACTTAGGAATCCTATCCAATTATGAGTAACCTGAAAGAGAAACACGTTTCTCAAAATCATCACTATCATCTGAATACCAATCACAAGAATCTACATCTTCGATCTCTTTGAAGAATCCCGATACTTGTGATACCTGGTTCTCTACTTTATTCTTATACCCACAACTTCTCAAAACTTAGACCTTGTATTTCTACGAAACACTTGTCTAAATACTAGAGAAGTTATAAGTAAACAGAACATAGTACGAGGACCTACCCCTTTGTCCTGATGGACACTTGGACAACATACAATACTCTGTATAAGTCCGTTGAGTTAAACAACTCAAAACCTGTGCGTCGTAGGTTGAAAACTGTACCCTGGCGATTTCCTCAAATATCACCAATTACAACGAATTCCGATATAATGAGGATGATCACCTAATTCCCAATAACTTACTCCCACTCATCATCTGTAAAACCATACAGATATGAGAATGAAACCTGGTAAATACATACCCTTGGAGTAAGTGTCTAATCGGGAAAACAGTTTTTCTTTTAACAATGCACTGAAACATGAAAATGTTTCGTAGAGGTATCCTGGTATTCATAGCAATGCCTCTTCCATAATCCAATTCATGACTTCAACCGTATATTTTATTGCCATCTCTCCAAATCCCTTTATTTGTCTTTAGTCGTTACCTTCTGCACACCATCGTTAGGCTAAATGGTTTTCTTCCTTCCCTACCGTTCGGCACCAGCCTATGGTTTGGAAGAAGACTATCCAGTAAGCATAATAGGTGTACCCTCCTAAACCAAGGAGTACTCGCAACTGAGAGAAGGTGATGATAAAAGACAACTGATTAATACCTTATTCCTTTAAAGGTGAAATAGGAGTGGCGATGAAGTACGCGGTTTTGGTCGTGAATGATATCAGTCGCAATTTACTTTGCCCTCTTTCTAATCCCTTTATTTTGTCTTTACATATTACCTTCTGCACACCCTACTTAGGTTAATTGGTTTTCTTCATTCCCTACCTTTCGGCACCAGCCTATGGTTTGGAATAAGACTATCCAATAAGCGTAATGGGTGTACTCTCCTAAACCAAGGAGCTCTCGCAACCTGAGAGAAGGTGATAATAAAAGACAACTGAATAAACCAATTCTATTTCTCCTGAACCTGGATCCATCCTCGAAGAAGTCCCTTCGAGTTCGTATATAACCATACGATGGATCTATCCAATGGAAGTGGATATCCGTAGTAATACGGGTGTTCTGAGAAATTCAAAGGGTAAAAGAAGGAGTGGCAATGACTTATGCAACTCAGACAATCCAAAAGCCAGTATGTTAAGAAGGTTCGGTCAACCTGGTCACTGAGTCATAGTCTAGGGTCGGTCAAAGGTCGCTGCCAAAGAGAGAGAGAAAAGAAACACTCTGCGTGCACTCTAACCTAGATCAGAATGGTCATCATTTTATCTAATCCGGAAACCTCCCACTGTCCTGTCAAATTCTCCTCCAAACCTAAAGAAGAATCAATCGGGATCACCCGAAGAGTAAACCAACTCATCAGTGGGAATCGGGATCCAACTCTCATCGCATGATAACGTGATGGAATGCATCCACGTTACTCATACTCCAGATGGTATGCGCATACTTGGCAAGTTTCAGTTTCTTTAGAAACTCCCGATATGATTTATGCCCCATGCTCTTATGACCTTGGCGTATGTCAACAAATCATAAGTCACATGTCAAGTTCTGCCCGTCATTATCTTGTTAATTTGAACCCACCCGTACATACCCTTGACGTATGCCAACAAGGTAATACGACTGTCCCAAACCAACTCATCTATCTATGCAACAAATGAATACCCAGCAGCTACCAAACACTATGCCTTGACGTATGCCAACAAACATAGCTTGAATACTACTGACCATCCATAAGAAACGACGGAGGGCTACGGCTGGTTTTTGGCGAAAAACCTTTAACGTAGTGAACTTGATATCGCTGAAGGAACCTGATAGCTTTTTAAAATATAGTAGCGAAAACCTTTTGCTAAAGAGGTCACTCCCGGTAAAGGGATCTCGGCTCTTTCCTCGTGGAATGAGGTGCAGGATATTCCACTGAATACCGCTATGCAAAGCAACATGTAATCGACTATAGTGAAGTTATTACCCTGACGCAAACTTCTGCCCAAGGGGTCAGTCCCGGTGAAGGGATATCGGCCCTTGCCCCGTCGAATGAGGTGCTGGATATTCCACTGAATACCGCTATGCATAACAAAAGAAAACGTCTTTGCAATAACACTTTTTAAATTTGTTCCAACAACTGTAAACAGGTTTGTTTTACTTTGCGTTGATCAGAATCAACACAGTCCCATCAATTAATCACACCAGAAAAGAACGAAAATAAAATGTACGTATATGCCATCCGCATTCGTCACTGGGTCAGTCATCACCCGTTAGGTTACTTAACTAACGACGGAGCGGGGACTGGACTAGCGCGGGTGTAAAACATATACAACATCTAATAGTATATAAACCAATATACAATAATCGCTCCAGGCGTGATAATATGCAACATTACAGAAAAGTAATAAGCATCACAGAATAATACAGATAATCTGGGATCCCCGAGTTTCACAGAGCCGCTGCTGAAACCCGACGTTCCCCTGTCATGTGGATAGCCTGTGCAATGAAACCTAGACCCCTACGGGTGCGGCAAGTTACCCGCCAAAACCTGAAGCGAGGCAGCCCCCTACAGCATAGTGAATGGACCACCCAGCACTTCACGGAATCCGGTAATCTTGGGCACTCCTCCTTGGGTCAACCTGTACCCCCTACGAGTGCGGCGAATAGTCTGCCAATTGTAGAGTGGGGCCCCTCTGCCTCTCAAAGCCATGAGATGCGGACCCGTTACCCTCCCGAACCCGGCTATCCGTGCACTCCGTCTCGGGGCAAAACCTAGTACAGTAATGAAAAATAGTACAATAGGTACATCGACCGCAACCTGATCGTGCCCCAAAAGAATATTATACAACAGGCAGTGACGGCTGTCCATAAGTTGGACGCTCGCCCCGCAATATCAAATGTACAAATAAACTCAAATTGTACTACCATTGCACACTGCTATCCACCACGACAAATCCGCAACATCACAGCACAACACAGAACATCAACGCGAATGTCACGTTCGCAAACCCGTCTAAAAGAACTATATCAATCAAACGCGGTTTACCAATCAAATGACATTCCCGGTCGGAGATATAATGTAAGCACTGTAAACTAACATGTTTAAATTTCGATCGACCAAATATCAAGAAGTGGGCCCCACGACTTACTGGTGAACAGTAACAAAACCTGGGCGCAAATGATATATACCAAAAACCCCAAAATCCAACAGAGAACCCACTGTACAAATTTGGGAGCATGAGCTCACCAAGTGGCCGCGGATGCGCGGCCAAACCATGGGTTTGGCCGCGTTTCCGCGGCAGTTTGGTGGAGTCACGTGCCCAAATTTTGTTGTGGTTCTTAGAAAAGCCTGCACAGATTTTTAAGACATGCAGAAAAATTTTAGGAGACCATTTAAAATCAACAGAAACTGTCATGCTAGAAATTGCAGTTTTTAGTATTCCGGTTCGATCGATGTTTTAAACGCGTTAGCACAAGTTAGTATAGCAAAATGGTTAGGCTCTGATACCACTGTAAGTCTACGGTAGCGCCCCGGCAGTCTACAGACGCCAAATGCGGAACAAAAACTTTTTAACTGGCGCTATCGTATACTTTAACCCGGATCTTCCATTATTGCTAAACTAACAAACTGTAAAGAGTGTAGAAAAGTTATACCGAACGATCCGAGTCCTTCGTTCTTCAACCATCATCCCACGCTCCGTTGCGGCTGCTCCGATCTCGTCGATCTCCGATATCCTCGTCGAGGTGGCACCACATCGACGATTCTTTAAACGGGCTCCCGCCTATGACTTGAGGCAACTCGATCGTCAAGTTTGCTAAAAGAGACGACTAAGAATGAGTAGATGACTTTGTCTCACTTCGTCCAAGTCCGTGGACGATCGGTTAATGAAGTTGCCGAGGGAATTGGGTGATGGAATGAAATGAACTGTAAAATTCCATGCACCCCAAATACTATCATATCTTTTTACAACCATGAAAAACTCAAGTGAGAGTGGGAGAGGGGGCCGGCCATATATAGATGGGGGGTGAGTGTAGGAGGAGGGAGAGAGTGACCTTAAGAACAAAATATCATATGTGAACACATAAGAATATCTTAAGGAAAACAAGAATGGTTGAAATCAGAGCATGAGTCACTAATACACATCATCAAGCCTTTAATGCACCAATCAAAACACAACACCACTTAATCCTTGTCACCTCATCTAGATGCTTCTAGAACACTGACTCACCCTCATCCAAGAAAAGATAAACCCGTCTTTAACCAAATGTTTAAAGACGGCTGATAGAAAACTGGAAACTGGCAACTTCTAAAAGTGATCCTGAAACGACTTTCAGGATAACCCCGAAACTGTATAAATATACCCGCATTTGTATTACGACCGAATACAAATGCAACTGAGACAAAGATATTATACCTACTCAATATAATACTCGGATCCGGCTTAAACCAAAGCCGACCAGTATTATCTGCCCGAAAAATAACACGTGCGTAAACGCACGTGCATTTTCCGAACCCTGCCATAAAACCATATGGCCTCTACAACGTTTCGCCCGAACTTGGAAAACTGTCTGTGGGGGACTCTAATGACTCGTCAGTACCCTGGCAGTGGGTTTAACCACAAACCGTCAGCGGCACTAGCAATGCGTAACGGCTGCCCATGGACTGACCTCAAGGGATGCCGATGAGCGAACTCATCCGGAAAACCCTACTGAGCCTAACAGTGACAATGTATATACAGTCCGGTCCGTTCGTCTATGAGTATCGCATATCTGCCTAGGGGGCTAGTAACGTCAGACCCCCAATAGCAGTATAAGTCGTGTCGGAGTGAAGCCCAATAACACCCTGAGATACTACTGGAGTACCTACCAGTAAATCTCCTGCCATGGCCATGGACTTTGTGTAATGGCTCTCCTAGACACAGCACGACCTCGCCCCCAATACCGGGAGAGACGAATCCCCTGCCGATCCGCTCACGTGCCTCCATATGGCTCGGGACTGTACCCAAAAGCTACCTATTTGCACGACTCCTTTGAGCCGTGATAGGGTAGAAATCAAAGCACAGTAGGAACTCACACGAGACAAATGACGACCTCAGGTCGATGAACTAACCTGTACACATGTCACCAGGGAACTGCTATCTGACGGTAGATATAATACTAACTAGCAGATTCCCGGCGAGTCCTGTCCGGTGTACTCATAACCCAATGAGCACCTGTATACATCTTAGGTGATCCAACTGACACCAGTGGCTTGTGAGACCGGCCACCGCCCCTCGTCGGGGTCTCGACTGTACACACTAGTCTACTCCGGAGTATCGATGCCCTGTCTCGAAACTCCCACGACTAGGGACCACAATTAAGGATATGCATATAAACCACCCAACTCTCACGTATATGATCGCCATCATACTGTTGGTGGTAAAGCAAGATCCTAAGGGCTCTATCAAAGTGTAACATGTAATTAGTCACCTGAACATGTACACGACTGATAAAGGCAAACCAGATAGCATACTATCATCTCGAGTAAGATTGTCCTACCGGTATAGGTCCTCCGCAATCATTGCAATCACGTACCTGCGATCCAATAATTGACTATGATGGCACAATCTCCAACAAGCAGAACGTACGACCGAAACAAAAGATACTGCTGAAGAAAGAAAAGGTCAAGAAACACTTCGCTAAGACCTTATCAAAAGGGACGAAGTTGCCGCCCATGAAGATGTATACCCCATGGGTTGTAGACCTCAAAGGTAAAGAGGAGCACCTAAAATATTTTTCTTCTACCACCAAAGTGTCTGTCATCCCATCGATGAATGTAAAGAGTTTAGGAAATAGTGGTGAAAATGTGTCTCCCACTAAAGGCAACTGAAATGGGAGAAGCAGAATGCAGAAGCTTGCCCGCTCCCGCATGATAACTCCGAAGTAAACAGACAGATAAGATCAGTGACCGAGAGATGTTATATGACTAAGCCTCAGTCTTCAAAAGAAGGGAGTTCAACAGTGCTAACTTTTGAAAGTGACTCGGAAGATGAAATCCCCGTCAACCTTCCCTATGCAGGCTCCTCATAAGGAGAAGAAGAGAAGGCAAAGAACTGCAGCAATATCCGTCTGCAGAACCACACCCTTCCCGAGAAGAACTTTGGGTCTGCGAGTAAGGATCCGAAGAATCAAGAAAAAGGTAAAGGGTAGACGCCCGAAGTGATTGTCTTAAATTAAGAGATGGCCAAAGATCTCGCCGCCAAGGACCCTTCCAAGAAGAGTAAGGTGGACTACAATGTGTTAGCTCATCTAAAAAGGCTGCCATCCTACTTGAGTATATATGATACTCTACTCTTGTCAAAGGAACTGCGGGAGTCTTTAATCAAAGCCCTTGAAAAAACCCGATCAATTCCAAGCTTTCTTTATCGAGGAAGCAATAAAGTTTAAAGTGGCAGAAGTATATACAGCCGATATTACCTTCAGTGAAGAAGATCTCCTCCTGGGAACGTTCGAGCATAATCGACCGCTCTACGTAGTTGGGTACTGTAATGATAAGAGGATAAATAAGATCCTCGTCGATAATGACTCTTCGGTTAACCTTCTGAATGTAAAGATGTTCAAACAACTGTCTATGGATGTTTGATATCTCGGTCGTGAAAAGATCGCAATCTCCAAATTCGACTCGCGATCTTCAAAGACGCTTGAGTCCATAGTGTTGACTTTGCGCTTCGGACAACTCGTCACGGACGTAAAGTTCCATGTCATTGAGGGCAAGACATGCTATAGAGCTTTGCTCGGTAGACCTTGGCTACATGAGCATGGTATCCTTCCTTCTACACAATATCAGTGTATTAAGTATTTTAAGGATGGTCAAGAGCACACCATTATAGGAAAGCTCAACCCCTTCTCCGTGAAGTACGGAAATATGAAGATACCAACTACTTCCTGTCGAACTTCAAAGATACTGAGAGGTGCGGCAAGTCAAAAAATAAACAAGTACAAGTGGCTACCACCCCGATCTTTGGAAGCAATTTTGAAGAAGAAGAGATAGTGTTCGTGGGTCAACCTTCGAAGGAAGCTGATAAACATAGCTCGTTGGCTCCTATTCCAGTCTTCAGCAGTGACTTGGAAGAAGAAGTTGATGCGGTGTTCTCTACCCATCCGCAGATGAAGACTCCAGATGAAACAGACCAAGCCCTACATATTGTGATGGTTCCATTCTGCCACTATAAAGAGCTCGATGCACTCAGCACCTACAGCGTGCAAGAGTTGGTCACCTTTCATATACCTCCCAGATATAGAGGTGAGAAAGCGATTCTCTTCTATAAATTAGAATAGACCAAAGTGGAGAGAGAGATCTGGCATGGCATTGATCCGAATCCCAACAGGTTGCAACCCATCTGAATGCTGAGATGCCTCATGAGAGAACTAAGAGAGTTCTTGAAGTATCAGGGAATACCATTCAAACAGACTATTCATCAAGCTCAATATTATAAGAGGATCTGGGATGTAGCAGGGACTCGCCAAATCAAACCGAACAGAAAGATGGATACTACTGGCTTGGGATATATACAACCTAAGAAGTGGAAGCGAACTCATAGCTGCTATGTCTTAAGCAACAGCAAAGATACTTGGCTGGTAGATGACGAGACTGAGAAAGAAGGAGATACCCCACAAAGTGTGTCAACCCAACCATTAGAAGAGCCGATTGAGACGCTGATGAAAGAAGTTGTTCAAGAGATCGATGAACTCGAAGAAGGCATAATGGCCTTATATGAAAAGGTCATGCGTTTGCCTCCAACCGAGCAATTTAATGGAGCAAGGAGTTATGATAGCCCGGCTCCACAACTGCTATCTCTGCCTTCTTTTATAAGATAGGAGGTTCAAAGCGGCGACAACGAGACTAGGACGACATCTACGTCCAACCTTCAACCAAGACAAGACGATCTCGGGACAATGCGTCAACTGGAAAAATGCTGCCTAGGCTCATCTCTTATAAAAAGGACGGGACGAGGATACTCCTTTCCCTGTGATAAGACAAAAAAGATATTCGCCCTCGTCATGAAGCACCATATGTTAACGCTGCCCAAGTCTAAGTGGCCCCATCAGGCAAATGCCGGTGATCCTATTGTCTTTACCATCAGGTCATCGGCCACCTGATTGAAAATTGATTCGTCTTCAAAGTTAGGTGGAAGAGCAATATAGGTAAGGCAAGTTCACGCTAAGTGACAGCTGGAGAGTGGAGCCCCCGTAAAGTCTTGTACCAACGCGAAAATACTTTACCAAATCGAAGTGTGGCCAGCCTAAAAAGCATAAGCTCGACCATGTTTGCCATATGATAAGACTTTCCGATGATGAGGGAGATGATGAAATGCCCGGGGTTCGCAATTGCCTCGCCAATGAAGACGAGGAGATCACGGAACTGCTGCCAGCACCTAGGGAGCTGGGAGATGGAATCCATACCACCGCTGATGAATTAATGAAGATAGACTTGGAAATGGAGGATGATCCTAGACCAACTTTCGTCAGTAGGTTGCTATCTAAAGAACAGGTAGCCACTTTAAAAGTACTCATGAAATACAAAGACTGCTTCGTCTGGAACTACTCCAAGATACTGGGTCTTGATCTAGAAATAGCAGTGCATAAGCTGGCTATAACGTCGGGGATAAAGCCTGTCAAGCAGTCTCCAAGATGGATGCGGTTCGAGCTCGAGATGATTGTCAATGCCGAAGTCAAGAAGTTAATTGACTTTGGTTTCAAACATGAAGTCCAATACCCGGACTGGTTTACCAATATCATCCCTGTAATGAATAAGAATGGGACTGTTCGTATCTACGTGAACTTTCGGGGTTTCAATAAGGCGTGCCCGAAAGATGACTTCCATGTACCGGTTACCAAGTTGATGATCGACAATACGTCTACCATGAGGTTTTCTCTTTTATGGACGGATCTTCAGGGTACAATTAGATAAAGATGGACCCCGAAGACCAAAAGCATACGGCTTTCTGCACCCCGCTAGGCGTCTTCTGTTATAAAGTGATACCATTTGGACTGAAGAATGCTGGAGCAACATATCAAAGAGCAATGACCAAAATCTTCGACGACCTTATTCACGAGATAGTCTTGTGATCAAGAGCATATCTCACGAAAAGCACTGGGAGCACTTAAGAAAAGTCTTCAAGAGCCTTCGAAAGTATAACCTGAAGATGAACCTCCTAAAATGTGCATTCGGGGTCTCTTCCGGCAAGTTCCTGGGTTTTACAATCCGCCATCGAGGGATTGAGATCAACCCCTCGTCTATACTTGACGGTTCATCGCCAACCTCTCTGAGAAGTGTCGTCCATATAGTCATCTGATGAAGGAAGAACTCCCTTTATATGGGACCAGAAATGTCAGAATGCGCTGAAGGAAATCAAACAATACTTGCAGAATCCACTAGTGCCGGCCGCTCCAGTTAAGGGAAAGCCCCTTATCCTATAAACAACTACCCTTAATGGTTCTCTAGGCGCATTATAGGCACAGGAGAATGACCAAGGAAAGGAAAGGGCTTTGTACTATCTAAATCGAGTCCTGCTGGGAGCAAATGCAACTACTCCCTTATTAAGAAGTATTGCCTGGCGTTGATCTTTGCGATAATGAAGCTCAGACACTATGCATTGGCTCATGAAGTGCACCTTATATCAAAGGTGGACCCACTCAAATATCTTATGACGAAAACTATACTGACGGGAAGGCTCGCCAAGTGGTCCCTGCAGTTGATATAGTTCAAAATTATATATCGCCCCCTCAAAGCGGTAAAAGGACGGCTATCGCCGTTTTCCTTGCCAAATATCTAATATCTACCAACTCTCCATTGAACTGTGAGCTGCCGGATGAATATGCATTCATCATGGTCGAAGAGATAGAAGAAACAGAGAAGACTCATTAGGAATTATATTTCGATGGAGCCCCGCAAGGTGGAATAACCAGCTATGCCATTTCATTGACGGAGCCTAAGATCAACAATGAAGCCGAATATGAAGCGCTTATAGCTGGTCCCGAGATTGCGATCGATATGGGGATCGAGAATCTCCACAGATATGGGAACTCTCAGTTGATTGCCATGCAAGTCGATGGAGATTACAGAACATGCAAGCGAGAACTGATAAGGTATGGAGAAAGGGTGCAACAGCTGTTGAAGTAGCTTCCTTCATATATATTGGAAAATATGTCATGAGCGGAAAACAACAAGGTGAATGTATTATCCAAGCTAGCCAAAGAGTTGGCCAACGAAAACCTTGACAACGTAAGGATCATCATCCAAAATCGCAAGATCCTGGCCCGGCAGAGATCTTCATATAAGTCGATGTCGCGCACCCCGCGGGTCCACGGGGAGGCGGAATATTTAAAAAACGATTTTGCAAAGCTCGCAACACCGACTTGAACTCCAGGATCGATACTAAACCCTAACTAGCTTGCTGTATGAGATTAACTACTCGGAAAAAAGTGTTATACCTCACGTTAACATGTCCTTCGGGTCTTCTTGTTGCTGTCTTCCTCCTCGTCATAGGCTCTATGGATCGTTTGGATCGGGCCTCCTCATCGGTCCCCTCAAGTCAAAGACGATCCACCCAAAAGTCTGTAGATCGAGCTCCTACCTCAAATCTGAAGTAAGTAGGGCACCTAGTTCGCTACACTAGATGATCTAGATGTTGTAGAGAGTATAGATGGATTGGATTGTCTCTCATAGCCTTAGATTTCTCAACATATGAGACATGAAAGGCTAGAGGTAGAATAAGAACAACTTAAGGAAAAAGATAGTGAAGTTTTTTGCATAGAAAAGAGAATGAACTCCCTTGGGTAAATTTGAACCATTCTTTTTTTTTTCAATAGAAGAACTCTCATAAAAAATCAAATATGGTTCATATCTCATCTTAATGAGCCATGGCTTAAAAACCCTCCATGTGTCGCCAAGAGCCATGCTCCATATTATGCAAAAATCCACCTCATTTCCTCCACCTCTTAATGCATTAAACATTTAACCTAAATGCTTAATACATAATATGAAGTGTCTTCTTCTAGAAGCATCTTTGAAAAATTACAAAAATGCCCCTCGTTCGTATATACATACCCGTATCCGTATTCCGAAAAATACAAATACAAAAGAGACAAAAATAATCCATCAGTATAATACTAGGATCTGGCTTAAACCAAAACCCACTAGTATTATCTGTCTGGATCATCATCTGTATACAAGTACATGTACGTGATGAAACCCTGTCGTAAAACCATACGAGCTCTACATCTTTTGCCCGATGTAGGGAAACCCTCTGTGTGGGACTCTAAAGACTCGACACTACACAAGCAGTGGGTTTAACCATAAGCTGCAAGCGGTACTAGCTGTATGTAACGGCTACCCAGGTATCTGTCGATAAGAAGGCCGATGAGAAAAACTCATCCGAACTCCTACTGAGCCTATCTGTGACAATCTTCGTACAGTCCGGTCTGTTCATCTAAGAGTATCGCATATCGGGCATAGGGGCGGTAATCGTCAGACCCCGAATAGTGCAATAAGTCGTACCGGAGTGTAGCCCAAAACACCCTGAGAAACTACTGGAGTACCTACCAGTAAATCTCACTTGCCCTGGCAAGGGAATTTTGTGTAATGGTTTTCCGAACACAGCGCGGTGTCAACCCCCAATACTGGGAGAGATGAATCCTATCTAACCGCCACTGCCTCCAAGTGCTTCGGGACTGCACTCAACTAGTACCTGTTTGCATGACTCCTTTGAGTCGTGGTAGGATATTAATCTAACAACGGTGGGAGCACACTCGAGACGAAGTGGCAGTGTTAAGTCGACGGACTAAGCTATACTCATGTCACCTGGGAACGGCTACCCAACGATAGGTATAATACCCACCAACAGTTCTCCATGAGTCCGTCCAGTGTAACTCAAAACCTAATGAGCACCTGCCTCTTATCTCCAGTACGACGTACTAATGGTTGTGGGACAGACCATCTCCCCTGCTGGGATGAGAAGCGTATACACTGGTCTACTCTGGAGTATCGATGCCCCGTGTCGATAATCCTACGACTAGGGACCTGTATAAGGATGTGCTTATAGACTACCCAGCCCCCACTGGTGTGACTGCCACCACAACGCTGGTAATCAAGTAAAGATCTTAAGGACTCTACCAATATGTATAAGCGATATGCTAAAAGAAACACATGCACATATTGAGGTAGAAACAAACCAGGTAGCATACAACCATTTTGAGCAAGACTGTTAATACAACTGTGAACATCCCAAGCTTCCATTAAGTAATATTCAAACCAGTATGATACAATAATGGTCTCTAGGGTATATATCACTAACAATCTCCCACTTGCACTAAGGACATGTATTGGCATATCGCAGACATATCATCTCGATTAGCCTCTCAAACTATGTCTTAGGGATGGCCTTTGTGAGTGGATCAGCAGTGTTATTCTCAGTATCTACTCTCCGCACTTCGATCTCCCTGATCAGGTAGTACCGCCTTAAGATATGTCTGGACTTCTGATGGGACCTGGGTTCCTTTGGTAAAACTATAGCGCCGTTGTTGTCACAATACTGAGGCATTGGACCTACAATGGATGGAACCACCTGAAGTTCTATTAGGAACTTACTCATTCAGACTGCTTCTTTCGTAGCGTCACAAGCAGCGATATACTCCGCTTCCATCGTCGAGTCGGCAACGGTGTCCTGCTTGGAGCTCTTCCAACAGACTGCCCCTCCATTGAGGGTAAAGACATAACCCAACATGGACTTGGAGCCATCCTTGTCACTCTGGAAGCTGGAGTCAGCAAAGGCCTCGATCTTGAGGTCTTGTCCACCATACACCAAGAACATCTCCTTGGTCCTTCTCAGGTACTTGAGAATGTTCTTTACTGCTATCCGGTGCTTCTCCCTTGGGTTCAACTGATACCGCCTTACCACGCTTAGTGCGTAAGCAACATCTGGTCTGGTACACAACATCGTATACATTATAAGGCCTACCGCAGAAGCGTAGAGTATAGATGTCATGTGAGCCCTTTCCAAATCAGTCTTGGGAGACATCACTTTGGAGAATGTGATTCCGTGACAAGCCGGTAAATTACCGCATTTTGAATCTTCCATACTGAATCTTTTCAGTATGACGTCGATGTACCTAGACTGCGAAAGTCCAAACATCCTCTTAGATCTATCACGATAGATCCGGATCCTCAGAATGTAAGAAGCATCATACAGGTCTTTCATGGAGAACTTCTGTGACAAGAATCCTTTGACTGATTGTAGCATAAGAATATCATTTCCTATCAAGAGAATGTCATCCACGTACAAGACTAGGAATACCACAGCTCTCTCTACAATCTTACTATATATGCATCGTTCATCTGGATTTTTGATAAAGTCGAATTCTTTGACCGTCTCATCAAAACATATGTTCCAACTCCGCGATACCTGTTTTAGTCCATAAATGGACTTAAGCAACTTGCACATTTTCCCGCTACTCCCACTCTGAATGAAACCCTCTGGCTGATCCATATAGACGCACTCTTCCAAATCTCCATTTAGGAAATCTGCCAGATCTCATAATCATGGAAGGAAACAATGGCAAGAAGGATCCGAATGGATTTGAGCATAGTCACCAGAGAAAAGGTTTCATCATAGTCCAAACCAGGTCTTTGACAAAAACCTTTTGCAACAAGTCTAGCCTTATAGGTTTCAACCTGTCCATCTACATCAATCTTCTTTTTGAAGATCCATTTGCAGCCTACGGGTTTTACCCCTTGTGGAGCAAAGTCCAACGTCCATACTTTGTTGGTGTACATGGATTCCATCTTGGCCCGCATTGCATCCAGCCATTTTACCGAGTCGCTGCTCTGAATGGCTTGCTAGAAGCTAGCTGGCTCATCATTGTCAATGATGCAATCCTCTCTATCCCCGTCTATGATAAAACCGTAGTATCTCACAGGCGGATGAGACAGCCTACTAGTTCTGCGGAGAGGCGCGGGGATGTCCGGTTCTTCTAAAATCTCTGGTTCTACCATGCTTTCAGTAATAACTTATGGTTCTGGAATTTCTTCCAGTTCTATTGTGCTCCCACTAGTTTCTTTTTCCAAAAATTCAGTTTCCAAGAAGTAGGCATGCCGAGAAATAAAGACTTTTTGTTCCTCTGCGTAATAGAAAAGATACCTCCTGGACTTCTTTGGGTATCCCACAAACTTACACAGTACTAAACGTGCCTCGAGCTTATCCGTATGCTGCTTTTTGACAAAAGCTGGACATCCCCAAATCTTCAGATACTGAAGATAAGGTTTCTTCCGACTCCACATCTGATATGGTGTGGTAGGCACAGTCTTGGTAGGAACCTTGTTCAAAAGATATGCAGCTGATTCTAGTGCATAACCCCAGAAGGATCGCAGTAACTCAGTATTACTCATTATGGAACGAACCATATCCAATAGGGTTCTGTTCCGCCTTTCCGATACACCGTTGTGCTGAGGTGCGTATGGAGAAGTAAACTGAGAGAGAATTCCATTCCTTTTTAGGTAACCCAGAAACTCGGCACTTAAGTATTCACCACCTCGATTAGATCTTAGTGTCTTGATATTTTTTCTTGTTTGTTTTTCCACTTCATTCTTATATTCCTGGAATTTCTCAAAGGCCTCGGATTTATGTTTCATCAAGAAGACATGTCCATACCTAGAGAAATCATTCGTAAAAGTAATGAAATAAGAATAACCACTTCGTGCATGTGTAGACATTAGACCACACACGTCGCTGTGTATGAGTCCCAAGAGCTCGCTCGCTCGTACTCCGTGTCCAGTGAACGGAGTTTTTATCATCTTTCCTATTAGACAAGACTGACAAGTTGCATAAGACTGATATTCGAACGGATCCAAATATCCCTCTCTATGTAACTTCGTCAACCGTGTTTCATTGATGTGACCAAGTCTACAATACAATAAGAAAACTTTATTTAATTCTGTAGACTTTCTTTTAAGTGTGCTTTGGATGTTGAAAACCTGAGCTTGATTTAATATGCATATACCGTTATCTAGTGTATCTGACCCAAACAAACTTTGATTTAGGTGGATGTGGACCACATCACTGACAAATGTAAAATCGTATCTTTCCTTAGAAAGTAAGGATACAGATATGATATTACAAACTAGACTAGGTACACACAAACAGTTCCATAAAATCAATATCTTCTCACTTGTCAATCCTATGTGATGTTCCTCTACGGATACAGCGTCCACGCTCATTCTGTTAGCAATCCTGAGAGACATATTATCTACCCTGATAACTCTACGGTTTCTCAAAGCCAGTAAAGAATTACAGACATGAGATCCTGATCCGGTATCTAGTACCCAGGAAGTAAAGTTAATTGACATACAGTTTTCAATCACAAACACACCCGAAATCAAAACTACAACGTGTTTCGGATCTTGGATTCTGGCTTTCCAAGCCCTGCATTCCTTCTGCTAATGCCCCTTTCCCGTGACAATAAGAACAACCTTCCTTCCCTACGGTTAGCCCCGAAACTTTTGCCCTGCCCTTTCCTTCTACCTTACTGACACCGACTATCGGCTTGGTGGAGGCCTTCTTCTTCTCTCCCTTGGCTTTTGCCTTGGATCTAGAAGAGGAAGATTCCCCAATAAGCAGAATGGGTGTCTCTATGGTTTCCTTCAGGGTGTAAGTAGAAGATAGGGACTGTAGAATCAAGTCAGTACTCGATTCGTTCTTCAACGTGGTCTTCAGGTCCGTGAGCTCATCAATATAGCTGATCATTGTAGGGACGTGGTCCCCTACAGATGACCCAACAACCGACCTCGCTTGAAACAATTCCTTCGAGATCTCATATCTTGCGATATGAGATTGCTCTCCATATAAATCTTTGTTATGGAGGAAGATGGAAGCTAAGTCCATCTTCTCGTGCTCCCTCTGGCTTTCACCATCTACTGAGGCCAACACGAGACACTTGGCATTCGCATAGTCTTTTTCCTTAGTCTTACGGATAATCATATCCGTAACGGTGGAAACTAGACCTGGGACAGCGGGGGCATTAGTAGTATGGAGGTTGCCCAGTTTGTCATAGGCAATGAACATCTGGACAAACCTTTGCCAGTCAATATAGTCTGGTCCAGTCAATTTATTATCTAGCCGTAACCTATGTCTGGTCACCTGGCCGCTGCAATTAGGAGAAAGAGAAGAAACACTTTAGTATGATGCTCTTGCAAGTTTAGATTGGTTTTTAGTTTATCTAAACAGGATGGCTCCCATTGTTTCTCGAATCCCTCTTCAAACCATAAAAGAAGAATTAGTCAGGATTAATCTCACCCTACAATAGTTGCTTAACCTTTCAGCCAGACTGGTGTTAGTACTTCGAAGGAGGTTTTCCAACGCTTTCGCGAAGTTTCTTAATTACATAACCTCTTTTCCCTGGAGGCATAGCCCCGCTAACACCGTTCTAGACACCAACTTGGCTTATAGCATTCATTGTGTTAGTGACAAAATCTCCCGAGAAGTAGCATATACTCACAGTAGGATCGAGATCCAAATATCATTATGTGATAATCCTGAAGGAATCCTACTAACATTATCATACTCCAAATAGTATGCAGCACTAGCAAGTTTCAGTTTCTTTAGAAACACCCGATGTGTATTTTTGCCCCATGCTCTTATGACCTTGACGAAAGCCAACAAATCATAAGTCACATGTCAAGTTCTACCCGTCATTGTCCAGATTAATTTGAACCCACCCGTACATGCCCTTGACGAAGGCCAACAAAGTAGTATGACTGTCCCAAAACAACGCATCCATCTATGCTACATATGAATACTCAGCAGCTACCAATCACTATGCCTTGGCGAAGGTCAACAAACATAGCTTGAATACTATTGAATATTCATATGAAATGACGGAGGGTTACGAATGGTTTTGGCGAAACCGTGAACGTGGTGAACTTGATATAATCGAAGGAACCTGATAGCTTTTAAAATAGTGGTTTAAGCTCCGCATTTTAAAAGTTTGCTGTTTTGAAATAACTGAGTGGTTTTTAAAACTGTTCCAATAATTCAGCTTTGGTTTGTTTTCTTTGCATTAATCTAATGCAGCCCCATCATTTACACCTATCATTACAGAGAGAAACGAAAATAACACGTCGGCTTATGTCCCGTCTAACACCGTTAGGTTACTTAACTAAGGCCAGAGCGGGGGCTGGACTAACGCGGATGCAAAACATAAGCAACGTCTACTATATAGCATATATATAATAATCATTCGTCTCATGCAATAATAGGCATTCCGGATCACAGATGAACATATTGGATATAGTAGGAATTCCGCGTTTCGTTTAAACCTGTAACGAAAGACAAATTCCACGGTCGTGATGAATAGCCAAACCCCACCCCAGACCCCTACGGGTGCGGCAAACTACCCGCCAAATTCCCGAAGTGAAGCAGCCTTCCTCAGCAAAGTGAGTAGGCCACTTGGCACTTCAAAGAACCCGGCAGTTTGTGCACCCCACCATGGGTCTATCCTAGGAGCAGAAAACAGTAAAAAAAATAATACAACGGTGGCTACAGGCTCAACCCGGATGTGCCCCAAAAAATAATATTATATCACTTTAAAATTTTACATCGAATGAAAGAAAAAATAACTCTCTTCTCACATCCCCGGCTATTCATCCACGACGATCCAATAAAGTTCATATACACAAACCAATCACAGATATGTGCAACCCCAAACTAACCGACATATAGCATTTAGCTAAAATTTAAAAACACATATAACAACACAGAAGATCCGGTTAGCCAAGAACATTTAGAATTTCGATTGAAATATATTTTCCGTGTCTACCCCAAGTGAAAACCAGCACACAAAAATTTACTGGATAGAAACCAAATATTCTAGAAAACAATATACCCAAAATAAGAAATAACAGAAGAAAAATTACCTGAATCGGACTCGACTCGGCCATGGATCCGCGGCGAAACCCACCGTTTCACCGCGATTCCGCGGCCGTCTTGGCGATTCAGGGGTTCATTTTTCTTCTGTCTTCTTAGAATACCGTGGACTTATTTTTCATAACCCTGAAATAATTTTTCTGACACTTTTAAAAATCGACAGAAAGTTAGGGTATTGGTGTTTCGTTTTCCGGTTTTTCCGACGATCGAAGTTCTAAAAACTCGCTAATGAGCTAGTAAAGGTTTAGTAGACTCTGATACCACTGTAAGTCGATGTTGCGCACCCCGCGGGTCCGCGGGGAGGCAGAATATTTAAAAAACGATTTTACAAAGCTCGCAACACCGACTTGAACTCCAGGATCGATACTAAACCCTAACTAGCATACTGTATAAGGTTAACTACTCGGAAAAATTGTTATACCTCACGTTAACATGTCCTTCGGGTCTTCTTGTCCCTGTCCTCCTCTTCATCATAGGCTATGGATCGTTTGGATCGGCCCTCCTCGTCGGTCCTCTCAAGTCAAAGACGATCCACCCGAGAGTTTGTAGATCGAGCTCCTACCTCAAATCTGAAGTAACTAGGGCACCTAGTTCGTTACACTAGATGACCTAGATGATGTAGAGAGTATAGATGGATTGGATTGTCTCTCATACCTTAGGTTTCTCAACACGTGAGACATGAAAGGCTAGAGGTAGAAGAAGAACTTGAGGAAAAAGCTAGTGAAGTTTTTTGCATAGAAAAGAGAATGAACTCTCTTGTGTAAATCTGAACCATTCTTTTTTTTCAAAAGAATAACTCTCATAAAAAATCAAGTATGGTTCATATCTCATCTTAGTGAGTCATGGCTTGAAAACCCTCCATATGTCACCAAGAGCCATGCTCCATATTATGCAAAAATCCACCTCATTTTCTCCACCTCTTAATGAGTTAAAATTTAACCTAAATACTTAATACATAATATGAGGTGTCTTCTTCTAGAAACATATTTGAACAAATTACAAAAATGCCACTCGTCCGTATATACATACCTGTATCTGTATTCCGAAAAATACGAATACAAAAGAGACGAAAATAATCCATCGGTATAATACTAGGATCCGGCTTAAACCAAACACACTATTATTATCTGTCCGAATCATCATCCGCGTACAAGTACATGTACGTGATCGAACCCTATTGTAAAACCATACAAGCTCTACATCTTTTGCTCGATGCAAAGAAACCCTCTGTGTGGGACTCTAAAGACTCGACACTACACTGGCAGTGGGTTTAACTACAAGCCGCAAGCAGTACTAGTTGTACATAACGGCTACCCAGGTATCTGTCGATAAGAAGGCCGATGAGAAAAACTCATCTGAACTCCTACTGAGCCTATCTGCGACAATCTCCATACAGTCCGGTCTGTTCATCTAAGGGTATTGCATATCGAGCCTAGGGGCGGTAATCATCAGACCCCTAATAGCAAAATTAGTCATGCCGGAGTGTAGCCCAAAACCCCCTGAGAAACTACTGGAGTACTTACCAGTAAATCTCGCTTGCCCTGGCCAAGTACTTTCTGTAACGGCTTTCCGAACACAGCGCAATATCAACCCCCAATACAGGGAGAGACGAATCCTATCTAACCGCCACTGCCTCCAAATACTTCAGGACTGCACCCAACTACTACCTGTTTGCACGACTCCTTTGAGTCGTGGTAGGATAGTAATCTAAGAACGGTAGGAACACACTCGAGACGAAGTGGCAGTGTCAAGTCGACGGACTAAGCTATACTCATGTCACCTGGGAACTGCTACCCGACGATAGGTATAATATCCACCAACAGTTCCCCACGAGTCCGTCCAGTGTAACTCAATACCTAATGAGCATCTGCATACTATCTCCAGTACGACGTACTAATAGCTGTGGGACAGACTATCTCCCCTGCTGGGATGAGAAGCGTATACTCTAGTCTGCTCTGGAGTATCGATGCCCCGTCTCGATAATTCTACGACTAGGGACCTGTATAAGGATGTGCTTATAGACTACCCAGCCCCCACTAGTGTGACTGCCATCACAACGCTGGTAATCAAGCAAAGATCCTAAAGGCTCTACCAATATGTATAAATGATATGCTAAAAGAAACACATGCACATATTGAGGTAGAAACAAACCAAGTAGCATACTACTATTTTGAGCAAGACTGTTAATACAACTGTGAATATCCCAAGCTTCCATTAAGTAATATACAAACTAGTATGATACAATAATGGCATCTACGGCATATATCACTAACACTTCAAAACCTCCAACCGATGCCACAAGTGAAGATGTCCTTCAAGCGGAAGAAGCCGAAGAAAAAGAAGATGATTGGGGAGAAGTTTTTATAAACTACTTCAAGTCTCAACGGATGCCTGAAAATGCATCACAAGGGCATCAGCTCATGAAAAGAGCTCTTCCATTTGCCCCAATCGATAAAACTCTATATAAAAGGTCCTTCGATCATATATAGTTAAGATGCCTAAGACCATAAGAAGCCAGGAAGGTTGTCTAAGAAATTCACGACGGACTTTGCAGATCCCATCAAGCCGGTCTAAAGATAAAGCTGAAGATCAAGAGGATGGGTAACTATTAGCCCACGATAATTCAAGACTGTATCGACTATGCAAAGTGATGCCACTCATGCCAGATACATGACGACATCATACATCAACACCCTAATCCATTGCATCCGACCATAGCCAGTTGGCCGTTCGAAATGTGAAGGACCGTTATAATAGGCCCTATCAAGCTGGCATCATCCCGAGGACATCGTTTCATCTTGACGGCGACCGATTACTTCTCCAAATAGGCAGAGGCGATACCACTGAGAGAAATAAAGACGGAGAATATCTTCCATTTCTTCAAGACCTATGTCATTTACCGGTTCGAAGTTCCACGGCGGATAGTCTCAGACAACGGACCATCATATAGAAACCATAAGATAAGTCGCTTTACCAAACAACACAAGATAGATTAGAGATATTCTTCCGTCTATAATTACCGAGCCATCGGTCTAGCTGAAGTATTCAACAAGATCTTGACCAAGGTTATAAAGAAGATGGTGTCCAAGAATAAAAACGACTGGCATGAGAGGTTACATGAAACTGTTCGGGCATAACGAATGACGTTCAAGACAACCACAAAGACAACACCTTATGCGTTGGTGTTCGGAGCCAAAGCTGTGCTCCCTCTGGAGAAAGAACTCCCCTCACTGTAGATGGCAGTTCAATATGAACTTGCAGACGAAGAGAATACTCATCTCCGGCCAGAAGAACTTGATGCTCTCGACAAGACCCGCCTTATTGGACAGCAAAATTTGAAAGCTTACAGGGAAAAAGATGATACAATCATATGAAAAGCTAGCCAGACCGAGGACATTCTGCTAAGGCGAACTCGTACTGGTTGTCAAAAGACCAATGATCCTTAACCGTGCGAAGCATGGGAAGTTCAAGCCGAACTATAAAGGCCGGTATGTGATAGATAAGGTCCCATCAAAGTGGAGCTTATCTACTCATGGATATGCACGAAGAAAGACCGTTTCGACCAATAAACGGCCGATTTCTCAAGAAATGCTATGCTTGAATAGTCGTGACTTAGGATGATGATAGATGGCCATGCCAATGTCCGCTCGCCACTCCCACCGGACGATATAGACCCCTATTATATGATGCTGGACCACAATATCTCTAAACTAATATTGGACCGCAATGTCCCTAAACTGGAATATTGGACTGCAATGTCCCTAAACTAATATTGGATCGATATGTCCCTAAACTAGCATGTTACCCCATATATTCATGATATACATGATATTGGACCGCGATGTCCCTAAACTAATATGCTCTTCGAGATTCACATTGCACCCAAAATCACACCGACGAAGATTGCAAACTCGAGTCTCATCTGCGAAGCTACACCTGAAGTCCCGCCGGCTATGAAGCTCCACTGATGATACTGTAAGTCGACGTTAGACACCCTACGATGTGCGGGAAGGCGGAATAGATAAAACAATCATTTTTGTCTAAACTAATATCGACTAACTTACGGATCTTTGCCAAACCCTAACTAACAACATCATAGGAGGGATTAGCTACTATGAAAGAAGATTATACCTAATGAACCAAGTCCTTCTTCTTCTCATTGACCACCTCCTCGTTGGCCTCCTCTTTGTGATAGAAGATCCACCCGAGAGCTACTACTCCAAGCTTGACCTCTAACTTGAGATAACTAAGTTACTAAAAGTGCTAATCAAAGCAACCTAGGGGATATAGAGTGGGATTAGGGATCAATTAGTCTTGCTAACCCTTGATCTCAACACATAAGAGGATAGGGTTAGGGTTTGAAGAGAGAGAGCTTGAGGAGAGAGAAGGTGAGAGTGAGAATGATATGAAATAATATCTCATTTAGAATATATGAAGTATAATAATTATTAAATGAATAATCAAATGATAATATCAACCATGCTTCATTTATTCACTTTGTGTGATTCATCTCATGAGTCATTAATCATTAAATGCATCATTAACTCTATTGTATGAATCACACCATGAGTCATTAAATCATTTAATGCAAATTCCACCTAAGCCCTCCATTTCATCAACCTTCTAGAAGCTTCTCGACAATTTACGAGAACGTCCCTCCTATCCGTGAAAACATGGAAATACTGAGACTGTATAAATCCAATAATCCGGTACTAGAATCTGGCTTAAACTAAAGCCCGCTAGTAAAAACTGTCCAAACATCGTACATGCGTAAAAACACGTATGCGTTCGAACCCTGTCGTAAAACCATATGACCTCTATATCGTTTCGCCCGAAGCAGGGAAACTCTCTGTGTGGGACTCTAAAGACTTGACTACTACGCTGGCAGTGGGTTTAACCACGGACCGCAAGCGGCACTAGCTGTACGTAACAGTCCCTAGGTAGATGTCGATAAGAAGGCCGATGAGGAAACCCATCCGAACTCCTACTGAGCCTGATGTGACAATCTCCGTACAGTCCGGTCTGTTCGTCTAGGACTATCGCATATCGGGCCTAGGGGGCGGCAAGCGTCAGTCCCCTAAAAGCGGTATAAGTCGTGTCGGAGCGAAGCCCATTACACCTTGAGAAACTACTGGAAAACCTACCAGTAAATCTTGCTTACCCTGGCCAGGGACTTTGCGTAATGGCTCTCTAGACACAGCGCGATATCAACTCCCAATACCGGGAGAGACGAATCCTGTCTAACCGCCACTGCCTCCAAGTGCTTAGGGACTGCACCCAACTGCTACCTGTTTGCACGACTCCTTTGAGCCGTGGTAGGGTAGCAATCTAAGAACAGTGAGAACACACTCGAGGCGAAGCAGCAGTGTCAAGTCTACGGACTATGCTGTACTCATGTCACCTGGGAACTGTTAACTGACGATGGGTATAATACCAACCAACAGTTCCCTGCGAGTCCTGTCCGGTGTACCCGTAACCCAACGAGCACCTGTATACTATCTCCAGTACGACGTACTGATTGCTGTGAGACAGACCATCTTCCCAACTGGGATGAGAAGCGTACACACTAGTCTACTCCGGAGTATCGATACCCTGTCTCGATAATCCTACGACTAGGGACCTGAAAAAGGATGTGCTTGTAGACTACCCAGCCCCCATTAGTGTGACTGCCATCACAACGCCGGTAGTCAAGCAAGATCCTAAGGGCTCTATCAATACGTACACACATATTAAGATAGTTATAAACCAAGTAGGGTACCACCATGTTTAGCAAGACTTTTAATATAACTGTGAATATCCCAAGCTTCCATTAAGTAATATACAAGCTAGTATGATACAATAATGGCCCCTAGGGTATATACACTAACAATCTCCCACTTGCACTAGGGCCATGTACTGGCATATCTAAGACCGATCATCTCAAGTAGCCTCTCGAACTGAATCTAAGGTAAGGCCTTTGTGAATGGATCAGCAGTGTTCTCCTCTGTAGCAACTCTCCGGACTTCGATCTCCCGGCGATCTATGATCTCTTTGATCAGGTGATACTGCCTTAAGATGTGTCTGGACTTCTGATGGGACCTGGGTTCCTTTGCTAAAGCTATAGCTCCGTGGTTGTCGCAATACAACGGTATTGGATCAACAATGGTAGGAACCACCTGAAGTTCTGTTAGGAACTTCTTCATCCAGACCGCTTCTTTTGCGGCATCGCAGGCAGCAATATACTCCGCTTCCATCGTCGAGTCAGTAACGGTGTCCTGCTTGGAACTCTTCCAGCACACCGCCTCTCCATTGAGGGTAAAGACATAACCTGACATGGACTTGGAGTCATCCCTGTCACTCTGGAAGCTGGAATCGGCAAAGGCCTCGATCTTGAGGTCTTTTCCGCCGTAAACCAAGAACATCTCCTTAGTCCTTCTCAGGTACTTGAGAATGTTCTTTACTGCTATCCAGTGTTAGTTTTATGTGTGCCCTAGAGGCCATTACTGTACATACGATGTATATTGTAGTGGATGCTTGGACATATATAGGGAGGACTTTCTTGCTCGACATGATAGTACGCTATCTGGTTATACTTTATCTTAACATGTACTCTGATTGTCTCTTTTATTCCATGTTGATAAAGCCCTTAGGATTTGTACTCGACTACTGGGACTATGATGAGATCATACTAGTAGGGCCACTGTAATCTATGAGTACATCCTATAACTGTTCCTAGTCGAGGGTGTGTCGAGACAGGGCATCGATACACCAGAGTAGACTAGCGTATACGCATCTTGACCCATATGATGGGCGATGGATGATCCCATATCCATCGGTGTTTGACATCAAGGATGGTGTACGGGTGCTCAGTGGAGACTGGGTACACTGAACGGACTCGCCGAGAACTCCTAGATGGTGTATATACCTATTGTCAGATAGCAGTTCTCTGGTGACACTTGTACAGGTTAGTCTGTAGACCCGAGATCGTCATAGAGTCTTGTGTGGTTCCCACTGTACTTTGATTTCCTCCCTACCACGGCTCTACTGAGTTGTGCAAACAGGTGGATTTTGGGTACAGTCCCGAATCATATGGAGACAGTGAGCGATAGGAGGGGTTTCGTCTCTCCCGGTATAGGGGGTTGATGTCGCGCTATGTTTGATCGGCTATAACACCTAAATCCCTGGCCAGGGTTCTCGAGGTTTACTGATAAGTGTTATCAGTAGTTCCTCGACCTGTTATGAGCCATAAATCAACATGACTTATAAAGTTACTGGGGTCTGACATTTACCACCCCTGGACTTCATATGTGACGTATCAGACGAAGAGACCGGACTGTACGGTAAGTGTTGCTTACAGGCTCGTAAGGGTTGTGATGAGTTCGCTCGTCGGCCACCTTTTCGTCATGTACCTGGGTAGCCGTTACGTACAGCTAGTGCCACTGACGTGCTTGTGGTTAAACCCATTGCCAGCGTACTGACGAGTCTTTAGAGTCCCACATAGAGGGTTCCCTCGTTCAGGCAAAAGATGTAGAAAACCGTAAGTTGTTACGGCAGCCGTAAAGTGTTGCGGTAGGTTTTCGATTATGTTCGGTAATTGTTACAGGAATAATAATCGGAAGAATAATACTGGACGGATACCGGTATTATATTATTGGATTAATAGTATTCGTATTTTTTCGGAATTCGGATACGGGTATACGGTATACAGAGGAGGGGTATTTTTGTAATTGTTACAAAATACCTTCTAGAAGATGCCACCTCATAATGACATAATTATGACATCATTTATTTTGTGAAAATAAATAAGTGAGGTGTAAATTAAAAGGTATAAGCATGATAACATGTTTGTTGAAGTGGATGTACTATTTAAGCATGATACTTCTTTCATAATGCATGCTTTACTTAGTGCTAAATTCTTTTCTTTTTTTTTCTATCATGCTTAAACTTTTTAATTATAAATGAAATTACTCTCTCCTCCATTTCTTCTTATAAATACCTTCACATGAGATGTGAAATCAAGGCATTCAATTCCTTAACAAAATTATGATAAGTGTATCATAACAAGTTCATAAGAAGAGAGAAAGAAAAATGATGGTGATCATTCTTCCTAGCTTTAACCCTCACATGAGATGTGAATCAAAAGCTTAGGATTTCAAGTTAATCCAATACAATTATCTCTACATCATCCTAGTGACCTCTTCTAGCAAATTTGGTCTCTCGGTTAAATTCTTGAAAAGAGTTTCAAGCTTGCACGAAAACTCTCGGGTGGATCATCTTTGTCTTCGGTGACCGGAGAACGAAAACGTCGGCTACATCTTAACAAGTCGAGGAGTCCACAAAAGAGGAGAATGGAGCAAAGGAGTTGCATCAAAGAGAAGACCCGAAGGACTGTATCATCAAGGTATAATCCCTAACATAGTAGATAAGATCTCTAGTTGGGGTTTACTAGTTGTGGTTTAGACAAGATCTTCGGTTAAGTGCGTGTTGCATGCAAAGAAAATTTTTGTTCACCGCTTCCGCCGCGCCACAAGAGTTGTGGGAGCATGCAGCACTCACCTACATGGTATCAGAGCCTACCTAAACCACAATTAGATGTTAGCCAAAAGTTAGAAGCTCGATCGACAGTTTTTTCTCCCGAAAACTCGTATTCTGCCCCTGCTGCTGTCAGTTTTTGAAAGTGTTCCAAAAAGGATTTGACATATCTTAAAAATACAAGCAGGGTTTTCTAAGAACACACAAAAAATTTGGAGGTTCAACTCGTCAAAAGCGCGGCGGAAGGGCCGCCAAACCCATGGTTTGGCGGCGGAAGGGCCGCCAAACCCATGGTTTGGCGGCGGATCCGCCGCCGATTTATGGCCTCTTTGACTCAGTTTTCTTCTGTGTTCTCATATTAGCAGATTAGGGTTTCTGGGATGTGCAGTTTTGTATAAAGATGTTTGTACAGGGACATGTCAAGTGTTGGCATGGTTGTTTTAAAATTATCGATCGAAATTCTAAAGTGCTTGGCTAATCGGGTTTTCTTTTTGTTATATGTGTTTGAAACGTCCGCTAATTGCTATATGACGATTAGTAGGGGTTGCACATATGGATATCATGGGATGGTATGTGTATATGAATGTGTTGGATCGTTGTGATGAATGGCCGGGGGGTGTGAGAAGAGTGTTTTTCCTTTTCTATCATTCCATGTAATTTGTAAAAAGCAATGTTATATTGTATAATTTCTTTTTACTGTTTTTGCTCCTAGGATAGACCCAAGGTGGGGTGCACAAACTACCGGATTCTCCAAGTGCCGAGTGGCCTACTCAAGTGTTGAGGGAGGTTGCTACACTTCGGGAATTTGGCGGGTAGTTTGCCGCACCCGTAGGGGTCTAGGGGGGGTTTTGGCTATTCATCACGACCGTGGAACCCGTTTTTTCATTAAGGGCTTAAATGAAATACGGAATTCCTAGTATATCCAATGCATTCATCTGTGATCTGAAATGGCTATATTTATATATGAGATATATATATATTAAACGTTGCTTATGTTTTGCACCCGCACTAGTCCAGCCCCCGCTCTGCCGTTAGTTAAGTAACCTAACGGTGCATGACGGGGCCCAGTGGCAAATGCGGATGGCATAAGCGTACGTTCTATTTTCGTTTCTTTTCTGTGATGTTTGGGAAACATAAAAGATAGGAAACGTAAATGATGGGAACACATTAATATGATTAATGTTAAAAGAAAAGAAACCTAAAGATGTTGTAGAATCAAACTTTTTGAAAAAGGGTAACTCTGGTTTTTGTTTTGCATAGTGGTATTCTTGAATATCCTGCACCTCATTCGATGAGGAAAGGGCCGAGATCCCTTCACCGGGAGTGACCCCTTTAGCGAAACTGGAAAATGTTACAAAGAACTCGAATTGGTTTTATAGTTGATCTATTGTTGCTTTGCATCGTGGTATTTACATATCCAGCACCTTATTCGATAAGGAAAGAGCCGAGATCCCTTTACCGGGAGTGACCTCTTTAGCAAAATTAAAAAGATACTACAAAACCATTCGATTTTTAAACTGGAGCTTAAACCACTCCTTCCCACTTGATTCTACAACGATATCAAGTTCAAAACGTTAAAGGTTTTCATAAAAACCATCCGTTGCCCTCCGTCATTTTAGGAAGCAGAGTACTTAGTATTCGTGCTACGTATGTCGACCATAGCCGAGGCGTAGTGTTCGGTAGCTAAGTGATGTATTCCTACAAAGCATATGATGCGATTAGTTAGGACATTCATGTGATTATGTTGATCATAGTCAAGGGTCATATGGGTGGGTCTGGCTAATCACGAAATGACGGGTAGAACTTGACTAGTACTTATGATATGTTGACCATAGCCAAGGTCATAAGTGACTAGGGGTAGAAACCATATCGGGAATTTCAAGAGTTGAAATTTGCAATGAGATTGCATACCTTCTATATGATAGTTGGATCCCGATCTCACTGCGAGTAAGAGTTACTCCTGGGAAAGTTTTACACAAGACAATTTGATGAAATTATAGGGTGTAATTATTCCCGGCTAATCTTACCTTTTAGGGTTTGAAGGAGGATTTGATAAAAATAGTGGGAGACATCTGGATTAGATAAATAACCAATCTAAATCTTGCAAGAGCATACGCTAAAGTGTTTTCTTCTCTCTCTCTCCAGAAAGTGACCATATCATGCCATAATCAAGATAATAAATACGGATATATTGACTGAACCCGCTTGTTATATTGAGCTGGGGAACGTTGGTCCCGCTCCAACCTATAATTGTTATAAGACAGAGCAGGAAATTGGGGATTACCAGAATCCCATGCTACCCAAACGAAGATAGTACATGTTGATGCATGATCTTTGGGTGTGTCTATTACAAAGAACTGTTTCTCAGTATCTTTTACGTCCTGGGTATAATGATACCGGATCAGGATCCCACAAATGTAATCTGTTACATGGGCTACAGAAAGGTAAATGACTGAGAACGGGTGATAAGTTTCAAGAGTTGGAAATAGTGCAGTTGTTGCAAGCCAAGAAGTTGGCAGTTATCACCCTGTATTAAGAATACATTGATTCTGAACAAATGCTATTAGATACCGAACCTGATATACAAAATCATATCAATCTCTTTATTAGTAAAGAAATGATAAAATTTTGTATTGATGGATAATGTTTTGAACATTTCCTATATCAAGTGTTGATCGGTTCAGGCACGTTATCTAAAAGCATAGACGTTCTAAATCAAACTACAGTTCTCAGTATACAGAACGCACACAAGAGGAAGAGTTCTGAACGGATCCTTCTTGAGGCATTGTAGACTTGGTCAGATCAATGCGACCCGGCTAGCTGAAGTTACATTTTAGATGCTTATTTAAACCAGTTTGAATTTACATCTTGTGAAACTTGCCAGTCATGTCACAAAGATTGAATGACCATAGCTCTGTTTATTGGAAACAGAGAGAGTTAGTGAACTCTGGGGATTGATACATGATGATGTATGAAAGGCCCCCTGTCTACATATGCCATGACCGGTTACTTGTACTTCATTATTTTCTTTGATGATCTCTCAAGATTCAGACAAATGTTCCTGTTGAAACACAAGTCCGAAGCTTTTGAGATATTCACAGAATATAAGTTAGAAGTAGAGAACCATAAACGAGTATAAGTATTATGTCCTTTGATGAGATCAAGGAGGAGAATACTTGAGCATGGAAATCCTGGACTATTCTAAAAGAGAATGAGATTCTCTCTCAGCATTACTCCTCCGTATACACCATAGCACGATGGTATATCGGGGTGGAGCAATTGCACCCTATGTGATATGGTGTGCTCCATGATGAGTACTACTGAGTTTCCTATTTTCCTTTTGGGAGTTATGCACTTGTGAAGCTGCATACCTATTGAATAGGGTTCTAATCAAATCAGGTGCCTACTACTCCATATGTGATATGGTATGGGAAGAGCCCATCTCTTAAAGATGTTAAGATTTGGGGTTGTCCGGCCTATGTCTAAAAACCTAAATCCGGACAAGCTCGAGGCAAAGTCAAAACTGTGGAAGTTTGTTAGATATCCCAAGCATTAGCAAGGGAATATCTTCTACCTAACAGAGGAACAAAAGTTGTTTTGTTTCTCAGCATACCACCTTTGTGTGAAAGGGAATTTCTTGTGAAGAAATTAGTGGTCATAAGGTAGAACTGGAAGGCGTTCCAGCTATACAAACTACAACAGATGACCTAAAAGAGGAACAAAAGTTGTTTTGTTTCCCAGCATGCCACCTTTGTGAAAGGGAATTTCTTGTGAAGAAATTAGTGGTCATGAGGTAGAACTGGAAGGAGTTCCAGCTACAGCAAATGATTTGGTAGAACCAAAAGATTCAATAGACTCAAACGAACCTCAGCCTCTCCGCCGATCTAGTAGGGTTCCTCACCCACCTAAGAGATACTTTGGTTTCTCTATGACAGTGGGAGCGGGGATTTCATATTACCCCAGCGTTTCCCGAGACCGGAAGGTGTTCCGGCGGGTTGTAGTCCTCGCAAGGGGGCATGCGTAGAAAATAGCTGCTGAGGGACTTTTTGGTGCCACGGCGACCCTATGGGATGGGGTTGTTGCCTGACCAAAGTGGTATGACCTAACTAGTTTCGAGCAGGCCATCAGGAGTGGGACTCTGTAAGAATGGCTGGATGCTTAGCGATCTGAGATGGAATCCTTATACACCAACAAAGTATGGACTTTGGTTGCTTTGTCTGAAGGGTTAAATCCCCATCAGGAGCAAGTATATCTTGAGAAGATTACTTGGTGTACATGGAAAAGTTGAGACTTTCAAAGCTATGCTTAAGTCCATCCAGATCCTACTTGCCACTGCTACATACCTTGACTATGATATCTGGTGGTTGGGTGTCATGACTGTTTTTCTAAAAGATGTTTTAGAAGAGAGCGTCTATAAGTACACAGCCAGAGGGCTTCGTAGACAGTGGGAGCAGCGGAAAAGTGTGCAAGATGTTTTATGTGATAAAACAGGCATCGCGGAGTTGGAACATCTGTTTTGATGTGGTAGTCAAAGAGTTTGACTTCATCAAAATAATAGATGAACCTTGTATATACATAAAAGGTAGTAGGGAGTATGGTGGTGATCCTCGTAGAGTACGTGGATGACATACTCTTGATAGGGAAGGAGTTTCCTATGCTACGCTCAGTCAATCTCCTCTTATTATAAAGATTCTCCATATAGGATCAAAGGTGATACCTTCTAAATCCTGGGTTTTGGATCTATGAGATAGATCTAAATGGATATTAGGATACTCACTAGTTGTAGTGATATAGTATCAATTGATCCTGGGGAGGATCACAGCGGAATTGGAACATTTGTTTTGATGTGGTAGTCAAAGAGTTTGACTTCATCAAAAATGGTAGAACCTCGTGGTATGGAGTATGGTGGTGATCCTCGTAGAGTACGTGGATGACATACTCTTGATAGGAAAGAGTTTCCTATGATACACTCGGTCAATCTCCGCTTATCACAAGGATTCTCCATATAAGATCAAGGTGATACCTCCTAAATCCTGAGTTTTTGATCTATGAGATAGATCTAAATGGATGATAGGATACTCACTAGTTGTAGTGAGATAGTATCAATCGATCCTGGGGAGAATCACTGGAAAGGTTCCAGGGTGATAAAGACGACTGAATGTCAGTCGCAGGTATTGTCTTTACCCTTAGTAAAGGGACGGTATGTTGGAAGAGTTCCAAGCTAGATACCGTGACATACTAGAAAGGCAAGATACGTCATTATTAAAGATGCTACCAAAGATAAAGTCTGGATATATATATAAAAGTTCATAAGATGAACTTCGTTCCTACCATTGTGTGACAATGGAGTTGTGGCTTTAGCCAAGGAACTACCGTCCCATCAGAAATCCAGATATAATTCTTAGGCAGCATCACCTGATCATAGAGATGGTTGATCTCCAGGGAGATCGAGGTAAGGAGAGTAGATACAGAGGACAACAGAGCGGATCCACTCACTAAGGCTTTTTCCCAGTAAAGACTTTTATGGGATGGTTGAGTATGAGATACTTAAACCACAACTGATTGTTTGGTATGTGATACAACAACAGATGGCCCTAGTGCAAGTGGGAGATTGTTAGTTATATGTGTGCCCTAGAGGCCATTACTGTACATACGATGTATATTGTAGTGGATGCTTGGACATATATAGGGAGGACTTTCTTGCTCGACATGATAGTACGCTATCTGGTTATACTTTATCTTAACATGTACTCTGATTGTCTCTTTTATTCCATGTTGATAAAGCCCTTAGGATTTGTACTCGACTACTGGGACTATGATGAGATCATACTAGTGGGGCCACTGTAATCTATGAGTACATCCTATAACTGTTCCTAGTCGAGGGTGTGTCGAGACAGGGCATCGATACACCAGAGTAGACTAGCGTATACGCATCTTGACCCATATGATGGGCGATGGATGATCCCATATCCATCGGTGTTTGACATCAAGGATGGTGTACGGGTGCTCAGTGGAGACTGGGTACACTGAACGGACTCGCCGAGAACTCTTAGATGGTGTATATACCTATTGTCAGATAGCAGTTCTCTGGTGACACTTGTATAGGTTAGTCTGTAGACCCGAGATCGTCATAGAGTCTTGTGTGGTTCCCAATGTACTTTGATTTCCTCCCTACCACGGCTCTACTGAGTTGTGCAAACAGGTGGATTTTGGGTACAGTCCCGAATCATATGGAGACAGTGAGCGATAGGAGGGGTTTCGTCTCTCCCGGTATAGGGGGTTGATGTCGCGCTATGTTTGATCGGCTATAACACCTAAATCCCTGGCCAGGGTTCTCGAGGTTTACTGATAAGTGTTATCAGTAGTTCCTCGACCTGTTATGAGCCATAAATCAACATGACTTATAAAGTTACTGGGGTCTGACATTTACCACCCCTAGACTTCATATGCGACGTATCAGACGAAGAGACTGGACTGTACGGTAAGTGTTGCTTACAGGCTCGTAAGGGTTGTGATGAGTTCGCTCGTCGGCCACCTTTTCGTCATGTACCTGGGTAGCCGTTACGTACAGCTAGTGCCACTGACGTGCTTGTGGTTAAACCCATTGCCAGCGTACTGACGAGTCTTTAGAGTCCCACATAGAGTGTTCCCTCGTTCAGGCAAAATATGTAGAAAACCGTAAGTTGTTACGGCAGCCGTAAAGTGTTGCGGCAGGTTTTCGATTATGTTCGGTAATTGTTACAGGAATAATAATCGGAAGAATAATACTGGACGGATACCGGTATTATATTATTGGATTAATAGTATTCGTATTTTTTCGGAATTCGGATACGGGTATACGGTATACGGTATACGGAGGAGGGGTATTTTTGTAATTGTTACAAAATACCTTCTAGAAGATGCCACCTCATAATGACATAATTATGACATCATTTATTTTGTGAAAATAAATAAGTGAGGTGTAAATTAAAAGGTATAAGCATGATAACATGTTTTTTGAAGTGGATGTACTATTTAAGCATGATACTTCTTTCATAATGCATGCTTTACTTAGTCCTAAATTCTTTTCTTTTCTTTTTCTATCATGCTTAAACTTTTTAATTATAAATGAAATTATTCTCTCCTCCATTTCTTCTTATAAATACCTTCACATGAGATGTGAAATCAAGGCATTCAATTCCTTAACAAAATTATGATAAGTGTATCATAACAAGTTCATAAGAAGAGAGAAAGAAAAATGATGGTGATCATTCTTCCTAGCTTTAACCCTCACATGAGATGTGAATCAAAAGCTTAGGATTTCAAGTTAATCCAATACAATTATCTCTACATCATCCTAGTGACCTCTTCTAGCAAATTTGGTCTCTCGGTTAAATTCTTGAAAAGAGTTTCAAGCTTGCACGAAAACTCTCGGGTGGATCATCTTTGTCTTCGGTGACCGGAGAACGAAAACGTCGGCAACATCTTAACAAGTCGAGGAGTCCACAAAAGAGGAGAATGGAGCAAAGGAGTTGCATCAAAGAGAAGACCCGAAGGACCGTATCATCAAGGTATAATCCCTAACATAGTAGATAAGATCTCTAGTTGGGGTTTACTAGTTGTGGTTTAGACAAGATCTTCGGTTAAGTGCGTGTTGCATGCAAAGAAAATTTTTGTTCACCGCTTCCGCCGCGCCACAAGAGTTGTGGGAGCATGCAGCACTCACCTACATCCAGTACTTCTCCCCTGGGTCTGACTGATACCGGATTACCACGCTCAGTGCGTAAACTACATCTGGTCTGGTGCACAACATCGCATACATTATAGAGCCTACTGCAGAAGCGTAGGGTATAATAGACATGCGATCCCTTTCCAAATCAGTCTTGGGAGACATCTCTTTGGAGAGGGTGATTCCGTGACAATCCGGTAAACTACCGCGCTTAGAATCTTCCATACTGAATCTTTTCAGTATAGTGTTGATATACCTGGACTGCGAAAGTCCCAACATCCTCTTGGATCTATCACGATAGATCCGGATCCCCAGAATGTAAGAGGCATCACCCAGGTCTTTCATGGAGAACCTGTATGAAAAGAATCCTTTGACAGATTGTAGCATTAGAATGTCATTTCCTATCAATAGAATGTCATCCACGTACAAGACGAGGAATACGAAAGTTCGTACTACAATTTTACTATATATACATGGTTCATCTGGATTTTTGATAAAGTCATATTCTTTGACCGTTTCATCAAAACAGATGTTCCAACTCCGCGATGCCTGCTTCAGTCCATAAATGACTTAAGCAACTTGCACACTTTCCAGCTGCTCCCACTCTGATTGAAACCTTCTGGCTGATCCATATAGACACACTCTTCTAAATTACCATATAGAAAAGCCGTCTGTACGTCCATCTGCCAGATTTCATAATCATGGAAGGCAGCAATGGAAAGAAGGATACGAATGGATTTGAGCATAGCCACTGGAGAAAAAGTTTCGTCATAGTCCAAACAAGGTCTTTGACGAAAACCCTTTGCAACAAGTCTAGCCTTATAGGTTTCCACCTGTCCATCTACACCAATCTTTTTCTTGAAGATCCACTTACATCCTATGGGTTTTACCCCATCTGGAGCAAAGTCCAAAGTCCATACTTTTTTGGTGTACATAGACTCCATTTTGTTCCGCATTCATCTAGCCATCTTACTGAGTCGTCGCTCTGGATGGCCTGCTGGAAGCTAGTAGGTTCATCATCATCAATGACGCAATCCTCTCCATCCCCATCTATGAGAAAACCGTAGTATCTCTCAGGTGGAAGAGACGGCATACTACTCCTGCGGAGGGGTGCGGGAATGTCTTGTTCTTCTTGAACTACTGGTTCTACCAAACTTTCAGTAGTAGTTTGTAGTTCTGGAATTTCTTCCAGTTCTATATCACTCCCACTTGTTTCCTTTTCTAAAAACTGATGTTCTAGAAAATGGGCATGACGAGAAACAAAAACCTTTTTTTTCCTCTGCGTAATAGAAGAAATACCCCTTGGAGTTCTTTGGATATCCCACAAACTTATACTGTACTGATCGTGCCTCGAGTTTTTCCGCATGCTGCTTTTTAACAAAAGCTGGACATCCCCATATCTTCAGATACTGAAGATAGGGTTTCTTCCCACTCCATATCTGATATGGCGTGGTAGGCACAGTTTTGGTAGGAGCCCTGTTCAAAAGATATGCCGCTGATTCTAGTGCATAACCTCAGAAAGATCGCGGTAACTCAGCATTACTCATCATGGAACGTACCATATCCTATAGGGTTCGATTCCGTCTCTCCAAGACACCGTTGTGCTATGGAGTGTATGGAGGAGTAAGCTGAGAGAGAATTCCTTTCTCTTTTAGGTAACCTAGGAACTCGGCACTTAAGTATTCACCACCTCGATCAGATCTCAGTGTCTTGATACTTTTGCCGGTTTGGTTTTCTACTTCATTCTTATACTCTTGGAATTTCTCAAAACCCTCGGATTTATGTTTTATCAAGAAAATGAATCCGTACCTGGAATAATCATCCGTAAAAGTAATGAAATATGAAAAACCACCTTTTGCATGTGTAGACATTGGACCACATACATCTCTGTGTATGAGTCCTAAGAGCTCGCTCGCTCTTACTCCATGTCCAGTGAATGGAGTCTTTGTCATCTTTCCTTTGAGACATGATTGACAAGTGGCATAAGATTGATATTCGAACGAATCCAAATATCCTTCTCTATGTAACTTAGTTAACATTATCTCATTGATGTGACCTAGTCTACAATGCCATAAGAAACCCTTATTTAAATCTGGAGATTTTCTTTTTAGTGTGTTCTGGACATTGAAAATTTGTAATTGGTTTAAGACATATATACCGTTATCTAGTGTACCGGACCCAATCAAATCATGATTAAGGTGGATGTTAACAACATCGCTTACAAACGTGAAATCATAACCTTCTTTTGATAACAACGAAACCGATATGATATTACACGTTAAACTGGGTACACAAAAACAGTTATGCAAAACCAAAATATGTCCACTCGTCAATCCAAGGTGATAATCCCCTACGGACACAGCACCCACGCTAGCTTCGTTAGCAACCTGGAGGGTCATATCATTAACCTTCAGCACTCTACGGTTTCTTAGTGCCTGCAATGAATTGCATATATGAGATCCTGATCCGGTATCCAATACCCAGGAAGTAGTGTTGATTGACAGACAATTCTCAATTACAAACACACCTGAAGTCGAAGCCACAGCTTGCTTCGGTTCCTGGTTCTTGGCATTCCAAGGTTTGCAATCTTTCTTCCAGTGCCATTTCCTACGACAGTGGAAGCACTCGTCCTTTGCCACTACTGGAACCGCAACCTTTGCCTTTCCCTTAGCTCCCACCTTACCAACACCACCTCTCGGCTTAGTAGCGGCCTTCTTCTTCCTTCCTTTGGCCCTAGCCATGGACCCGGAAGAAGAAGCACCGCGAACAAACATAACGGGTGTTTCCCTTGCCTTCTACAAGGTACCCTCTGCAATCCTCAACATGTTAAGGAGTTCTGGAAGTTCAACTTCTTTTCTTTGAATGTTGAAATTCAGAATAAACTAGTCGTAGGTGGAAGGAAGGGACTGAAGAATCAAGTCTGTATAGAGCTCGTTCTCCAAAGTCGTCCCGAGGTCTGTGAGCTCTTCTATATAGCCAATCATCTTAAGGACATGTTCTCCTACAGATGATCCGACGGCCAGCCTCGACTGAAACAAGTTCTTCGAGGTCTCGTATCTAGCTATACGAGATTGCTCTCCATACAGTTCCTTAGTGTGGAGAAATATGGATTCAAGGTCCATATCCTCGTGCCTCCTCTGATGATCTAACTCCCAGGTCTTGCGGATTTCCTTATCCGCATTACTGGATTTTAGACCAGGGACAGCAGGTGTTTTAGTAGTAAGGACATACCCCAATTTGTCATAAGTCAAAGCCATTTTGACATTCCGCATCCAATCTTTATAATTTGGCCCTGTCAATATATTTTTTTCTAATAGTAACTTAAGGCCTGTCATGTTCTGGGTCGCTGCAATTAGGATAGAGAGGGAACACTTTAGCATGATGCTCTTGCAAGTTTAGATTGGTTTTTAGTTTATCTAAACTGGATGGCTCCCACTGTTTCTCGAATCCCTTCTCAAACCAAAAAGGAAGAACTGGCCAGGACTACTCTCATCGTACAATACTTGCTTAACCGTTCAGCCAGGCCGGTGTCGGTACTTCGAGGGAGGTTTTCCAACGCTTTCACGAAGTTCCTTAATTAAATAACCTCTTTTCTCTGGGGGCGTAGCCCCGCTGACACCTTTCTCGACACCTACTTGGTTTATAGCATTGATCGTTAAGTGACGAATCTCCTGATGAGTAGCGGATACTCACAGTAGGATCGGGATCCAAATATCATCATGTGATAAAGCTGAAGGAATCCTACCAAAATTATCACATTCCAAATGGTATGCATCTCTTTGCAAATTACAGTTTCTTTAGAAATTCAAGATATAAATTTCTGCCCCATGCTCTTATGACCTTGCCGTTGGTCAAAATGTCATAAGTCACATGTCAAGTTCAACCCATCATTATCTTGTTAATTTGAACCCATCCGTACATACCCCTGACGTTGGTCAAATGATAATATGACTGTCCCAAACTAACTCATCTATCTATGCAACAAGTGAATACCCAGCAGCTACCAAACACTATGCCTTGGCGTTGGTCAAAATACATAGCTTGAATACTACTGAATACCCAAATGAAATGACGGAGAGCTACGAATGGTTTTGGCGAAACCGTGAACGTAGTGAACTCGATATGACCGAAGGAACCTGATAGCTTTTAAAAGGAGTGGTTAAAGCTCCGCAATTAAAAATATCTTCTGTTTTAAAAATAACCGAGTGGTTTCTTTTAAACTGTTCCAACGATTCAAATTTGGTTTATTTTCTTTGAATTAATATAATGCATCCCATCATTAACCTATCATTGCAGAAAACAACGAAAATACAACGTCCTCTTATGCCATCCGCATTCGCCACTGGGCCCCGTCATTCACCCGTTAGGTTACTTAACTAACGACAGAGCGGGGGCTAGGCTAGCGCGGGTGTAAAACATAAGTGACGTCTAATAGCTATCATATATAGATATTGTACATTCGTCAGACGCAATAATAGGCATTCCAGATCACAGATGAACATATTGGATTTTCTACGAATCCGCATTCCTTTTGAGCCTGCAAAGAAAGACGGATTACACAGTCGCGATGAATAGCCAAAACCCCACCCTAGACCCCTACGGGTACGGCAAACTATCCGCCAAGTACCCGAAGTGAAGCGGTCTCCCTCAACAACGTGAGTAGGCCACTAAACACTTTAAAGTACCCGGTAGTTTGTGCACCCCACCTTGGGTCTATCGTAGGAGCAAAAATCAGTAAATGAAATAATACAACGGTGGCTACAACCTCAACCCGGAAGTGCCCCGCAAAATAATATAACAATAATTTACAAATTACAATTGAATGAAAGAAACGCTCGTCTCACATCCCCGGCTATCCATTCACGACAATCCAACAAGTCCACAAACACAAACAGTAAAAACCATTACAGAAATATGCAACCCCCTGCCAACCGACATACTAGCAGTTAGGGAAGGTTTACGAACACATTATACAAATCACAGATATAACCAAATTAGCCAAACATCGTAGAATTTCCATCAAGCAAACACAATTGATTCTACTCCAAATACTTCTCTGTGCACCTGAGACTTGAGCAGAAACAAAACATTCCAGAAAGAACAAAATTAACACAGAAGAGTTACTAGGGAATTTTGGGCCGACTCGGCTTCAACTCAGCGGCGGATCCGCGGAGGATCGGTTGGATCGGCCGCGGATCCACGGCGGTTTGGCCGAGTTAGGACCTCAAAATTCTCCAGTAACCTTATAATTCCCTGCTTGTATTTTTAAGGGTCCCTGAAAAATTCTTAGAACCCGTTTTAAAATCGACAGAAACTGTGTGAAAATTAGGTTTTTTCCAATTCGTTTTGCAATAGAATTTCTAACGACTTTGCTAATAAGTTAGTTATGGTTTAGCGAGGCTCTGATACCACTGTAAGTCGACGTTAGACACCCCACGATGTGCGGGGAGGCGGAATAGGTAAAACAATCATTTTTGTCTAAATTAACATCGACTAACTTACGGATCTTTGTCAAACCCTAACTAACAACATCATAGGAGGGATTAGCTACTATGAAAGAAGATTATACCTAATGAACCAAGTCATTCTTCTTCTCGTTGACCACCTCCTCGTCGATCTCCTCTTTGTGATAGAAGATCCACCCGAGAGCTACTACTCCAAGCTTGACCTCTAACTTGAGATAACTAGGTTACTAAAAGTGCTAATCAAAGCAACCTAGGGGATATAGAGTGGGATTAGGGATCAATTAGTCTTGCTAACCCTTGATCTCAACACATGAGAGGTTAGGGTTAGGGTTTGAAGAGAGAGAGTTTGAGGAGAGAGAAGGTGAGAGTGAGAATAATATGAAATAATATGTAATTTAGAATATATGAAGCATAATAATTATTAAATGAATAATCAAATGATAATATCAACCATGCTTCATTTATTCACTTTGTGTGATTCATCTCATGAGTCATTAATCATTAAATGCATCATTAACTCCATTGTATGAATCATACCATGAGTCATTAAATCATTTAATGCAAATTCCACCTAAGCCCTCCATGTCATCAACCTTCTAGAAGCTTCTCGACAATTTACGAGAACGCCCCTCCTATCCGTGAAAACACGGAAATACTGAGACCGTATAAATCCAATAATCCAATACTAGAATCTGACTTAAACTAAAGCACGCTAGTAAAAACTGTCCAAATATCGTACGTGTGTAAAAACACGTATGTGTTCGAACCCTGTCGTAAAACCATACGACCTCTATATCGTTTCACCCGAAGCAGGGAAACTCTCTGTGTGGGACTCTAAAGACTCGACTACTACGCTGGCAGTGGGTTTAACCACGGACCGCAAGCGGCACTAGCTGTAGGTAGATGTCGATAAGAAGGCCGATGAGGAAACCCATCCGAACTCCTACTGAGCCTGATGTGACAATCTTCGTACAGTCCGGTCTGTTCGTCTAGGACTATCGCATATCGGGCCTAGGGGGCGGCAAGCGTCAGTCCCCTAAAAGCGGTATTCGTGTCAGAGCGAAGCCCATTACACCTTGAGAAACTACTGGAAAACCTACCAATAAATCTCGCTTGCCCTGGCCAGGGTCTTTGCATAATGGCTCTCTAGACACAGCGCGATATCAACTCCCAATACCGGGAGAGACGAATCCTGTCTAACCGCTACTGCCTCCGCCTCCAAGTGCTTCGGGACTGCACCCAACTGCTACCTGTTTGCACGACTCCTTTGAGCCATGGTAGGGTAGCAATCTAATAACAGTGGGAACACGCTCGAGGCGAAGCAGCAGTGTCAAGTCTGCGGACTATGCTGTACTCATGTCACCTGGAAACTATTAACTGACGACGGGTATAATACCAACCAACAGTTCCCTGCGAGTCATGTCCGGTGTACCCGTAACCCAACGAGCACCTGTATACTATCTCCAGTACGACGTACTGATAGCTGTGGGACAGACCATCTTCCCAACTGGTATGAGAAGCGTACACACTAGTCTACTCCGGAGTATCGATGCCCTGTCTCGATAATCCTACGACTAGGGACCTGAAAAAGGATATGCTTGTAGACTATCCAGCCCTCACTAGTGTGACTGCCATCACAACGTTGGTAGTAAAGCAAGATCCTAAGGGCTCTATCAATACGTACACACATATTAAGATAGATATAAACCAAGTAGCATACTACCATGTTTAGCAAGACTGTTAATATAACTGTGAATATCCCAAGCTTCCATTAAGTAATATACAAGCTAGTATGATACAATAATGGCCCCTAGGGCATATACACTAACAGATACAGTCTTCCAAAGGATGTTATGCACTACGGCCGATCTCCATATTGATCAACGTAGACAATTCATGGGCATAAACAATCCAAATCTCTCCCAGGTCCTACCGGCAAACGATGTTAGGGCACCTGCTGCGAAGCTACGTCTGAGAGATGAAAAAAGGGTATGTCCACAAGAAAAATGGACACAAATGAAAAACCGAAAGGGCGCCGTGAGTTAAAACGGCAGGATTGCCGGCGAGTTTGTGAAAATCCTAAAAGGCACAAACCCGTTAAAAATAATGATATGTACACTTGCAAAGTCCTTTCGACTTTGTGAGGAAAAAATATCTGCGTGGGATTCTTACGACTCACAAAAGAGCAACACACTTAGAAATCCATATGATTCCTAAGGAGAAAATACACTTGCGAGATCCTCCTGACTCGTAAGGAGGATATACCCCCTGTGAGACCCTCACAGCTCATAGAATTCAAAAGCCTTAGGTTACAGGGATCTAAACATATTCCTAAACAATCATACCCCCATGAGATTTATGCCCTATAAGTAGTTCGATATTGACCCTTGTATACAATCCACGGGCGTAAACAAAATATGTTTCAACCAAGTTCTGCAGGAGCTGAGTGATATTCCGAACACAGTAAACACTTGTAAGTCTTCTCGACTTGTAAGGAAAAAATACTCTTGTAAAATACTTACAACTTGCAAGAGAAAATACCACTTAGGAATCCCTACGATTCTTAAGAAGAAAATACACCTACGATATCCTCTCGACTCGTAGGAAAAAATACCTTTATGGGACCCTTACGGCTCGTAAAATCAAAAGGCCTTAGTTGGCAGGAATCTAAACCTGTCTTCTAAGCCACCTTTTTCTAAATAGGCGACGACAAATGATGAGTAGCTCCTGATAATATTCCGGTTTTAGCGATACTAATGCCAAAACTGGTATCAGACTGAAAAAAATGCATATGAAATAACCGAAATGATTGGGCAATTCACAATAAAAAGCAGCGAGTAAAAATATATGAAATAGCCGAAATGATTGGGCACCGTGAATAAATAGCTGAAATGATTAGGCAATCACAACTTTCGCAATAAGAAAAGTTGAAATGATAGAGTATCGCGAAGAATAAAAAAAGTGATTAAATAAAAAAATTTCTACCCTGCAGATAGTTCAAATCTCGACTCCTGTAGACAGTACATAGATATAAAGGAGCGATGTGTTTCTCCACGCTCCGTTAAATGAATAATCAAGTCTTAATGGTACTTATATAGCACAGAGACTACATAGGCGTCCGACTCACTCCGATAAAATATGAATGCGGCGTCGTCAAGGACCCAAGGGTCGTTATGAAGCGAACTGATGGTATATTCCTAGTTTCGGGTCTTAATGGCGATATATACACAGCCTAAAGACTATTGGATATTAACCCACCTCGAACGGATACAGCTCTGACTTCCCTGAGACTCCTCAAAGAAGGGAGTCTGACCTTAAGGTAAAGCGCCACGGTATCGCCTAACACTGAACTATCTGATGGCAATATGGACATACTGGCCTAAGAAGATTACTTGAGACATATCCTGCAATGGTAGGATTGGGTGATACAGCAAGTATGTGGCTACTCAAGCCAGCGACCCGACTGGACGCAGATCGAGAAAAAATCTGCTGATATAACGATCCAATGGACTAAACCCAGCACCACAAACCTAACGAACGCCTATATCGATAGGGGTTATGTATATTTGACGTTAGGCTGAGTTTATCTTTACCTAAGGATGAGATGAACTGAACGCTCCGAAACGAGTAAATAAATTAAGCTAAGCCATTTCGGTACAGAAAGAAAAAAGATGTGCGAATATAAAAGGAAAAAACTGCATTCCATTAATATGTCAAAAGGTGGATTACTAACTACGAACCCGATACGAGCTTCACAAAACAAAGGGAAAATACAAATCCTAACTCATTTGATAGTTACAGCAATAGCAAGAGATTGTCATGGGTACATTGATTATGGAAATCAAAAACAAGATTTTGCAAAGCCTCCCAAGCAGCAGCCTCCCACTTTTTGCGCTTCCGTTCACGGACACGAGCTCCAGGGTTGTCGCTGATATCTTTAGCTCCCGCGGGTGAAGAAGTGATCGCCTTTCATTGGTAAATCTAGCGCAAGATATCTATTGAACGATCCCTCCAGTTCTTAGAGATTAAGCCCAATAAATAGACTGAATGCACCTAATCCTCGACCTGATCCACTGCATGTTGCGGCATCGGCCTGAAGGGCCCGGGGGTAGCTTTCAAATAGCAGTGAAAAGCAGTTGCAGGAGAGAAGACCGACATGGAAGCAGCCGCCCGCAATGGTCCTCTAAACGACGGAGTATAGCCTCGCGTTGGGCGTTCGAATAGCTAGGCTCGTACCAGTAAACATGATCGTGAGAAATGATAAACCTAACATTGTACAAATGGCCAACCATTATACCTGAAAATGGAGAGAACATAATGATATCAGCGAAAGAACAAACCCATGTAAGATGAAACGGTATAGAGTCTCTAGCTTTGAAGCTGAGAGACCCCATTGATCCAAAAAGTTTGGAGCTTGGCCTATTAAAAAAAATTCGGACGCAGATACATAAACTGTCTATGGGAAATAAAGTATTTCCTATACAACTCAAGTTCTAAAATCCATATTGGCGTAAGAAAACATATGCCCTCTGTAGAGAATAAAATATCTTTCTCTATAGAACTTAAGTTCTGTAAAATCCCAATATATGGATGGTAAATACGCGCCAGGCATATGCGCCAGATCTTAAAATCTAGGAAAACCTAAAAACATGTTTTAATATTCATATTTAAAGATCAAACTTAAGTTATGATTTTTACCAAGAGTTCTGATGCGATCTTTGCAAAAAAAAATTGCAAGAGTTTCCTTCGGTTCGATAAAGAAAAGATGGAAGCTTAAGCTTCAAAACAAAGCTCAAGCCCTTAAAAAAAAAAGAAAACTTAGGTTTTCGGAAGATAAAGAAAAAGGAGAGTCGCAGAAACCCTAAAAACTTAAGTTCTATTTATAGCAGGGTTATGAGTCTGTTGGACTCCCCTCAAATCTCGAGGGAATCCAATGGTCAAAGATTTGACACCAGAGCCCCCACGTGATAAGCACGTGGCGCCTCTGGTGGGGGGCATTTGTTCCCTCTCAAAAAATAATGATAATAATAATATAACTTATGAAACTTAAGTCCATGCGCCAGAAAGATGGGCGTTGCCATGCGCCAATAATTCTTGGCGCCATGCCAATATTTTGAGGCCCTCGCTTCTCTGACATTTGGAGAAATATTTTTTCAATCTGGTTAACCATTAAATCTTTAAATAAAAGATTTAAAAATATATATGCATAGCTTAAGGTATTTAAAATATTCCCTATCTTTCTGAAACAGAAAAATAATTTGTTCAAAGAGATATGCTTTTATACTTTTCTAAATAAAGAAAAATATAAATCTCGTTAACAAGTACCCTTGGATTTCTAATCCAACGGTGCTTAAGCACACGAGCTAATATTAGCTCTATTCTTTTAAAACAAAAGAATCGAATGAATATCTTATTTAAATAAGAAAGATATAAATCATATCAACAGATAAGCCTTGGATCTATAATTCAACGGTGCTTAAGCACCCGGACTTGATCTTAAGATCAATTATAGAGATTCAAAAAGAGATTGTCTCTGCTTACCCAACAATATCTATACCCAATATAAAGGACCCTAGAGGTCAAAATTTCACATCATATCAAAAAGAGATCATATACAACAGATACAAAATATTCCCCAAAAACTTGAGATCAAAAGGCTTAAGTTTTCTTTGCTCTCGGCTATCTTCTTCCTCCTTTCATAAAAATCGAAGTTAGACAGGAGATTAATCTCTATGATATAATGGGTTTAATCTCATCCATGGGAACGTTAACCTTCATATATATAGAACTTAAGTTCTTATCAATGATCTTAAAATCTCTAGATCAAATTTCGCCTCGAGAAAACTTAAGTTTTCATCAGAAAGATTTCTTTGATCTTAACATCTAGGGTTTAAGAAATGGAATCGAACCCCTGTATAAAATATGATGATGATGGATTATGGAAATTTATATCTCGAGAGAGCAGATCATGTGATCTATATACATATAAAGAAAAAGAGACTCCAGATCACAAACGTTATGATATTGATATTGTTAATGGCCAAAATAGCCATTAACAGAAGCTTAAGCCATGTGAAACTTAATTTTCAAAAGTAAAGAGATTAATCTCTATGAAAAACCCTAAGCGGCCATGTGCCAGAGACATATGCGCCAATGGACATGCATCACATAGAGATGCGCCAAGATGAAGGGCATACGCCAATAAGAAAACTATACGCCAATAAGGGTCATGCGTCAATGAAGACATATTTCAACAGAGGCATATGCGCCAATATGAACATACGTGCCAGAGACCCAAAGTCAAAGGCATATACGCCACAATCTATGGGCGTTGATGCTTAATGTGCCAAAGACCAAAAACCACACCCATACGCCAATATCCTTGATACACGTGGCATGCGCCAAAACCCTGATGTGCCAATGATTCAATCATCCCATAGACCTATGTATTCTTATTACACGTGGTATGCGCCAGAACTTCTGGGCAGCAATATATATGTTCCAGAGGCTCATTCTTAGTCCAAATTGACTAAGTGATATAAACCTTAAGCTTTCATAATATTTCCTAAGCCCATATGCTCAAATATTTGAAGTCGGTTTTAATCTAAAACAAAATTAATGGCACTTAAATATATTTTCTAAGTTGATCTTAGTCTCATATACGACTAATGATCCTTAGATCAAAACATATATCCTGAACTGATGCACCTCATTAATATGAGAAATGCTATTTAGGTTTAAACCCATATCTAATATGTACAGATTTGGAATAATCCGCACCCTACGGGTGACGACAATATATTAGTCTCCATATACAATCCAAGGGCAACCCCAAATAAATAATATATATAACACGACATACAATGATTCATGAAGTAAAGAAAGTTTTTATCGTTTGGCGATAGGGTAATTAACTGTAAGGGCTTGCGTCTGCAGGAAAAAAACGACCCCACAATTAAAATCAGTCACATATGAGGAAGAATCTGATAAGTCTTCTACAACGGTGGCATCCGTCCAAACCTCCGATACACGGTGTCATAAATCAACTTGGTATTTTCGAAGATGTGGACGAGAATGTTCCATATAGTATCTGCCCCCAGACTCATGGCCTGGACGCGCTCCCTACGCCCCGGTCCTGTTTCCGACGGTGAAGAGGAACCACATTCAATTGGTATGCAACTATTTATAGTTCATTTCCCTTAAATGAAAAAGGTCCTCAGTATTACTCATCATGAAGCGCACTCTCGAAGGAGTAATCCGAGAGAGAATCACATTTTTAATTCGGAATACCTAGTACCAACCCCGTGTGTTTTAAGTTGAAAAACTGTATTTTAGTAAAAAGAAACCAAAAGTTTGTCGTTAGACTAAACCTAGTGATTTTCCTCAATAACAACAATTGCTCCGAAATCTGATATTTGAGGATCAAATCAACCTTTCTCAATTTTCTACTTCTCAACATCTGTAACGTCCTACAAATGTGAGATACTAATCTGGTATCCATGTACTCAGGAGTTAGAGTTTATTGGGGAACGATTTTAAAAAACAAACACATAGGAATTTTGAAACATCAAAATGTTTCAGGAGGTAGTCGGGTATTCACGATATTGTCTCTTCCATTTCCAAGGCTCATGACAGTAGGTGCAATTTCCTTTCCCTCACTTCAACCCCTATTGATGTCTCTCTATCTTACCTTTTATATACAGAACTTATGCTGGTTGGTTTTCTTCTTACCCTTTCTTTCAGCTCTACCTTCGAGATTGGAAGAAGACTATCCAACAAGCGTAGCCGGTATACTCTCCTTATATAATGAGCTTTCAAACTTGAGATAAGATGGAGAGGAGAGACAAATGAATAATTCATCTATTTCAGAACCAGTGGCCATCCTCGGACTGAAACAATTTCTTCGAGTTCGTATCTAACCATACGATGGCCTTCCATGCAATATGAATCTCTATATCGGATATAGAGGGTTCTAGAGCAATCTAAAAGGAAAGTAGGATAGGGAAGGACATTTGTGATTTTGTCTTGAATTAGGGCAACAGGACATTCCAAAGCCAAAGTATGTAGTATGGTTCGGTTGACTTGGTTAACGAATTTTAGTTTAGGGTAAAACTTAGGTCGCTGTCAGAGAGAGAGAAAAGAAACACTCGGCGTGCACTTTATCAAGATTAGATTGGTTTATTAATTTATCTAATCAGGATGGCTCTCACTGTTTCATCGAATCCTCCTTCAAACCCTAAAAGAAGAACTAACCAAAATCAAGTGAAAATCTCTCTAGAGTAACTATTACTCACAGTGGGTATCGGGATCCAAACTATCATGGTGTGGTAGTCTTGATAACAAGTCACGCTACTCCATAGAAGGTATGCAATCACATTACAAATTTCTACACTTGAAACTCTCGATATAGTTTTTACCCCTAACAACCTATGGCCTTGACGGAGGCCAACAAACTATAGGCCGCTAGTCAAGTTCTAGCCGTCATTTCGTGACTAACTCGAACCCATCCACACAAGCCCTTGACGGAGGCCAACAAAGTCGTGCAACTGTCATGGCTAATTGCATCGCATGCAAGCAGGAAGACATCACAAAACTACCGTACACTATATCTTGACGGAGGCCAACAGACGCAACACGAATACTAAGTACTCTACTTACTGAAATGATAGGGTTACAGCTGGTTTTGAAGAAAGCCTTTAACGTAATGAACTTGATATTATCATAGGAACCGAGTGGTTTTGCAAATTTATAGTTACATAGACTTTTTCTTAGGTGCGGATTTCCCATGAAGGGATCAGAGCTCTTACCTCATCGAATGAGAAGCAGGATACTCCTAACCGAATACCTCTGTGCAAAACAAAAGAATACGGATATAAATTTTTTTAGAAAAATTTGGATCCTCCTACGTGTTTTAGGTTTATTTTCTTTGCATTAATAAGAATTAATACAATTACATCATTTAGATAATCACTTATTATCTAATATCTTCTCATAAAATCACAAAAAAATATGAAAAGAAAATATAATGCTATATATGCCATCCGCATTCGCCATGGGGCCTCATGTCTTCACCGTAAGGTTACTTAACTTACAGCAGGACTAGCACGGATGCAAAACATATATCAGCATTTACTTATATATCACTATATATATATATATATAATCGCATGTAGATAATCAACATTATTGGCAAACGATAAACTTCTTCATAGGCAGGTAATCGCATTACAAGTATGCAATGAACATCACAGAAATGGAATGGTCGGATTTCCTAGGAATCCTGCGTTTCGTTTGAGCCACAAAAAAACACAAGATTCACTAGTCATGTAAACAACCCATACAAAGCCAAACCAAGCCCCCTACGAGTGCGGCAAGCCACCCGCCAATTCAAGAAACGAAGCAACCCAGCATCATCACCATGAGGGGGGCCACCCAGCACTTTCTCGAATCTGGTGACTTGAGCACTCCTCCGTGGGTATATCCCTGCTGGGTTCCCTAGCACAACAGTGAGGTTTCGGGAGGTATCGTACATGCCAAATTCAAAAATTTGTCGTACTAAAGAACCCTAACTAAGGATGTTTGACTAGAGAATCATACGAAACTACAAATGTAAACACTTTACATCTAAGTGAATAGGGTATATAACCTTTGTAGACCGGTCCTTCACTTCTAAAGATCCGTGTAGTAGTCCTTTTGCTCCAAGTAGTGAACTCCCGGACTCTAAAAAGGGTTCACATGAAGAAATAAACAAGCTTGCTCAATATCTTCGAGGCCGAAGATGATCTATGTCGAGGAGACTCATGCTCATGCTACCTCTTCACTAATGTGGAATTAGTGAAGCAAACACCCTAAACTAAATGGCTAATAGTAGAGGATGATGAAGTAGGAATTTTGCTCACTTTAGATTTATTTTTTTCACAATATTTCATCACTTGATCAAAACCAAGAGAGTTATCTCATGAGGAGGAAGAAGAAGATGAAGTGATGAAGAGAATGAATCTCATGAGAGAGTGAGGTTAGAAATGCAACCATGGGTGAGTTTATGTCATACACTAAACCTTGTAGAAACTAAACCATGGCTAATGTAATGGTTGGGTTAATAAATATCTTAAGTAAAACAAAATTAGTGGACTAAGTCAATGGATCTCCAAGATTCTACAAGCTTCATGCCATGTGACCAATTTCCAACTAATTTGGATTTACTTTAAATAAATAAACCTCATATTATCATGAGCATGGTGTGAGTCTCATACACCCATGTTGCATGTGTAACCAAGCATGACACACTAATATATATCACATATATATTTGTGTGTATAAAATAAAATAATACAATTAACATATATCACACACACACACACACACACACACACACACATATATATATATATATTAATGTATCATAAGTAAGAAAAAGAAATGCTTAAGTGAGCTAACATTATTTAATGTAATTTAATATATCAAATATATAATTATACATTAAATTATTAAATCAACACTTGATTTAATAATCCGGCTATATCACATATAACCAACTAATATCATATGTACCCTTTTATCGAATCAACACTTGATCCGATAACCCGGCTATATCGCATATACCCGGTCGATATCACATATCGCAAGAATAGAATGCGGTATCACATACGTGTATAAATATCGGTCCCGCACATATCACATATATGCTCCCACTCCGTTTCGCATGAACCAGAAAACCTTTGTGTAGGACTCTAAAGACTCGTCAATACACCGGCAGTAGGTGATGATCATATCAAACACCCACAAGCCATCAGTGGTCTGCTAAACGTAATGGCCACCCGGGTATTGAGCGATCAGAAGATCATCAAGCATTCCTGCTCATACTCCTGTGAATCCAAACAGTAACACTACCGTATAGTCCGGTCTCTTTGTCTGATATGTCGCATATCCAGCCTGGGGGTGGTAAACGTCAGACCCCAATAGCCCGATAAGTCATGCTGATATAAGGCTCATAATGGATCGAGAAACTACTGATAACATTTACCAGTAAATCTCATAACAGCTCTGGCCAGGGACTTCCTGTTATAGCCAATCGAGCACAGCGCAATATCAACCCCCAATACCGGGAGAGATGAAATCCTCTCCTATCGCTCATTGCCTCTATGTGACTCGGGACTGTACCCAAAAACCACCGTTTTGCACGTTCTCTTGAACGTGGTAAGGTAGAAATCAAAGCACAGTAGGAATCACACAAGACTCTATGACGATCTCGGGTCGACAGACTAACCTGTACCAGTGTCACCAGAGAACTGCTATCTGACGTGTGGTATAATACCATCTAGGAGTTCTCTGCGAGTCCTGTTCAGTGTACCCAGTCTCCACTGAGCACCCGTATATTATCCTTGATGTCAAACACCAATGGATGTGGGATCATCCATCGCCCATCATATGGGTCAAGATACGTATACGCTAGTCTACTCTGGAATATCGATGCATCATCTCGATACTCCCACGACTAGGAACAATTAAAGGATGTACTTGCCGACTACCCTTGCCTACTAGTATGATCTGCATCATAGTCCTGGTAGTCAAGTACACATCCTAAGGGCTTTACCAACATGTCACAGAGAGACAATATAAGTGTACATGTTAAGATAAAGAGCAACCAGATAGCATACTATCATGTCGAGCAAGAAAGTCCTCCCTATATATGTCCCAGCATCCACTATAATATACATCATATGTACAATAATGGTCTCTAGGGCATACATACAACTAACAATCTCTCACTTGCACTAAGGCCAATTGTTGTAGTATCTTATACCCAACGTCCCGTAAAAGTCTCTCGTGGGAAAGGCCTCGGTGAGTGGATCCGCTGTATTATCCTTCACGTCAACTTTCCTGACCTTGATCCCCTGAAGATCAACCATCTCCTGATCAGGTGATACTGCCTCAGAATATGTATGGATCGCTGATGGGACCTGGGTTCCTAGGCCAAAGCCACAACTCCATTGTCACACAATGGTAGGAACCATGTTCATCTCATGAACAAGAAATACCCTGACAACTTCTTTGGTAGCATCATTGGTAGCGATGTATTCAGCCTTTATCGTCTAGATTGCCACGGTATATAGCTTGGAACTCTTCCAACATACCGTCCCTCCACTGAGGGTAAAGACAAAGCCTGAGACTGACTATCAGTCAACCTTATCACTCTGGAAGCTGAAACCAAGAACATTCTTTTAGTACTTCTCAAGTACTTAAGAACGTCCTTTACAGCTGTCCAGTGATTCTCCCAAAGATCCGATTGATTCCTAATCACTACACCTAGTGAGTTAACTACATCTGGTCTGGTACATAACATCGTATACATGATAGAGCCTTACTGCCGAAGGATAGGATATCCCTTGCACGCGAGCTCTCTCCAAATCAGTCTCAGGAGACATCCTGTTTTGGAGAGAGTGATTCCTGAGCAAGTGGGCGAATCACCACGCTTAGAATCTTCCATACTAAACACTTTAGTACGGTGTTAATGTACCTTGATTTAGGACACTCCCAATATCCACTTAGATCTATCTCATAGATCTCTATCCGCAAGATGTAGTAGGAATCACCCAGATCTTTCCTGGAGAATCCTTGTGATAAGAGGAGCTTGACCGAGCGTAGCATAGGAAACCCCTTTCCTATCAAGAGAAAGAAAGTCTTACTCTCTACTACCTTCTTATATATACAAGGTTCATTTATCTTTTGATCAAGCCAAACTCTTTGACTATCATATCAAAACAGACGTTCCAACTCCGTGATACATGCTTCAACCAAGCAGCTCGCACACCTTATCTGCTGCTCCCACTAGTCTACGAAGCCCTCTGGCTGTCATGCACATGCTCTCTTCTAAATCACATTTAGAAAAGCGGTCATGAAGTGCAACTTCCAGATATCGTAGTCATGGTATGCAGCGATGGCAAGTAGGATCCGGATGGTCTTTAGCATAGCCACTGGAGAAAAGGTTTCATCATTATCCACACCTGTTTGTATGACGAAAACCTTTTGCTACAAGTCTAGCTTTGAAAGTCTCAACTTTTCCATCTACACCAAGTATCTATCTCATAGATCCACTTGCTCCCATTGGGTTTTACCCCTCCAGGAGCAACATGCTAAGTCCATACTTTTTTGGTGTATATGGATTCCATCTCAGATCTCATTGCATCCAGCCGTTTGACAGAGTCCCTACTCGTGAAGGCCTGCTGAATCTAGTTAGGTCATCATCAACCATGATGCAATCCTCGCTCCCACTATCACTGAGAATAATCGCATTATCTCTCGGGTGGGTGAGGAACCCTACCAAATTCGCGGAGAGGCTGAGGTTCGTTGGAGACAATTGAATCTTCTGGTTCCACTAAATCATCAATTGAAGTTTGTATAGCTGGAACTCCTTCCAGTTCTACCTCATGACCACTTAACTGTTTTTGAAGAAATTCCTTTTTCTAAAAGGAGTGGTCATGTTGAGAAACAAAACACTTTTGTTCCTCGGTTTGGTAGAAAATATCCCCTCACAAAAGTTTGGGATATCCAACAAACTTGTAGAACAGACCTTGCCTCGAGTTTGTCCGGATTTTTCTTTTCAACATATGCCGGACAACCCCATATCTTAACTTACTTAAGATATGGTCTCTTTCCATACCATATCTTATATGGAGTGGTAGGCACTGATTTGCTGGAAACCCTATTCAATAGGTATGCAACTTCTCAAGTGCATAACTCCAAAAGGAAATAGGCAACTCAACAGTACTCATTTTAGAGCGCACCATATCTCATAGGGTGCGATTTCCCCATCCCGACACACCGTTGTGCTGTGGTGTATACGGAGGAGTAATGCTGAGAGAGAATCTCATTCTCTTTTAGATAAACTAGGAATTACATGCCTAAGTATTCTCCTCCTTGATCACATCTAAGGACTTAATACTTTTACCCGTCCGGTTCTCAACTTCAGGCTTATATTCTATGAATTTCTCAAAAACTTCAGACTTGTGTTTCAAAAGGAATACACGTTGGAATCTTGAGAGATAGTCAGTGAATATAATAAAGTATAGGAACATATCCTTGGCATGTGTAGACATGGATCGCATACATCAACATGTATCAATCCCAAGAGTTCACTAACTCTTCCTCCATTTCCACTAAACGGAGTCTTGGTCATTTTACCTTTAAGACATGACTCACAAGTTTCATAAGATGAAAGTTTGAACGGATTCAAATATTCATCCTTATGTGCCTTAGCTAGTCGTGTCGCATTGATATGACCTAGTCTATAATGCCATAAGAACTGTGGTTTGATTTAGAACGTATATATTATTTCATAACGTGCCTGATCCAATCAACTCTTGATCCAGGACAATGTTCACAACATAATCCTGCAATACAAAATCATATCTTTCTTTATTAAATAAAGAGACTGATATAATTTAGTATGTCAGGTTCGGTATGTAATAATATTCATTCAGAATCAATGTATTCTGATAATACAAGGTGATATTTGCCAACTGACTTGGCTGCAACAATTGCACTATCACCCAATCCCAGTTCTCTACCTATCTGTAGCCCATGTAACTAATTACATATGTTGGATCCTGATCCGGTATCACATACCCAGGACGTAGAGTATACTGAGAAAACAGTTCTTGGTAATGAACACACCTGAAGAAGATACATCAACATGCTATTTCTTCAATCGGGTGGCAAGGGAATTCTGGTATTCCCCTATTTCCTATTCAGTCTTATAAAAATTATAAGAAAGAACGGAACCAACATTCCCCAGCTCGCTATAATAAGCAGGTTCGGTCGATGCATCCTTATTATTATCTTGATTAAGGCGTGATATGGTCGCTACCAGGAGAGAGAGAGAAGAAAACACTCTACGTGTGCTCTTACAAGATCAGATTGATTATTATTTTATCTAATCAGGATGGGTCCCACTGTTTTTATCAAGTCTTCCTTCAGACCCTAAAAGATAAGACTAGCAGAGATTAATTACACCCTACAAGTTCGCTAACCGTTCAGCCAGGCCAGTGTTGGTAATTTGAGAGAGGTTCCCCGTGCTTTCGCACGGACCTAATTAAATTAAACCTCGTTTTCCCAGAGGCGTAATCTCGTGGACACCTTTCTATACACCTAATGGGTTAGCTAATTATAAAGTGCAAAACTCTTCCAGGAGTAACACTTACTCGCAGCGGGATCGGGATCCAACTATCTCATAGAAGGTATGCAATCTCATTGCAAATTTCAACACTTGAAACTCCCGATATTGGTTTTTACCCCTTGTAGCTTATGACCTTGGCTATGGTCAACAAATCACAAGTACTAATCAAGTTCTACCCGTCATTTTGTGATTAATTAGACCCACCCATATGACCCTTGGCTAAGGTCAACAAAGTCACATGATTGTCCTAATTAATCGCATCATATGATGTGTAGGAAGACATCACTTAGCTACCGCACACTACGCCTTGGCTAAGGTCAACAAACGTAGCACGAATACTAAGTACTCTATTTTCTAAAATGACGGAGGGTTGCGGATGGTTTTTAAGAAAACCTTTAACGTTTTGAACTTGATATCGTTGTAGAATCGAGTGATTTTGAAAAGAAGTGTTTTTTAGGCTTTTACTAGTTTTGCTAAAGAGGTCACTCCCGGTGAAGGGATCTCGGCTCTTTTCTCGTCGAATGAGGTGCAGAATATTCACAATACCACTATGCAAAGCAAGAACTAAAAAAGCAATCAAAATCGAAATCGAGGGTTGTAGTATCTACCCGTTATTGCTAAAGAGGTCATTCCCGGTGAAGGGATCTCGGCTCTTTCCTCATCGAATAAGGTGCTGGATATTCTACAAGGAATACCGCTATGCAAAGCAAGAACTAGAGCTACCAGTTTTTAAAACAAGATTCTACAACATCTTTAGGTTTATTTCTTTTCATTAATCTCATTAATGAAGTCCCATCATTTATGCTTCCTAAGCATCACAGAAGAAACGAAAGCAGTAATATTTATTATATATCATATATATAATATAAGCATTCGTCTCAATATATTAAATGATCACATCACAAATATTAGCAGCAGAAGATAACATATGAAATATTGGATATACTAGGATTTCCGTGTTTTATATCAAGCCAGTAGAAAACACGGATTCCACGGTCGCGATGAATAGCCAAACCCACATCCCTAGACCCCTACGAGAGCGAAAAGCTACCCTTCCAATTCTAGGGTTAGGAAACCCAGTCTCGACTCCTCGAGATGGCCTCCCACTAGACCCTAGAACCCGATTACTTGTGCTCCCCTCCTTGGGTCTATCCTAATGCGGAAAAGTAAATAATATACATCAATGGTGACATCATCCTCAACCCGGAAGTTCCTCAATAAAAGAATATTACATACATTTAATTTTACATGAATGGAAAAGAAAAGCTCTCATCTCACATAAAACCCCCGGCTATTCAAACACGATGATCCAATATAACATATCACAGCAACACATAACATCACATGTCATCAACGTAAGTAAATATGCGTAACCCAATTGTCGTTGGCATATAGCAACGAAACCGGCGATACACCACATATTATACTTACGGTCGCATAAAAGAAAGTGAAAAACTACAACAATTGGGATCGTCACTGCCCTTAGACATCATAAACCCGGAATATTACATATTCTAGATTTCATGCCTAACAATGCAAATTTTACATTTGGGTCTCATCTATGAAAACACTTTTCAAAGGAAGTCGGGTAATTCAACAAGATTCCCGATTCCGCCCGAGGCTGAAATGTTAAATTTGCACGCAACTAATTACTTTTCAAAAAACTAATTAGTGTAGATTCCAATTATTATATCACAATCTCAGATAACTAGACAATGTTAAACTTTCCGATCGAATAAACAAAAACCCAAAATTTCTCAAAGAGCTCAACACTTGAGCGGAGTTTAAAAGGTACCCAGGACATACCGCAGCACCTATGGACCAGCCGTAGAAGGGTCAACCCTTGCCTCACCTATGGCACCGCGGAACCAACACAAACCCTAGGGTTTAGTGGCAGTTCCGACAGTCACAGAATCGAGTTAGGGTTTCGTTCTTCTAGAGGGTCCACAGAATCACCTGCATGATTTTCTGAATATTTTAAACTTGAAAAAAATCCAACACTTAGAAAATTTCCAGCGAGGGAAAATATGAGTTATTGATATCCGTTCGAACTTTTTAACGTCGTCTAAAATGTCCGAAACAAAGTTAGAACTACGAATACGAAACACTCCGAATTGCATATGCAGAAAATTAACATCGCATGCAATTTTAGCAAAAACTAGCAACACCTGAAATACTAAAACCCAAAGACTGAAACACCATGAAACTTTGAAGCCAGAACTCCACAACTCAACCGGTGAGCTCGGAATTTGAGGCATTATGGCCAGCCAGAACAGGGCAAAAGTGCTTCGAATTTTGGTAGTGTTCATGTTATATCACATATAACATTCTGCAGTTGCTAAAAAAATTTTAGAGCCCATTAAAAATTCGACAGAAACTAGGTTGTATTGTTTAAAGTTTCGGAGTAGTTTCAGTTTCGTAATCTAACAAATATCGTCTAATTCTCTAGCTTGGCTCTGATACCACTGCTGTGTTCTCTAGCACGACAGCGAGCTTTCGGGAGGCATCATCTATGACAAATTCAAAAATTTGTCGTACTAAAGATCCCTAACTAAGGATGTTTAACTAGAGAATCATACAAAACTACAAATATAAACACTCTACATCTAAGTGAATAGGGTATACAACCTTTGTAGACCGGTCCATCACTTCTAAATCACCGTGTAGTAGTCTCTTCGCTCCAAGTAGTGAACTTCCGGACTCTATAAAGGATTCACATGAAGAAATAAACAAGCTTGCTCAATGTCTTTGAGGCCGAAGATGATCTACATCGAGAAGACTCAAGCTCATGCTACCTCTTCACTAATGTGGAATTAGTGAAGCAAACACCATAAACTAAATGGCTAATAGTAGAGGATGATGAAGTAGGAATTTTGGTCACTTTAGATTTATTTTTCTCACAATATTTTATCACTTGATCAAAACCAAGAGAGCTATCTCATGAGAAAGAAGAAGAAGAAGATGAAGTGATGAAGAGAATGAATCTCATGAAAGAGCGAGGTTAGAAATGCAACCATGGGTGAGTTTATGTCATACACCAACTGTTAGTGGATGTTGCACACCTCACAACACTTGTGAGGAGGTGGAAGTGGAAAACAATAATTTTTCTTGCATGCAACACCCACATAACTTAAGATTAGTGCTTAAACCCTAACTAGCAAAAACCATCAAGAGAACTAATCTACTATGATAGTTTTTATACCTAATAGAACCGGTTCTTCGGGTCTTCACTTGAATGTGATTCCTAGGCTCCTTGTAGTTGCAATGAGCTCGATCTCCGGCCACCTCAAGATCCAAGACAATCCACCCGAGAGCTATCAAACAAGCTACAAACTCTTCACAAGAGTTCAACTTAGAGATCAAGTTTGCTAGAAGAGATCACTAAGATGATGTAGAGATTAAGTATTGGATTGTGATTTTGCTCTAAGCTTTTGATTCACAACTCATGTGAGGTCAAAGCAAAAAGAAGGAGGAAAGAGAGAATGAGGATAGATAATGTGAAAGTGTAGAATGAAAAGTTCAAGCATGGAAAATATCATATGGCTCAAATGAAAATAATTGAAGCATGGATTAAAAAAATGCACCATGCTTCAATAGTAAATCCAAAAGAATAAAATATGAAAGAAGACATTTCTTCATCCATGCTTAGTGTTTTTTCATTTTCCACCTCATTTATTTATTTTCACAAAATAAATATCAATTTATGAGGTGTCTTCTTCTAGAAGGTATTCTTGTAACAATTACAATAATAACCCTCCACCGCATACCGTATAAGTATACCCGTATTCGAATTACGAAAAATACGAATACAAATAATCCAATAATATAATACCGGTATCCGGCTTAAACCAAAGCTACTAGTATTATCCTTCCGATCATTATTCCTGTAACAATTACACGACCATGATCGAAACCATTCCGTAACAACTTACAGCCTCTACATCTTTCGCCTGAACCAGGGAACTCTCTATGTGGGACTCTAAAGACTCGACAGCACACTGGCAGTGGGTTTAACCACAAACACGTCAGCGGCACTAGCTGTGCGTAACGACTACCCAGGTACATGACGAAAAAGAGGTGGCCGACGAGCGAACTCATCCCAACCCTAACGAGCCTGTAAGCAACACTTACCGTACAGTCCGGTCTCTTCGTCTGATACGTCGCATGTAAAGTCTAGGGGTGGTGAACGTCATACCCCAGTAACTTGACAAGTCATGCCGATGTATGATCTGTTAGGATTACCTAGCACCCTATGAAAGGTTTGGAAGCATCACATGTACCAAAGATTAGATTTTTATGGTGCTAAGTAAGCATACAAAGGATCTATCCTAGAAAATTAGGGTTTCAAAACATTAACCAACATCATAAGTACCAAGACTAGGGTTTTGAGAGTACAACCTTTGTAGCTCCCTACGCTAGACTCTTTGGCCACTTGAGGGTTGGAGAACGGTTAGCTTGAAGTCTTCTAGTGTCCAAAACGATCCACCCGAAGCTCCTTTGTCCAAGCTTGCAACTTCACTTTATCAAGAGAATGAAATGAAGCTAACACTCTAAACAAGTGGGCAAGACTTGTGTGGAATGGTGTTGTGGTTCTCTTTCTCACTTCAAAATCCTATCTTGTTGAGTATTTTGCTCACTTGAAAGATCTAGAGAGCAAAAGAGCAAGGTTGAAGAAGATGATGGCTTTTTAAGAAGAAGAGAAAAGATAATCTCATGAAAGGAAAAAGAAAATATATGTATATATATTTATTTCTTCTCATCTCAAACCATGGTTAAATGATAAAGATATTATTTAATTTGAGTTAAAACATGAAAGGAAAGTTTAATCCATGGTTAAGAGTAGGTGAGCATGGTTAGGTCAAAGAAGAGTGTAGAAACAAACCATGAATTATCTTTTCCTTTTTCATTTAGTTTTAACACAAAATAGAAATAATTATCCATATAAATAACCAAGGTGTGAGTCTTATATTGCCACCATTTTCTATGTATAAACAACCATGATAGAATGATGTATGTATGCATGTGTGCATGCACATCCATATGTGCATGAACAAGAATGAATGCATACATGCATGCATACATCCAAAAAGAACAAGAAAGGATTTCTAGTGAGAAGCTAATAGTTAAATGATAAATCAACACTTGATTTATTAATCCGGCCATATCACATACGACCTAACCAAAAGCAAGTCGCCCGATTAATATACGGTATCTCATACGCGCATTTTAACCAGGTCCATACGCATATCGCATACGCGCACCACAACATTTCGCCTGGACTAGGTAACTCCTTTGTGGGACTCTAAGACTCGTCAATACGCCGGCAGTGGGTGATGATCATATCAAACACCCCCAAGCCGCAAGCGGTCAGCTAAACGTAACGGCCACCCGGGTATTGAGCGATCAGAAGAAAACAAGCGAACCTGCTACAACTCCCGTCGAGCCAACCGGCAACACTACCGTACAGTCCGGTCTCTTCGTCAGATATGCTGCATATCGAGCCTAGGGATGGTCACGTCGACCCCAATAACTCAATAAGTCGTGCCGGTGAATGGTCTATAACAGATCGAGAAACTACTGATAACACTTATCAGTAAATCTCAGCAGCCTTGGCCAGGGACTTACTGATATAACCAGTCGAGCACAGCACAGCATCAACTCCCAATACCGGGAGAGACGAAACCCCTCCTATCGCTCATCGCCTTCGTGTGTCTCGGGACTGTACCCAACGGCCACCTGTTTGCACGACTCAGTAGAGCCGTGGTAGGGTGGTAATCAAAGTACAGTGGGAGAGCACACAAGACTCTATGACGATCTCGGGTCTACAGACTAACCTGTACCAGTGTCACCTGAGAACTGCTATCCGACGATAGATATAATTCCATATAGGAGTTCTCGGTGAGTCCTTCCAGTGTACCCAGTCACCACTGAGCACCCGTATATGATCTTGATGTCAAACATCGATGAATGTGGGAACATCCATCGCCCATCATATGGGTCTAGTATCATGTACGCTAGTCTACTCTGGTATATCGATGCCCCGTCTCGATACACCTACGACTAGGGACATTTCAGGATATGCTTATAAACTACAGATGTCCCACTAGTATGATCTATATCATAATCACTGCAGTCAAGCCAATATCCTCAGGGCTTTATCAACATGTATGAATGAATAAAAGCATGATCAAATCAACATGTCAGATAAAGAAGAACCAGATAACATATTATCATGTCGAGCAAAAATGTACACTAAATATATATATATATATACACACATGTATAAATACATCCACTATCACATAATGGCCTCTAGAGCATACATATATCCAACAATCTCCCACTTGCACTAAGGCCAGTTATTGGCGTATCTCATACCCAGCATCTCAAAAAGTCGCTCATGTTGCGGCTGAGGGAGGGCCTTGGTGAGTGGATCCGCGGCGTTATTCTTTGTGTCTACTCTCTTAATCTCGATCTCGCGGCGATCTACAATCTCCCGGATCAAATGAAAGCGCCTCGGGATGTGTCTGGACCGCTGATGGGACCTGGGCTCCTTGGCTAACGCCATAGCCCCATTATTATCACAATACAATAGTATTGGATCAATAATGGTTGGAACTACTCCTAGCTCCGAGACGAACTTCCTCATCCAGACGGCTTCCTTGGCGGCATCATTCGCAGCAATGTACTCAGCTTCCATCGTAGAGTCTGCAACGGTATCCTATTTGGAACTCTTCCAACTTACCGCCCCTCCGTTGAGGGTAAATACAAACCCAGAGATAGATTTACTGTCATCCTTATCGCTCTGGAAGCTCGAATCGGTAAAGGCCTCCATTTGGAGATCTCCATTACCATACACCAAGAACAATTCTTTAGTCCTTCGCAAGTACTTAAGAATGTTCTTCATGTTGCGCCACGGCAGCGCCCCGGCCGTCTATCCGAGGCCAAAATGCGGAATCAAAAATTTTCTTGTCTTTTAAACTGGCGCTACCGCGGACAAAGAAAACCCGGATCGTAAACCATTAACCTAATGCTAGCTAACAAGAGATGGGAAGAGAAGTATACCGAGTGATCCGAGTCCTCCGGTCTTCTCGTCATCGTCCCGATCTCCCGCGGAAAGTCTTGTCTCCACATCGTCGCCTCCTTGCCGGAAGGGCACCACATCGCCTGCGTCTTTTACGGGCTCCCGCCTCAATACCGAGGCAACTCGGGTATGAAGCCGGCAACTCGACATGCTCAAGATATGCTGTAGAATGTGTAGTATAGAGGCTATGTCTCATTTGGGGTTTGTTGCCTTTGAAGATGATGGAGGAATCAAGACTAGAAAAATGGTGCTTGCATTTTTCTAGCATGAAAATGAGATCAAGAAATGAAACTCTCAAGAATGAAAACTCTCATCTTTTTCTTTCTCTCAACCATGAAAAACTTATCATCTTAGAAAAATGGTGGAGCAAAGAATATGAAGCATGAAGGGAGGTGAGTGTAGTGTAAAGCAAGTGGTGACCACATCAAAACATCCTGATAACAAAAAACTCAAATCAATTCCTAATCAACTCTAATCAACATAAATGAAAAAGGTTGATGCAAAAGGAATCTCATCATGATGCCACACAATTACAAAGGCCCCCCCTCCACAAATGTTATTTGCAAACTTGCAAATAACCTCCTCCATCGGAAAAGTTCGGCCGGGAAAGAACAAAGGAAAACCGGCCGGAACGGAATGCAAACTGGCAACTCCAGAAAACTGGTCCCGTAATAAATTATAGGAAAACCCCGATACAGTGCATACACACCCGCATCTGTATTCCGTCCGGATACAAATGCAATGAGACAAAATCTACACTGTACTAAACTAGGACCGGCCTAAGCTAAAGCCGGCTAGTAAAATTCGTTCGATCCTGATCCGTGCAATACCGCACGTATCAGATCGAACCTTGCCATATAACTATACGGCCACTAGTACAAACTGTCCGATCCTGATCCGTGCAATACCGCACGTATCTGATCGGACCTTGCCATATCTCCATACGGCCTCTACAGCGTTTCGCCCGAAAGCTTGAGTAACTGTAAGTGTGGTGGACTCTAAAGACTCGTCAATACTATGGCTGTGGATTTAACCACTAGCACGTCAGAGATATTAGCCAATACGTGACGGGCCACCAGCTATTGACCAAAAGGGACGTCGATGAGCGAACTCATCCTGACACCCTACTGAGCCTGTCAGTGACAATATCCGTACAGTCCGGTCCGTTCGTCTATGAGCATCGCATGTCGGGCCTAGGGGGTTGGTAAAAGTCAGACCCCCAAAAGCGGTACAAGTCGTGTCGGAGTGTAGCCCAGAACACCCTGAGATACTACTGGAATACCTACCAGTAAATCTCCTGCCTCGGCCGAGGGCTTTGTGTAATGGCTCTCCTAGACACAGCGCGACCTCACCCCCAATACCGGGAGAGACGAACCCCTGCAGATCCGCTCACTGCCTCCATGTGGCTCGGGACTGTACCCAACTAAAACCTGTTTGCACGACTCCTTTGAGCCATGGTAGGGTAGTAATCAAAGTACAGTGGGAACTCACACGAGACAAATGACGATCCCCAGGTCGATGAACTAACCTGTACACATGTCACCAGGGAACTGCTATATGACGTCTGGTATAATCCCAACTGGCAGGTTCCCGGCGAGTCTTGTCCGGTGTACTCATAACCCAATGAGCACCTGTATACATCTTAGGTGAACCAACTGACACCAGTGGCTTGTGAGACCGGCCACCGCCCCTCGTCGGGGTCTCGACTGTATACACTAGTCTACTCTGGAGAATCGATGCCCTGTCTCGAAACTCCCACGACTAGGGACCTTTTAAGGATGTGCTTATAGACCACCAGCTCTCACGTATATGATCGCCATCATACTGCCGGCAGTCAAGCAAGAATCCTAGGGGCTCTATCAACGTGTAATAGCGACATGCCAGGTCACCTAAAGCAGTACACGATGATAAAGATAAACCAGATAGCATACTATCATCTCGAGTAAGACTGTCCTACCGGGATAGGTCCTCCCTCAATCATTGCAATCACGTGCCTGTGATCCAATAATTGACTCTGAGGGCACTATCTCCAATAATCTCCCACTTGCACTCAAGGCTAATTATTGCGATGTCGCATACTCACAGCCCGTGTGATACCGAACACCCAACTCCTCTACTGGTCAGTCTCACAAAGCTCGTTTGCGAAACTATTGCGTTCGAGGAATAGCCTCAGTGAGTGGATCCGCTGCGACGTTTCTTTCTATGTCTCTCTATATCTCAAGTTCGCAGAGAAAGCCATCTCCCGAAATGAGCAATACATGTCTTAGAATGTCTGGATGTCTGATGGGACTTAGCTCATAAATGAACTCCAAATCCAAACTTCTTAGACTGTATCGTCAACTGAACTTAATCAGTATCCTGCGCCATGCCACCCTCAGTATTGCCTTGGACCACCTGTCCAAAATACTGCCCCTCGTCAGAAGGAAAACTATAACTCTGACAACTTCCTTGTCGTCCATGTCACCTTGGAAGCCTGGAATGATAACTGTCTCCCAAATGAGGCTGTCGTTATCATATCCCTAGAACATCCACTTATGCTCTAAAACTGCTTCCGACTGTTTCTCCAAGATTTAATCAATGTCAACTTATTGCATCTAGTGCAAGAACAACATCTGGTGTGGTACTTGACATCTCATGATTGACTCAATTGCCTAAGCAAGTGATCTGCCAATCATGCACATCCCTCCCCCCTTTAGTCTGTAAGACACCTTCAGAGAGGGTGACTCCATTACCTGCAGGTACACTACCATGCTAGGAGTCGTCCATTCTAAATACTCTTAGAATGTTGTCAAAGTACCCAGATTGGGAAACCACCCAAATCTAGATCTAAAACCATAGATCTAGTAGCCAGAATGTCTGATATAATATCCAAGTCCTGTGTGGAGAAACTACTGTGTGACAACCAAAGAATAACCGATCGTAGTATAGGAGTTTCTTTTCCTACTCTGTGTATGTCATCCAAATACCAGGATATCACACCCTACTACCTTCTCAACAGATCCATCCCCTATTCTGATGACGTCAAACCTATGACTGTCATGTCAGAAATAGATGATCTATCTCCGCTACATCTGTTTTAGTCTATAAGTAGACATAAGCTACCTGTCCACCAATGCTTCCGCTGCTCCCACTGACTACGACAACCCTCTGGCAGAGTCATATACACGTACACTTCTGAAGCTAGTTCAGAACGACGCTATACTCATCTTCCTGCCGGGTCTCGCGGCCTGGAACAACAGCAATGGCAAGTGTGGGTAAACAAGAACTTCCCTGTCACCGTCCTTGAGGCTACCGGAGTACCTCTCGGGTGCCTGAAGTTACCCACCGTATCTGCGGAGTGGCCAATGGAATGTCAAACCAGATTGAATCTTTAGGTTCCCTATCAAATCTTCAGTAATCGTTTGCGGTTCTGGAATCACTTCCAGTTCTACCATACTCCCACTACTGTTTTCTGAAAATCCATTTCTTTAAAAAATGTGGCAGGTCAAGAACAATATCTCTATTGATCTTCCAGATGGTAGAAAGTCAACCCTCGTCATAGCCTGGGTCAACCCGCAAACAGCCATTACAGAAACGTGCCTTGAGTTGTCCAGTGTCTGGTTTTAAGCATAAGCCGGACAACTCCCCGTACCTTAACATCGTTAAGATATGAACTGTTCTATATCCAATATAGAACCAGAGGCACTGATTCAATTGAACCAGATTCAAATCATGCAGCTATCTCCAGTGCATGTAAACTAAATGGAAGGAGGCCGATCAGCGTTACTCAACTTAGGAATGCTTCCAATTATGAGTAACCTGAAAGAGAAGCTAGTTCTCTTAATCATTACTATCAACTGAATACCATATACAAGTATCTACATCTTCGATCACTTTGAAGAATCCCAATACTTGCAATACCTGGTTCTCTACTTTATTCAAATACCTATAATTTCTCAAAATTCGGACCCTGTGTTTCCACGAAACACCTGTCTAAAAACTAGAGAAGTCATAAGTAAACCGAATATAGTACGAGGACCAACCCCTCTGTCCTGATGGACCCTGGACAACATACAATACTCTGTATAAGTCCCTTGAGTCTGATAACTCATTCACTGTGTGTTGTAGGTTGAAAACTGTACTTATGGTTAAGAAGAATTACACCGCTGTTTAATGCTCCTTACCTAACCATCCACTGATATAGGTAAATGCCATCGACATAACTTCAAAAGGTATATCTCACTCTATAAAAATAGACGTACAGATATATCAATTTGAAATTGGTGTATAACCGCGGATATTCAAAACCAAATATTTGCCGTCCGGCAAACAACCCAGGTGACTTCCTCAAATATCACCGATTACAACGAATCCCGATATAATGAGGATGATCATCCAATTTCCAATAACTTACTCCCACTCATCATCTGTAAAACCATACAGATGTGAGAATCATACCTGGTAAATACATACCCTGGAGTAAGTGTCTAATCGGGAAATCAGTTTTCCATCAACAGTACACAGTGAAACTGAAACATTGAAATGTTTCGATGGGGTATCCTGGTATTCCTAGTAATGCCTCTACCATTATCCAGATTCACAACTATAACCGTATAATTCTTTGCCACCTCTCCAAATCCCTATATATGTCTTTAGTCATTACCTTCTGCACACCCCTTAGGCCAAATGGTTTTCTTCCTTCCCTGCCGTTCGGCACCAGCCTATGGTTTGGAAGAAGACTATCCAATAAGCATAATGGGTGTACTGTCCTAATCCTAGGAGCACTCGCAAAGCGAGAGAAGGTGAAGATAAAAGACAACCGAATAAACCTTATTCCTATTTCTCCTGAACCAGAATCCATCCCCGAACTGGAACAAGTTCCTTTCGAGTTCGTATATAACCATACGATGGAGTATCCAAATAAACTGTGGATCTTCGTATTGATACGGAGTGTCCTGGAGAAATACAAAGGTGATTTAGGATTGGCGAAGAAATACTTGGTTCGGTCGTGAATAGCAGTCGCAATTTACTTTGCCCTCTTACTAATCCCTTGCTTTGTCTTAACCTAATACCTTCTGCACACCATCGTTATGCTAATTGGTTTTCTTCGTTCCCCACCGTTCGGCACCAGCCTAAGGTTTGGAAGAAGACTATCCAATTTGCGTAATAGGTGTACTATCTCCTAAACCAAGGAGTACTCGCAATGAGAGAAGGTAAAAAGAAAAGACAACTGAATAATCCTATTCGTTTTCTCCAGAACCAGAAACCATCCTCGAAGTCCTTCGAGTTCGTATATAACCATACGATGGTTTTGTCCAATGGAAGTGGACGTTCGCAGTAATGCGGGGTGTCCTGGAGAAAAGGGTAAAAGTAGGAGTGGCAATGAGGTCTGCAACTCTGACAATCCAAAAGCCAGTGTTAAGAAGGTTCGGTCAACTTGGTCACTGAGTCATAGTCTAGGGTCGGGTCATTGGTCGCTGCCAAAGAGAGAGAGAAAAGAAACACTCAGCGTGCACTCTAACCTAGATCAGAATGGTTACCACTTTATCTAATCAGGAAACCTCCCACTGTAACCTCAAATTCTTCTCCAAACCCGAAAGAAGAATTAGTCGGGATCACCCGAGGAGTAGACCAACTCATCAGTGGGAATCGGGATCCAACTATCATCGCATGATAACTTGACGGAATCCACTCAAGTCACCACACTCCAGAAGGTATGCGCATGCCTGGCAAGTTTCAGTTCTTTTGAAACTCCCGATGTGATTTTTACCCCTAGGACCCAAGTGACCTTGACGAATAATCAACAAATCAAAAGGTCCTAGTCAAGTTCAGCCCGTCATTATCTTGATTGCGTTAAACCCACCCGCACGACCCTTGACGAATAATCAACAAAGTCGTACGACTGTCCTAACCAATCCACATATCCATGCGACAGAATAGCACAACAAAGCTACCGCACACTACGCCTCGGCGAATAGCAACGACAAACACAGCGCGAATACTAAGCAATACTAATCTGAAATGACGGAGGGCTACGACTGGTTTTTGGCGAAAAACCTTTAACGTAATGAACTTGATATCGTTGAAGGAACCGGATAACTTTTTATAAAAATATAGTGACGAAAACCTATGCTAAAGAGGTCACTCCCGGTGAAGGGATCTCGGCTCTTTCCCCGTAAAATGAGGTGCAGGATATTCCAACTGAATACCACGATGCACAGCAAAAGTAATCGGCTATAGTGAAGTTAATGCCCTGACGCAAACTTCTGTCTAAGGGGTCACTCCCGGTGAAGGGATCTCGGCCCTTGCCTCGTCGACTGAGGAGCAGGATATTCCAACTGAATATCACGATGCAAAACAAAAGTAAACGTCCTTGCAATAACAGCTTTTTGAAAAATGTTCCAACAACATCAGAATAGGTTTGTTTAGCTTGCATTGATCTGAATCAATGCAGTCCCATCAATGGATCACACCACAAAAAACGAAAATATACTGATGTCCGTATATGCCATCCGCATTCGCCACTGGGTCCCGTCATTACCCGTTAGGTTAGCTAACTAACGACAGAGCGGGGACTGGACTAGCGCGGATGTAAAACATATACAACATCTACTAATATATATACCAATATATAATTTTCGCTCAAGGCGTGATAAAATGCAACATCACAGAAATGTACAGCATCACAGAACAATACAGATATCTGGGATCCCGCTGCTGAAACCCGACGTTCCCCTGGTCATGTGGATAGCCTGTGCAATGAAATCCTAGACCCCTACGGGCGCGGCAAGTCACCCGCCAAGACCTGAAGCGAGGCAGTCCCCTCCAGCACCGTGAATGGACCACCCAGCACTTCACGGAATCCGGTAACTTGGGCACCCCTCCTGGGTCAACCTGTACCCCCTACGAGTGCGGCGAATAGCCCGCCAATCCTAGAGTGAAGCCCCCTCCGTCTCAATGCCATGAGATGCGGGCCCGTTGCCCTTTAGAACCCGGCTATCCGTGCACCCCTCCGCGGGGTAATCCTAGTACAGAAAGTAAAATATACATACACCGGGTACATCGACCGTAACCAGGTCGTGCCCCAAAAGAATAATACAAACAGGCAGTGACGGCAGTCCACATGTCGGACGCTCGCCCCGCAATATCAAATGTACATAATACAACAAAACAGTACTCGCATTGCATCCAGGCTATCCCCCACGACCGATCCGCAACAACACAGCATAAACATAGAACATCAACGTGAAAGTCACGTTCGCAAATCCGTCTAACCGGGCTATAGCAGTTAGACAGGATTTACCGATCAAGTGACATTCACGGTCGCAGATATAATGTAAATACTGTGAAATAATGTGTTTAAAATATCCGATCGATCAAACAATTAACAAGTGGGCCCCCAAGCAATACTGTAGCAGTCACAGAAAATCTGGGCCCAAATTTAATATCCCAAAACCCCCAAAATCAGCCTACAAGCCCACTGTAAAAATTGGACACAGTGAGGACAGAAAAGTGCGGCGGAACCGCGGCCCAAGGGGGGATTTGGCCGCGGTTCCACGCTTGAGGTGTCGACTGATTTTGTCGAATTTTTACAGAAGTCTTAGAATTTCTTGTACATCAGTTTTCTACAACCTGAAAAACTTTTTGAGGAAGAAAAAATTCAACAGAAAACTGATGTGAGCAAAAGTGAGGTTTTTGGAATTTTGGTCGATCGGATAAGCAAAACGCATTAGAACAAGCTAGGCAAGGTTAATGGCGTGGCTCTGATACCATGTTGCGCCACGGCAGCGCCCCGGCCGTCTATCCGAGGCCAAAATGCGGAATCAAAAATTTTCTTGTCTTTTAAACTGGCGCTACCGCGGACAAAGAAAACCCGGATCGTAAACCATTAACCTAATGCTAGCTAACAAGAGATGGGAAGAGAAGTATACCGAGTGATCCGAGTCCTCCGGTCTTCTCGTAATCGTCCCGATCTCCCGCGGAAAGTCTTGTCTCCACATCGTCGCCTCCTTGCCGGAAGGGCACCACATCGCCTGCGTCTTTTACGGGCTCCCGCCTCAATACCGAGGCAACTCGGGTATGAAGCCGGCAACTCGACATGCTCAAGATATGCTGTAGAATGTGTAGTATAGAGGCTATGTCTCATTTGGGGTTTGTTGCCTTTGAAGATGATGGAGGAATCAAGACTAGAAAAATGGTGCTTGCATTTTTCTAGCATGAAAATGAGATCAAGAAATGAAACTCTCAAGAATGAAAACTCTCATCTTTTTCTTTCTCTCAACCATGAAAAACTTATCATCTTAGAAAAATGGTGGAGCAAAGAATATGAAGCATGAAGGGAGGTGAGTGTAGTGTAAAGCAAGTGGTGACCACATCAAAACATCATGATAACAAAAAACTCAAATCAATTCCTAATCAACTCTAATCAACATAAATGAAAAAGGTTGATGCAAAAGGAATCTCATCATGATGCCACACAATTACAAAGGTCCCCCCTCCACAAATGTTATTTGCAAACTTGCAAATAACCCCCTCCATCGGAAAAGTCCGGCCGGGAAAGAACAAAGGAAAACCGGCCGGAACGGAATGCAAACTGGCAACTCCAGAAAACTGGTCCCGTAATAAATTACAGGAAAACCCCGATACAGTGCATACACACCCGCATCTGTATTCCGTCCGGATACAAATGCAATGAGACAAAATCTACACTGTACTAAATTAGGACCGGCCTAAGCTAAAGCCGGCTAGTAAAATTCGTTCGATCCTGATCCGTGCAATACCGCACGTATCAGATCGAACCTTGCCATATAACTATACGGCCACTAGTACAAACTGTCCGATCCTGATCCGTGCAATACCGCACGTATCTGATCGGACCCTGCCATATCTCCATACGGCCTCTACAGCGTTTCGCCCGAAAGCTTGAGTAACTGTAAGTGTGGTGGACTCTAAAGACTCGTCAATACTATGGCTGTGGATTTAACCACTAGCACGTCAGAGGTATTAGCCATTACGTGACGGGCCACCAGCTATTGACCAAAAGGGACGTCGATGAGCGAACTCATCCTGACACCCTACTGAGCCTGTCAGTGACAATATCCATACAGTCCGGTCCGTTCGTCTATGAGCATCGCATGTCGGGCCTAGGGGGTTGGTAAAAGTCAGACCCCCAAAAGCGGTACAAGTCGTGTCGGAGTGTAGCCCAGAACACCCTGAGATACTACTGGAATACCTACCAGTAAATCTCCTGCCTCGGCCGAGGGCTTTGTGTAATGGCTCTCCTAGACACGGCGCGACCTCACCCCCAATACCGGGAGAGACGAACCCCTGCAGATCCGCTCACTGCCTCCATGTGGCTCGGGACTGTACCCAACTAAAACCTGTTTGCACGACTCCTTTGAGCCGTGGTAGGGTAGTAATCAAAGTACAGTGGGAACTCACACGAGACAAATGACGATCCCCGGGTCGATGAACTAACCTGTACACATGTCACCAGGGAACTGCTATCTGACGTCTGGTATAATCCCAACTGGCAGGTTCCCGGCGAGTCCTGTCCGGTGTACTCATAACCCAATGAGCACCTGTATACATCTTAGGTGAACCAACTGACACCAGTGGCTTGTAAGACCGGCCACCGCCCCTCGTCGGGGTCTCGACTGTATACACTAGTCTACTCTGGAGAATCGATGCCCTGTCTCGAAACTCCCACGACTAGGGACCTTTTAAGGATGTGCTTATAGACCACCAGCTCTCACGTATATGATCGCCATCATACTGCCGGCAGTCAAGCAAGAATCCTAGGGGCTCTATCAACGTGTAATAGCGACATGCCAGGTCACCTAAAGCAGTACACGATGATAAAGATAAACCAGATAGCATACTATCATCTCGAGTAAGACTGTCCTACCGGGATAGGTCCTCCCTCAATCATTGCAATCACGTGCCTGTGATCCAATAATTGACTCTGAGGGCACTATCTCCAACACTTCACAACTATCCAGTGATTCTCTCCTGGGTTGGATTGATACATGCTTACAACACTAAGTGCGTAAGCTACATCTGGGCGTGTACATAACATCGCATACATTATAGATCCTACTGCCGAAGCATAGGGTATAATGCTCATGCGAGCTCTCTCTTCATCGGTCTTTGGACAAGAATCCTTGGAGAGAGTGACTCCATGGCAAGCGGGCAAGGCACCCCGCTTGGAGTCTTCCATACTAAACCTTTTTAGGATGGTGTTGATGTACCTGGTTTGGGACAATCCCAATAACTTTTTGGATCTATCCCTATAGATCCTTATGCCCAGGATGTATGTGGCATCACCCAGGTCCTTCATGGAGAACCTTAGTGATAAGAAAGATTTGACCGACTGTAGCATAGGAATATCATTTCCTATTAGAAGAATGCCGTCCACGTACAATACGAGGAATGTGACAGCTCTCCCTACAGCCTTCTTATAAACACAAGGTTCATCTGGATTTTTGATGAAATCAAACTCTTTGATGACATCATCGAAACAGATGTTCCAACTCCGTGATGCCTTCTTTAACCCATATATGGATTTAAGCAATCTACATGCTTTCCCGATGCTCCCACTGTCAATGAAGACCTCTGGCTGATCCATATAAACGCATTCTTCTAAATCTCCATTTAGAAATGCCGTTTTAACGTCCATCTGCTAGATTTCATAGTAATAGGGAGTAGCAATAGCAAGTAGGATCCGAATGGATTTAAGCATGGCTACGGGCGAAAAATTCTCGTCATAGTCCAAACCTGGTCTTTGACGAAAACCCTTCGCCACAAGTCTTGCCTTGTAGGTCTCTACCTGCCCATCTACACCAATCTTTCTTTTAAAGATCCATTTGCATCCCACAGGTTTTACCCCAGGGGGTACAACGTCCAAAGTCCAAACTTTGTTGGTGTACATAGACTCCATTTCGGATCTCATGGCATCCAGCCACTTCATAGAGTCACCACTCGTGATAGCTTACTGAAAACTGGTAGGATCATCATCCTCCATGATGCAGTCTTCTCTGTCACCATCAATGAGGAAACCGTAGTACCTCTCCGGTGGGCGAGAAGTCCCACCAGACCTACGGAGTGGCCGAGGTTCCTCAGTTTCTATTGCAACAGCCGGTTCAACCAAGTCGTCATTTGTAGTTTGTGTATCTAGAACCTCTTCTAGATCCACCACATTGCCATCATCTTTATCTGTGAAAAAATCTTTTTCCAAGAATGTGGCATGCTGAGAAACAAACACCTTTTGTTTCTCCTTGTGGTAGAATAGATATCCATATGAGTTCTTTGGATATCCCACAAAGTTACACATGACTGACCGTGTCTCGAGTTTGTCCGGATTCTGCTTTTTAACATAGGCCGGGCAACCCCAAATCTTAATTCTCTTAAGAGATGGTCTCTTCTCATGCCATATCTCATATGGCGTGGTAGACACGGTTTTGGTTGGAACCCTGTTCAAAAGAAACGCTGCAGTTTCCAGTGCATGCCTCCAAAATGAGACAGGTAACTCAGCATCACTCATCATGGAACGGACCATATCTAATAGGGTCCTATTCCGTCGTTCAGACACACCGTTGTGCTGTGGTGTGTAAGGAGGAGTGAGTTGAGAGAGAATCCCATTCTCTTTTAGGAAGTTTGCAAATTCTGTACTGAGGTACTCCCCACCTCGATCTGATCGAAGCATCTTGATACTCAAGCAGGTTTGTTTTTCTACTTCTTGTTTATATTCAATGAATTTCTCGAAAGCTTCGGACTTGTGCTTTAATAAAAATACATGACCGAATCTTGAGAAATCGTCAGTGAACGTAATGAAGTATGAAAAAACGCCTCTAACCTGTGTAGACATTGGCCCGCATACATCACTATGTATGAGGCCTAGGAGCTCAGTAGCTCTTTCTCCGTGTCCGGTAAACGGAGTTTTGGTCATTTTACCCTTGATACAAGATTGGCAAGTTGCATAAGATTTATATTCAAAAGGGTTTAAATATCCATCTTTGTGTAACTTGTTTAGTCTTGTTTTGTTAATATGACCAAGTGTACAGTGCCAAAGAAAAGCTTCATTTATTTCTGAAAGTTTTCTTTTCTTAGTGTGTTGTATACTGAAAACTGTGTGTTGATTTAGGACGTATATCTCGTTATTAAGTGTACCATACCCAACCAACATTTGATTTAGGTGAATGTTCATAACATTGTGATCAGTCGAAAATACTGCATATTTTAACCAGCAATTTCCTTGTCATCTGCATATATATAGGAGAGTACGGTATTCATAATTCACATATTAGCTAATTGGTCGCAAAATATCAAATTACATGTATTCGACCTTTAAACCGGAAATTCTAGGGAAATTAACCGCATTGCATTACATAGCATATTTTCTATATCTTGCAACCCCTATTTTGAAGTCTATGCAGGAAAAGAGATACTTGCTCGATCAATTCATTGCTCGACCATTACAATTGCTCGTAAACTCATTGAAAGCAAATCTGGTATCAACATAGAAGGGCTACTGCAATTCTAAACATCAAAGAATAACCCAAACAGTAGTACCAAGCCACAGCAGAAAGCACAGTTCCCGAGGCCACCAAGGCGCGGCGGAAGCGCGGCCCAAGGCTACCTCACGCGGCGGATCCGCGGCTGGACCAATGACTTAGCTCCTCAAACTTCATCAAAACTCCTGTTTCAGTGCCCTCAGATCATAAATGCATACAAAAGTCCAGAAGAGTCCAGACACTTCCACCAGATCATCAAATTCCCAAACTACCCTAATACTTCTAGAACTTTCCTAAACCCTTGCTTAAACCCTAAGCTAAACCCCAACAACTTGTCAACAAACTTTGGGAGGGAAAGTCTAATTCAAACCTAGACCTAGTTCTATAAATAGGACCCTAGGCTCTCTCATATCTTGATCACACAATATATGAAACCCTAGAGAGAGAAAGATTCAACCCATTTTTAGTTTAGCCATTCTCTTTCTCCATCTTCTTCTTCCTCAAGATTAGTGAGAAATCTTGTAGGAAACCCTAACCCTAATTCCACTCCAAATCCAACATCTTGAGTACCAAATCAAGCGAGAAATCTTCAACCTTTTAGGAGCCGAGCCGGTCTTCAATCGGGCAAGTGATCCAAGCCGATCCGCGATCCACGGAGACGAGCGAAGCCAAGTCAACGATCAAGTTCCTCCTCTTGTAGTTCTTGAGTGATTGTAACGGAATTGTTGATATAAATAAAAGGTGAAATTCGTTAATCTTGCTTTCTTTTAAAAATTCCGCATCATGTTATCTTTACTGTTCTTGAATATTGTCTATGTGGTGATGCGCGAGTAAAACTCCGCTCGTTAAGGAGTCGAGAAGATCTTTAGTATGATGATGTAGCAAATTTGTAATCAATTCTTGAATCCCACGAGATTGTAAACCCTAGCAAGATTCAAGAATCGACAACCCAATTCGATGCGATGCTTTCTTGATCAACATCGCTCGAGATTGGGGTGATCCGATCGATTCTTGAAATTACTAGAGGCTAGAATATAAATGGTATCCTCGAAAGAGCAAGGGTTAAGAGATGAAACTTTAATTTCATCAAGAAAACCCTAATTCTCGTCGATAACCATTGATCTAGCATCAATTCTTCGAAGGACAAGAATATGAAATATTGTAGACTACAACACATATAAAGATCCTATCGATTCCTACGAGCCTCTTTATCAGTTTGGATTGTCGTTTGGAAAATTCCATTGAAACCGATTCTTGTTGTTTATAGTTCTTGATTCTTTAGAAAAGATTAGTGACACACGAATACAAATCAATCAATTGAATCGTGTTTTCTCTTATTGTTGCTTAACATTTCATTTCAAACAAATAAAGGTACAAACGAATCTCGAGATCCCTGAGGACGATCCGCACTCATTCATTAACTTCAATTGACACCGTTGTTTGATTGCGGTCAAATATTTTTTGGTTGTGATTTCTTTACTATTTCATTCGATTTATTACAATCACGAAAATAATCAAGATCAAAATGGCGCCGTTGCCGGGGATCGCGCGCTAATTCGTTACATTTTATAGTTTGAAGTGAAAGAATTATTACGTTTCATTTCTTGAAATCAAAATTCGTACAAACTCTTATACGTGTGTTGTGAATTGATTGCAAGGTGATCTGGAGCATTCTGAGCTGTGGAAAAATTATTTGGGATATACCAGAGAGCTGGAGATAGGAACAGGAAGCAGCTGAAGGAAATTGGTACAGTGAACCCACTGTTGGACCGCGGAAGCGCGGCCTGAGCCCTGTATTCGCGGCGGAAGCGCCGCAGTGTAGGGGGTTCTCTGGAAAAATTTTCTTCAGGTGATTTCTCTCTCTCTCCTCTCTCCCTTTTTAGCTCCAACTAATCCTTTCTGCAGGATTCTTTGCAAACAATAGCTGCGCCGCAAAAGCAAATTAAAATTGTGCGTGATTTTGTTTTCTTGGTTGTTTTGCATTGCTAATACGGAAAATTAAGGGGCACGGCCAAATCCAAATTAGGTGGGGATTTCATTACCCTTCCTAGGCCCCGAAAACCACCAAACTTGCATCCGCATTTACCCCCATTAACTAAAAGAAATCTAGAGATGACTCTAAGGACTGTCGCGTTCATTTAGGACAAGAGAGGGCCGTGGGTAATTCATTGCTTATCCGCGTTTTTCTGTGGTGCCTAAGGCGAGTGTGTCTAAGGCTAGTGGTTATTAATTAGGTCCACTGTAGTGGTGGTTCCTTCCCACTTACCTGGCACTCATCCGGCCACAGGGGACAAAGAGGCAGTGAAGGATTGATCCCGCGACTTGTCTTTTGGCAGTTAGGAGCGGTCTAGAGCCGGACCTAGGTGACCATTAGATTCTAGGGTTTGTGTTGCTGCATTTGGTTGTCGCATCATTTTTTTCAAAATCCGTCCCTTTTCAAAAGCAAACACCGCATTCATTTTACCCCTAATTATAAGCCAACGCTGCCACTTGTACTAACCCTTTTTAGTACAAGATAGGCTGGACACGGGATTCTAGTGCCCGTTTAGTCCGCGTACCTTTTATCGACTCCGAAGTCGATAATTCTCCATTTACCTTTTCTTTACCTACTACCACACCCACACCGATGGATCCGAATCCATCAAACTTCTTTAACCCCAATCTGCCACCGTCCGTTGGTGCGCAGAATCCTCCACACATTTCTCTTCAGGAAAGATGTTATCCACTTAGAGGTCCACTTTCGACCTGCTTATCCACACCACCAGCGAACGGGGATAACTTTGAAATAAAGCCCCAGTATATCAACCTTCTACCTAAGTATCACGGACTCGAGACCGAGGACGCTTACGTTTTCATTACCAAATTTGAAAACGTATGCGCTATGATGGGTACGTCTCAACTTTCTGTGGATGCGATGCGTCTACGACTTCTTCCTTTTACCTTGTGCGATATAGCCGAGAAGTGGCTATATAACACCACCGCACATTCCATCACTAATTGGGAAGAATTCGTCGCAGCATTCCTAAAGAAATTTTACCCAGTCCAACGAACGGCTCGAATTCGTAGTGAATTGAACCAATTTGCCCAGCTCCCTACCGAACCATTTTCAAAGTACTTTGAACGTTTCAAGGATTTAATGGTTCAATGTCCTCATCACGGCATCCCGAGATGGGAGTTGTGCCGAATCATCTATGAGGGCAGTAACCCTAGCACGAAACAAAGCCTTGAGAATATGTGTCAGGGTACATTTATGACTAAAGACGATGGGGAAGCCTGGCGATACTTAGAAGAATTCGCTGAAAAATCACTGATTTGGGAGAGTGGAACCCAACCATTGAATAGGGGTGGCGTACACCAAGTAGATGTGTCCATAGGTGTTCGAGCAGAAATGGCAGCAATGCAAAAGAAGCTCGACGCTATGGAACACAAATTTGCAGCAGCCTCCCTAAACCCGGTATCACTCCCCAAAACTATTTGTGGGTGCTGTTCTGATCCGTCACACTTAACGGAAGAATGTCCTTTAAACTCGGCGTTTCAAGGTCACGAGCATTCTAATGCCGCATTTCAACGACCTCGAAACGATCCATATTCTTCCACGTACAATCAGGGTTGGAGGAACCACCCGAATTTTGCTTGGAACCAAAATCAATCTCAAAACACGGTTCCAAACACAAATAACTTTCAAAGGGCTCTTCCTCCACCACAACAGCAACCCCTTCAACTCACTCAGCACCCCTACCAGTCACAAAATTTCCAAAATCAGGGCAACACTCATGCACAGTCTAATCCTATGCAGTCCTGTTCTGACGATTTCTCTCAATTTACTCAAACCATGAAATCACTTTTATCCAATTTCATGGAGGTTTCAACTGAGGTTAGATCTTCCGTCAATGAGATAAAGAAAAACTCAGCGTCACAAGCTGAGAGTATTAGAACGATGGAAGCTGAAATCGCACGCCTCAAAGCTGAAATGAGTGCGAGAGAAAAAGGGAAACTTCCCTCTCAACCCCTACAGAATCCTGGGCATTACAATGTAAATGCCATTACCACGTTGAGATCGGGAAGAGTGCTGAATAATAATGTCGGGGAAGATATTGATAATACTGAAAATCATGTCAAAACCCCGGCTGAGACCTTTCCACATACACACACTTCTCCTTCTGATCCTTCTTCTTCTACCAAACCACCTTCGCACGAGCCTATTCTCCAGTTCCCTTTAGGCTCAACACCTTCACCCAACCCTTATAGTTCTCCACAGACGGTCCCCACACCTCTTTTGGGATCTCGTCTACCCCCCTTTCCTTCTCCTATGATGGACCCCGCGCTTATTGCGAAAGCACCTTACCCGAACCGGTTAAGGGCTAACAGAACGAGTCCTCATATGGAGAAAATTTTAGAAATGTTCAAACAGGTTAACATCAATATCCCTCTCCTAAATGCGATTCAACAAGTCCCCGCTTATGCGAAAATTCTAAAGGACTTGTGCACTAGGAAGAGGAAGACTCAGGTGCCAAAGAAGATCTTTATGGCTAATAATATCAGCACTGCTTTTATTCCCCAGCTACCAAAGAAACGAAAGGACCCAGGATGTCCTACAATATCGATTTCGATTGGGGGTAAAAACATAAATCGTGCTCTTTTAGACCTTGGCGCGAGTGTTAACCTGTTACCTTATTCTGTCTATGAGCAACTAGGAATTGGAGAGCTGAAACCTGCTCATTGTACTCTCCAGATGGCGGACCGATCTATCACCAAACCAAGGGGTGAATTAGAGGATGTGTTAATAAAGGTCGGGGAATTTGTTTTCCCTGTAGACTTCATTGTGCTCGACACACATCCTGTAGCAAACCCCCGGGGCCAAATTCCGGTGATTTTAGGTCGTCCTTTCCTTGCCACTTCCAACGCTGTTATAAACTGTAGAAATGGTTCAATGAATTTATCATTTGGAAATATGACCATTGAACTAAATATCTACAGAGTTGGGAGTCAGCCATCAGAACCTAGTGCTCATATTTTAGATGTGTGTTCTGTCCATGAGATCGCTCCCGATAGTTGTGGAGCCGAGGAACTTTGCTTTAATGATCTCGATGACATTAGCACATCTCTGCTTGATCTTACACTTAGTGAGGACACTACACTTACACTTGAGTCCTGCACTTCTGACTTTTCTCCACCCGAGTCTGTATCTTTCACAGGCTCTGAGCTTCTTTGTAAATCCAAAAATCATTCTATGATCCTTCCTTCGATCATTTCTCCGCCTGAATTAGATCTCAAGGTCTTACCTTCTCACCTAAAATATGCATATCTTGGTGAGAACAAGACTTTACCGGTTATAATTTCCACTTCTCTTGCATCAGAGCAAGAGAATGCACTTTTATCGGTATTAAGATCTAATAAAGAGGCATTTGGTTGGAGCATGGCGGACATCAAAGGGATCAGTCCCTTGATTGTTGAACATCATATACATGTGATGGATGATGCCAGACCGACCCGAGAACCACAGAGACGGTTAAATCCCGTCATGAAGGAAGCTGTCATGAAAGAGATCGTCAAATGCTTAGATAGTGGTATTATATACCCGATCTCCGATAGCCAGTGGGTAAGTCCTATACACGTCGTTCCTAAGAAATCTGGCATCACAGTCATCACAAATGAAGCGAATGAGTTGATTCAAACACGCGCCCAAACTGGGTGGCGTGTATGCATCGATTATAGAAAACTCAACGCTGCTACGAGGAAAGATCATTTTCCTTTACCATTTATTGATCAAATGCTGGAACGCTTAGCGGGACGACAATACTATTGTTTCATGGACGGTTACTCAGGCTACAATCAGGTCCCCATCGCCAAAAAGGATCAAGATAAAACCACTTTTACTTGTCCTTTTGGTACCTTTGCTTACAGTCGCATGCCCTTCGGGCTATGCAATGCTCCCGCTACCTTTCAGCGGTGTATGATGGGGATATTCTCTGATATGGTAGAGAATTTCCTGGAGATCTTTATGGACGACTTTTCGATTTTTGGAGACTCTTTTTCTGAATGCCTAGCGAATCTGGACGCTGTTCTTACTCGATGCAAAGAGAAGAACTTGACTTTAAACTGGGAAAAATGCCACTTTATGGTCCAAGAAGGAATAGTCCTTGGACATGTCATTTCACAGAAGGGCATTGAGGTTGACAGAGCTAAAGTAGATGTCATTCAAAACCTCCCTCATCCCAAAAGCGTCAAAGATATTCGCTCTTTCCTTGGCCATGCTGGCTTTTATAGGAGATTTATAAAGGACTTTAGCAAAATTGCTAGACCTTTAACACTACTCCTGGCCAAGGATACTACCTTCCACTTTGACTCGGATTGCGAGACAGCTTTCGACTCACTTAAACAATCACTCACTTCAGCCCCCGTTTTATCATCACCAAACTGGGACTACCCTTTTGAGCTGATGTGTGACGCATCTGATTTTGCAGTAGGTGCTGTCCTTGGACAACACATTGAAAAGATGCCACATGTGATTTACTATGCTAGTAAGACCTTGAATGATGCGCAAATCAATTATACAACCACAGAGAAAGAACTATTAGCGGTTGTATTCGCATTAGAGAAATTCAGGCCTTACTTAATCGGCTCACCTATTGTTGTATATACTGATCATTCCGCTTTAAAACATCTGTTGGCGAAGAAAGATGCCAAAGGTCGACTAATACGTTGGATCCTTCTTTTACAAGAATTCGATCTTGTTATCAAAGATAAGAAAGGATGTGAAAACGTAGTAGCTGACCACCTTTCACGCATCGTTTCTTCCCCTGTGACCCTGCCGATCAATGACTCATTCCCTGACGAACAACTCTTGAGCGTATCCTCTGAACCATGGTTCAGGGATATTGTGAACTATCATGCCACGGGACTTATACCGAGCGATTGGTCAAAACAGGACAAATATCGTTTTCTTTCCCAAGTAAAACACTATTACTGGGACGAGCCTTATTTGTTTAAATATTGTCCTGATCAGATCATTCGCCGGTGCGTCCCGAATGAAGAGTTCAAGAGTATTCTTTCATTTTGTCATGATCAGGCCTGTGGGGGTCACTTTGGTCCAAGAAAAACAGCGGAAAAGGTTTTGCAATCTGGATTTTATTGGCCGACCTTATTCAAGGACGCATTTGAACATTGCAAAACCTGCACACAATGTCAGTATACGGGTAGAATATCCCAAAGGAATGAAATGCCTCAGCAACCCATTCTGGTTGTTGAAATGTTTGATGTTTGGGGCATAGATTTCATGGGTCCTTTTCCCAACTCCTTTGGGAATCTGTACATATTGCTGGCGGTTGATTATGTCTCCAAGTGGGTAGAAGCCATTCCAAGTCGCACTAATGACAGGAAAGTTGTCATTAAGTTCTTAAAAGAGAATATCTTCTCGCGATTTGGACACCCACGCGCTATTATTAGCGATAATGGGACACACTTCTGCAACAGATCTTTCGAGACTCTGATGCGGAAATATTCAATCAACCACCGTCTTTCTACACCCTATCACCCCCAAACAAGCGGGCAGGCTGAGATCTCAAACAGACAAATCAAACTTATCCTGGAGAAAACTGTTGCTAAAAATAGAAAAGACTGGTCGACCAAATTGACGGATGCTCTTTGGGCATTCAGGACTGCATATAAGACCGACCTAGGAATGTCTCCATATAGGATAGTTTTTGGTAAAGCATGTCATCTACCTGTTGAGATAGAACATAAAGCATTGTGGGCTATAAAGGAAATTAATTTTGATTTAAACCTTGCTTGCAACTTTCGGAAGCTGCAGCTAAACGAGCTAAGCGAACTCCGCGATGAAGCTTATGATAATGCTGTAATCACAAAGAATAGGACTAAGGTTTTTCACGATAAAAACATTGTAAGGAAAACATTTTTACCTGGTCAACAAGTCCTTCTTTATGATTCACGATTACACCTTCATGCGGGTAAGCTCCGATCTCGTTGGAAGGGACCTTTTGTTGTGCGGTCTGTATACCCGCACGGGGCAGTAGATGTTGAAAATGTTAAAAACGGCACTGTTTTCAAAGTAAATGGACATAGATTAAAGCCGTATTTTTCCACTGACCCCACGGAGGAGCTCTTGTTCTTACAAGAGCCAGTTTATCTTGATTAAAATTCCTCCGTCTCACTTTCATGTCCAGTATATCATTGCATCATTTTTTGAATGAAGGTGAGTAAATAAAACAAGTTTGGGGGAAGTTCTTCACTTATATATTTTGCCCCCACTAATAATTCCTCCCAGATTTACAGATTTTTGTAGGTATAACTGTCGGCAACAGTGAGGACATTGTTGAAAACAAGTTTGGGGGAGGTTTGTGCTTATTTTCGCATCATTTGCATATCATCTGCATAAGCACAAAACATTTTTTTTTAAAAAAAAAAATCTATAAAAATTGAAAAATTCTCAAAACCCTTAAAAATTTAAAAATTTTCAAATATAAAAATAATTTTAATATTTACACTTTTTGTATATAAATAAGATAATGAAAGTTTAGACAGTGAACAATTACATCCATGAGATAGGAAAATTTTTAGAAAACTAAGAAAATTAGAAGTTTTCTTATACGAACTAGTAATAAGTAGTTATGAGCCGTTGTCCCAAGGGTTAGTAAGATGAAGGACGTCACTAATCTGAGGATAAAAATAAGTCTGAAAAATAGTTTCTATTCTGGAAGCCAAACATTTTGAACGTTGCTACCCTGCTATTCGCACTTACACACATCTTAAAGCCTGGGATAGTAGAGGATACCTTGAAATGCTCTTGTCTTAAAGCCAAAAGTATGAAAAAAAGAAAAATAGTATTTTTGAAAGTGGTGAGAAAAATGGATACTGGTTTTGTTATCACCAAGGGCAAGAAAAATATATAGCAAAAGGGTGCTTCTTCACCTAGTGCCCCAAGGTCAACTGGTCTGGGAGTCACTGCTATGCCTGAGGTGGTGCAAGATTAGGAAAATACACCAAGTTAGCATGCACATTAGTAATCGGTCGGTTAGTACCTCAAGAAGTATTAACGGTCGCATGAAAGTGTGTAAGCAATCTCGTTTGCCAAGAAGTACTGAGGTCGACGGGCAAGAGTATGATAGCTTGAATTGAATTCTCCGGGTGTAGGGATGTCTATACACACACGCAGGGTGATATGATCGATGTTTGGAATAAAGATAGGAATGAAGAATAAGACGATGTTTTATTGAGGGAGGACGTGATTTCTGACATTTTTTCATGACCATTAAGATAGGGCTCATGACAACCGAAAAGCTAGCTTAGTTGGAAACCCTAATTTTCAAAGTCTTTCTTTTACAATTCTTTTCTTTAAATGTAATATTCATGATCTTACTTTTATTTTTGGATTTTGTGGGTGCAATCCGCTGAAAACCCTCAGGAGACAACACTCCTCCTACTAGGGACACCTAGAGGTTTAAAGGCTTGTTGCACATACTCAGTGCAATCGTGTTGCCTACGAAAGTGTGCTAGTTAGTTTTTCTCTTTCTTTGTTTTCTCCTTCTCTTTTTAATAAAACATTCTCTCGAGACGATCGAAATTAAGTTTGGGGGTATTTGATCAGTCGAAAATACTGCATATTTTAACCAGCAATTTCCTTGTCATCTGCATATATATAGGAGAGTACGGTATTCATAATTCACATATTAGCTAATTGGTCGCAAAATATCAAATTACATGTATTCGACCTTTAAACCGGAAATTCTAGGGAAATTAACCGCATTGCATTACATAGCATATTTTCTATATCTTGCAACCCCTATTTTGAAGTCTATGCAGGAAAAGAGATACTTGCTCGATCAATTCATTGCTCGACCATTACAATTGCTCGTAAACTCATTGAAAGCAAATCTGGTATCAACATAGAAGGGCTACTGCAATTCTAAACATCAAAGAATAACCCAAACAGTAGTACCAAGCCACAGCAGAAAGCACAGTTCCCGAGGCCACCAAGGCGCGGCGGCGCGGCCCAAGGCTACCTCACGCGGCGGATCCGCGGCTGGACCAATGACTTAGCTCCTCAAACTTCATCAAAACTCCTGTTTCAGTGCCCTCAGATCATAAATGCATACAAAAGTCCAGAAGAGTCCAGACACTTCCACCAGATCATCAAATTCCCAAACTACCCTAATACTTCTAGAACTTTCCTAAACCCTTGCTTAAACCCTAAGCTAAACCCCAACAACTTGTCAACAAACTTTGGGAGGGAAAGTCTAATTCAAACCTAGACCTAGTTCTATAAATAGGACCCTAGGCTCTCTCATATCTTGATCACACAATATATGAAACCCTAGAGAGAGAAAGATTCAACCCATTTTTAGTTTAGCCATTCTCTTTCTCCATCTTCTTCTTCCTCAAGATTAGTGAGAAATCTTGTAGGAAACCCTAACCCTAATTCCACTCCAAATCCAACATCTTGAGTACCAAATCAAGCGAGAAATCTTCAACCTTTTAGGAGCCGAGCCGGTCTTCAATCGGGCAAGTGATCCAAGCCGATCCGCGATCCACGGAGACGAGCGAAGCCAAGTCAACGATCAAGTTCCTCCTCTTGTAGTTCTTGAGTGATTGTAACGGAATTGTTGATATAAATAAAAGGTGAAATTCGTTAATCTTGCTTTCTTTTAAAAATTCCGCATCATGTTATCTTTACTGTTCTTGAATATTGTCTATGTGGTGATGCGCGAGTAAAACTCCGCTCGTTAAGGAGTCGAGAAGATCTTTAGTATGATGATGTAGCAAATTTGTAATCAATTCTTGAATCCCACGAGATTGTAAACCCTAGCAAGATTCAAGAATCGACAACCCAATTCGATGCGATGCTTTCTTGATCAACATCGCTCGAGATTGGGGTGATCCGATCGATTCTTGAAATTACTAGAGGCTAGAATATAAATGGTATCCTCGAAAGAGCAAGGGTTAAGAGATGAAACTTTAATTTCATCAAGAAAACCCTAATTCTCGTCGATAACCATTGATCTAGCATCAATTCTTCGAAGGACAAGAATATGAAATATTGTAGACTACAACACATATAAAGATCCTATCGATTCCTACGAGCCTCTTTATCAGTTTGGATTGTCGTTTGGAAAATTCCATTGAAACCGATTCTTGTTGTTTATAGTTCTTGATTCTTTAGAAAAGATTAGTGACACACGAATACAAATCAATCAATTGAATCGTGTTTTCTCTTATTGTTGCTTAACATTTCATTTCAAACAAATAAAGGTACAAACGAATCTCGAGATCCCTGAGGACGATCCGCACTCATTCATTAACTTCAATTGACACCGTTGTTTGATTGCGGTCAAATATTTTTTGGTTGTGATTTCTTTACTATTTCATTCGATTTATTACAATCACGAAAATAATCAAGATCACATTGTTCTGCAATACAAAATTATATCCTTCATTTTCTAACAAAGAAACAGATATTATATTACATAGCATACTTGGTACAAAATAACATGGGTTCAAAACCAATATACACCCAGATGGCAACCCCAAGTGATACTCTCCCACTGCGACTGTATGTACATTGGAACCATTTCCAACGCGGAGAGTATGGTCACCTGTATTCAAAACTTTGCTATTTCTCAGCCCCTGAATAGAATTGCAAATGTGAGAACCTGAATCGGTATCTAATACCCAGGAAGCAGAGTTTATTGAAAAACAGTTTTCTGTCACAAACACACCTGAAGCGGAAGCATCGCCATGCTTCTTCTTAAGGTTCAAGTACTCTGTACAGTTGCGCTTCCAATGTCCTGCTTTGCGGCAATGAAAACATTCACCTTTCCCCGAGTCTCCAGCTTTGGAGTTTTCCTTTCCCTTCACTTTTTTAACTCCACCCTTAGGATTGGTGGGCTTCTTCTTTTTCTTTCCCTTGGCCTTAGCTTTTGGGCGAGAAGAGGAAGATTGTCCAATAGTCATAACGGGAGTTTTCACTGATTTCATAGTGCTCTCTGCACTCCTTAACATATTAAGGAGTTCAGGTAGCTCCTTCTCCATGCCGTGCATGTTGAAGTTAACTATGAACTGAGCAAAGGTGGAGGGGAGGGACTGCAGAATAATATCCGTATATTGTTCATTGTCCATTGTCCATCCTAGGTCCTCAAGCTCTTCTATAAGAGCTATCATCTTCAAAACATGGTCTTCTACTGATGTGCCAGGGGCCATTCGCATCTGAAACAATTTCTTTGATGCTTCGTATCGTAATACATGGGATTGCTCTTCATACAACTCCTTTGTATGGAGGAATATGTCATGAATGTCCATATTCTCGTGCTGCTTTTGATGTGTATTGTCCATCGATGCAAGCGCGAGGCATTTGGCCGTGGCACAGTCAGCGTCCCATGTCTTGCGGACTTCAATGTCCGCAACTGAGGATTTTGGACCTGGGGTGGGCGGGGCTGAAGCCGTGAGGACATATGATACTTTATCATAAGTCAAGACTATTTTCAGATTCCTCAGCCAGTCTTTATAATTGGTCCCATTCAGTTTGTTTTTATCTAGTAAAAGCTTGAGTTCAGTCATTGGTATCTACCATTAAGAGAGAGAAAAGAATACACTCAGCGAAAGCTCTTGCATAGATCAGATTAGTTATTATCTTGTCTAATCGATGTCTCCCACTGCTTTAATCAAGTTTTTCTTTCAAACCTTAAAAAGAAAACTAGCCAGGATTAATTACAGTCTACAACTTCGCTAACCGTTCAGCCAGGCCAGTGTCGGTACTTGAGGGAGGTTCCCCGTGCTTTCGCATGGACCTAATTAAAGTAAACCTCATTTTCCCAGAGGCGTAGCCCCGTTAACACCTTTCTAGACACCTAATGAGTTAGCTAATTGTAAACTGCAAAACTCTCCTAGGAGCAACTATTGCCCACAGTGGGATCGGGATCCAACCATCATATGGAAGGTATGGAATCTCATTGCAAATCTCAACACTTGAAATTCCCGATGTGATTTTTACCCCTAGTACCTATGACCTTGGCTATAGTCAACAAATCACAGGTACTAGTCAAGTCCAGCCCGTCATTTCTTGATTAATCAGACCCGTTTACATGACCCTTGGCTAAGGTCAACAAAGTCATATACCCGTCCTAATTAATCTGCATCATATGCATTGTAGGAAGACATCACTTAGCTACCGTACACTACGCCTTGGCTAAGGTCAACAAACGTAGCACGAATACTAAATACTCTACTTCCTAAAATGACGGAGGGTTGCGAATGATTTTTAAGAAAATCTTTAACGCTTTGAACTTGATATCGTCGTAGAATCAAATGGTTTTCAAAATGAGTGGATTGTGCTCCGCAGTTTTGAAATATAGCTTTTTCATAAAGAGCCGAGTGGTTTTCAAATCTGATTCTATAACATCTTTTTAGGTTTATTTTCTTTACACTAATCATATGTATATATATTTATTTCTTCTCATCTCAAACCATGGTTAAATGATAAAGATATTATTTAATTTGAGTTAAAACATGAAAGGAAAGTTTAATCCATGGTTAAGAGTAGGTGAGCATGGTTAGGTCAAAGAAGAGTGTAGAAACAAACCATGAATTATCTTTTCCTTTTTCATTTAGTTTTAACACAAAATAGAAATAATTATCCATATAAATAACCAAGGTGTGAGTCTTATATTGCCACCATTTTCTATGTATAAACAACCATGATAGAATGATGTATGTATGCATGTGTGCATGCACATCCATATGTGCATGAACAAGAATGAATGCATACATGCATGCATACATCCAAAAAGAACAAGAAAGGATTTCTAGTAAGAAGCTAATGGTTAAATGATAAATCAACACTTGATTTATCAATCCGGCCATATCACATACGACCTAACCAAAAGCAAGTCGCCCGATTAATATACGGTATTTCATACGCGCATTTTAACCGGGTCCATACGCATATCGCATACGCGCACCACAACATTTCTCCTGGACTAGGTAACTCCTTTGTGGGACTCTAAGACTCGTCAATACGCCGGCAGTGGGTGATGATCATATCAAACACCCCCAAGCCGCAAGCGGTCAGCTAAACGTAACGGCCACCCGGGTATTGAGCGATCAGAAGAAAACAAGCGAACCTGCTACAACTCCCGTCGAGCCAACCGGCAACGCTACCGTACAGTCCGGTCTCTTCGTCAGATATGCAGCATATCGAGCCTAGGGATGGTCACGTCGACCCCAATAACTCAATAAGTCGTGCCGGTGAATGTTCTATAACAGATCGAGAAACTACTGATAACACTTATCGGTAAATCTCAGCAGCCCTGGCCAGGGACTTACTGATATAACCAGTCGAGCACAGCACAGCATCAACTCCCAATACCGGGAGAGACGAAACCCCTCCTATCGCTCATCGCCTTCGTGTGTCTCGGGACTGTACCCAACGGCCACCTGTTTGCACGACTCAGTAGAGCCGTGGTAGGGTGGTAATCAAAGTACAGTGGGAGAGCACACAAGACTCTATGACGATCTCGGGTCTACAGACTAACCTGTACCAGTGTCACCTGAGAACTGCTATCCGACGATAGATATAATTCCATATAGGAGTTCTCGGTGAGTCCTTCCAGTGTACCCAGTCACCACTAAGCACCCGTATATGATCTTGATGTCAAACATCGATGAATGTGGGAACATCCATCGCCCATCATATGGGTCTAGTATCATGTACGCTAGTCTACTCTGGTATATCGATGCCCCGTCTCGATACACCTACGACTAGCGACATTTCAGGATATGCTTATAAACTACAGATGTCCCACTAGTATGATCTATATCATAATCACTGCAGTCAAGCCAATATCCTCAGGGCTTTATCAACATGTATGAATGAATAAAAGTAAGATCAAATCAACATGTCAGATAAAGAAGAACCAGATAGCATACTATCATGTCGAGCAAGAATGTACACTGAATATATATATACATGTATAAATACATCCACTATCACATAATGGCCTCTAGGGCATACATATATCCAACATGATCCATAACGGTTCGAGAAACTACTGATAACTCTTATCAGTAAATCCCGACAACCCTGGCCAGGGATTTGCTGTTATGGCCAATCAAGCATAGCGCGACATCAACTCCCTATACCGGGAGAGACGAAACCCCTCCTATCGCTCACCACCTCCATGTGATTCGTGACTGTACCCAAAATCCACCTGTTTGCACGACTCAGTAGAGTCGTGGTAGGGAGGAAATCAAAGCACAATGGGAATCACACAAGACACTATGACGATCTCGGGTCTGCAGACTAACCTGTACAAGTGTCACCTGAGAACTGCTATCTGACGAGAGGTACATATCCATCTAGGAGTTCTCGGTGAGTCATGTTCGGTGTACCCATTCTCCAATGAGCACCTGTGTACAATCTTTGATGTCAAATACCAATGGTTGTGGGATCAACCATCGCCCCCAGGGTCAAGAAACGTATACACCAGTCTACTCTGGTAATATCGATGCCCTGTCTCGATATACCCTCGACTATGAACAATTAAAGATATGCTTATAGACTGCCCAGGCCCCACTAGTATGATCTACATCATAATCCCGGTAGTCAAGCATAATCCTAAGGGCTTCATCAACATGTATATAAAGATATGAAATACAACACATCACACGTTAAGATGATGATAAACCAGATAGCATACTATCATTTCGAGCAAAGATTATTTCTGTACATATACATGCCTAGCATCCTATACAATACAGGCATTTAGGGCATACATATCTAACAATCTCCCACTTGCACTAAGGCATGTAGTTGGTGCAATAAGTACCCACTGTCTGTCATCTCTATAACCAGCTGCTGGCGTACCGCATGCCCAACAAACAGTCGCTCGAACTGGACTTGAGGGATGGCCTTGGTGAATAGATCTGCTGTGTTGTCTTTCGTGTCTACTCTCCGTACTTCGATCTCCTGACGATCCGCTATCTCCCTGATGAGGTGATACTGCCTCAAGATATGTCTGGATTTCTGATGGGACCGTGGTTCGTTCGTCAAAACCATGGCTCCATTGTTATCGCAATACAGAGGTATTGTATTAGCAATGGATGAAACCACCTGAAGTTCAGAAATGAACTTCCTCATCCAGACTGCCTATTTTGCGGCATCATTAGCAGCAATATACTCAGTTTCCATCGTGGAGTCTGCGAAGGTATCTTGCTTGGAACTCTTCCAACATACCGCCCCTCCATTTAGGGTAAATACAAACCCTGAGATAGACTTACTATCATCCTTGTCGCTCTGGAAGCTGGAGTCGGTAAATCCCTCCATTTGGGGATCTCCGTTACCATACACCAAGAACATTTCTTTAGTTCTTCTCAAGTACTTCAGAATGTTCTTCACAGCAGTCCAGTGTTTCTCCCCTGGATTGGATTGATACCCGCTTACTACACTCAGTGCATAAGCTACATCTGGGTGAGTACACAACATCGCATACATTATAGATCCTACTGCCGAAGCGTAGGGTATAATGCTCATGCGAGCCCTCTCCTCATCAGTCTTTTGAGACATCTCTTTGGATTGGGTGATCCCGTGACAAGAGGGTAAATTACCTCGCTTGGAATCTTCCATACTAAAGCTCTTTAGTATGGTGTCTATGTATCTCGATTGGGACAATCCCAATAATTTCTTAGATTTATCTCTATAGATCTTTATCCCCGGTATGTACGAGGCATCACCCAGGTCTTTCATGGAGAATCTTTGCGATAAGAATAGTTTGACCGATTGTAGCATAGAAATATCATTTCCTATCAAGAGAATGTCGTCCACGTACAATAAGAGAAATGTAACAGTACTCTCTACAATCCTTTTATATATACATGGTTCATCTACATTTTTGATAAAACCAAACTCTTTGATTGTATCATCAAAGCAGATGTTCCAACTCCGTGATGACTGCTTTAAACCATAGATGAATTTAAGCAACATGCATGCTTTTCCGCTGCTCTCACTATCAATGAAGCCTTTTAGCTGATCCATAAAAACGCATTCTTCTAAATCACCATTTAGAAATGCCGTCTTAACATCCATCTGCCAGATCTCATAGTCATAGTAAGCAGCTATAGCAAGCAGGATCCGAATGGATTTGAGCATCGCGACTGGTGAAAAAGGTTTCATCATAGTCCAAGCCTAGTCTTTGACAAAATCCTTTAGCGACTAGCCTAGCTTTATAGGTCTCCACCTGACCATCCACACCGATCTTTCTCTTAAAGATCCATTTGCATCCTATGGGTTTTACTCCAGAAGGTGCAACCTCTAAAGACCATACTTTGTTGGTATGCATGGATTCCATTTCGGATCTTATAGCATCCAGCCACTTCACTGAGTCACCACTCGTGATAGCTTGCTGAAAACTAGTAGGATCATCATCATCCATGATGCAATCTTCTCTATCACCGTCAATTAGAAAACCATAGTATCGATCAGGTGGGATGTTAGTTATATGTATTCCCTAGAGGCCATTACTGTACATACGATGTATATTGTAGTGGATGCTAGGACATATATAGGGAGGACTTTCTTGCTCGACATGATAGTATGCTATCTGGTTGTACTTTATCTTAACATGTACTCTGATTGTCTCTATGTTACATGTTGATAAAGCCCTTAGGATATGTACTCGACTACTGGGACTATGATGAGATCATACTAGTGGGGCCACGGTAGTCGATGAGTACATCATATAACTGTTCCTAGTCGAGGGTGTATCGAGACAGGGCATCGATACGCCAGAGTAGACTAGCGTATACGCATCTTGACCCATATGATGGGCGATGGATGATCCCATATCCATCGGTGTTTGACATCAAGGATGGTGTACGGGTGCTCAGTGGAGACTGGGTACACTGGACGGACTCGCCGAGAACTCCCAGATGGTATTATACATCACGTCAGATAGCAGTTCTCCGGTGACACTGGTACAGAGTAGTCTGTTGAACCGAGATCGTCATAGAGTCTTGTGTGATTCCCACTGTGCTTTGATTTCTATCATACCACGTCCAAGAGGGCGTGCAAAAAGATGGCTTTTGGGTACAGTCCCGAATCACATGGAGGCAATGAGCGATAGGAGGGGATTCGTCTCTCCCGGTATAGGGAGTTGATGTTATACTGTGTTCGATTGGCTATAACCGGAAATCCCTGGCCAGGGTTGCTGAGATTTACTGGTAAGTGTTATCAGTAGTTTCTCGAACTGTTATAGACCTCATATCGACACGACTTATCGAGCTACTGGGGTCTGACGTTTACCACCCCTAGGCGAGATATGAGACATATCAGACGACGAGACCGGACTGTACGGGAGTGTTACTGATTGGATTCATAGGAGAATGTACAGGCTTGCTTGTTGATCTTCTGATCGCTCAATAACCGGGTGGCCGTTACGTTTAGCAGACCGCTTGCGGCTTGTAGGTGTTTGATATGATCATCACCTACTGCCGGCGTATTGACGAGTCTTTAGAGTCTTACACAGGGGTTTCCTGGCTCAAGCGAAATGGAGTAGGAGCATATATGTGATATGTGCGGGACCGAGATTGATACGATATGAGATACCGTATTCTATTCTCGCGATTTGTAACATTGATCGGTTGTATGCGATATAACCGGGTTATCGGATCAAGTGTTGATTCGATAAGTTGTTACACATGATATTAGTCGGTTATAGCCGGGTTATTAAATCAAGAGTTGATTTAATAATTTAATGTATAATTATATATTTGATATATTACATTACATTAACTAGTGTTAGCTCACTTAAGATTCATTTTCTCACTTGATTGTGCATAAGTGTATATGTGATATATATTTGTGTACATATAATTGTGTCATGCTTGATGATACATCAAAGATGGGTGTATGAGACTTATATCAAGTTTAGGTTAAATTAGGGTTTACTTATTTCCTTAAGAATAACAAAAGAGATGAGACTTTAGTCAATGTTATCAAGCTTGTAGAAGCTTGTATGCAACATTGACAAAGTCAACTCTTTTGTCATTCCTTAGGATATTAGTTAACCCAACCATTAACCTCATACTTTGGTTAATTCTCTACATGAGTTAAGCATGAGGGCTTAACTCAACCATGGTGCAATAATTCAAAGGATAAGTTTTCATTTGGATGAATTATTCACTTCTTCTTCTTCCTTCAACAAAAGCTTTCTAGCTTCAATGGAGCTTGAGAAAAAGTGTGAGAAAATAAATTCTAAAGTGAGCAACCTTCCTACTTCATCATTCTCTACTACTTTCCATTTAGTAGAGGGTGTTCTCTTCATAAAGTTTTTGACCTAGTGAAGGAATAGCTTGAGTTAGTGTCTCCCCGACGTAGATCATCTTCGGCCTCGAAGTCATCGAAGCGAGCAAGTTCGTTCTTCTTGTGGAGCTTCTCTAGAGTCCGGAGTTCACGATCGCAGCGAAGGGGACATCTACACGGAGCTATTGAAGTGAAGGACCGGATCTACAAAGGATGTAATCCCTCTCACTTAGTGTTAAACTGTTTAACATGTTAGTTTGCGCCTAAACTCTAGTATAAGGATCCGGCTTTGGGTTGTTCGGCACGGCTAAAATTTTAATCGGGCATGGTTGATACCTCGTAGACCCTTGTGTGTGTGTCTAGCAACCCTACAGTGGTATCAGAGCCAAGGTAGAGCTTTAGGCGAAGTCTGAGCGAAGTTTAAAGTCCGATCGAACCCGGAGAACCCCGATTTTACCCCTCTTTGTACATTTTCAAAAATGTTGATTTTTTCTGAATTAAAAATGCTCAGAAAATAGAGCAGGAAAAACTAATAATTACTGTGAAGTACGGACAATTAATGCACTCAAATGACCGCGGAACCGCGGCTAAACCAAGGGTTTGGCAGCGGTTCCGCAGCCAAAATTGTGAATTAGTCCCTGGAACTTCATATATTTATTCTTAGGCCCTTTCTTGTCATTTTTTCTGGGAATTTTTTAATTCCACTCAAGTGTTGAGTCTTCTAGAGTTGTATTGGGGACTCGTTGATTCGATCGGATAATTTAACTTCGTTTATGTTTTTCCGGATAATTTTAGAAACTGTTAAAAAGTTCGAACGGATATCAATAACTCACTTTTTCCCCTGTCGGAAAATTTTCAAAAGTTGGATTTTTCCTCGAGTTTGAAACTTTCGTAAAGTCATGCAAGTAACGCGGTGGACCCTCTAGAAGACAACAAACCTTAACTTGATTATGTGACCGTCTTGAACTGCCTCTAAACCTTAGGGTTTGGGGCAGTACGGCGTGCCACATGTGAGGCGTTGGCTTGACCCTTTTACGGCTGGACCATCGGTACTGTGGCATGTGATGGATGTTTTTAAACTGATTTCAAGTGTTGAGATATATTGGGAAAATCTTGGGTGTTTGATTATTCGATCGGAAAGTTTAACAGTGTCTTTTTATCTGGAATGTGATACAATATTTGGAATCCATAGGTAGTTATGAGATAACTAATTTGAATGTTATAAATCTAGCAGTTTAGTCTCAGATGATCGGTTGCCACGGAATTTTGATGTGATCAAAAGTCCGTCGCAATCACGTAGCGTACGCGGATACTCGCCGGGTAAATTTAACAGACAGCCACGCCCCATAGCCCCGACCAAGTGACTGTAAGAGAACCCCGTCGCCAAAAGCATCCGTCAGGGTGCTCGCGGCAGCGGTGTTCCGCCTTAGTGCACTTCGTCGACGGCATCCGGGGGTGCGGCCGTCTACTAAAGTTTGCGACGAGCGTTCGATCAGGTTGTCGGGAATCTTGTTGAATTGCCCGACTTGATATTGAAAAGAGCTTTCGATTAATGAGACTAAAATGCGGGGTTTATAATTGTTAGGCATGCGATGTCTAAGGAATTCATTTGGTTAGGCATGTAATGTCTAAGGAGGTTGCGGATTCCAACTGTTGTGGTTTTACACTTTCTTTTCTGTGACCGTAAGCGTAGTATGTGGTGTATCGCCGGCTTCGTTGCTATACATCAACGACAATCGGGATACGCATACTTACTTACGTTGATGATATGAGATATTATGTGTTGCTGTGATATGTTATATTGGATCGTCGCGTTTTGAATAACCGGGGGTTTTATGTGAGATGAGAGTTTTTCTTTTTTCATTCATGTAAAATTCATTTGTATGTAATATTCTTTTATTGGGGCACTTCCGGGCTGAGGATGATATCACCATTGTATATTATTTACTTTTCCGCATTAAGTAGACCCAAGGAGGGGAGCACAAGTAACCGGGTTCTGGGGTCCAATGGGAGACCATCTCGAGGAGTGGAGACCGGGTCTCCTAACCCTAGAATTGGAGGTGTTGCTTGCCGCTCTCGTAGGGGTCTAGGGATGTGGGTTTGGCTATTCATCGCGACCGTGGAATCCGTGTTTTATACTGGCTCGTATTGAAAACACGGACATCCTAGTATATCCAATATTTCATATATGTTCTTCTGCTGCAATGTTCTGTGATGAGATCATATTACTGCCTGAGACGAATGTTTATATTATATATATGAGATATATGTTATATTGCAGATTTCGTTTCAAATGTGATGCTTGCGAAGCATAATAAAATGGGACTTCATTAATGAGATTAATGAAACTAAAAGAAACCTAAAGATGTTGTAGAAACTTGTTTAAAAAACTGGTAGCTCTAGTTCTTGCTTTGCATAGCGGTGTTCCTTATAGAACATCCAGCGCCTTATTCGATAAGGAAAGAGCCGAGATCCCTTCACCGGGAGTGACCTCTTTAGTGAAACTAGCAGATGCTACAAACTCGGTTTGTCTTTTGATTGTTTCTATAGTTTTTGCTTTGCATAGTGGTATATATGATATACCCTGCACCTTATTCGATGAGCAAAGGGCCGACGATCCCTTCACCGGGAGTGACCCCTTTAGCAAAACTTGAAAAGCCTCAAAAACATTCCATTTAAAAATCACCCGATTCTACAACGATATCATGTTCATTACGCAAAGGGTTTTCTTAAAAACCTGTCGTAGCCCTCCGTCATTTCAGATAAGTACTACTTAGTATTCGTGTTGCGGTAGTTTGGCCTTCGTCAAGGCGTAGTGTACGGTAGCTAACTAGTGCTTATCTGCTAGCATACGATGCGATTGGATTAGGGTATTCGTACAACGTAGTTTAGCCTTCGTCAAGGGTCGTGCGGGTGGGTTTAATTCAATCAAGAAATGAACGGGTTGAACTTGACTAGCGGACTGTGGGTAGTTTGGCCTTCGTCAAGGTCATAGGACGCTAGGGGTAAAATATTATTGGGAATTTCAAGTGTTAAAATTTGCAATGAGATTGCATACCTTTTATAAGATAGTTGGATCCCGATACCCGCTGTGAGTAAGAGTTACTCCTATGAGAGTTTTACACATTACAATTAGCCGATCAAGTAGGTGTCTAGAAAGGTGTTAACGAGGTTACGCCTCTGGGAAAACGAGGTTTACATTGATTAGGTTCGTGCGAAAGCACGGGGGAACTCCCTCAAAGTACCGATACTGGCCTGGCTGAAAGATTAGCGAACTTGTAGCGTGTAATTAATCCCGGCTAGTCTTTCCTTTTAGGGTTTGAAGGAAGATTTGATTAAAACAGTGGGAGACATCCTGATTAGATATATTAGATAACCAATATAATCTTGCAAGAGCATACGCTGAGTGTTTTCTTCTCTCTCTCTCCAGGTAGCGACCATATCACGCCTTAATCAAGATAATAATACGGATATATTGACCGAACCCGCTTGTTATACTGAGCTGGGGAACGTTGGTCCCGCTCCAACTTATAATTGTTATAAGACAGAGCAGGAAATAGGGGATTACCAGAATTCCCGTACCGCCTAAACGAAGAAAGTGCATGCTGATGCATCATCTTTGGGTGTGTTCATTACAGAGAATTGTTTCTCAGTATCCTTTACGTCCTGGGTATGAGATACCGGATCAGGATCCCGCATATGTAATCTGTTACATGGGCTACAGATGGGTAGAGAACTGAGAACGGGTGATAAATTTCATGAGATAGAAAACGGTGCAAGGGTTGCAGCCAAGTCTGTTGGTCACTATCACTTTGTATTACCAGAATACATTGATTCTGAACGAATGTTATTAGATACCGAACCTGATATACAACATCATATCAATCTCTTTATTAGTAAAAAAGGGATATAATTTTATATTGTTGGATAATATTTTGAACATTTCCTATATCAAGTGTTGATCGGATCAGGCACGTTATCTAAAAGCATAGACGTTCTAAATCAAACTACAGTTCTTAGTATAAAGAACACACACAAGAGAAAGAGTTCAGAAATGAATGAATCCTTCTTGAGGTATTGTAGACTAGGTCATATCAATGCGACCCGACTGGCTGAAGTTACATATAGATGCATATTTAAATTAGTTTGAATTTACATCTTGTGTGTCACGACCCGAAAGTACGGAACATGACCGGCACTTAGACTACGAACGTCTCAAGGAGTACGTATGCTAAGTAAGCCGAAACCCAGAAATCCAAACCAAGAGAAGTAGTAGAGAATAGGAAGAACCATATCAAATCAACCTGTATGCAACATAATATACAACGCCTAAAGGCGAGAATCACAATAGAAATGGAACTCAACCAGCAAGAAACTCAAGAAATAAAACATGCTACTCTATGGTCGAAAGAATAACATTACTGGTTTCTATCTCAAAAAAATACAAGTTTGGTTGATGGAACTTCTAGATACAACTGAAATATAATATACAAGGTATAATGATGGGTAAGATACAATAAACCCACCTACTAGCAAGTCACCCGAAAAGAAACCGTGCCCGCAAAGCCGTAATGAAATCCGTACGGCAACACCTGCAAGAAACTGGGGCACAACGGGGGTGAGTTGCCAACTCGTGAGTAGAAAAAGATCAACGAACAGAAAATTGCATGAATAACGCAACCTAGGTCAATGATCATAATATATCCTCAAATATATGAATAACATGCAGCCTATAACAATGGCTAGGGTAATATCTAACCCGAGTGTGATCTCATGTGCCCGTGTCAGTGCCTCAGGTAGCAATATATCATATGAATGAGGTATGAATGCATGAAAACAGAATACATGTAAATGAAGAAATTGTTTTCATAAATTAGTGAGATTTCCTTTGTATTTTTAAAATGAGGTATCATAAATGAAATCAGCATCAACAGTGTCTAGCATCGACACAAAACATAAATCTCAATGTCTCAAAACCTCAGGCTCCGTCCATCCGGACTGGCCTGTATCATCAAATCTCAGTACCTCAATATCTCAAAATCTCAATGTCTCAATCTCAATATCTAGGGTGCCGTCAGTCCAGACCGGCCCCTACCATCCATCTCAAGACCACGACGGTATCCTCCGGATATCCGACGCGTCGGGTAAAATCACCGGTAGGTAGTCTCCCCCTGCCAGGCTCATCGTCATCACCACGAGCTTCTTGCCCCGGGGTACCTTACCGGGTCCACCATGTACCCGAAACGGTTCATCCAACTCCTTGAATCGGGTCTCCAAATCTATCAGCAAACTCATGGTGGACGACTCATACATCATGGGAAAAACCGCGCTTTTTATTTAAAAAGAGAAAGAAGAAGTTTGTATATGTTTTTCGGTTTTCCCCAAATCCAGAAAATCTCATGGAAATCCAAATCCAAAACCTCAATAGCACGTAAAAAGTGAATATATGCATGAGAATCCATGAATGCGGCATAACAATGAATAACAGTATGCATGAGGTAGCAGGTAATAACTATAATGTCTAAACTAACATATAAGGCAAGTACACTAATATCATGTCTAAACTATTAGCTAACAGACTATGTCAAGCAATAATATTTTCTAAGGTGTACGTGACATGGCAATTACCGATGAAGATGTGTGTGAGCCGGCAAGTAAGTGTACGTGGTACATACGCATCATCGGTAATGGTGCTGGTGTCCTAACCACAAGATATCAACAGTAGAATATGAAGCATAATATAAGCATGTGATGCGGAGCAAACAACAATAATGAGCGGGAGCTGAATACTAGACGCAACGATAATTAATCTGTTTTAACCTAATATAAGTCCTACAATGGTGCCTTTTGAAATAACACGAATCGTGGGGTTTTGAAAATAGGGGCTACGGTGTTTTTAAGAAAAGATACGTTTTTTGAAATATCCGTAGAATCCCTTAGGCTGTCTTTAAAAATACGCACGATTCGTAAGCTTTGAAATAGGTAGGAACCGAATCTAATCTAACAACTAACTAAACTAAAGGGCTACGCTATAAGCTAGACTACAGGTAAGGAAACCGCCTAACATCTGAGTCGATACATATACATACCTGTATATATATTAGTCGGTGATCCCGCCTCAATAATATCATATCCGATACCATATCTATAATCAGACATCCCAAGTCAAGAGTGCGGATCAATCATCAAGATATAGCTCGTACGTAAATCCGTCGTACGGCATCCCCAAATCTGGGTACGGGTCAATATCATATTCCTCACACTATTCCTCTGGTATCCTCTTTATCCAAGATCATAGTCTAGGGTACTGACCTATGTCTAGTACAATACTAATATCCTCAATATACTCATGATCTGACTACTGATCGACAATCTCGTACAAACCGATATCGTCAGCACATATCATCATCAAGGGGTATACATCGCCCGATACGGCCTAATATCAATATCCTAGCATATTATGCCTCATATCACGATCACATGTCGACCATTTATTTATAACACTATTCACCCGTATCGCCGCCGCAAGATCCGCTATAACACCAGGACGTACCTTAAGTACGAATCCTGCCATATCACCGAGATCACAACCACAAACAAATCTCATCGACTCAGCTCAATCCCAAGTATCCTCCTCAAATCCGTATGTGAACACATAGTCCCATACCCATGTGAACATATAAATATATTCCCATACACGCACATATGAAATAAGGAATGTATGCAAGTATGTATATGTGTGTATGTGTAAGTGTAGTGCACCCACTACCTAAGGTTTCGTAACCATGCATCAATCCAACACCAATATCCATCTAAAATCATCAATAATAAATCCTAACAACATATCATAAATTTTTGGTGTGTATACGCATCCGTATACATCACCACGGACTGCGGGGGTGCTATACGCCATCCACCCGACTTCTCCCCGTAGATATAAATCTACTCACCTGGTCCTCGCTAGCCGGTACCGACGTCGCCACGCGCTTGCTTGTCGTCTCGAAGTCCACATGGGCGTACCTACATATCATAACGCACCATATCACATTAAAACTAAATTCGAAATCGAAACGGCATACGAAAATCAAATCGGCACGCGTATCACGCATAGGTCCAAACCTATCGCCTACGCATGCAAGAATAGTCAAACCAACCCTCGATGTCGATGTAAAAACGTCAAACCATCGAGAAAAATCCAACCACACTCATTTGCACATTCACGAACATTAATTTTAATATAAACTAGGTTAAAACTCACAAAAACCTCAATTTGCTTAAAAAGTCATTTTTCCGAAAATCTAGCAAGCACAATTCGCCGTTTTTGTACAAAACAGGATGTTTAAATGAATGTAGCGGCCAATATATTTATTAAATATCTTAAATAAGTCGTATAAACAAATTTCCGGAATTTAATCTCATTAAATTCCAAAAATCCTAATATTCTAGTTTACAAAATACCCTTTTTAACAATTTCATAGCAAAAATGCACAAACTACAATTTAGGTTGGATTTCCATGAACTAAAGTGTTAAACTACACTTAATAAAGTTAATAATATGATAAAAACCCTAACCATATTTTTAATCTCATATTTCGAATTAAATCAAAAAAACTAGTTTGCAATAAAAAGCTTAATTTGGATATTTTTCAAGTAACAACTTGTAATTAACAACTAGATTAGTTTTCTATAAAACTAAATATATTAATCCACCTCACTAAACCATACACAATCAAACACAACTCATTTCCACAACAAACCCTAACTTAGTAATCAAAACCCTTTCTTTAAATTTCAAAACTTGAAATTTAAAACCCTAATTTAACACCTAATAGCTAGATTCAAGTAATTTAACAACAAATTAAGCATAAGCTTATGATTATACCTCACAAGCTTGAGATCAAACTTGCAAAAATCTTAGCCTCCAACAATGATTTCATGCTCCAAGATCCATGCTTGAATAGCTAAAGAATAATGGGTAAAGCTTGGATTTAGAATTAGCTTTGAATTTTTGAGAAAAATGGTGGATTTTTGATAGAAATTTTGGGGATTTTGATGGAAAAATGAGATGAAGTATTTGGGGCTGTTTTGGTTCAGGTTTTGGCCAGAAATCTTGGGAGATTGGGTGAGGGAGGAGAGAGAGTGAGGTGGGGAAAGTTAGTTCAAGTCAAAGTCAACTCAAATTATACCATTTTCTACTCTTTTTTCTTTTCTTTTCTTTCATTTCTTTTCTTTAAAATCCAAGTGGGGACAAAAGAGGGGGCTGCTGAATTCTTCAAGGGGATAAGTGAATGGGGGTGTGTGGGTGTGGGTACGGGTGTAGGGTGATGAAAAATGATAAATACAATACCCCAAACATCCATTTACGCTAAAAAAAAGCCTTTTTTCTTCAATAATTTCTAAACCATTTTGGCAAATGATTTCGTTCCAAAAACCACATGATAAATTTTTATTTAATGTTTTATGATGCACAAAATTTGTTTCAACTCATTCCAATTTGTAATTTTCCCTAATTAAATGTATTAGTGACGGCTTAAAATAATAATAAAATAATATTTTTTTCAGAAAATTTAAAATTTCACCAGCGGCTCAATAAATACCAAATAATAGCAATTACATAGCTAGAATATGTATATTTAATTTTTATAATAAGATATTTATATTTTGACTTTTTACAGAAAACCCCCTCATTTTACCGATTTTCCGAAATTTCACCGAAACGATTTTCAAAACGCTACATTGTGAAACTTGTCGATCATGTCACAAAGATACGATGACCATAGCTCTGTTTGTTGGAAACAGAGAAAGAGTTAGTGAACTCTTGGGATTGATACATGATGATGTATGATGGTCCCCTGTCTACACATGCCAAGACTAGTTCTTTGTACTTCATTACATTCTCTGATGATCTCTCAAGATTCGGACATATGTTCCTGTTGAAACACAAGTCTGAACTATTTAAGATATTCACAGAATATAAGTAAGAAGTAGAGAACCAAAAACCGGGTATAAGTATTATGTCATTTGATGAGATCAAGGAGGAGAATACTTGAGCACGGAATTCCTGGACTATTCTAAAGGAGAATGAGATTCTCTCTCAGCATTACTCCTCCGTATACACCATAGCACGATGGTATATCGGGGTGGAGCAATAGCACCCTATGTGATATGGTGTGCTCTATGATGAGTACTACTGAGTTTCCTATTTCCTTTTGGGAGTTATGCACTTGAGAAGCTGCATACCTATTGAATAGGGTTCATATCAAATCAGTTGCCTACCACTTCATATGTGATATGGAAAGGGAAGAGCCCATATCTTAAGTTTGTTAAGATTTGGGGTTGTCCGGCCTATGTCTAAAAAGCAAAATCCGGACAAACTGGAGGCAAAGTCAGATCTGTGGAAGTTTGTTGGATATCCCAAGCATACACAAGGGAATATCTTCTACCTAACCGAGGAACAAAAGATGTTTTGTTTCTCAGCATGCCACCTTTGTGAAAGAGAATTTCTTGTGAAGAAATTAGTGGTCATAAGGTAGAACTGGAAGGAGTTCCAGCTATACAAACTACAGCAGATGATTTGATAAAACCAAAGGATTCAATAGTAACCAACGAACCTCAGCCTCTCCGCCGATCTAGTAGGGTTCCTCACCCACCTGAGAGATACTTAGGTTTCTCTATGACAGTGGGAGCGAGGATTGCATCATGAGATGATAACCCAACTAGTTTCGAGCTGGCCATCAGGAGTGAGACTCTGTAAGAATGACTGGATGCTTATCGATCTGAGATGGAATCCTTATACACCAACAAAGTATGGACTTTGGTTGCTTTATCTGAAGGGTTAAATCCCCATCAGGAGCAGGTATATCTTGAGAAGATTACTTGGTGTACATGGAAAAGTTGAGACTTTCAAAGCTATGCTTAATTCCATCCAGATCCTACTTGCCACGGCTACATACTATGACTACGATATCTGGTGGTTGGATGTCATGACTGCTTTTCTAAATGATATTTTAGAAGATAGCGTCTATAAGTACACAGCCAGAGGGCTTCGTAGACAGTGGGAGCAGCGGAAACGTGTGCAAGATGCTTTATAGGATAAAGCAGGCATCGCGGAGTTGGAACGTCTGTTTTGATGTGGTAGTCAAAGAGTTTGACTTCATCAAAATGGTAAATGAACCTTGTATATACAAAAAGGTAGTAGGGAGTATGGTGGTGATCCTCATAGAGTACGTGGATGACATACTCTTGATAGGGAAGGAGTTTCCTATGCTACGCTCGGTCAATCTCCGATTATCACAAGGATTCTCCATATAGGATCAAAGTGATACCTCATAAATCCTGGGTTTTGGATCTATGAGATAGATCTAATTGGATGTTAGGATTCTCACTAGATGTAGTGAGATGGTATCAATCGATCCTGGGAAGAATCACGGGAAAGGTTCCAGGGTGATAAGGATGACTGAATGTCAGTCGCAGGCATTGTCTTTACCCTCAGTGGAGGGACGGTATGTTGGAAGAGTTCCAAGCTAGATACCGTGACTTACTAGACGATTAAAGGCAAGATACATCATTACCAAGGATGCTACCAAAGAGGCAGTCTGGATATATATAGGTTCATGAGATGAACTTCGTTCCTACCATTGTGTGACAATGGAGTTGTGGCTTATGCTAAGGAACCCCTGTCCCATCAGAAATCCAGATATAATTCTTAGGCAGTATCACCTGATCATGGAGATGGTTGATCTTCAGGGAGATCGAGGTTAGGAGATTAGACACAGAGGACAACAGCGCGGATCCACTCACAAAGGCCTTTTTCCCAGTAGAGACTTTTATGGGATGGTTGAGTATGAGATACTTCAACCGCAGCTAATTGTTGGGTATGTGATACCACAACAGATGGCCCTAGTGCAAGTGGCAGATTGTTAGTTATATGTATGCACTAGAGGCCATTACTGTACATACGATGTATATTGTAGTGGATGCTAGGACATATATAGGGAGGACTTTCTTGCTCGACATGATAGTATGCTATCTGGTTGTACTTTATCTTAACATGTACTCTGATTGTCTCTATGTTACATGTTGATAAAGCCCTTAGGATATGTACTCGACTACTGGGACTATGATGAGATCATACTAGTGGGGCAACGGTAGTCGATGAGTACATCCTATAACTGTTCCTAGTCGAGGGTGTATCGAGACAGGACATCGATACACCAGAGTAGACTAGCGTATACGCATCTTGACCCATATGATGGGCGATGGATGATCCCATATCCATCGGTGTTTGACATCAAGGATGGTGTACAGGTGTTCAGTGGAGACTGGGTACACTGGACGGACTCGCCGAGAACTCCCAGATGGTATTATACATCACGTCAGATGGCAGTTCTCCGGTGACACTGGTACAGAGTAGTCTGTTGAACCGAGATCGTCATAGAGTCTTGTGTGATTCCCACTGTGCTTTGATTTCTATCATACCACGTCCAAGAGGGCGTGCAAAAAGGTGGCTTTTGGGTACAGTCCCGAATCACATGGAGGCAATGAGCGATAGGAGGGGATTTGTCTCTCCCGGTATAGGGAGTTGATGTTGTACTATGTTCGATTGGCTATAACCGGAAATCCCTGGCCAGGATTGCTGAGATTTACTGGTAAGTGTTATCAGTAGTTTCTCGAACTGTTATAGACCTCATATCGACACGACTTATCGAGCTACTGGGGTCTGACGTTTACCACCCCTAGGCGAGATATGCGACATATCAGATGACGAGACCGGACTGTACGGGAGTGTTACTGATTGGATTCACAGAGAATGTACAGGCTTGCTTGTTGATCTTCTGATCGCTCAATATCCGGGTGGCCGTTACGTTTAGCAGACCGCTTGCGGCTTGTGGGTGTTTGATATGATCATCACCTACTGCCGGCGTATTGACGAGTCTTTAGAGTCCTACACAGGGGTTTCCTGGCTCAAGCGAAACGGAGTAGGAGCACATATGTGATATGTACGGGACCGAGATTGATACGATATGAGATACTGTATTCTATTCTCGCGATTTGTAACATTGATCGGTTGTATGCGATATAACCGGGTTATCGGATCAAGTGTTGATTCGATAAGTTGTTGCACATGATATTAGTCGGTTATAGCCGGGTTATTAAATCAAGAGTTGATTTAATAATTTAATGTATAATTATATATCTGATATATTACATTACATTAACTAGTTTTAGCTCACTTAAGATTTATTTTCTCACTTGATTGTGCATAAGTGTATATGTGATATATATTTGTGTACATATGATTGTGTCATGCTTGATGATACATCAAAGATAGGTGTATGAGACTTATATCAAGTTTAGGTTAAATTAGGGTTTACTTATTTCCTTAAGAATAACAAAAGAGAGGAGACTTTACTCAATGTTATCAAGCTTGTAGAAGCTTGTATGCAACATTGACAAAGTCAACTCTTTTGTCATTCCTTAGGATATTAGTTAACCCAACCCTTAACCTCATACTTTGGTTAATTCTCTACATGAGTTAAGCATGAGGGCTTAACTCAACCATGGTGCAATAATTCAAAGGATAAGTTTTCATTTGGATGAATTATTCACTTCTTCTTCTTCCTTCAACAAAAGCTTTCTAGCTTCAATGGAGCTTGAGAAAAAGTGTGAGAAAATAAATTCTAAAGTGAGCAACCTTCCTACTTCATCATCCTCTGCTACTTGCCATTTAGTAGAGGGTGTTCTCTTCACAAAGTTTTTGACCTAGTGAAGGAATAGCTTGAGTTAGTGTCTCCCCGACGTAGATCATCTTCGGCCTCGAAGTCATCGAAGCGAGCACGTTCGTTCTTCTTGTGGAGCTTCTCTAGAGGCCGGAGTTCACGATCGCAGCGAAGGGGACATCTACATGGAGCTATTGAAGTGAAGGACCGAATCTTCAAAGGATGTAATCCCTCTCACTTAGTGTTAAACTGTTTAACATGTTAGTTTGCGCCTAAACTCTAGTATAAAGATCCGGCTTTGGGTTGTTCGGCACGGCTAAAATTTTAATCGGGCATGGTTGATGCCTCATAGACCCTTGTGCGTGTGCCTAGCAACCCTACATGGGCGAGAAGTCCTACTAGATCTACAGAGTGGCTGAGGTTCATCAGGTTGTATCGAAACCTCAGGTTCGACCAAATCATCGGTAATTGTTTGTGTATATGGAATTTCTTCCAGTTCTACCGCATTGCCATCAACATCATTTGTAAAAAATTCATTTTCTAAAAATATGGTATACTGGGAAACAAACACCCTTTGTTCCTCCTTGTGGTAGAAAAGATATCCATATGAGTGTTTTGGATATCCTATAAATTTACATAAAACCGATCGTGTCTCGAGTTTGTCCGTATTCTGCTTTTTCACGTATGCCGGACAACCCCATATCCTAACTCTATTAAGAAATGGTCTCTTCCCATACCATATCTCATATGGAGTGGTAGACACGGTTTTGGTCGGAACCCTATTCAATAGATAAATCGCAGTCTCCAATGCGTGCCCCCAGAATGATATCGGTAACTCAGCATCACTCATCATTGATCGTACCATATCTAATAGGGTACGATTTCTCCTTTCCGACACACCGTTGTGCTGTGGTGTGTATGGAGAAGTGAGCTGAAAGAGAATCCCATTCTCTTTTAGGAAATCTAGAAACTCTGTGCTTAGGTATTCACCTCCTCGATCTGATCGAAATTTCTTGATACTCAAGCCTGTTTGTTTTTCTACTTCAGATTTATACTCTTTGAATTTTTTGAAGGCTTCGGACTTATGTTTCAGCAAGAACACGTGCCCGAATCTCGAGAAATCATTAGTGAAGGTTATGAAGTAGGAAAAACCACCTCTCGCATGTGTAGGCATTGGCCCACATACATCACTATGTATGAGGCCTAAGAGTTCAGTAGCTCTCTCTCCGTGTCCACTAAACGGAGTTTTGGTCATTTTACCCTTGATACAAGACTGGCAAGTCGCATAAGATTTATATTCAAACGGGTTTAAATATCCATCTTTATGTAGCTTGGTTAGTCTTGTTTCGTTAATATGACCAAGTCTACAATGCCAAATGAAAGCTTCATTTATGTCTGAAACCTTTCTTTTGTTTGTGTGTTATATATTGAGAACTGTATGCTGGTTTAGGACGTATATCCCGTTATTTAATGTACCAGACCCAATCAACTCTTGATTAAGGTTAATGTTCATAACATTAGATTGCAATACAAAATTATATCTAGCATTGTCCAACAACGATACAGATATAATATTACATAACATCGAAGGTACAAAATAACACGGGTTCAAAACCAATATACAACCTGAGGGCAAACCAAGGTGATACTCTCCCACTGCTGTAGCATGTACTGAGAAACCATTCCCAACTCGGAGAGTATGATCACCTTTCTTCAAAAACCTGTTATTTCTCAGCCCCTGCACACAATTGCAGATGTGAGATCCTGACCCGGTATCCAATACCCAGGAAGCAGAATTAATTGAAAAACAGTTTTCTGTTACAAACACACCTGAAGTGGAAGCATCACCATGGTTCTTCTTCTTGAGGCCGGCAAGGTAATCAACGCAGATTCTCTTCCAGTGTCCAGTCTTGTGGCAGTGGAAACATTCCCCTCTTCCTGTCGCAGCAACCCCAGCCTTGTCCTTCCCCGGTGCCTTTTTCACTCCTCCTCTCGGCTTGATGGGATCTTCTTCTTCTTCTTTCCCTTGGCCTTGGCTTTCGGGACGGAAAAGGAAGATGGCCCATCAATTAAGCGGGAGTTTTCGCTACCTTTAGCGTGCTCTCTGCACTCCTTAACATAATGAGGAGTTCAGGTAAGGACTTCTCCATGTTGTGCATGTTGAAGTGTACAATGAACTGAGCAAAGGAAGGGGGAGGGACTGTAGAACAATATCAATATATTGTTCGTTCTCCATGGTCCAACCCAGGTCCTCTAGTTCTTCGATAAGTCCAATCATCTTCAATACATGGTCATCTACAGACGTGCCAGCAGCCATCTGCATCTGAAACAACTTTCGAGATGCCTCGTAACGGAGAATACGAGATTGCTCTCGATACAACTGCTTTGTATGAAGAAAGATGGATTGGACATCCATCTTCTCGTACTGCTTCTGATGTTCATTGTTCATTGAAGCAAGCACGAGGCATTTGGCTGTTGCGCAATCTATATCCCATGTCTTGCGGACTTCCTTGTCCGCAACTAAAGAATCAGGTCCTGGGAGGGGAAGGGCTTTAGCTGTAAGGACGTAAGCGACCTTATCATAGGTCAGGACAATATTTACGTTCCTTGGCCAATCTTTGTAATTCGGTCCCGTGAGTTTATTCTTGTCTAATAAAAGCTTAAGTCCCGTCATAGGTATCTACCAATAAGAGAGAGAAAAGAAGACACTCGGCGATTGCTCTTGCATGCTTAGATTGGTTATTAATCTTGTCTAATCGATATCTCCCACTACTTTTATCAAATTTTCCTTCAAACTGTCACGACCCGAAATTGGCACGTGACGGCCCTAATACTACGCAACGTCTACAGGCGTAACGCGGTAAAAGAAAGCCAAAACCCAAAAATCTAAACCATTAAAAGACAAGAAAAGATAAGAAATATTGTTTAAACCCTTAAAAAAAATCTCAAGTATAAATTCTTTAAGTCCAATTTTCTTTCTTGAAAATTTCGGCAGCACCTCCATTATAAAAACCAACCCCAAAAGTGGGTACAACATAAATAAAAAGTAAAGTATCCCCAACGGGAGAAAATCCACGCCCAAAGGCGCAAAACAACCACCACAACAAATATATGACGCCGTAGCGAAGAAATAGAAGATGATAGAAAGGAAACTGTATAAAAGACAACAAGTCACAAATAATATACAATATCGTCCTCACCAAGTCTCTAAGTCAATATGAAAACAGTAGATGGAGAGTACAGTGATACAACGAATATACAATACAACGAATAACCACGAAACCCACCTAATCAAACAGCACACTATGAGCTGATGCGGTATCCGTAGCAAAAGATGATAAGACGTGTGATAATAGCCTGCCTCTGACTATCCTGAGGAACACCTGCAAACACTGTGGCACAACGGGGGTGAGTTGCCAACTCGTGAATAGTAAATAACATATGCAGGTAATCGCGAGTATGCACGTACAGCGTGAATCTAACATGTGCAATTAATAGCAATAAAAAGTCATATGAATGCAATAATCATGAAAGGTACACTAGCAGGTACAACTAATACATGAAGCAATGCATATAAATAAAGGTATGTAAATGCAACAGTCATGAAAGGTACTCTAACAGGTACTACTAATACATGAAGCAGTGCATAAACAATAAATGTGGAGTATGGAATGAAATATGTCAATTCCACGGAATCCTGATATCATGGTAGGATCACAATCCATCAGGACAAATCCAAATCCCAATTCCTCAAATCAGCCCCCAAATTGGCTCTCATATCATATAAGTCTCACAAATCCTGAATGTACAATATCGAATAAATCTCATATATCCTGAATGTACAAATCAACAATCTCATAAATATCCTGTATCCAATATCAAATGAATCACCTATATCCCAAATCAAATTATCAAGTAAAAATCTAACATCCTAAATATATTTGCATGAATAAATATGATGATGTATATAATTTAATGTCAATACACATATATTAGCGTCCCATTCCACTAATATTGGTGTAAGGGCATATATAACAGCGGCCTAAACCCCTGTTATATATACAAAGGAGTAAAAAGAAATATCATGAAACCAATGTGTCAAGTATCGACACAGAAATGCAGGTCTATCAGGTGCTGTCACCACGACTGGCACCCTGATAGGTACGTATCATACGCTATCCCGAAAGCTCAAGTGCTTAGCTCTGACCCTCGCCTCTCGACGTATCTATACGTACATGACTCCAGTCTGTATCCCCATGATAACCGCTGAGTTATTGGTAATGTCACCGGATGGTATGGTTCCCCCACTAACTCATCGTCTACTCCACGACTCTTGCCCCGGAGTACCTCCGGACCCCACCATGTACCCACACACGGACCCCTTCGTTCCTCGCGTGGGGTATATATATCCGAACCGATAAATCTCATGGTGGCTGCTGAAATATCATATCAAGGGAAACCGGGTTTTTCAAATAATGCATAATTTCATGAACTCCCACGGTCCCCAAATCCAGAAAACATCATGAAAAATCCATATCTCAATGCGAAAATCCATGAATTTAATATACGCATCATAAATCTGAAATGCGAGCATATAAAGGAAAAGCAGCAATTAACTGTAACAAGTTAATATAATATCATGCGGTTCCTAATCTCTCCAATTCTAAAATAACATCAAGTAAAGGTAAACATGTAGCTATAACCAGATATATGTGCAACATAAAGGTATAGCAAGATATATGTATCTACCTATAAGTAAATGATGTAGTATACCCCCTGGGTATAAGCGAAATAGGTGTGCAAGGTATACCTGTAGCTATATCGTAAAGTGTGCATATACCTATCACTAATGGTACAATACTCTATAGGTATACATGTAACTAGCATGTAAGTATGTCAGAACATATGTGTAAGCATGTAGGTATACAGGTATGCTATAAGTCAATGCGTAAAGAAATATGAATCAAAGTCTCAATGTCCCTAACCAAGCAATATTATATCTATAAGTGGGTTATGCGTAACATGGCAATTATTGACGGTGTGTATAGCATACAATCAGTGCTCGTGCAACATGAATCGTCAATAATATGTGCAGTGTCTTAAGGATGCTAGTCCAAGCACAACAATATCTAAGTAATAAGGTAAATGCGTAATTCTAAATATGACATAGAATATGCGACAGAAATAACATCTCTAGCCCAGACGCATAACGCCATGCGGGCGATACCCCTGTAGATGTTAAATCTACGCACCAACGCTCCTGGCTAAGTGAAGCCTACCACCTGTTTTCTCTTGTCGTAGCGTCCGAAGCCCCCGCTTGTGAACCTAAAATTTCACAAACACATCACATAAGCAAAAATCCTACATCGACGAAAAGACATCGAAACGCAAGAATAACGCCCTGAAAATTTTACTGCGTACTTAGCGCATCTATCGTGCACGGCATCGGCCAAAAACTCTAATTGGGGTCGCTAAACTACAAAACACTAATTCTAGACCCCGATCGTCCCGATCGCGCAACACAACACAAACAATTACGAGGAATAAAATAGATATAACCTCGCAACGACCAATCGAACCCACGTCGGAAAAACCACGAAACCTAGAAAACAACTTATCGCAATATTTCGCACTAGTTTCAAGCTAACGCATATCTAGCGATTACAAACACCTTAAAATAGCTTAACTAAGCTATCAAAACCATTTCTATATTTTTAACACTTGCTAAATAAATTTTAGCAAAAACCTAGTAAGTAAAATTGCATAATTAAACAAAGTGTTCATTAGCAAAAATTAACATTTTCTACTAGGTTAATCTTTTCCTAATCACAAATTAACACTTCAATAAAACATTAAACACATAAATCAAGTTTTACCCTAACTAGATTATCATAAAAATCAAGTCATGAATTTCAAACATGAAATTAAAAGCTTAAATAAACAATTAATATACTAATTAGAAATTTAGAAACAACAAAAAGGATTAGGGTTAGGGTTTTATACCTCCATAAAAGATCAAAACCAAGAAACCAAACTCATCATCTTTTCCTCAAAAATGATGTTTTGAATGAAGATCCAAGCTACTTTTGTGAAGAAGAAAGAAGGAAAATGAATATATTTGAGTTTTTGTGATTTTATTTGGATTTTTCATGATTTATTTGAAAAAGAGTGGGAATGATGGAGGGCAGCAAGGGGAAAGGAAGGGCCGTCCAAGGGGTGAGGGGGGTATTTTTGTGAATTTTTATGAAGAAATTGCTAGGAAAATGAGTAATAAATGCTTAATAAATGCACTTTGCAACCTTTACACATTTTCTTTTCTTTTTAAAATAAAACCTTTTGCACTCCAAAAAATATCTAGATATTTAAAAAGAAGTTTCCAAAATATTCTAGTGACAAAAAAATAATTTATTCTCAAGAGAAGAAATTTCCCGATTTACGTGCACCAAATACCGCTTAAAATAATATTTTATTTGGGAAAAATTCTATCTGAACCAAAACCTCCCAAATACCCCTAAAGTTCGCGCACAAGCTTTATTTTAGCTAAAAAAGGTGCCGGCAAGATTATACGGACGTTTGATCGAAATCGGGTTAAAACGGAAAATACCGACAATTTTGCCCTAAAACGGGAAAATTCACAAAACGATTTCTGAAACGTTACACAAACCTTAAAATGAAAATTAGCCAGGATTAATTGCAATCTACAAGTTCGCTAACCGGTCAGCCAGGCCAGTGTCGGTACTCCGAAGGAGGTTCCCCGTGCTCTCGCACGGACCTAATTAAAGTAAACCCCGTTTTCCCATAGGCGTAACCCCATTGACACCTTTCTAGACACCTACTGGATTAGCTAATTTTAAAGTGCAAAACTCTCCCGGGCGTAACTTTTACTCACAGTGGGATCGGAATCCAACTATCAAATAGAAGGTATGCAATCTCATTGCAAATTTCAACTCTTGAAATTCCCGATATGATTTTTACCCCTAGTGTCTTATGACCTTAACTATGATTAAAAAATCATAAGCACTAGTCAAGTTCTACCCGCCATTTCGTGATTGATTTAGACCCACCCGTATAACCCTTTAACTATAGTCAACAAGGTTATGCTAACGTCCTAATCGATCGCATCATATGCTTTGTAGGAAGACATCGCTTAGCTACCGAACACCACACCTTAACTATAGTCAACAAACGTGGCATGAATACTAAGTACTCTGCTTCCTAAAATGGCGGAGGGCTACGGATGGTTTTTTTATGAAAACCTTTAACGTTTTGAACTTGATATCGTTGTAGAATCGAGTGAGAAGGAGTGGTTTAAGCTCCAGTGTTAAAAGTCGAATGGTTTTATAGCATTTTTCTAATCTTGCTAAAGAGGTCACTCCGGGTGAAGGGATCTCGGCTCTTTCCTTATCGAATAAGGTGCGGGATATTAAAATACCACGATGCAAAGAAAAAATTAGATCAACTATAAAAACATTTCGAGTGCTTTGTAACATTTGCTAGTTTCGCTAAAGGGGTCACTCCCGGTGAAGGGATCTCGGCCCTTTCTTCATCGAATGAGGTGTTGGATATTCAAGAATACCACTATGCAAAGCAAATACTAGAGTTACCCATTTTAAAATGTTTGATTCTACAACATCTTTAGATTTCTTTTGCTTAACAATAATCACGTTAATGTTGTCCCATTATTTACGTTTCCTAAACATCACAGAAAAGAAACGAAAATAGAACGTACGCTTATGCCATCCGCATTCGCCACTGGGCCCCGTCATGCACCGTTAGGTTACTTAACTAATGGCAGAGCGGGGGCTGGACTAGCGCGGGTGCAAAACATAAGCAATGTTTATTATATATCTCATATATAAATATAACCATTACAGATCACAGATGAATACATTGGATATACTAGAAATTCCGTATCTCATTCAAGCCCTTAATGAAAGACGGGTTCCACGGTCGTGATGAATAGCTAAAACCCCACCCTAGACCCCTACGGGTGCGGAAAACTACCCGCCAAATCTCCGAAGTGAAGCAACCTCCCTCAAAAAAGTGAGTAGGTCACTCGGCACTTCGAAAACCCGATAGTTTGTGCACCCCACCTTGGGTCTACTAGGAGCAAAAACAGTAAAACGAAATTATACAACGGTGGCTACAACCTCAAGTCGGATGTGCCCCGCAAAATAATATTAAATTATTTTTTTACAAATTACATGAATAAAAGACAAACACTCTTCTCACATCCCCCGGCCATTCATCACGACGATCCAACATATTCATATACACATACCATCTCATGATATCAAAATCGATGTGTGCAACCTCGACTAATCGTCGTATAGCAATTAGTCGACTTTTCCAAACACACATCCACATCACAAAGCAAGTAATGAAGTCGCGACATTAGAATTCCGCACGAGAATTTGCAAACTAAAACATTTTCCAATACTTGAAAAAATCCAGTGAGCAAGTTTTCAAAAACCGATCTTTTGAGCCAATCCGAGAGTCGAAACGAACTCGCCCGAATCTTCATGGAGAGTTAGAGCATGAAATTAACTTCGAGTTGGGAGGCCTAGAGGGGGTACCCCACCCCTGAGGCCACCACGAGGTGGCCAGGGGGTGAGGCAGACCCGAAACTGCCCAAGGTGGGGCAGTTTCGGGTCCCCACCGCCAAGACCACCTTGTGGTGGTCTTGGGGAGTGGGCCCAGCCGTTCGGTCCCCCCCCCGAAGGGTCTCCGGGGTGTGCACGCTCCACCCCGCGGCTTCTCGGTTCAAACCGTGAGCCCGCGAGGTGTGCAAACAACTCAAAACATTGATTTTCAAAACCGTTTTATCGGCAGTTTTTGCACGAGAAAAAACGGCGGAATTCTAATGTTGCTACAAGCTATTTAGGGTTTAAGTTAGGCTCTGATACAATGTTAGTGGATATTGCACACCTCACAACACTTGTGAGGAGGCGGAAGTGGAAAACAATAATTTTTCTTGCATGCAACACCCACATAACCCAAGATTAGTGCTTAAACCCTAACTAGCAAAAACCATCAAAAGATCTAATCTACTATGATAGTTTTTATACCTAATGGAACATGTCCTTCAGGTCTTCACTTGAATGAGATTCCTAGGCTCCTTGTAGTTGCAATAAGCTCGATCTCTGGCCACCTCAAGATCCAAGATGATCCACCCGAGAGCTATCGAACAAGCTACAAACTCTTCACAAGAGTTCAACTTAAAGATCAAGTTTGCTAGAAGAGATCACTAAGATGATGTAGAGATTAAGTATTGGATTATGATTTTGCTTTAAGCTTTTGATTCACAACTCATGTGAGGTTAAAGCAAAGAGAAGGAGGAAGGAGAGAAAGAGGAGAGATAATATCAGAGTGTAGAAGAAAAGTTCAAGCATGGAAAATATCATATGGCTCAAATGAAAATAATTGAAGCATGGATTAAAAAAATGCACCATGCTTCAATAGTAACTCCAAAAGAATAAAATATGAAAGAAGCCAGTCCTTCATCCATGCTTAGCCTTTTTTTCATTTTCCACCTCATTTATTTATTTTCACAAAATAAATATCAATTTATGAGGTGTCTCTTTCTAGAAAGTATTCTTGTAACAATTACAATAATACCCCTCCACCGCATACCGTATAAGTATACCCGTATTCGAATTCCGAAAAATACGAATACAAATTCCAATAATATAATATCGGTATCCGGCTTAAACCAAAGCCTACCAGTATTATCCTTCCGATCATTATTCCTGTAACAATTACACGAACATGATCGAAACCATTCCGTAACAACTTACGGCCTCTACATTTTTCGCCTGAACCAGGGAACTCTCTTTGTGGGACTCTAAAGACTCGACAGTACGCTGGCAGTGGGTTTAACCACAAGCACGTCAGCGGCACTAGCTGTGCGTAACGGCTACTCAGGTACATGACGAAAAAGAGGTGGTCGACAAGTGAACTCATCCCAACCCTAACGAGCCTATAAGCAACACTTACCGTACAGTCCGGTCTCTTCGTCTGATATGTCACATGTGAAGTCTAGGGGTGGTGAACGTCATACCCCAGTAACTTGACAAGTCATGCCGATGTATGGTCCATAACGGTTCGAGAAACTACTGATAACTCTTATCAGTAAATCCCGACAACCCTGGCCAGGGATTTGCTGTTATGACCAATCAAGCATAGCGCGACATCAACTCCCTATACCGGGAGAGACGAAACCCCTCCTATCGCTCACCGCCTCCATGTGATTCGGGACTGTACCCAAAATCCACCTGTTTGCACGACTCAGTAGAGTCGTGGTAGGGAGGAAATCAAAGCACAGTGGGAATCACACAAGACACTATGACGATCTCGGTTCTACAGACTAACATGTACAAGTGTCACCTGAGAACTGCTATCTGACGATAGGTACATATCCATCTAGGAGTTCTCGGCGAGTCCTGTTCGGTGTACCCATTCTCCAATGAGCACCTGTGTACAATCTTTGATATCAAATACCAATGGTTGTGGGATCAACCATCGCCCCCAGGGTCAAGAAACGTACACACCAGTCTACTCTGGTAATATCGATGCCATGTCTCGATATACCCTCGACTAGGAACAATTAAGGATATACTTATAGACTGCCCAGGCCCCACTAGTATGATCTATATCATAATCCCGGTAGTCAAGCATAATCCTAAGGGCTTCATCAACATATATATAAAGATATGAAATACAATACATCACACGTTAAGATAAAGATAAACCAGATAGCATACTATCATTTCGAGCAAAGATTGTTTCTGTACATATACATGCATAGCATCCTATACAATACAGGCCTCTAGGGAATACATATCTAACACCAACCCTTGTAGAGACTAAACCATGGCTAATGTAATGGTTGGGTTAATAAATATCTTAAGTAAAACAAAATTAGTAGACTAAGTCAATAGATCTCCAAGCTTCTACAAGTTTCATGCCATGTGACCAATTTCCAACTAATTTGGATTTACTTTAAATAAATAAACCTCACATTATCATGAGCATGGTGTGAGTCTCATACACCCATGTTGTATGTGTAACCATGCATGATACACTAATATATATCACATATATATTTTTGTGCATAAAATAAAATAATACAATTAACATATATCATATATATATTAATGTATCATAAGTGAGAAAAAGAAATGCTTAAGTGAACTAATATTAGTTAATGTAATTTAATATATAAAATATATAATTATACATTAAATTATTAAATCAACACTTGATTTAATAATCCGGCTATATCACAGATAACCGACTAATATCATATATATCCTTTTATCGAATCAACACTTGATCCGATAACCCGGCTATATCACATATACCCGGCCGATATCACATATCGCGAGAATAGAATGCGGTATCACATACGCGCATAAATCTCGGTCCCGCATATATCACATATGTACTCTTACTCCGTTTCGCATGAACCAGAAAACCTCTGTGTAGGACTCTAAAGACTCATCAATATGCCGGCAGTAGGTGATGATCATATCAAACACCCATAAGCCGTCAGCGGTCTGCTAAATGTAACGGCCATTTGGGTATTGAGCGATCTCAAGATCATCAAGCATGCCTAATCAGAAGATCATCAAATATCCAAACAGTAACACTACCGTACAGTCCGGTCTTTTCGTCTGATATGTCGCATATCCAGCCTGGGGGTGGTAAACGTCAGACCCCAATAGCCCGATAAGTCATGCTGATATGAGGCTCATAACGGGTCGAGAAACTACTGATAACACTTACCAGTAAATCTCATAACAGCCCTGGCCAGGGACTTCCTGTTATAGCTAATTGAGCACAGCGCAACATCAACCCCCAATACCGGGAGAGAAGAAATCCCCTCCTATAGCTCATTGCCTCCATGTGACTCGGGACTGTACCCAAAAACCACCGTTTTGCACGTTCTCTTGAACGTGGTAAGGTGGAAATCAAAGCACAGAGGGAATCACACAAGACTCTATGACGATCTCGGGTCGACAGACTAACCTGTACCAGTGTCACTAGAGAACTGCTATCTGACGTGTGGTATAATACCATCTAGGAGTTCTCTACGAGTCATGTTCAGTGTACCCAGTCTCCACTGAGCACCCGTATACTATCATTGATGTCAAATGATTGTTATAATTTTCCGATTGGATGTAAATCAAATCAAATGATCCCTGATAACGGTTTCATTTGATTGAAAAGAATTTCTTGTTTGTGTAAATCGAATAAAGCGAATAAGTTTCTTTGTGTTGGTAATTAGAAAATTGTATAAAGTTCACAATCAAAGAATTATATTTGACTGCAATCAATTACGGTGTCAGTTGTAGATCGTAAGCGAGTGCGGATCGTCCACAGGGATTGTGCGATTCGTTTTTATATTTGATTTGCTTGAATTGAAAAGTTAATCAAAAAAAAAAAAAACATGATTCAAGATTTTATCAAATGTTTCAAGTGTCACTATTCTAATCAAGAATCAAGAAAATGATAAACAATCGAGAATCAGGGTTTCGATGATATTTCCAACCAAATGTCAAGAATCTAAATGAGGCTCGTAGGAATCGATCGGATCTATAGACGTGATGTAATCTCAAGATATCGTGTTCTTGTCCTTCGAAGGATTGATACTAGATCGATGATGATCGACGAGAGTTAGGGCTTTCTCGTGAAACTAGGGTTTCATCGTTTAACCCTTGCTCTTTCGTTGATATCATTCACATTCTAGCCTCTAGCAATTTCAAGAAACGATCGTAACTCCCCAATCTCGAGCGATATCAATCAAGAAAGCATCGCAACGAATTGGGTCGTCGGTTCTTGAACTTGCTAGGGTTTACAAAACTCGTAGGATTCAAGAATCGATTTAAGATATATTACATCATCATTCTATTGATCGTCTTGACTCCTCGACGAGCGGAGTATTACTCAAACATCACAACAAGAATTACAACTAGAAATTTAGATTGAATCATGATGCAAGAATTTAAAGAAAACAGGATAAAAGAATATCACATTTTATTTATATCAACAATTTGATTACAGTCGCTCAAGAACTACAAGAGGAAGAACTAAATTGTCGAATTGGCGTCGCTCGGCTCCGTGAGTCGCGGATCAGCTTGGACCACTTGCTCCGTTGAAGATCGGCTCGGCTCATAAAAGGTTGCAAGGCTTCTTGCTTGATGGGGTACTCGGGATCTTGGCTTTTTGATTGGAATTAGGGTTAGGGTTTCACACAAGCCTTCTCACTAGACTTGTGGAAGAAGATGAAGAATGAGGTAGAATAGCTCTAGATTGGCTACTAAAATCAACTAATGGAGGGATCCCTTTTACAAGTGAGCCTAGGGTCTTATTTATAGATCACCCAAACCCTAGGTCTAGGTTTGAAATTACAATTCCCTCCAAAAGTTTGTTGAGGCTTCTAGAAGGAGTTTGTTAGGAGCTAGCTTAGGCTTTAAGCTAGGATTAATTAAGCATTAGAAACCCTAGTTTGCTGATCTGGCAGAAACCTCTGGAGTCTTCTGGAACTTGAAGTACATTTCTGAACTGTAGGAGCTGAGGTAAGCATTGTGCAGCAAAATTTGGTGGATGACGTGTCAGGACGGCCGCGGAACCGCGGCCTAAGCCGGCTTGCGCCGCGGTTCCGCGGCTCTTTGGAGGCCTTAGGGCTTGTGTCTTCTGGTGTGATCTTGGGCTGACTTTTGAAGCTTTATCTGATGTGTTGATCTGTATTTGCCCCTTTTGATTTATACCAGAACTGAAATCATTGAGTTGGCGTCATGTTTGATCGGTACCATGTAAATTTTGGCCTTTCTTCTGGATTTTTCCTGCACGGATCTTAAAACAAGTGTTGCGCAATATAGAGATGATGCGATGCCATGAAATACGGTCAATTTCCTTTATAGTGTCGGTTTTAGAGTCTAATACATGCAATCTGATATTTTGCGACAGTTTTAATAATATGTGAAATATGAATGCCGAACACTTCTATATGAATGCAAATGATAGGGAAATTGCCTTGTTAAAAATACAATATTTTCGACTAATCAAATTCCCCCAAACTTAATTTCGATCGTCTCGAGCGAACTTTTTATTAAAAAGAGAAGGAGAAAATAAAGAAAGAGAAAAACTAACTAGCACACTTTCGTAGGCAACACGATTGCACTAAGCACGTGCAACAAGCCTTTAAACCTCTAGGTGTCTCTAGTAGGAGGAGTGTTGTCTCCTGAGGGTTTTCAGCGGATTGCACCCACAAAATCCAATAATAAAAGAAAGATCATGAATATTACATTTAAAGAAAAGAATCGTAGAAGAAAAGCCTTGAAAATTAGGGTTTCCAACTAAGCTAGCTTTTCGGTTGTCATGAGCCCTATCTTAATGGTCATGAAAAGATGTCAGAAATCACGTCCTCCCTCAATAAAACATCATCTTATTCTTCATTCCTATCTTTCTTCCAAACATCGATCATATCACCCTGCGTGTGTGTAAAGGACATCCCTACACCCGGAGAATTCAATTCAAGCTATCATACTCTTGCCCATCAACCTCAGTACTTTTTAATTAATGAATATTTAGATGAGATTGCTCACACACTTTCATGCGACCGTTAATACTTCTTGAGGTACTAACCGACCGATTACTCTTGTGCTTGCTTACTTGGTGTATTTTCCTCGCCTTGCACCACCTCAGGCATAGCAGTGACTCCCAGACCAGTTGGCCTTAGGGCACTAGGTGAAAAGGCACCCTCGCTATACATTTTTTTATTGCCCTTGGTGATAACAAAACCAGTGTCCATTTTTCTCACCACTTTATATTTTCTTTATTCACTTTTTTTTTATTTCCTTCATACATCGGCTTTAAGACAAGAACATTTCAAGGTATCCTCTACTATCCCAGGCTTTAAGACGTGTGTAAGTGCGAATAGTAAGGTATCAACGTTCAAAATGTTTGGCTTCCAGAATAGAAACTATTTTTCAGACTTATTTTTATCCTCAGATTAGTGACGTCCTTCATCTTACTAACCCTTGGGACAACGGCTCATAACTACTTATTACTAGTTCGTCTAAGAAAACTTCTAATTTTCTTAGTTTTCTTAAATTTTTCTAATCTCATGGATGTAATTGTTCACTATCTAAACTTTCATTATCTTATTTATATACAAAAAAATGTAAATATTACAATTATTTTTATACTTGAAAATTTTTGAATTTTTATGGGTTTTGAAACTTTTCAATTTTTATAGATTATTTTTTTTTTAAATGTTTTGTGCTTATGCAAATGATATGCAAATGATGCAAAAATAAGCACAAACCTCCCCCAAACTTGTTTTCAACAGTGTCCTCACTGTTGCCAACTGCTAGATCTACAAAACTTGGAAGTCTGGGAGGAATTATTAGTGGGGGCAAAATATATAAGTGAAGAACTTCCCCCAAACTTACTCTTTTCACTCACCTCCATTCAAAAGATGATGCAATGATATACTGGACATGAAGATGAGACGGAGGAATTTTAAACCAAATAAACTGGCTCTTGTAAGAACAAGAGCTCCTCCGTGGGGTCAGTGGAAAAATACGGCTTTAGTCTATGTCCATTCACTTTGAAAAAGGTGTCGTTTTTAACATTTTCTACTTCTACTGCCCCGTGCGGGTATACAGACCGCACAACAAAAGGTCCCTTCCATCGAAATCGGAGCTTACCCGCGTGAAGATGTAATCGTGAATCATAAAGAAGGACTTGTTGACCAGGTGAAAATGTTTTCCTCAAAATGTTTTTATCGTGAAAAACCTTTGTCCTATTCTTTGTGATTACAGCGTTATCATAAGCTTCATCGCGGAGTTCGCTTAGCTCATTTAGTTGCAGCTTCCGAAAGTTGCAAGCAAGGTTTAAATCAAAATTTATTTCTTTAATAGTCCACAATGCTTTATGCTCTATCTCAACTGGTAAATGACATGTTTTCCCAAACACTATCCTATATGGAGACATCCTTAGGTCGGTCTTATATGCAGTTCGGAATGCCCAAAGAGCATCCGTCAGTTTGGTCGACCAATCTTTTCTATTCTTAGCAACAGTTTTCTCCAGGATAAGTTTGATTTGTCTGTTTGAGATTTCAGCCTGCCCGCTTGTTTGGGGGTGATAGGGTGTAAAAAGTCGGTGGTTGATTGAGTATTTCCGCATCAGGGTCTCGAAAGATCTGTTGCAGAAATGTGTCCCATTATCGCTAATAATAGCACGTGGGTGTCCAAATCGCGAAAAGATATTCTCTTTTAAGAACTTAATGACAACTTTCTTGTCATTAGTGCGACATGGAATGGCTTCTACCCACTTTGAGACATAATCAACCGCCAGCAGTATGTAAAAATTCCTAAAGGAGTTGGGAAAAGGACCCATAAAATCAATGCCCCAAACATCGAATATTTCAACAACCAGAATGGGTTGCTGAGGCATTTCATTCCTCTGGGAGATTCTACCCGTATACTAACATTGTGTACAGGTTTTGCAATGGTCAAATGCGTCCTTGAATAAGGTCGGCCAATAAAATCCACATTGCAAAACCTTTTCCGTTGTCTTTCTAGGACCGAAGTGACCCCCACAGGCCTGATCATGACAAAAAGAAAGAACACTCTTGAACTCTTCATTCGGGACACACCGGCGAATGATCTGATCAGGACAATATTTAAACAAATAGGGCCCGTCCCAGTAAAAGTGTTTTACTTGGGATAGAAAACGGTATTTGTCCTGTTTTGATCAATCGCTGGGTATCAGTCCCGTGGCATGATAGTTCACAATATCCCTGAACCATGGTTCATTGGATATGCTCAAGAGTTGTTCGTCAGGAAACGAGTCATTGATCGGCAGGGTCACAGGGGAAGAAGATATGCGTGAAAGATGGTCTGCTACTACCTTTTGACATCCTTTCTTATCTTTGATAACAAGATCGAATTCTTGTAACAGAAGGATCCAACATATTAGTCGAACTTTTGCATCTTTCTTCGCCAGAAGATGTTTTAAAGTGGAATGGTCAGTATACACAACTATAGGTGAGCCAATTAAGTAAGGCCTGAATTTTTCTAATGCAAATACAACCGCTAAAAGTTCTTTTTCTGTGGTTGTATAATTGATTTGCGCATCATTCAGGGTCTTACTTGCATAGTATATCACGTGTGGCATCTTTTCGATGTGCTGTCCTAAGACTGCACCTACTGCAAAGACGGATGCGTCACACATCAGCTCAAAGGGGTAGTCCCAGTTTGGTGATGATAAAACGGGGGCTGAAGTGAGTGAGTGTTTAAGTGAGTCGAAAGCTGTCTCGCAGTCCGAGTCAAAATGGAAGGTCGTATCCTTGGCCAGGAGAAGAGTTAAAGGTCTAGCAATTTTGCTAAAGTCCTTAATGAATCTCCTATAAAAGCCCGCATGGCCAAGGAAAGATCGAATATCTTTGACGCTTTTGGGATGAGGGAGATTTTGAATGACATCTATCTTAGCTCTGTCAACCTCAATGCCTTTCTGTGAAATGACATGTCCAAGAACAATTCCTTCTTGGACCATAAAATGGCATTTTTCCCAGTTCAAAGTCAAGTTCTTCTCTTTGCAACGAGTAAGAACAGCGTCAAGATTCGCTAGGCAATCAGAAAAAGAGTCTCCAAAAATCGAGAAATCGTCCATAAAGATCTCCAGAAAATTCTCTACCATATCAGAGAATATCCCCATCATACACCGCTGAAAGGTAGCGGGAGCATTGCATAACCCAAAGGGCATGCGACTGTAAGCAAAGGTACCAAAAGGACAAGTAAAAGTGGTTTTATCTTGATCCTTTTTGGCGATAGGGACCTGATTATAGCCTGAGTATCCGTCCATAAAACAATAATACTCTCGTCCCGCTAAGCGTTCCAGCATCTGATCAATGAATGGTAGAGGAAAGTGGTCTTTTCTCGTGGCAGCATTGAGTTTTCTATAATCGATACATACACGCCACCCAGTTTGGGCGCGTGTCTGAATCAACTCATTTGCCTCATTGGTTATAACAGTGATGCCGGATTTCTTAGGAACAACATGTATAGGACTCACCCATTGGCTATCGGAGATGGGGTATATAATACCATTATCTAGGCATTTGACGATCTCTTTCATTACCGCTTCCTTCATGACGGGATTCAACCGTCTCTGTGGTTCTCGGATTGGTCTGGCATCATCCATCACATGTATATGATGTTCAACTATCAAGGGACTAATCCCTTTGATGTCCGCAATACTCCAACCAAACGCCTCTTTGTTAGATCTCAGTACCGATAAAAGTGCATTCTCTTGCTCTAATGCTAGAGAGGCGGATATTATAACCGGTAAAGATTCCTTCTCACCTAAATAAGCATATTTCAGATGAGACGGTAAAATTTTGAGATCTAATTCAGGCGGAGAAATGATAGAAGGAGGGATCATTGAGTGATTTTTGGATTTACAAAGAAGCTCAGAGCTTGTGAAAGATACAGACTCGGGTGGAGAAAAGTCAGAAGTGCAGGACTCAAGTGTAGAAAAAGTGTCCTCACTAAGATCTTGTGTGAAATCAAACAGAGATGTGGTAATGTCATCGAGATCAGTAAAGCAAAGTTCCTCAGCTCCGCAGCTATCGGGAGCGATCTCATGGACAGAGCACACATCTAAAATATGAGCAGAGGGTTCTGATGGCTGACTTCCAACCTTGTAGATGTTTAGTTCAATGGTCATATTTCCAAATGATAAGTTCATTGAACCGTTTCTACAGTTTATAACAGCGTTGGAAGTGGCAAGGAAAGGACGACCTAGAATCACCGGAATTTGGCCCCGAGGGTTTGCTACAGGATGTGTGTCGAGCACAATGAAGTCTACAGGGAAAAAAAATTCCCCGGCCTTTATCAACACATCCTCTAATTCACCCCTTGGTTTGGTGATAGATCGGTCTGCCATCTGGAGAGTGCAGTGAGCAGGTTTCAGCTCTCTAATCCCTAATTGCTCATATACAGAATATGGAAGTAGGTTAACACTTGCGCCAAGGTCTAAAAGAGCACGATTTATGTTTTTACCCCCAATAGAAATCGATATTGTAGGACATCCTGGGTCATTTCGTTTCTTTGGTAGATGGGGGATAAAAGCAGTGCTGATATTATTAGTCATAAAGACCTTCTTCAGCACTTGGGTCTTCCTCTTCCTAGTGCACAAGTCCTTAAGAATTTTCGCATAAGCGGGGACTTGTTGAATTGCATTTAGGAGAGGGATATTGATGTTAACCTGTTTGAACATTTCCATAATTTTCTCCATATGAGGACTCGTTCTATTACCTCTTAACCGATTCGGGTAAGGAGCTTTCGCAATAAGCGCAGGGTCCATCATAGGAGAAGGAAGAGGGGGTAGAAGAGATCCCAAAAGAGGTGTGGGGACCGTCTGTGGAGAACTATAAGGGTTGGGTTCAGGTGTCGAGCCTAATGGGAAATGGAGAATAGGCTCGCGAGAAGGTGGTGTGGTAGAAGAAGAAGGATCAGAAGGAGAAGTGTGTGTGTGAGGAAAGGTCTCAGCCGGGGTGTTGATATGATTTCCAATATCATCAATACCTTCCCCGACATGATTATTCAGCACTCTTCCCGATCTCAACGCTGTGATGGCATTTACATTATAATGCCCAGGATTCTGTAGGGGTTGAGAGGGAAGTTTCCCTTTTTCTCTCGCACTCATTTCGGCTTTAAGGCGTGCGATTTCAGCTTCCATTGATCTGATACTCTCAGCTTGAGACGCTGAGTTTTTCTTTATCTCACTGACGGAAGATCTAACCTCAGTCGAAACCTCTATGAAATTTGATAAAAGTGATTTCATGGTTTGAGTGAATTGAGAGAATTCGTCAGAACGGGTCATAGGATTAGACTGTGCAGGAGTGTTGACCTGGTTTTGGAAATTTTGTGACTGATAGGGGTGCTGAGTGAGTTGAAGGGGTTGCTGTTGTGGTGGAGGAAGAGCCCTTTGAAAATTATTCGTGTTTGGAACCGTGTTTTGAGATTGGTTTTGGTTCCAAGCGAAATTCGGGTGATTCCTCCAACCCTGATTGTACGTGGAAGAATATGGATCGTTTCGAGGTCTTTGAAATGCGGCATTAGAATGCTCGTGACCTTGAAACGCAGAGTTTAATGGACATTCTTCCGTTAAATGAAACGGATCAGAACAGCACCCACAAACAGTTTTGGGGAGCGACATTGGGTTTAGGGAGGCTGCAGAAAATTTGTGTTCCAGAGCGTCGAGCTTCTTTTGCATTGCTGCCATCTCAGCTCGAACACCTATGGATACATCTATTTGGTGTACGCCACCCCTATTCAATGGTTGGGTTCCACTCTCCCACTGTAGTGATTTTTCAGCGAACTCTTCTAAATACTTCTAAGCTTCCCCATCATCCTTGGTCATAAAAGTACCTTGACACGTGTTTTCAAGGCTCGGTTTAGTGTTTGGGTTAATGCCCTCATAAATGATTCGGCACAATTCCCATCTCGGGATGCCGTGATGAGGACACTGAACCAATAGATCCTTGAAACGTTCAAAGCATTTAGAGAATGGTTCGGTAGGGAGCTGGGCAAATTGATTCAGTTCGCTATGGATTCGAGCTGTCTTTTGTATTGGGTAAAATTTCTTAAGGAATGCAGCGACGAATTCTTCCCAATTCGTAATAGAGTGTGCGGTAGTGTTATATAGCCACTTCTCGGCTATATCGCACAATGTAAATGGAAGAAGTCGTAGACGCATAGCATCCACTGAAAGTTGTGACGTACCCATCATTGCGCACACGTTTTCAAATTTGGTAATGAAAACGTAAGCGTCCTCAGTCTCGAGTCCGTGGAATTTGGGTAAAAGGTTGATGTACTGAGGTTTAATTTCAAAGTTATCCCCATTGGCTGGTGGTGTGGATAAGCAGGTCGAAAGAGGACCTCGAAGTGGATAGCACCTCTCCTGGAGAGAGATGCGGGGTGGATTCTGCGCACCAACGGACGGCGGCAGATTAGGGTTAAAGAAGTTTAATGGAGGTGGATCCATCGGTGTGGGTGTGGTAGTGGGTAAAGGCAAGGTAAATGGAGAAATATCGACTTCGGAGTCGATAAAAGGTACGCGGACTAAACGGGCACTAGAATCCCGTGTCCAGCCTATCTTGTACTAAAAAGGGTTAGTACAAGTGGCAGCGTGGCTTATAATTAGGGGTAAATGAATGAATGCGGTGTTTGCTTTGAAAAGGGGACGGATTTTTGAAAAAATGATGCGACACAACAAATGCAGCACACAAACCCTAGAATCTAGTGGTCACCTAGGTCCGGCTCTAGACCGCTCCTAACTGCCAAAAGACAAGTCGCGGGATAGAATCCTCCACTGCCTCTTTGTCCCCCTGTGGCCAGGTAAGTGCCAGGTAAGTGGAAAGGTACTCCACTACGTAAGTAGTGGGCCTAATTAATAACCACTAGCCTTCGACACACTTGCCTAGGCACCACAAGAAAACGCGGATAAGCAATGAATTACCCACTGCCTTCTCTTGTCCTAAGTGAGCGCGACGGTCCTTAGAGTCATCTCTAGATATTTTTTAGTTAATGTGGGGTAAATGCGGATGCAAGTTTTGTGGTTTTCGGGGCCTAGGAAAGGTAATGAAATCCCCACCTAATTTGGATTTGGCCGTGCCCCTTAATATCCGTATTTAGAATGCAAACAACCAAGAAACAAAAACACGCACAGATTTAATTTTTGCAATTTGCGAGCTGCGATTATTTGCAAAGAATCCTGCAGAAACTGTTAATTGGAGCTAAAAAGAGGAGAGAGGAGAAGGTAAGAAGTCACCTGAAGCAAAATTTTCACAGAGAACCCTCAAGCATGCCGCAGTTCCGCCGCATATGGGTACTTAGACCGCGCTTCCGCGGTTGTTTGTGCTGATCACTTCGCCAAAATTCAACAAAAGCTTCCTGTTGATAACTCCAGCTCTGTGGAATTTTCCAAAAAAATTTCCAATTCCCCAGCAAGCTCCAGATCTCCTTGCAATGAACCACAACAAATTGTTTAGGGTTTGCACGAATTTTGATTACAAAAATTACAATGGAATAAATCTTCAATTCAAACTTTAATATGAAACGAATTAGCGCGTAATCTCCGGCAACGGCGCCATTTGATTGTTATAATTTTCCGATTGGATGTAAAAGTATCAAATCAAATCAAATGATCCCTGATAACGGTTTCATTTGATTGAAAAGAATTTCTTGTTTGTGTAAATCGAATAAAGCGAATAAGTTTCTTTGTGTTGGTAATTAGAAAATTGTATAAAGTTCACAATCAAAGAATTATATTTGACCGCAATCAATTACGGTGTCAGTTGTAGATCGTAAGCGAGTGCGGATCGTCCACAGGGATTGTGCGATTCGTTTTTATATTTGATTTGCTTGAATTGAAAAGTTAATCAAAAAGAAAACAAAACATGATTCAAGATTTTATCAAATGTTTCAAGTGTCACTATTCTAATCAAGAATCAAGAAAATAATAAACGATCGATAATCAGGGTTTCGATGATATTTCCAACCAAATGTCAAGAATCTAAATGAGGCTCGTAGGAATCGATCGGATCTATAGACGTGATGTAATCTCAAGATATCGTGTTCTTGTCCTTCGAAGGATTGATACTAGATCGATGATGATCGACGAGAGTTAGGGCTTTCTCGTGAAACTAGGGTTTCATCGTTTAACCCTTGCTCTTTCATTGATATCATTCACATTCTAGCCTCTAGCAATTTCAAGAAACGATCGTGACTCCCCAATCTCGAGCGATATCAATCAAGAAAGCATCGCAACGAATTGGGTCGTCGGTTCTTGAACTTGCTAGGGTTTACAAAACTCGTAGGATTCAAGAATCGATTTAAGATATATTACATCATCATTCTATTGATCGTCTCGACTTCTCGACGAGCGGAGTATTACTCAAACATCACAACAAGAATTACAACTAGAAATTTAGATTGAATCATGATGCAAGAATTTAAAGAAAACAAGATAAAAGAATATCACCTTTTATTTATATCAACAATTTGATTACAGTCGCTCAAGAACTACAAGAGGAAGAACTAAATTGTCGAATTGGCGTCGCTCGGCTCCGTGAGTCGCGGATCAGCTTGGACCACTTGCTCCGTTGAAGATCGGCTCGGCTCATAAAAGGTTGCAAGGCTTCTTGCTTGATGGGGTACTCGGGATCTTGGCTTTTTGATTGGAATTAGGGTTAGGGTTTCACACAAGCCTTCTCACTAGACTTGTGGAAGAAGATGAAGAATGAGGTAGAATGGCTCTAGATTGGCTACTAAAATCAACTAATGGAGGGATCCCTTTTACAAGTGAGCCTAGGGTCTTATTTATAGATCACCCAAACCCTAGGTCTAGGTTTGAAATTACAATTCCCTCCAAAAGTTTGTTGAGGCTTTTAGAAGGAGTTTGTTAGGAGCTAGCTTAGGCTTTAAGCTAGGATTAATTAAGCATTAGAAACCCTAGTTTGCTGATCTGGCAGAAACCTCTGGAGTCTTCTGGAACTTGAAGTACATTTCTGAACTGTAGGAGCTGAGGTAAGCATTGTGCAGCAAAATTTGGTGGATGACGTGTCAGGACGGCCGCGGAACCGCGGCCTAAGCCGGCTTGCGCCGCGGTTCCGCGGCTCTTTGGAGGCCTTAGGGCTTGTGTCTTCTGGTGTGATCTTGGGCTGACTTTTGAAGCTTTATCTGATGTGTTGATCTGTATTTGCCCCTTTTGATTTATACCAGAACTGAAATCATTGAGTTGGCGTCATGTTTGATCGGTACCATGTAAATTTTGGCCTTTCTTCTGGATTTTTCCTGCACAGATCTTAAAACAAGTGTTACGCAATATAGAGATGATGCGATGCCATCAAATGTGGTCAATTTCCTTTATAGTGTCGGTTTTAGAGTCTAATACATGCAATCTGATATTTTGCGACAGTTTTGCTAATATGTGAAATATGAATGCCGAACACTTCTATATGAATGCAAATGATAGGGAAATTGCCGTGTTAAAAATACAATATTTTCGACTAATCATCAAACACCAATGGATGTGGGATCATCCATTGCCCATCATACAGGTCAAGATACGTATACGCTAGTCTACTCTGGAATATCAATGTCCCGTCTCAATAGTCCCATGACTAGGAACAATTAAAGGATGTACTTGCCGACTACCCTTGCCCCACTAGTATGATCTGCATCATAGTTCTGGTAGTCAAGTACACATCCTAAGGGCTTTACCAACATGTCACAGAGAGACAATATAAGTGTACATGTTAAGATAAAGAGCAACCAAATAGCATACTATCATGTCGAGCAAGAAAGTCATCCCTATATATATCCCAGCATCCACTATGATATTCATCATATGTACAATAATGACCACTAGGGCATACATACAACTAACAATCCCAACCCCCTACAAGCGCGGCGAACCACCTGTAAATCCTAGAATGAGGCAACTCGGGTTTCAACTCCTTGAGATGGTCACTCTCTACATTCTAAAATCCGGCGGCTCGAGTGCTTCATCGTGGGGCAATCCTAAAAACCTGTATTATACAATGGTAACGGTCACATCATGATCGTGTCCCGACAAATAATAATACAACCACGGAAACGACGGCCACAAGTCGGCTACTCATCCCGAATAAAAGAATATATAATTGGCTATTACATGAACGAATTACATACAACTTTGTATTACAAGCAAACACGCGTAGGGTTATTCAATGCGACAATCCGAACCAAATCAAGCAAACCAACATCTCAGACTCACATATCATTATACGTCATCGAATTAACTCAATTAAACACTTTAATCACGTTCATAAGGAACCATGGCCAATGAATTCCAAAACCGACGAAGCCGCAAACTTGAATTACCCAAAAACTGAAATTCAAGTTTATTCCGCCACCAAAAACCAACGCATATCTTGCTCAAAACGAGTTGCGAACGACCCAAAAACTGTCCGAGACCCCGGGGGCCTTGGACACGACCCATGGGGCTTCGAAGGGGGCTTTAGGTAGGGCCCCCAACCCATGGCCACAAAATTGTGGCCATGAGTTGGCTGCTGGGACAAGCGCGTAGTTGCATGCTTATTGTCCTAGCCCCACACCCGAGACCATTTTATGGTGGTCTCGGGTGTGGCGGCCGACCAAAGCCCCCGAAAGCATCCCAGGGGTCGTGATTGATTTGAAACCTTGTGTGATTGATTCGAATGAAAAGAAAAGTGTAATCACCACAATCAAAGAATTTATAACCGCAATCAATAACGTTGTCGATATAGTTTCGTTAATGAGAACGGATCGTCCACAGAGATTCGTGTATTTATTCGTTCTTGTTTTAGATGAGTTGAAAGAAAATAAAATTCAAGAAAACGATTCGAGATTCAATTGAGTTGTCATCTCAAGAAAATCAAGAAAATATTCAAGAATTAAGAAATTTATCAAGAATATGTCCAAAATGTAGTTATCAAGAAAATGTAGAATAGCTTGTAGGATTCGATGGAATTAGTAGATATGATGAATACTAATAATGACTTATCTTATCTATTGATGACTTATAGCTAGAACGATAGCGATGAATGAAGATTAGGAATCTTTTGAAGAAACTAAGGTTTCTCCTTCACTATCCCTTGTCTTTTCATTGATTATCATTCAATTCTAGCCTTTAACAAAGAGAATCATCAATCAATTAATCCCAAATTGCAACGAAATAATCAAGAACGACGATCGCGCTCCAAATTTGGTCGTTGACGATTCTTTTTCCTAAAATTCACAATTCTCATAAGACTTAAGATTAGTTTAGAATTTCATCATCATTTGATCTACCGATTCTCTCGATTCCTTTACAAGCGGAGATTTACTCACACATTATGAAAATTAAAGAATCAAGAATGAGAAATTTCATAATGCGAGAATTTAAAGAAAGCGAGAAATAACAATTGATCACCTTTATTAAATCGACGTCTAATTACACTTTCCCTCAATCCGAGATTACAAGAATTGCTCTCGATCGCTCCCTTGAAAAGTTAACTAATTCCGTCGAAACTCGCTTCACTCGATCACCGTGAGATGTGGATCGGTTGCGGATCTCTTGATCTTGATGACGATTGGCGTTGCGATAAAGGATCTTGAAGTCTTCTCTTGATCTTGTTCTCAACACTTCTTGATTTGGAATGGGATTTGATTTGGATTTGGATCACAAGTTGTGTCACTCAACTTGTGTAATGTTTTGTTATTTAACGAACAACTTCGCAATGAAGCCCTAGGTCTCCTTTTATAGCCCTTCCAATCTTCCACTAGAAGCTAGGTTTATCTTCCATTAGAAGCTGGGTAGTTATGAGGGAAGTTTCTAGAGTAAGGTAGTTATGAAGCTTGCATGAGAAGCTTGGCTGTTAAAGGGAAGCTGTTCCCCTCCGAAAGACGGCGCAAGACGGACGTCTTGCCTGAAATTCGGGGCAGATGCTAATTGGTGCTATCCGTCCACCTCTCCGAAGATGCCAGGTTGATTTATGACACCATATATCGAAGGTTTAAACGGATGCGGCCGATGTAGCAGACTTCTTCAGATTCCCCATTGCTTGAGGGGTTTTTGATTGTGGGGACGCTCTTCCCTGCAGGCGCAATCCCCTGCAGTTAATTACTCTACCGCATCGCGGTAACTTTCTCCTTCTCCAGATGGTCACTTCATGTCGTGGGTATTTGTTTTGTTTGTGGTTGCCCGTGGATTGTATACGGAGACTAAGTTATGTCGTCGCCCGTAGGGCGTGAACTAGTCCAAATCCGTATCTTTCTTAGATTTGGGTTTGGGGGTCGGGTTTAAAGATACGTTATCCTCATTTGAGACTGAGATCAACTTAAACGTTAGTTAAGGATACGTCAGTCTAATTTTAGACTAAGATCAACTTAACGGGATCGTTTAGATCCAACAAAAGAGCAATTAGGCTCTATTATTTAGTTTAATGACATTGCGGTCGATAATTAGTTTAAGAACATTACGGTCCAATGTTAGTTTAAAGACATCACGGTCGAGGTTAAGGACATCATAGTCCGTGGATTTAAGGACTCCACAGTCCGTTGTTAGTTTTAAAACATCACGGTCGAGATTAAGGACATCATAGTCCATGAGTTTAAGGACCCCACAGCCCATTGTTAGTTTAAGACATCACGGTCGAGGTTAAGGACATCATAGTCCATGAGTTTAAGGACCCCACAGTCCATTGTTAATTTTAAGACATCACGGTCGAGGTTAAGGACATCATAGTCCATGAGTATAAGGACCCCACATTCCATAGAAATGAATGGTTGTCAAGACCCGTCACCTCTCTGAAGACGTTGAAGGATTACGACGACAAATATCAGAGGAGTGAAGAGATGTACCTTCAAACCAAAGTGGATTAAATGATCTGTAGCCCAGTTTGGAACCAAGACCAGTTAATTAAGTTATGAGCACATTGGCTCAGTTAAGTCAGGACTTATGTCCAACTCGGGCTAAGTCCAATTAAGTTTGAAGAATTGGCCCTTTTGTTGGACCATTAGCACTTGTCTGGGTTCAAGCCCACATTATTTAGAAATGCTAAACATTTTCATCTTTGATTTCCTCAATTTTGAGATTCATTTGGAGGAGGGACTTCTGCCTCTGGAAAATTAGCCAATTTGGCTAAAAGCAATGTTAAACACTAAGGAACAACAGTGTTAAACACCGGAAATAAGATTATCAAACTAGTGTTAAACGGTAGAAATGTGATTCTCAAATTAGTGTTAAACACTAAAAGATTACAGTGTTAAACACTGGAAAAACTGTCAGATTAGTGTTGAACACTAGAAGAGGAAGGGGTCACGTGGGAGCACGTGATAGCATCAAAAAATGGGGCCAGGTCCCCTTTATTTTGTTCTATAAATAAGTGTTAAAAAACTTTTCATAGCCATCAATGAGGGTCACGTGGGAGCACGTGAGGCATTGCCTCAAAGCTAATTTCTTCTCATTTGTGGGGATCTTTTCAAGGGTCACGTGGGGATACGTGACCCAAGTTCTTTGCATGCACAGAGGTCTCTTTAGTCTCTTTATTTTATTTTGAGAATTAAATTCTCATGTAGGGTTAAACCCTAATTATGATTTTGGAGGAATTAAATTCCTATGTTTGTGGAAGAATTAAATTCTTATGTAGGGTTAAACCCTAATTTCTTTTAAAGGAATTGAATTCCCATATATGTAAAAGAATTAAATTCTTGTATATGGTGAAACCCTAATTTCATTTTTTAAGAGGAATTAAATTCCTGTGAATTTGAGAGAATTAAATTCTCAATTAGGGTTAAACCCTAGTTCTGTCCATCTTGAAGGAATTAAATTCCTGTGAGTTTGAGAGAATTAAATTCTCAATTAGGGTTAAACCCTAGTTCTGTCCATCTTGAAGGAATTAAATTCCTGTGAGTTTGGGAGAATTAAATTCTCATATAGGGTTAAACCCTAGTTTTGTTTTGGGAGAATTAAATTCTCTAAACTCAATTCCCTCTCTAGGTTTTGGATCTGCATGGCAGGATCTCAACCCGATGAGAATTAAATTCTCAAGTTATGGGGAGATGTGCTCTTTGCAGATCTTCAACCAGAGGAAGAACTAAGTTCTTTTGTGCAGAAGAGTTAAACTCTTAGATTTGAGAATTAAATTCTCTGTTTGAAGTTTTGATCCCCTTTCTTTTCTCACCTAGGGTTTTTCTTTGTAGAGAATTAAATTCTCCTTTCTTTTCTCTCTGAAATTTCAAGATTCCATGGCTCTCTCTCCCCTCAAAATTCACTCTCTCAATTCTTCCTCTTGGCTCCTATTTATAGGAGAAGGAAAAGAATCAATTTGTTTAGCAAATCTTTCATTGAAAGATTTTGTTTGTTTTCATATTCAATATGAGCATATAGATGATTAAGTGAATTTTATTCACCGTTGGATTTTCAATCAAAAGATATTCTGTTTGTTATTTCTGGTGAGATTTAGGGAAATCTTTCCTTGTCTAAGATTTTTCCATAAATTGGTGATATTTAATCACCCCTGGATTTTTAATCCAACGGTTCTCCTTAATCCTTTCCCATTTGGAAAGATTTTAGAGAAATTTAGAATTTTTTATTCTATTAAACTGTAAGGCTTTCGAAGCCTGTCACGTGCTGACACGTGACCCTTGGTCACGTGTGAGCACGTGACCCTCGTTGAGGTGTTTTTTTTATTTTTAGAATTAAATTCTATTAAGCTGTAAGGCTTTCAAAGCCTGTCACGTGCCGGCACGTGACCCTTGGTCACATGTGAGCACGTGACCCCCAATTGAGCCCTTTAACAGCCGTTTGTTTATGTTGTTGTTTTAACCGTCACGTGTCAACACGTGACCATTGGTCACGTGTGAGCACGTGACACCTCGCTGAGATATTTTCTGATTTTTAGAATTAAGACCCTTGGTCACGTGTGAGCACGTGACCCCCAATTGAGTCATTTTTTAGCCTTTTGTTTTTCATTTCTGTTTGATGAAGTCTTAACCGTCACGTGTCATCACGTGACCATTGGTCACGTGTGAACACGTAATACCTCATTGAGGTAATTCCTGATTTTTTAATCAGGAAACAAATGCCCCCACAGCGTCGCTCTCACGTTCTGCACGTGAGTGCAACGCTGTCACTTTTGTGACCGTTGGATCCATCTAGGGAATCGGGAAAACGAAGCGTTTCCATCACATTCTATAAATGCAGGGGTCTCTTCAGAAGCACCTCCACTCTTTCATCTCCTTCCCTTGCTAAATTTTTCCCTTTTTGAGAATTTAATTCTCTTTCTTCAGAGCTTAGTTCTCTGTCTTGCAAATTTTCCAGAGTTTAACTCTGTTCAAAAGGACCCTTTCTTCAGGTAATGATCTTTGAACGATCGAAGAACCTCCATTCATATGAACTCTTTGGATTTTAAATCCACACCAAGCGTTTTTTCCTTTAATCAAGAACCCATTTTGTTAAGTTCTTAAAAAAAACAGAAAACCATTTAATCTTTAAATAATATATCTCTTAGGGTTTCTCTAATCTTTAGGGATCGGTGGTGGTGTTTGTCTTTTTCCATGGAATTTAATTCCATCTCAAAAATATTTCTAGGAATTTAATTCCCCTTTTCCAAAAAGGAATTTAATTCCTATGAAGAACTCAGTTCTTCCCAAAGAGCTTCTTGGGATTTTCTTGTCCTGAGTTGTCTCTCTGTAACCAAGAAGAAGAAGTTTGCAATGGTGTCTTTCCCTAGGGAACGTACAGAGTTGGTTGAAATCCTTTGTTTATTTAGATAAGTATTCTTCTTGATTGGCTTGTCCGTTAAATTCTCATGATCTTTATTTCAGGTATTATGGATGTCCATTTGTATGACCTTGATGAAATCATTTCCTACGAAAACATTCGTGCACTGGGCTGCAGCCAGAACCAGGAGTTCACCAATGCTCAGTGTGCTGAGATCATGAGCCGCTTCGACGAGTACAACGGTCGGCTACTCCCTCGTCGCTCTTCTCTTTTGAAACTCATCGTGCTGGCGATCTGGGAGGCGCTCCCTCTCTTCTGCACCGGCGTACCGCTCAGGGCATTGGATGCCGCCGAGGATAAAGTGCATTCGGTGTATCTGATGAGCCTAATCTCGAAGAGAAGGCGAGACAATTTCATTGATCTCTTGCATCAGACTTTTCAGCAGTCGACCATACTTGCTGCCTATCGGAGGGTGGAGGACATCCGTGAAGATCCCGTCGCCTTTGATCACGAAAGAAAGCATACTAGGATGGTTCGAAATGCCTGGAAGATCCTGGACAAAGTCACTTTTGAGTTCCTCAATCCATGCCCTGAGTCTGAGGCCTTGCCATTGTAATTGTTTCTTCTTATTTTTGTATGAACTTTTAAAGTATGAGTGATAAGTTTTTCCTTCCCTTCTATGTTTGCATGCCTTCTTTATGGGATTTTTTCATATTGTCCTTGTTGATGCTGACGTGTTTGGCGTGTGAGGCACCATTTTACTTTTCAGTGCATATCAAGTTTGGTGCTCACGTGCTCTGCACGTGGGGCCCTTTTGATGGGGCTGTTTAATTTTTCATGCTATATTTTCTGTGCACAGCATTAGATGCAGAAAAGGAGCCTTGGAAATAGTTCTATCTCCTTGATTTCCAATGCCTTTCCTTTTTTGGGCCTTGAAAATAGTTCCACCATGCAATATTCTCCGTGCGCAGCATTTAATGCTCCTCTTTATAACCTGAGGCCATAGCCTTCTTTTTCTCTTCACAGAGAAATCTATTCTCAATTTAGTGTGGTTTATCTTGAGGAAACAACTGAGTGCCATGGCCTGCAACCGCCCTCATGCTCGTCGACAACCATGGGAAGTACCTATCGAGGAGATAATTCCTCGCTTTGCTGCACGACTGGTGGATCCCCTTCTCACCGACGACGAATGTGATTCGGCGACATGTGAATTCTTGATCCGTAGGGGGTCCCCTCTTCCAATGGGATCCCTTTGGCTCCTGATGATTCTTGCTGCCGTGCTTGCTGACATCCATCCTCACCCAGCGGAGATGACCCTAGCGATGCTTGACGCGGCTAAAAACAAGCTCGAGTGTTTTCACGAAGCGTACCTGATTACTCAGGCTCTGAAAGATTGCTCGGTTCACCTGTTGGGCCAAATAAGAGCCCGGCAGGCTATTATGTCTGCTTTTGCAGACGAACGTGGAGCCAATCAATAGGGAGCCACTCCTCGTGAAAATCGTCGTTTCGATGTGCTGGAGAAGGCGGCGAGGGAGTTAGAAAATTTTGAATAATGTTTTGTTCACCCTTATGCCACTGATCCCTTGTTTGGCGATCTTTTCCCGGTAGTGTAGTATGCTTAAATCGATGTACTCTTTTTATCATTGGCTGTTGTATGCTTTTCTGTTGAATTTTCGTGTTTGCCGGGTACTCGTATGTGCGTCTTGCTTGCGTAAATGAGCTTCATATTTTTCCATGGAAATTTTCTTTAATCGCGAGCACTATCGTTATGTTGCATGCACATCAGAGCTTTGGGTATCATTTCCTTTCGAATATTCATATAGTTACAAATGCATGCTTGGTAGGACATACATAGGGGACTTTCCTTGTTTCCTCCCATATCAGGTGATTTGTGCGTGTTCTAGATCGAGTATTGCCGTCGAATGGAGGCTTGTTTATACAGTGCTCGAGTGTACCCATCTTTCTTCAGAGGCTGTGGCTGCGAAAGCGAGCTTGCGGGGTCCGATTGAGCGGTGCGCGGCGAACATGGTGTCGTGCGAAAAGAGGCTCGGCTGCAAATTCTCGGAGAGGGAGTTGGCTTCGAAAGCACTGAATGAGCTCCAAGCCAACCTTACGGCCAAGGCCAACAAAGTGTATGAACTCTAGGGAGTGCTTCAAGAGGCCATCAAGGAGGTGGTGGCCATCGACAACCGCCGTGTTTACTCGCGAAAGAGTTGAGGCTCACAAAGCTACCGAGAAAGAGCTCGAGGGCCGGCTTGCCTCATATCAGGCCCAGCAGGCTCAGGCAAAGGCCCTTCTTCTGGCGATACTGAATCACGAAAGCGCGACCCAGCGAAAGAGGGATGAGCTGACCAAGCTGCTAAATCGCCCGCCGACCTGAAGACTTGTATATCTTTTTTTTCTTCTTTTTGTACATACTCCTGAATGAGAGTATAATTTTTGTTCTTTCATGAATTGCACTTTGTATCCATTTTGTTTCATGAATAAAAGACATATTTTTCTTCTCAATGGTGTATCCCTTTTTATTGAATGTATTCTGCGGATAGTCTATCTTGATCTCTTTGCAGGACAACGATGGATTAGGATTCAGGGTTAAGATCTACCTCCTAAGACTTTTCATACTTTATGAGCCGTGAGGGTCTCATGAAGAGTTTTTCTCCATACAGGTCGAGAGGATCCCATAGGTGTAATTTCTCCTTAAGAATCGTGAGGATTCCTAAGCGTGTTTTCTCTTGAAAGTCGTAAGGATCTCACAAGAGAATTTGCTCCCTTACAAGTCGTGAGGACCCGCAAGTGATGGGTGAAGTTGCCCTTATCCGTATTTCACGGGGTCAGAGGTTGCTCTGGATGCTTCCCATGGGTTCACTGTCGTGTTTGGCGAGGACCAGGCTCCGCTCTGGATGTTTTCTGGGGTACCGTAGATTAAAGACATCGCGGTCGAGCGTGGATTTAAGGACTCCACAGTCCGTTGTTAGTTTGAAGACATTATGGTCGAGGTTAAGGACATCATAGTCCGTGGATTTAAGGACTCCACGGTCCGTTGTTAGTTTTAAGACGTCACGGTCGAGGTTAAGGACATCATAGTCCGTGAGTTTAAGGACCCCACAGTCCGATATTAGTTTTAAGACATCACGGTCAAGGTTAAGGACATCATAGTCCATGGGTTTAAGGACCCCACAGTACAATTTTTTTGCTCTGGATGCTACCCACGGGTTCACTGCCGTGTTCGGCGAGGACCAGGCTCCGCTCTGGATGCATCACACGGGGTCATTACCGTGCTCTGCGAGGACCAGGATCCGCTCTGGACGTTTTCCACGGGGTAATCCGCGTTCCACGTAGCCAAGAATTTTGCTCTAGATGCTTCCCACGGGTTCACTGCCGTGTTCAGCGAGGACTAGGCTCCGCTCTGGATGCTTCACACGGGTTCATTGCCGTGCTTTGCGAGGACCAGGATCCGCTCTGGACGTTTTCCACGGGGTCAGAAATGACGTAATCCGCATTCCACATAGCCAGGAATTTTGCTCTGGATGCTTCCTACGGGTTCACTGCCATGTTCGGCGAGGACCAAGCTCCGCTCTGGATGCTTCACACGGGTTCACTGCCGTGCTCTGCGAGGACCAGGATCACCAGGATCTGCTCTGGATGCTTCACATGGGTTCACTGCCGTGCTCTGCGAGGACCAGGATCCGCTCTGGACGTTTCCCACGGGGTCATTACCGCGTTCCATGTAACCAGGAATATTGCTCTAGATGCTTCCCACGGGTTCACTGCCGTGTTCGGCGAGGACTAGGCTTCGCTCTGGATGCTTCACACGGGTTCACTGCCGTGCTCTGCGAGGACCAGGATCCGCTCTAGACGTTTCTCACGGGTTCATTGCCGCGTTCCACGTAACCAGGAATTTTGACTTTAGGTTCTCATTTCACGGAGTCGAAGTTTGACTCTTGGTTATCTGTGCACCGCCGAGTTATGGAACTGGGGGTTGCCGTTGTTCCGCTTCGCTTGATGTTGTGTCCGTTGTAATGAGACGAATGTTGAGACGATCTCCAGGCTATCTGTGAATCGTTGAGATCTAGCTTCTTCTTCTGATGAAACCTGGGGAGGAAAGGTGTGGTTCCTTCTTCGTTTGTGCCCCTGGATTGTATACAGGGAATGCTGTGATATTACCTGTAGAGCATAAATTTCATTTTTATTTTTATTTTATTTCTTTCCGCGATGCTCTATCATTTCAGCTTTTTATATCGCAAAGGTCGCGATTGCCCAATCATTTCGGTCATTTTTTCGCGGTACCCAATCATTTCGGCTATTTATTTTATTTTTACTCGCTGCTTTTTATTGTGAGTTGCCCAATCATTTCGGCTATTTCGCATGCATACACTTTTTTTACTTGCTGATTTTGTTGCAAGTTGCCCCATCATTTCGTCTATTTCGTATGCATGTGTGACTTGCTGGCTTTTCGCTGCAAGCATGGATTTAGACACCGATTTCGGCATCAACACCGCTACAACTAGGATATTGCCAGGAGCGAATCATCATTTGCCCCTGTCGATGTCAGACAAAGGTGGCTTAGCGAACAGGGTTAGGATCCTGTCGACTAAGGCTTTTGACTTTATGAGTCGTAAGGGTCTCATAAAGGTATTTCTCCCTACAAGTCGTAAGGATCTCATAGGTGCGTTTTCTCCTTAGGAATCGTGAGGAATCCTAAGTGTATGGCTTCTTGTAAGTCATAAGGATCTTACAAGAGAGTTTTCTCCTTATAAGTCGAGGGGACTCATTTGGGTTGTTCACCGTGCGAACATATCCCTAGTCACGGATGGGACTTTGTTAGGGAAATGTTTATTCGCGCCCGTGGATTGTATACAAGGGTCGATATTGAGCCGCTTGTAGGGCGGTAGTGGAGGTTGTGGGGGCTGCTTAAGAACAGGTTCAGGTCTCTGTAACTTAAGACTTTCAAATCTTATGAGCCGTGAGGGTCCCATAAGAGAGTTCTCCTTACGAGTCGTGAGGATCTCGCAAGTGTAATTTCTCCCTAGGGGTACTGGGGATCCCTTGTGAGTCGTAAGGATCTCACGCAGGTGGTTTCTCCTCACAAGGTCGGGAGGACCCTGCAAGTGTCTTTTAACGAGGTTACGCCCTTTCGGGTTTTCACAAACACTCGCCGGTAGCCCTGCTGTTTTTACTCACGGAGCCCTTTCGGGTTTTCATCCGTGCCCATTTTGCTTAAGGACATACCGTTTTCTTTTTTTTATTTTTGTATCAGCTTTGGGATGCTGCAATCCACCGTAGTTTATCGACATCTCGGTCAACAGCTAGTTTTAGGACATAGCGCTCCGTTGTTAGTTTAAGGACGTTTCGGTCCGTTGTTAGTTTAAGGACGTTTTGGTCCGTCGTTAGTTTAAGGACGTTTCGGTCCGTTGTTAGTTTAAAGCCGTTTCGGTCCGCCGTAAAGGAAGACGGCTATTACCTACGGAGTTTAGGCTTAGGAAGATAGAGAGCGGACATAGTCGTCGTCATCTATCATCGACCTAGGCCATGACTCGTCAAGCGTAGTATTTCTTCAGGAAGCGACCGTTTATTGGCCTAAAAGGTCTTTCACCATGCATGTCCATGAGTAGATAGGCCCCACCCTAGTAGACCTTGTCTATAATATACGGGCCTTTATAATTCAGCTCGAATTTCCCTCGTTTAGCACGATTGGGAATCATAGGTCTTTTGACCACTAACACGAGTTCGCCTTGACGGAAGGTCCTCGGCCTGGTCAATCTTTCATATGAGCGCACCATCTTTGCTTTATAAACCTCCAGATTTTGTTGCGCTACGAGCCGGGTTTCATCAAGGGCATCGAGCTCCTCAAGCCGAAGGTGAGCGTTCTTTTCCTCCGTCAGCTCGTAATGGACTGCCACTCGTAAAGGTAGCTCTATCTCGAGGGGGAGTACCGCTTCTGTACCGAATACCAATACGTATGGAGTTGTGTTCGAGGCCGTCTTGAACGTAGTTCGATATACCTAGAGAGCTTCTTGCAGTCTCTCGTGCCAGTCTTTCTTATTTCGAGACACCGTCTTCTTTACGATCTTCGTCAAGGTCTTGGTGAAAGCCTCAGCTAGAACGTTAGCTCGGGGATTATAGACTGATGAATATCTCCAGTCTATGTTATGTTGTTGTGTGAAGCGGCTGATTTTGTGGCTTCTGTAGGCTGGCCCGTTATCGGATATGATCCGTCTCGGAGTTCCAAACCGATAAATAACGTGCGTCTTGAAGAAATGGAGGATATTCTCCGTCTTCACTTCCCTCAGGGGTACTGCTTCTGCCCATTTGGAGAAGTAACCAGTCGTCGCCAAAATGAATCGATGTCCTCTGGACGATGCTGGTTCGATGGGACCGATTACGTCAGTCCCCCACATTTCGAACGGCCATCTAGCCACCGTTGGATGTAGAGGATTTGGATGTTGATGGATAAAGTCTCCATTGATCTGGCATGAGTGGCATTGCTTCGCATACTCTAGGCAGTCCTGGATCATCGTGGGCCAATAATAACCCATTCGTTTGATCTTCAACTTCATCTTCGGCCCAGCTTGGTGAGAACCGCAGAGTCCGTCATGAGTTTCTTGAACGACTCTCTTTGCCTCTTCAGGTCCCAGGCATCTCAGCCACAGAGAATCAAATGACCTCTTGTACAGATTATCGTTGACGAAAGCAAAAGATAGGGCTCGCTTCATGAGCTGATGTTTTGAGGACGCATCTTCAGGTGTTCGACGGGATTTAAAGTAGTCTATAAAGACTTCTCTCCAGTCCTCGACCTTTTCTTGGTCGTTTACTTGTAGAGCCATTTGCTCGGTCGCTCCCTTTTCCTCGGATGACTCTGGAGATATTTCTGCCGGAGCAAGAACCCGACGGCTTTGTACCACGATTCTTACATCATCGAGGTTCTCATTAGCCAACTCTTTAGCAAGCTTGGCTAATGCATCCTCCTTGCTATTTTCCACGCGCGGTATGCTTTCCAAGGTGTAGGAAGGTATTTGGGTCAGCAGTTGATGTACCCTTTCACCGTACTTCACTAACTCTGGTTTACACGTTTGGTAGTCGCCATTTACTTGACTAACGACCAGTTGGGAGTCTCCGTATATGAGGAGGTTCTCAATCCCCATGTCGATGGCGATCTCGAGACCTGCTATCAAAGCTTCATACTCGGCTTCATTGTTTTTCCTCGGCTCTATTAAGGAAAAGGCAAAGCGCATTATCCCTCCTTATGGAGTTACGAAGATGAGGCCTACCCCTGATTTGATTATGGGGGTGTTTTGTTTGCGCTTCTTCATCGAATATGCTCCATCGAAATAAAGTTCCCACCGGGTATCACTTCCGTCAACCGTGTCAAACGCATGTTAGTCTGGCAGTTCGCAATTCAAGAGAGAATCGGTAGGTATCGGATGTTCGGCGAGGAAGTCGGCGATGGCCTGACCTTTCACTGCTTTAAGAAGCTGATAAGTTATTGCGAACTCCATTAAGAGTAAAGCCCATTTAGCGAGTCGTCCTGTCAATATGGCCTTTGATATCAAATACTTGAGGGGATCCACCTTTGATATGAGACGGACTTCATGCGCCAATGCGTAGTGCCTGAGTTTCGTTATCGCGAAGATCAGTTCCAGGCCGTGTTTTTTGATGGGAGAATAATTGCTTTCTGCCCCCAGTAGAACTCGACTCAAGTAATAGAGAGCTCTTTCTTTCCTTTGGTTGTTCTCTTGTGCCCATAATACGCCTAAGGAACCTTCGAGGGCTGTTGTATAAAGAATAAGAGGCTTTCCCTTGACCAGAGCGACCAGTACTGGCAGATTCTACAGGTATTGCTTGATTTCGTCCAGCGCGCTTTGGCATTTGTGCTCCCAGACGAACGGGGTTCCCTTCTTCATTAGGTGGCTGTAGGGAGGGCATTTCCCTGAAAGATTGGCTATAAATCGCCGGATATACGCGAGTTTCCCTTGGAGAGACCGCAATTGCTTAAGAGTCATTGGCGGGGGAATTTCCATGATCGCCTTGATCTTCGACGGATCTATCTCGATACCTCGGTGCCGGACAATGAATCCTAGGAATTTGCCCGAAGAAACTCCGAATGCGCATTTGAGAGGGTTCATCTTCAAGTTGTATTGCCGAAGGTGTTGAAACACAATCTTCAGATGCTCGAGATATTCCTCGTATGATTTGCTTTTTACCACGAGGTCATCAATATAATATTCGACGATTTCATGTATGAGGTCATCGAAAATCTTCGTCATAGCCCTCTGATAGGTAGCACCGGCGTTCTTTAGACCGAAAGGCATCACCTTGTAGCAGAATATGCCCAAAGGGGTCCGGAAAGTGGTGTGCTTCCGGTCCTCGGGATGCATCTTTATCCGATTGTATCCTGACGAGTCGTCCATGAAGGAGAAAACTTCATAAGTGGATGTATTGTCTATCATCAGCTCGGTGACCGGCACTAGGAAGTCTTCTTTCAGGCAGGCTTTATTGAGATCCCGAAAGTCTACACATATGCGCACCGTCCCATTTTTCTTCATCACCGGGACAATATTGGCGATCCAATCAGGGTACTGAACCTCTTGGATGAAGCCGGAATCGATTAGCTTTTTGACCTCGGCGTTGATGCTCATCTCAAGCTCGAGCCGCATTCTTCTCGGTGCTTGTTTGATTGGCTTGACGTCTGTGGATATGGCCAATTTATGGACAGCAATCTCTGGATCTAATCCTGGCATTTCGAAATAGTTCCACGCGAAGCAATCTTTATGCTTCATAAGCACGTCTTTTAGCGCAGCCACTCTTTCCTCAGATAGCAGCTCACTGACGAATGTCGGTCGCGGGTCGTTTGTCGTTCCCAAATCAATTTTCTTGAGGTTATCCGCAGTGATATGTATTCCATCTTCCAGCTCTTTCGGTGCCGGTGGAAACTCCGAGATCACCTCGTCATCATTGCTAAGCACCAAGGGAGGTCACCCCTATCCTCATGCTCTTCTTTTGATAGTGTTATCATATGACAAGTACGAGCTCGCTTCCACGACCGATATTGATCTGGTTCTACTCTCGCTGTATGCACGGCTTTTAGTTCGTGCTTCTGTGGCGGATTTATCCTCCAACTACTGGATAGAGCGAACCCGCCTTGTTGATATTGATCTTCGACCCAGTTCTTGAAGGTGAAGCAGTCTTCAATAGGATGTCCTATTACCCTATGATAGGAGCAATAGCCCGGGTGAGAGACTTCGCCAGCTTGCTCAGGGTGTTTGGACTCCGGTAGTGTAATCATCTGATGTTTTATGGCGAGATCGAGTATCTTCCGTGTTTTATTCTGAGGAAAAGAGTATGCTCGACCCATCTTCTTTATAAGAGACGAGTCTGGATTGCTCAATTCCCGACCGCGTGGCTTCTTGGTCCCGCTTTGTTGCTGTCGAACGCCTTTCCCGCTCTTTAATTTATTCTTGCCACTACGTCGGGCCTTTCGTATGACAGGTTGATAAGGAAGAGCATTGTCATTCCCCGTAGCCTGCTGAAGGAGGTGCTACGTCCTGGCTTTTTCGTAAATAACCATTTCACGGTCATGGTCATCCCGGATCTTTTGACCCGCTTTCCTGATAAGCTTGTCCATTCGTTCTTCAAATGACGGACACGGCATTTTGATTGCATGATCTCGTTTTAGTTCAGGGTCAGCGTTTTCTGACAGGGCGTCCTCTTCTTCATCGAAATCATATATGACGTAGCTACCATGGACTCGTTCCCGTTTCCCGGATTTCACATATCCAAGCTCGAGCGTTTCCATTCTCCCGTTGGGCAACTTGCGGTGAGTTCCAGGGACATCCCAAAACATGTAAAACCGAGCTTGTCGAATGGTTTGTCTGAAGGGTACCCCTTGGCACTTCAATAGCCTTTTCAAGCCTTCTGTGTAATATCTAGGCAGACGGATAGGCTGAAGCCTATCGAGCGTAGAATTGGCGCCATGCCAAATTTCTTTCTCCGATTTGGTTTCCCCAGATCGGTAGAATAGGATCGCCTTTTCACCCTTTCGCCTGAGAGGGACATAAAATGTCTGCAGTTCTTGCACATCATAAGCTTTAAGTGCATCGAGCTCTTGCACATCATAAGCTTTAAGTGCATCGAGCTCTTTGTAATGCTCCCGCGGAACCATGATAATTTGTAGACTCTAATTATTGCCAGCGAAAGCTTGTATTGATGGTAGAGCGGAGAATATAGCATTAACCTCGTCTTCCGAGTCGCTGCCGAAGATCAACATGGGGGCGGACGGTCCCGGATTGTTACGAGGCAGCCCTGAATAAACTATCTCTTCTTCTTCCTCGGTATCACTCCCGAAGACTGGAATAGTGGTGATAGCTTTGTTCTTCGGATGGTGACATCTTTCCGTGTCCTCAAAATCTGGCAGGAAGTATTTTACATCTTCTTATTTTCGGGCTTCGTTCAGGGAGAAAGGGTTCAACTCCCCTGTCACAGTGTACTCGAGACCATCCTTGAAATACTTCATGCACTGGTGTTGTGTAGAAGGGATGATGTTGTACTCGTGTAACCAAGGCCGGCCAAGCAAAGCATTATAGTAAGTCTTGGCATCAATGACGTGAAATTTAATATCCGTGACGAGTAGCCCGAAGCGCAGTGTCAGTATTACAGACCCGAGAGTCCGTGATGACTGGGAGTCGAAACCGGAGATGGTAATTTTATCGCGAGCGAGGTGCTGAACGCTCATGCAGATTTCTTTCAATACTCTCACGTTGAGGAGATTGACGGAAGACCAATTGTCAATCAGGATTTTGCCTATCTTTATATCGTGACAGTATCCGGAGACATAAAGGGGACGGTTGTGCTCGCACGTCCCGAGGAGGAGATCTTCATCACCGAAGGTGACATCGGTTGTGTGTACTTCTTCCAGCTCGTCCTTCATCTTTTCTTCGGCGAGAAAATCTTGGAATTGTCCTGGCTCTTGTAGCTCCTTGATCAATGAATCTCTTGCTTCTTTTGATAGTAAAAGGGCATCGAGAATGCTGAGCTGTGAGGGTAACTTCCTCAGGTACGCCAGAACGTTGTAGTCCACCTTAGTTTCTTTTGGCGGGTCATTGGCAGTCAGCTCTTTCATGACTTGGTCATCTAGGGCGATATCCTCAGATACCTTTTCTTTTCCCTTATCCTTTCTGTTCGTGGGTCCGAGATTCTTTTCTGGAAGCGTACGGTTGCGCAGCTGGATATTTTCACAAGCCTTCGGTTCCTCTTCTTTCCCCAAGGTGGGTTCTTTAAAGAGAGGGCCAAAAGCCATCTCCTCGTCAGAGTCGCTCCCGAAGGTGAGAACCTGTGATCCTCCGGCGTTGACTATGCGACAGTTGCCGGCAGTTCTTTTACGCTCCTCAGTCGTACTTCTCTGCTCCCGATGAGTTTTGCATTTTTTCCACTTAAAATGTTGCCGGTGAGCGACATATCCCTGCCACCATCTTTTAAAAGCATTGCATTCCTCAGTGGGGTGTGCAATCTTCTGATGATATAAAAAATAGCTCGGACACATTTCGGCTTCACCAAGAGTACTTCCTTCGGAGGGTGGTAGCTTCATTCCCACTGATATGGCTTTCGCAAACCTTTTCCTCGTCTTGATCTTGTTTTTATCTGCGACAGATGTCCTTTGATTAGGCAGGAGTATCTTGACTCTTTCGTCCAGTCGCCGGCATTTGGCTTTTTCAAATATGGTCATCTCACATTCTCGATCGGCTTTTCTTTTCAAATGAATTTCATTCAGGAAGGCGTCGATCATTTCGTCTGACGGCCATAGAAGTTCTGGTTCGGGACCTGCCCCCAGTCTCTTGGTGCGAGGAGCTTCTTCATCATCTATCAATGAGTGATAGATCACATGGCAACTTGCTACGTAATTCTCAGATTTGTCCGACGATTCTTCTCCATCATCTCCATCTTCAAGGACGTGGCCGAGAAACTCTTGGAGCGTGATTGGAGTCCGCGCTTTCTGGTTATATTCTTCCAGTGCATCAATCTGCTTTTGTAGGTCCGTGCGCTTGTCGCCGGGCTTCACGAGCTTCTTGGATTTCTTCTTCCTCTTTGACAATTTCGACGGCTGGATATGAACACTTTGACTATCACCACCATTCTTTGGAGTTGGGCGTGGCTTCGGCATTTCTTCGATGATCTGGGGTTCTAGCGGATTCTTCCATCTGATTGCCAGACATGCCTGGAGATCACTTAGCATCCTTTTGGTTTTGGTCGAGAAAGCCACCTCCCATGGAGCTTCTTCAACAAAAGAGCACGTTGCCCCGGTGTGTCCATCTTCTTAGGAGAGTGCGATTGTGGTGGGCTTACATTCCACTTCTCAGACAATGCAAACTTGCCCTGTTGGTACTGATCCTCGATCCATCCCTTAAAGACGAAGCAATCTTCAATTGGATGGCTTACCATTTGGTGGAAAGGACAATAATTGGGATTATTCACTTCGCCGGGTTGCAATGGTCGCTTTGGGTTCGGCAGATTGATAAGCCCGTTGCGCATTGCCAGCTCGAATAGTCTCCACGTTTTATCTCGTGGGAATGAGTATGGACGCTTCATTTTCTCATTATAATAGTGACGTCTCTCTTCCAGTTGATCCGTTAGTTTTGGAGTACTGGGCTGCTGTTGAGTATTCGCAACGAAGGTCGCCTTCCCTTTTACCATTTTCATTCCGCGGCTCCGGCTTCGGAGAAGACGGTCTGTGGCCTATCTGATCCATATGGGCTAGCTTGTCAATTAAAGCCTGGAATGTGGTCGGTTTGAAGAACATCATGAACTGTGAATAGTTGCATGAGGGTCTAGGGTGCCTACGAACATGCCCACCGCTGGTGCTTCTTCGATGCGCTGTTCGCACTTTGACCACAGATTTCGCCATCGGATTGCGTATTGAACCCAAGTTTCGCCCGGCTTCACCCTTGCATTGATTAACGCCATTATTGGGGTGCGTTCGCTGGCACTCGCGAATAGCTGGGTGAATAACAACTCCATCTCTGCGAAATTTTTGACGGAGTCGTTTGGAAGCTCGGAGTACCACTCAAATGCAGTCTCTGACAAGCTGCCGACGAATTGACGGAGCAAAAGCTTATCATCGCCCCCGGTGTTGCTGCACAGAGCTCTGAACTGGGCGACGTATTGGTGGGGATTGCCTGTCCCCTTGTATACGTGGAATTTGGGGATCGTGTATCCCGGCGGGTACTTTATCTGATCATACCAGCCTGGATACGGTCGCCCAGTCTTCACGACCTGGCCAGCCGCTTCATTTGCCTGGTGAACTCTTATTTGCTGGGCAATATAGTCATCCAGGGTGGCCTTGGAGATAGTCTCCTCTTTGGCTGCTGAAAGAGCTGGAGGAGGATTCGACGTTTCCCCTTTGTCGTCTTCAATAATGATCGGAGGGTCTTCAGCTGGAGGATCCAGCTGTAACATCATCCCGACCATGTCTTAGAAGAGAAGAGCCATTTGCTTTATGTTAGCCGCTTGCTCTGTGGCTTCTTTGTCCTTATTTTCGAGGACTCTGCGAAGGAAGTCAGCATCAGTTTCTTGTTCGTGGCGTTGCTCCGTGGATGTTTCCTGGCTTTCTTTTGGTCCGGTGAGTGCGGCCATCGCAGTCAGCATCTCCTGAAGCTTCTGCTGCTGTTGTTCCTGAGCTCTGGTGAGGGATCGGGTGAGTGGTCGGTGGCCCGTAGAAGCGCGGCTATCCTCTTTCCCGGATGCCATATAAATGGTATGCACCACCATGCCCCCAGACTTAGGGCGTTTGGGCTCAGTGCCTTTGACATTTGTCGCAGGCGTGGGGATTTTCTCCGGCCTCTCTCTCTTCTGAGTGATCGACGTTGAGGGGGCCATTGCAGCTGGCACCCATGTGATTGTCGCCTTCTGTGGCTTAACAGGATGGTTCTCTTCCTGTGAGACCTTCAGCTTCTTCTGACGGTGGGGATAGTCTTGATCCACGATTGATTCTCGGACTTGACGCCAGATTTTGTAAACTTTGGAAGACAGCCATTGAGGGGACTGCTCCGGCTTTATTTCTGTGACAGTCTCCACTGGTGGCGAGGATCTTTTCAGTATGGCAGTAGGAGAATTCCTGCGTACTTTGTTCAGCGGCTCAAAATTGTTCCCGGTTGAAACAGCAGCATTAATTTCCACCGTTGGAGCTGGTGGAGTTAGCCCAGAAGGGGAGTTGCCCCGGCCTTCCTTACTTGGCGCCAGTGGTGACGTCGAGCATGTCGAGTTGTTGGGGTTGGTTCAGCGATGGCTTTGTCTTCCCCCTGTTCCAGATGAAGGGTTGCCGCTGGCATCGGCCTGTTGAAGACTAATGTCCTTTGAGAAGCAGTATCCAATCGATTGAAAACAGATTTCTGAGCAGGGACAGGAACCGTAGTAGGAGCCGTAACAGCCAGTCTTGTAAAGACCGACCCTTTGATAGGAGAAGCCGCCTTGACAACTTCAGGGGCAGGGTTGGTTATTCTTTTCGGAATAACCTTCTCTTAAGGTGCAGGCTTCATCATGGACCCACATGGACTTTCGCCCAATCTGGCGAAGACCGAGGTGTTGGTGCCGGACGACCCGTTGAGAGGGGCCGCAGTAGCTGTGAGCCGATCGAAGACCGACTTCTTGGGAGCTTCCGGTGTTGGCACAGGAGCGATGAAGCTCATTGGCGGGAGCATAGTCTTGAAAAACAATCCTGTGGTGGCTTGGGTGACCTGTTTCACCGGCATCGTGAACAGGGAAGCCGCCTGGGGCCCATAAGATATACCTCCAGTTGAGGCAGGACGTGGGTTGCAGTTGCATGTGGAACACTTTGAGCAGGTGAACGCCATTGATCCCTTGCTTTCTGCACCAAGTGAAACGCCAAATCTTAGTACCTCGAAACCCAAGGGCAACCATTAGCAAACCGCGATTCGTTCGCGAACACGACACACGAAGTGTGGAGTGGAAAGAGGAAAATGTCCCACCGGGCGTGCCAGAATCTGTTCCCCTCCGAAAGACGGCGCAAGACAGACGTCTTGCCTGAAATTCAGGGCAGATGCTAATTGGTGCTATCCGACCACCTCTCCGAAGATGCCAAGTTGATTTATGGCACCATATATCGAAGGTTTAAACGGATGCGGCCGATGTAGCAGACTTCGTCAGATTCCCCCTCGCTTGAGGGGTTTTTGATTGTGGGGACGCTCTTCCCTGCAGGCGCAAGCCCCTGCAGTTAATTACGCTACCGCATCGCGGTAACAACTTTCTCCTTCTCCAGATGGTCACTTCATGTCGTGGGTATTTGTTTTGTTTGTGGTTGCCCGTGGATTGTATACGGAGACTAAGTTATGTTGTTGCCCGTAGGGCGTGGACTAGTCCAAATCCGTATCTTTCTTAGATTTGGGTTTGGGGGGTTGGGTTTAAGGATACGTTAGCCTCATTTGAGACTGAGATCAACTTAAACGTTAGTAAAGGTTACATCAGTCTAATTTTAGACTAAGATCAACTTAACGGGATCGTTTAGATCCAACAAAAGAGCAATTAGGCTCTATTGTTTAGTTTAATGACATTGTGGTCGATAATTAGTTTAAGGACATTACGGTCCAATGTTACTTTAAAGATATCGCGGTCGAAGTTAAGGACATCATAGTCCGTGGATTTAAGGACTCCACAGTCACAGTCCATAGAAATGAATGGTTGTCGGGACCCGTCACCTCTCTGAAGACGTTGAAGGATTACAACGACAAATATCAGAGGAGTGAAGAGATGTACCTTCAAACCAAAGTGGATTAAATGATCTGTAGCCCAGTTTGGAACCAAGACCAGTTAATTAAGTTATGAGCATATTGGCTCAGTTAAGTCTGAATTGAGGACTTATGGCCAACTCGGGCTAAGTCCAATTAAGTTTGAAGAATTAGCCCTTTTGTTGGACCATTAGCACTTGTCTGGGTTCAAGCCCACATTATTTACCAATGCTAAACATTTTCATCTTTGATTTCCTCAATTTTGAGATTCATTTGGAGGAGGGACTTCTGCCTCTGGAAAATTAGCCAATTTGGCTAAAAGCAGTGTTAAACACTAAGGAACAACAGTGTTAAACACTGGAAATAAGATTATCAAACTAGTGTTAAACAGTAGAAATGTGATTCTCAAATTAGTGTTAAACACTAAAAGATTACAGTGTTAAACACTGGAAAAACTGTCAGATTAGTGTTAAACACTAGAAGAGGAAGGGGTCACGTGGGAGCACGTGATAGCATCAAAAAGTGGGGCCAGGTCCCCTTTATTTTGTTCTGTAAACAAGTGTTAAACACTTTTCATAGCCATCAATGAGGGTCATGTGGGAGCACGTGAAGCATTGCCTCAAAGCTAATTTCTTCTCATTTGTGGGGATCTTTTCAAGGGTCGCGTGGGGACACGTGACCCAAGTTCTTTGCATGCACAGAGGTCTCTTTAGTCTCTTTATTTTATTTTGAGAATTAAATTCTCATGTAGGGTTAAAACCTAATTATGATTTTGGAGGAATTAAATTCCTATGTTTGTGGAAGAATTAAATTTTTATGTAGGGTTAAACCCTAATTTCTTTTAAAGGAATTGAATTCCTATATATGTAAAAGAATTAAATTCTTGTATAGGGTGAAACCCTAATTTCATTTTTTAAGAGGAATTAAATTCCTGTGAATTTGAGAGAATTAAATTCCTGTGAGTTTGAGAGAATTAAATTCTCAATTAGGGTTAAACCCTAGTTCTGTCCATCTTGAAGGAATTAAATTCCTGTGAGTTTGGGAGAATTAAATTCTCATATAGGGTTAAACCCTAGTTTTGTTTTGGGAGAATTAAATTCTCTAAACTCAACTCCCCCTCTAGGATTTGGATCTGCATGGCAGGATCTCAACCCGATGAGAATTAAATTCTCAACTTATGGGGAGATGTGCTCTTTGCAGATCTTCAACCAGAGAAAGAACTAAGTTCTTTTGTGCAGTAGAGTTAAACTCTTAGATTTGAAAATTAAATTCTCTGTTTGAAGTTTTGATCCCCTTTCTTTTCTTACCTAAGGTTTTTCTTTGTAGAGAATTAAATTCTCCTTTCTTTTCTCTCTGAAATTTCAAGATTCCAAGGCTCTCTCTCCTCAAAATTCTCTCTCTCAATTCTTCCTCTTGGCTCCTATTTATAGGAGAAGGAAAAGAATCAATTTGTTTAGCAAATCTTTCATTGAAAGATTTTGTTTGTTTTCATAGTCAATATGAGCCTTTAGATTATTAAGTGAATTTATTCACCGTTGGATTTTCAATCCAAAGATATTCTGTTTGTTATTTCTGGTGAGATTTAGGGAAATCTTTCCTTGTCTAAGATTTTTCCATAAATTGGTGATATTTAATCACCCGTGGATTTTTAATCCAACGGTTCTCCTTAATCCTTTCCCATTTGGAAAGATTTTAGAGAAATTTAGAATTTTTAATTCTATTAAACTGTAAGGCTTTCGAAGCCTGTCACGTGCTGACACGTGACCCTTGGTCACGTGTGAGCACGTGGCCCTCGTTGAGGTGTTTTTTTTATTTTTAGAATTAAATTCTATTAAGCTGTAAGGTTTTCAAAGCCTGTCACGTGCTAGCACGTGACCCCCAATTGTGCCCTTTAACAGCCGCTTGCTTATATTGTTGTTTTAACCGTCACGTGTCAACACATGACCATTGGTCACGTGTGAGCACGTAACACCTCGTTGAGGTATTTTCTGATTTTTAGAATTAAATTCTATTAAGCTGTAAGGCTTGCAAAGCCTGTCACGTGCCGGCACGTGACCCTTGGTCACGTGTGAGCACGTGACCCCCAATTGAGTCATTTTTCAGCCTTTTGTTTTTCGTTTCTGTTTGATGATGTCTTAACCGTCACGTGTCATCACGTGACCATTGGTCACGTGTGAACACGTGATACCTCATTGAGGTACAGAAACTTCTGGAGTAATCTAGGTAGTTCGAAGAGTCTTCAACAAGCTAGGGAGTTATAGGGGAGCCTCTAGGAAAATATCGTCGCCGGCACCCTCAACTCGGCCGTGGATCCGCGGCCGTTTTATGAGATCTCTGTGTGAAATTTCTGGAATATCTCTGTGTAAAATTTTTATTCTCAGATTAGTGACTTCTTTAATCTTACTAACCCTTGGGTCAACGGCTCATAACTACTTATTACTAGTTTCGTTTAAAAAAACTTCTAAATTTCTTGGTTTTCTTAAACTTTTCCAATCTTTTAGATGTAATTTTTCACTTTCTAATTTTATTATAAAATTAAATATTAAATATTTTTTATATATATGTTTTGTGCTTATACAAAGTATGATGCAAAGTGATGCGTAAATAAGCACAAACCTCCCCCCAAACTTGTTTACAACAGTGTCCTCACTGTTGCCATCTGTGAAATCTCAGAAACCTGTAAACTTGGGAGGAAAAATTTATTAAAGAGGTCATAAAATATGATCGTGAAAATCTCCCCCAAACTTATTCTTTTATTACTCACCTTTATTCTAAAGATGATACAGTATTTTTCAAGACAAGGAGGTGAGACGGAGGATTTTTAGTCAAGATAAAGCGGCTCGTGTAAAAACAGGGGCTCCTCCGTGGGGTCAGTGGAAAAATACGGTTTTAATCTATTTCCATTCACTTTGAAAATTGTACCTTTTTCAATATTTTCAAACTCAACTGCCCCGTGCTGGTAAACATACCGCACAACAAATGGTCCTTTCCAACAAGATCGTAGCTTACCCGCATGAAGATGGAGACGTGAATCGTAAAGAATGACTTATTGACCTGGGGTAAAAGTTTTTCTCAAAATATTTTTATCGTGAAATACTTTAGTCCGGTTCTTTACAATCACAACATTATCGTAAGCTTCATCGCGGAGTTCACTTAGCTCGTTTAATTGCAGCTTCCGAAAGTTGCAGGATTGATTTAAGTCAAAGTTCGGTTCTTTAATGGCTCACATTGCTTTGTGTTCAATCTCGACCGGAAGGTGACAAGCCTTACCAAACACTAGAAGATACGGAGACATACCTAGATCGGTTTTATAAGCAGTACGGAATGCCCAAAGAGCATCCGTCAATTTGGTTGACCAATCTTTTCGGTTTTTAGAAACAGTTTTCTCCAAAATTAGTTTGATCTGCCTGTTGGAAATCTCAGCTTGCCCGCTCGTTTGGGGATGATAAGGTGTGGAAAGTTTGTGCTTGATTGCATATTTCCACATCAAAGTCTCGAAAGACAGATTACAGAAATGTGTCCCGTTGTCGCTAATGATAGCGCGGGGGTGTCCAAATCGCGAAAAGATATTTTCTTTAAGGAACTTAATGACAACCTTGTTTTCATTAGTGCGACAAGGAATAGCTTCCACCCATTTGGAGACGTAATCAACCGCTAACAATATATACAAATTCCCAAAAGAGTTGGGAAAAGGACTCATAAAATCAATACCCCAAACGTCGAAAATTTCAACCGCCAAGATCGGTTGAAGAGGAATCTCATTTCTTTGAGAAATCCGACCCGTGTGTTGACACTGTGGACAGGTTTTGCAATGATCAAATGCATCTTTGAATAAAGTTGGCCAGTAAAATCCGCATTGCAAAACCTTCTCCGCCGTCTTTCGTGCACCAAAGTGACCTCCACATGCTTGATCATGACAGAAAGACAAAACATTCAACTCTTGAATTCATCATTGGGGACACATTTGCGAATGATTTGGTTAGGACAATATTTAAACAAATAAGGTTCATCCCAGTAAAAATGTTTTACTTGGGATAGAAATCGATATTTGTCCTGTTTCGACCATTCGCGGGGAATAAATCTCCTTGCAAGATAATTCACAATATCCACGAATCAAGATTCGTAGGATACATTCAAGAGTTGTTCATCCGGAAAAGAGTCATTAATTAGCAAGGTCACAGTTGGTGAAGAAGAGATGCGTGAAAGATGGTCGGCAGCTACGTTTTCACATCCTTTCTTATCTCGTATAACAAGATCAAATTCTTGTAATAGAAGGATCCAACGTATTAACCTATCTTTAGCATCCTTCTTAGATAAAAGATGTTTTAAGGCAGAGTGGTCCGTGTACACAACAATTGGTGAGCCAATCAAGTAAGGCCTGAATTTTTCTAATGCAAATACAACTGCCAAAAGTTCTTTTCGGTAGTTGTATAATTAATTTGAGCATCATTCAGGATCCTACTTGCATAATAAATCACATGTAGCATCTTCTCAATGTGATGTCCTAAGACTATACCAACATCAAAATTCGATGCATCACACATAAGCTCAAACGGGTGGTTCCAATTGGGAGATGATAAAACGGGGGCTGTAGTGAGTGAATTTTTTAATGAATCAAATGCAGCCTCACAATCCGAGTTAAAGTGAAAGGTTGTGTTCTTGGCCAAGAGAAGAGTTAAGGGTCTAGCAATTTTGCTAAAATCCTTAATGAATCTCTTGTAAAAGCCTGCATGACCAAGGAAAGATCGTTTATCTTTGACGCATTTGGGATGAGGAAGGTTATGAATGACATCTATTTTAGCTCTGTCAACCTCAATGCCTTTTTGTGAAATGACATGTCCAAGCACAATTCCCTCTTGGACCATGAAATGGCATTTTTCCCAATTGAAAATTAAGTTCTCCTCTTCACAACGAGTAAGAACTGCGTCAAGATGAATTAGGCAGTCATCAAAAGAATCTCCGAACATCGAGAAATCGTCCATGAAAATCTCCAGGAAATTCTCGACCATGTCCGAGAATATCCCCATCATACACCGCTGAAATGTAGAGGGAGCATTGCATAACCCAAAGGGCATGCGTCTATAAGCAAAAGTACCGAAAGGACAAGTAAATGTGGTTTTATCTTGATCCTTGTCGGCAATAGGGACCTGGTTATAGCCAGAGTATCCGTCCATGAAACAATAATATTCAGGTCCAGCTAAGCGTTCCAGTATTTGGTCAATAAAAGGTAGAGGGAAGTGGTCTTTCCTCATTGCAGCATTGAGTTTTCTATAATCAATACATACACGCCACCCAGTTTGAGTGCGTGTCTGGATCAACTCATTAGCCTCATTAGATATGGCTGTGATGCCAGATTTCTTAGGGACTACATGAATAAGACTTACCCATTGGCTATCAGAGATTGAGTAAATGATACCACTGTCTAGGCATTTGACAATTTCTTTCTTCACTGCCTCCTTCATGACGGGATTTAACTGTAAAGCTGCGGAAGGTCCAAGTTGCCGAGGCTCGGGCTAAGAAAGTTGTGGCCGAGTATAAGGCATCGGAGCAGTTTTACGCCGAGCTCAGGGAGTATTTCGCCGTTGCGTGGAATAAGGCTTTGGACGCCGTGAAGGAACAGCTTCCCGAGTTCGATGATGGTGAACTCCGTGCTCGGGTTCCGCTTCCGGCGACGAGGTCTCCGGCGAGGGATGACGAGGGAAGCAGGACGCGCCCTTGGTGGCAAAGTCTTCGGTGGTAGGGCCTTGGGCCGTGACGCCGACGATGAAGTGGCCGAAGTAAGCCTCCGGGCAGTTTGTAGGGCTGGGGGCCCCCATAGTACCCTTTGTAAAGATCTTGATTTTGGCAATAAAAGAAAAAAGATCCTTGATTCGTCGGTTTGTGTTTTTTCTCCCTTTTTTGTGTGAAGGACGTTCGTACGATGTCCTCGCTTGTATTGTTGGGTTTCCGTGTAAGGTTGGCCAGATGTCCGGCGATCTCCTGTCGAGTTTGCCAGCCGGCGAGGGTGCCAAGTGCTGCCGCGGAGGTATCCTCATGTATGCCTCGGAGGTATCCTCATGTACCCCCTAGGTCGATGGGAGATCGTTCAAATTTGGATGAACCAACCTTCCTTCCGGGTGTCTCGGATCCTTAAGCACGGCCACAAGGCAACCGGCCGGGCTTGGCCGAGCAGGGTGGCCGTTTGGTTGCCGCTGCGAAGGCTTTGGGCTGCGGAGGGCCGCTAAGAATGACCGGGTCATGAGGATGCGTGGTTGCCTCTTGGTGAGGGATCTGATCTCTGGCGTCGTGGGTAGGTGTTCACACCATAATTTTGTATTATTATATTCCCCATTCTTATTCTTTTTATAAATAAGCAGGTGCTTTTGACGCATGTCTGCTACATGTTATAGGTTACAGGTTCTTGGACAGAAAACAGTGAAAACGATGTAAAGACGATGAAAAAAGTGGACTTTAACCAATAAACAGAAGACTCTTGATCAAGCCTACATCAAAGATAAAATTTACAAAGTACAAGGCAATGCAAGGTCTAAAATGACAAAGCGAACGGTTACAAGTCCATTGAAATTTGTTCACTGGAGATCTGGAAGAAATAAAGAAGCCAAACAGAGAAAAGAACTAAAGAAATAACAAGCCCAAAGAACCAGGAATCAGCCCACAAAGTTTTGTCCTCTGAACTCATTAATGGGCCGCGGAACCGCGGCCCAAGCCTGACATTGTCGCGGTTCCGCGGCCGTCTGGTGCCCGTACTCGAAGAAATTTTTACCAAAATACTTTGGCGGCTCTGAAAAGATTTCCTAAGGGCTATTTTTGTAATTTCAGACATGCGAAACAAATGTAACCCTAGGGTTTCCTATTCTTTATAAATAGGAACTCTAATCATTGTAATTTCTTATGCCTTCTTTTAATAATAAATTCAGAATTCTTTATGGAGAGCATCGGTGCCTCTCTTCAATTCAGAAATTCAGATCTGACAACCCTGCGTTGATGATTGGAGAAATGCATCTGTAATTAGATTTATTTCCTTACCCTAGTTTAGATTTTAATTCTTTACCCTAGGTAGATTTATTTCCTTGCCGTAGATAATTGTTTAGAGTTAGCTTTGGGGAAGACTTTTGAGAGATGAGATCTCTCATCCCTTTCTTACCCATTATATATTTACAATAGGACTCCATGCATACACGCACACACCGCGCCCTACGGCACCCTATCCCTCGAGGTAGCTGTGATACCGTAGTGTAAAATCCCGGTTGCGCGCGTTTTCCATGGAGGTTAGGGTAAGGATCTCTAAAGGAAGGACAAGAACCTAGAGGAAGGAACACCTTCCCGAATGGATCTAATCCTCTTTATTGATAATTACCATAACTCCTCATAGATCTTCATTCGGGTATAGAAAGCGTTGAGATTTACCTGCATTTCCAAACCATCCCTAAACCTAACCCTACCAAGAATAGATCTAGATAATCGTAGATAGAATAATTTAGGTTTTTAGATTTAATAACCAATCCGAACACCCTTCGGAATTAACTCGTTAGCGCGACTAGAAAATTCACAACATCCTTGTGGACCGACCCGTACTCACCGGCTAGCTTCATGCGACGTCATTCTCGATTTAGGTTTCTAGATATTTTTGACATTCAAATCAAATGGCGCCGTTGCCGGGGATGGCGTAGAAATTTTCTTTTTGCAATTTCGGGTTAATCAAAATTTAAAAAAAATCATAAAAATCTGAAAAATCCAAAAAATATAAAAAAATATATATAATCTGATATTTTTGGAAGGGATACTTTGTTGTTTGAATTTTGCAGGATATACAAATTCGGATCTGGAAATTTACAGAAAGCGAAACAGAAAACGGGATATCGGAACAGAAGATATTTTAAACAACAGAACAGTGGATTTTTTTTGGAGCAGTGAACCGCCCAAAGCGCCGCCTTTCCACGGCCAAAACCTACCTTAGGCCGCGGAACCGCGGCCGTCTTGTCGAGTCAGAGCAACAGAAAAATTTTGGGGACTCGTGCTGACTAGACTGCCGCGAAAACGCGGCAGTAACGCGTTTATACCGCGGACACGCGGCCTTTTGGTGTCCTCTGTTCGTGAAATTTGTTCTGTAAGCTTCCTCTGTTCCTCCTCTGTAATTTTTGAAATATCTTTTCTAGAAATGCCTGCAGGATTTTGTGCACTTTAAAAATATATTCCCTTCCAAATAACGATTTTGTGCAGGATTTTTGGGCCCCGCTTAAAATAAAAACTGATTGCAAGTAATATTTTTCTGTTGCATATCTTTAACTAAAAAAATTTTTTTGCAACAATTTCAAAATAAAGAGAAACAGGAAAAAGAAAAAAATCTTTTTATTAACAAACTTGCAAACTTTTGCCGCAAATAAATCCTTGCACCACCACCCATCTTTCTTTCTTTCACCCTTTCTTCTTACAACATGGGTACTCCACATAATAAATCACTTGCCGAACTTTGGTATCCCGAACCTAATTTTGCGTCGTACGTCAATTTGTTCGGTCAATTTAAAGACGATCCTTCCTTGCCTAAAAAATCTTTGAAAGATCAAATAGAGGCGTCTAGGAGAAACAGTTTGACTTTTCAACCCACTTTGTGTCAACCAAGTCAACCTTTACCACCTTCATATGTTGATACTACTTTTTCAAGTTCTGCTGTCACTCCTAAGCCTATGTCCATTGCTGAGCATATTGCTCAATCTCGCAGCCGATCTTTCAACCCTCTCCACACATTTAGTTCTAGGGATTCACAAGACTATTCACCTTCTTATCCTCATGTTGACCCTACCCCTGTCCTACCACCCACTTCCTACCAGTCCTATCCGACCTTACCACCCTCACTAGACACTGTTTCTATACAGCTTGTTGGGAGTTTTGCATATCCACACGATTTCGAATCTTTTACCGAAACCCCCTTACCACCCAAGTCTAGTTTGGAAGAGTCGTTGGAGGCGTATATCGCAGCAACAAATAAAATGACTAGGAATGTGGAAGCGTCTGTGGCCGCCCTTATGCAACCTAGTGAACCTGTAGCTAGTTTCCCGCTAGCTCCAAATTTTTCAATGTATAAGGAGGCGGTTGGACAGAGTGAGAATCTGATAGGATTTCCAAATCAAACCTACCCATACCTAATTGAATCCAACAACTCCAGTTTTCAAACATGTGTCCAAAATGATGAGTTGTGCGACTTTGTAGTGTTTGATTTGCCAAATTGTGAAGAACCCCTTTCGAGTTAAACCGCACCTAATCCGTTTGACCTTTACACCTCCACTCTAAAACCTAAATTGATAAATATCCATACTTTTGATGAGGTGTCTAAAGATATTGATTTTCACTTGATTGAGGATATAGACGCCGGGAATATTTCGGATGATGAACCTATCGATTTGCTTGAAATTTTATGTCCAATTCATCATCCCGAGTCAGTAGATGTTTCTCCCGAACTTCATATGCGTCTAGATTTTGATGATAATGGCATGGAGGAGTTGAATTTTAAGGAAAATTATGAGGATGGTAGTGAGGAGAGTTTTGAGGATAATATTGAGGTTGAACCATTTTTGTTTGATGTGTCGGATTTTCCAATTCAGCCTCCTGAACCTTTGACTGTTATATCACCCTCCCTCCTTTCCATCATTCCGACCACGCTTGACGACTGTGAGCTTGAAAAATTTTCCTTTGAATCTGACACAGTTTTCACAGAAGTTAACACCTACGAGTGTTTCACTTTTTCGGACGATGTTGATGACTCACCGCCCGAGTTTGAGTCTTTTACATTTTCAGATGGAATTGTTGAACCATCATACTCGGTTGTTTATAGTAGTTTCGAACCATTAATGGAATCGTTCAAGTTCGAGACAGTTTACTACGGTAAGAATGATACTATCCCTAATTCACTTCCTTTCGTCCTTCCTATTGTTCCAACCGTACAAGTGACCGTTACGCTTTCATCTCCTATACCAAGTTCGGCGTACCCATGTTTTCTTGCGAATCTTGAGGGATTTGACCCCATTTCCCGACGGGTTGATAGGTTAGCGCAATCGCTTACAACATATCGGTCATCACATATTGCGCTAATTTATTCACTCGATTTACACCCTTAAGATCGCGCGGCCCTTCTTTCTCCTTTCCACCCTTCTTCTCCCCCACCGAGACCATATTCTACAATTCTTCTTTCCACATGGTCTCGCGTGTTTCTCATTTCTTTCTTTTACACCCCATTCTTGCACCAACTATACCATTACCACGATAAGATTTTTGAATGGTTGGTGCTAACCTTTGGCTTGTGTAAGGCCAAGCTTAAGTTTGGGGGGAACCTTTGTATATATGTATATATTTTTTGTTTTCTTTTTCTATAAAATATAAAAAAATTAAAACATTAAAAATATAAAAAAAAATTATAAATAAATAAACAGGGGAGTATCGGTATTTTGACCCTCTTGGTTTAGCATGACAGTGAGGACACTGTCAAGTTCATATTTGGGGGTATGCTCGGTACGTCTTCTTCCTTCGCATTCATTTGTACATATTTTTGCATTTGCATACTTATTTGAAAACCCATAAAAATTGAAAATTTTCAAAAATTATAAAAATTAATGTATTCAATTTTAGCTAATTGACTTGAGTTTGACAAATAGGTTAACTGGCTAGGAACAACTAGATCTTAGACTTAGTGAATTAAAAACCCTAAAGATAACATTCCTTAAAGTTTAACGGTAGAAAGTATATGCCTTGTAGTTTATTTAGAAATAGGCAAATTTTGGGTTCACTTTTTGGGCTAAGTCGAAACGAAGGAAAAATATTGATGTTCTTATTAGAGTATAAGTTTGAAAAATAGTTCCTAGCTTAAGTCTAGATTCTGAAAATGTATACCCTACAAGTTGCACAATCACGCATCTTGAAACTTGGAATAGTAGAAGAGACCTTGAAATGCTCTTGTCTAAAGTCCTTAGTACGAAGAAAATAAAAGAAAAAAAAGGTGTGAATAAAGAATAAAAAAATGGACACTGGTTTTTGTGATTACTTAAGGCTGCAAAAATAGAAAAATATTTAGCAAGGGTGCTTCATCACCTAGTGCCTTAGACCAACTGGTTTGGGAGTCACTGCTAAAGCCTTGGGTGTTGCAAGACTAGGAATTACGCTTTAAAGTGCAAACGCATTTTGTAATCGGTCGTTGGTACCTCAAGAAGTATTAACGGTCGCATGAAGGATGTGTAAGCAAAATCCAATTAAAAATTCACCAATTAAGAAGTGCTTTGGACAACGGACGAGAGTATGATTGCTTGATTTGAATTTCCAAGTGTAGGGGTGATCTATACACACACGTGGGGATATGTGATTGGAGTTTAGATAAGAGAGAGGAATGAAGAATAAAACTTGTATCTCTAGTAGAATTGATAAAAATTCCTAAGTGGAGATGGAACCCTAGAAGGAAAACTTAAGAGATGCCGAAAGCTAGGTAAGTCTATAGAACATATATAATCTTAAGTTAAATAATGAGGAAGTGTGAAGAATATGGGTGGATAATTTACGAGTCGATGATAATAGAATTCCTTGTTAGAAAACCTAATTGGAGAACAAAAGTCGAAAAGCCAAGTTGATAGAATTTTGTGGGTGTAATCCGCTGAAAACCCTCAGAAGACAACACTCCTCCTACTAGGGACACCTAGAGGTTTAACGGCTTGTTGCACGAGCTCAGTGCAATCGCGTTTCCCTGCAAAAGTGCGGTTAGGTTTTTAGTGAATAAAAAATAAGTTTGCTCGAGGACGAGTGTAACACCCGAGCCCAGATAATACTATTTCTATTACTAGTTGAGTGTTACAGATTGCTCATCTCAATTGTTTTGATTGTTTGGCGCTTATTGCTAAATTTTAACCGGTTAAGTCATTTTGGCACATAACAAATTTTAACACCTAAAATGAAATTAAAAATATCCATGTTGGCCTACTCGTCGCCACTAGTCCCGTGGTAGCGTCCGCGCGTCGAGATTTTATTCCGTTCGACGAAACGGGTAAGTTTGGACGACTACGCACGCGTACAAGTGTCCGACTTGGGGGCATGCATTTTTATCATTTAACACCTCTTTTCAAAATTTGGAACTCGTTTAAAATCCTATAATTTGAATTTGAAATATTTGGGCGCAATCCGGGCGCGATTTGGAAATGTTGCATTTAGCGCCAAAATCCCAATTTAATTAATTAAACTAAACTATAAGGATTTAACTGTTACAGATTTTTTTTAACCAATCAAATATTTCTAAAATCTCTTTTTAAATCCTTTGGGGATTTGCCCTGGCCAATCACGAGAGACTTATCTCTCGTGGGCCCCTTCCTCTCTCTCTCTCTCTCTCCGTCTCTCTCTATCTCTCTCTATTTTCTCATTCTCTCTCTATCTCTAACCCTCTCTACAATCTCTCTCTCTCTTTATCAAATCTCTCTCTCTCTCCTCCTATATATTTATCGCAGCCGCCTCCTTCCTCTTCTCCATCACGAGAAACCCCACGAGAACCTCGAACCCTAACCCTAGCCTCGTCGTGACCTCGCCGCCGACCCTCCCGTGACCTCGCCGTCACCATCCACACCTTGACGGCGTCGACCGCAACCTTCCTCCCTCCTTCCCGAACCTGCAGACCCACCCCGACGCCACCTCCTACACCGCAGATCTCGCCGTCGCCGCCGCCTCCCTTTCCCGACGACACCAGAATCCACCTCCCTTCACACTCGTCCCGACCTCGTCGTCGTCTTCCTCCTCCCCTCGCCGGACCACAGAACCCAAAACTGCAACCCTACCACCCTCTGCAGTTCGCCGGAAAAGCCGCCGTCGACCCTCGTCGTCGTCGCCAGCACACCGACGACCACCTCCTCTCTTCCCTGCGACCAGAACCCGGCCCTTACCTCCCCCCATCGCACAGCACCACCCTCTTTCCAGCGAACAAGAAGACTCCAGCCCTCGCCGCATCTCCTGTTCGCCGCCGGCGCGCCCATCGTCGTCGGGCCCGTCGTAGTTGCTCCTGGTTCTTCCCTGTAAGCATCCCTTTAGCTTTCCATTCATGTTTAATCCCTCGCTGGTCCTTGTTGCGATTATCGTGTTTGCTAACTTTGTTGCTTTGACTTTTGCCGGATTCCGACCGTGCCGTCGTTTGGACCCGACGCTCCAGCGAAGTACCCGGGTCCGTGTGGTCCCGCTGTTCGCCGTTGGGACTCGATCCGTAGCCCGTGCACCCGTCTCGTGTTTTCTGCCGACATTGCATCCGTGCTTTCCGGTTTGCGATACCGTCGAGGGAAGATTTCTTGCTACATGCTACGTTAAACTAATTAAATGTTTGACTCACAAACTTGCTATATTAACTAAGTATTGCTACTTGTCTCATTGGACGAAATATGATGTACATTATAATACTGCCACCTAAATCGTATTTTGCCACCGTAACCTTAATAACAACTACCTGCTAATCATTTTACTACTTAGAGGATAATAGTCGCACACTTATATCTTTATTGTTTGCTGTTATTAATATTGCGCTACACTGTGATTATTGCACCCCAAGGGTGCTTGAACCTGTTAATAAGAGAATACAAAGCATCACTGTGTTTACATGGAATAATGTTGTTATTTACTGTTCCTGCTGTTGTTCCTTATTCGTTACTATACCTGTTATCAGTATGCATTTGATTGCATTACATATTGACCGATCTTGATACACCTGACTTGTTCCATGATCTCATGCCTAATGCCGACAAACCTGACCGGTTACCTGATCCTGTGTCGGCATTAATCCTTGATTATTGAATACCTGACCTGACATACATAACTTGGGGGTATGGGGAAATCAAAGGTGAAACCGACTTGTAACTCAACAGTTCGATACCTGTTCTGATCAGTCTTAAGGGCTTGGCCAGTCCGGGAGTGATGATGCTGACATCACTCGTCCATCCTACTACCTATTTTTACTGCCTAGCGGCACGTCTCGGATTCAGCCTCGAGAACCTTGACCGTGGTCCCAGGCACGCACGGGATACTATTGAGTTACATCGACGATTCATCAATTGATTTCAAAGACTGTAGAGTAGAAACCTGATAGGACTGTTTAGTTACCACTGTACGTTACCCTACACTGTTATTTCTTAGTATTGCTTTATTCATGTTCATACCTGCATTGCTTATTACCATGTTTATATTATATTATTTGGTTGACATGACGCGCTGACGTCTGGGTTTTGCATGGCCCAGATTCCTTGCCACTGTCGACGACCGAGCAGGAGTACTTCAGCCAGCAGGCTGAACTGTGAGTCCTTAGTGATTAGTTTATTTTTGTCATTTCATTTCCAGATGTGAGCCCGCATTATGGGACATACTGTTTATTTATTGTATTGGATCATTTGCTTCCGCACTATTGTTTCTTGATTCTTGTTATTATGGATTTGGACATGTGATAGTTTAGTTATTTATATTGTTCTTGATATCTCTACAACCGTAATGTGACTGTGGATGGATACTTCCTACCCACAGGTAGCATGGTTGGCTATGTCACGTGCCCAATCTTGCGTACTCTGGGAAGCGGGGCGTGACATGGTTCTTTTGGTATCAGAGACATAGGATAGTCGGGTTGATTCTTTTGTAGTTGGGTATTGTACCCAATACACGAATCAGAATACCCGTGTTTAGGAAACATGTCCTGCCACCTTGACCGTTTTACCATCCTTGAATCATTCTTCCGGATCATGTCGACATGCAAACTTACTTTGCATTTGTCAACTCAAAAACCTAACTTCTTGTTATCTCTAGGACTTAGGCGACTTGGGTGGAGTTAAGTAATTGCGGCTATGATACCGCGGCATAGCTACAATGTAGTACTCTATTTAAGTATCTTGGAGTTCTAGCCTTGATTTATATATTGAATCTATCATCATGCTAATGTCGTTTGTTTTGATTTCAGGACCATGGCAGATAAGAATTTCAAGACATATCAGAGGCGTGTGGATGAAGCCGCCATGCTAGGAGTGATACGTGGGATGTTGGAAAATCAGAAGAGGCAAACTGAGCTGATCCAGCAGCAAGCAGATACATTTCAGGAGAGTTTGCAGGACATTCGGCAGTCTGTAAATACCGCTGTAGCGAAGCCAGTTGACCGAGTAGGGACCGTGGCATACTTCAGACGGTTGGGTCCTACTACTTTCACTGGTTTGGAGGAGCCGTTGCCAGCCGAGCAGTGGCTAGTGGACACGGAGAATTTACTGATTGCGGCACAGATCCCAGAAGACAAGAGAGTAGATGTGGTGCGCATTCAGCTGGTGGATTACGCCCGAGAGTGGTGGCTTGTGGAGGAGACCCGCTTGTCCAAGCCAATCAGTTGGGCGGATTTCTCTAAAAGTTTCTTGGAGAAGTTCTTCCCGCGGACTGCACGGGAGGAAATGGAAGAGAAATTTATTGGGCTGAGACAAAATGGAGCAGCTGTGGATGTACATGCAGCGGAGTGGACAAGACTCAGCCGCTTCGCTGGACCCTTGGTCGCCAAGGAGGCAGACAGGGCGCGAAGGTTCTTGCGCAGTTTGGATGTGGACATCCAGAGGCATATTGTCTCCCTGGGTTTGACCACTTTCTCGCAGGTTCTTACGGCAGCCAGAGAGCAGCAGAGTCTATCAGGATTGAAAGGGAACCTTCAGCATACAGCAGTTGCAGCCAGGAAGCCCGTTTTTGCACCTAACCGAGATCATGGGCGCAGAGGTATTCCAGTGGACCGTCGAGGTGTAGCACCGATGAAGAAGCCTATGATCGTTGACCGAAGGAAGAGCGTGACCTGTGCCTACTGCCACTTACCTGGGCACGTGCATAAGGAGTGTAGAAGAAGACTGGGACTATGCCTGGTTTGTGGAGCGGCCGATCACGCAGTTGGTGCTTGTCCGTCGAAGCTTCGCACGAGAGATGATTTACAGAAGCCTCCGCAGAGACCGTTCCAAGGGCAGAAACAGCTGACTCAAGGACCAAAGCAGGCTCGAGCTTTCACGTTGACAGCTGAGGAAGCCAAGGCATCAGGAGAAGTGGTTTCAGGTACTTTGCTCGTTCATGGTTTTCCCGCATTGGCATTATTTGATTCCGGAGCATCCCACTATTTTATGTCATCCAAATTTATAACTACACACTCGATTACCTGCACGACCCTGTCTAGTTTTTGGGACATATACACTGGGAATGGGAAAATCATAGCTAGTAAGGAATGTAGAAATTGTACAGTTGTTGTTTGCGGACGGGAGCTTTTTGCAGATTTCTTGGTGATAGATACGGGCAGCTATGAAGTTGTCATGGGAATGGATTTTCTTGGCACTTTCCACGCCCACATTGACTGTAGGGCAAGGAAGGTAATTTTCCAGATTCCCGGACACCCTGAGTTTAACTTCACTGGAGGAAGCAGCTCTGTCGGGCCAGTCGAGTTTAGGGCTAGGCCGACAAACAGTGTTCTTGCGACAATGGAAGTGGATAGTAATAAAGAGCCGGCAGTTGTTCGTGACTTTATGGATGTGTTTGAAGATATATCAGGCTTACCGCCGAAGCGAGATGTGGAGTTTGCGATTGACCTTATTCCTGGTGCAGCGCCAGTATCAAAATCTTATTATCCGATGGCACCGGTGGAATTGGAAGAAGTTAAGAAACAAGTTGGTGAATTACTCGAGAAGGGATGGATTCGAAGCAGCAACTCACCTTGGGGAGCTCCAGTTCTTTTAGTAAAGAAGAAGGATGGCACGAGAAGGATGTGCATTGATTATCGAGAATTGAACCGGGTGACTATTAAGAACAAGTACCCGATCCCTCGCATTGGAGAACTTTTTGAGCAGCTTAGTGGCGCGAGGGTATTCTCGAAATTGGACTTGCGATCAGGATATCATCAGGTCCGAGTGAAAGAAGAAGACATTTGCAAAACGGCGTTTCGAACTCGATATGGACATTTCGAGTATCTAGTGATGCCCTTCGGAGTAACGAATGCGCCGGCAATATTCATGGATTTGATGAACAGGGTCTTTTCACCATACCTGGACCAGTTTATTGTGGTATTCATTGACGATATTCTGGTATACTCGAAGAGTCCGGAGGAGCATGCTGAGCATTTAAGGATCGCACTGCAGACGCTGAGACAAGAGAAATTGTTTGCGAAGATGAGTAAGTGCGAATTCTGGCTGGAAGAAGTGAAGTTTCTGGGGCATGTCGTGTCGGGCGAGGGAATCGCCGTTGATCCCGAGAAGATTTCAGCAGTTCGAGATTGGCCAACTCCAAAGAATGTTGCGGAGATAAGAAGTTTTCTTGGACTCGCCGGATACTACAGAAGATTTGTGGAGAACTTCGCTCGTTTGGCAGAACCGTTAACCAAGCTTACGCGCAAGGAGGTACCGTTTGTTTGGACGGATGGTTGTGCATTGGCCTTCGAGGCGTTGAAGCAGAAGTTGATAACCGCCCCTATCCTAACTGTACTGGATAATTCAGGAGGACTGGTGATTCACAACGACGCATCTGGAAAAGGATTGGGATGTGTTTTAATGCAGAATAGGAAAGTCGTCGCTTACGCATCGAGACAACTGAAGACTCATGAGAAGAATTATCCGACTCATGACTTGGAGCTTGCAGCCGTGATCTTCGCCCTGAAGATTTGGAGACACTACCTTCTGGGCGAGAGAGTCGAAGTCTTTACTGATCACAAGAGTTTGAAGTATGTGTTCACTCAGAAGGAGTTGAACATGAGGCAACGCAGATGGCTGGAGCTGATGGCCGACTACGACCTCGACCTTAAGTACCATCCGGGAAAAGTTAACGTCGTGCCAGATGCGCTAAGTCGGTTACCAGCAATTCAGGTATTGACCGCACAAAGGGAGATCATTGCGGATTTTCAGAGATTTGACTTGGAGGTTGTGCTACCACATGCTACGGGACAGTTGATGCAGCTGCAAGTACAGTCGTCCTTAGTTGAGAAGATTAAAGCGGCAGATTCCTTGCCACTGTCGACGACCGAGCAGGAGTACTTCAGCCAGCAGGCTGAACTGTGAGTCCTTAGTGATTAGTTTATTTTTGTCATTTCATTTCCAGATGTGAGCCCGCATTATGGGACATACTGTTTATTTATTGTATTGGATCATTTGCTTCCGCACTATTGTTTATTGATTCTTGTTATTATGGATTTGGACATGTGATAGTTTAGTTATTTATATTGTTCTTGATATCTCTACAATCGTAATGTGACTGTGGATGGATACTTCCTACCCACAGGTAGCATGGTTGGCTATGTCACGTGCTCAATCTTGCGTACTCTGGGAAGCGGGGCGTGACAACGAGCAAAAGATAAGTTTGGGGGTATTTGTTCACACCATAATTTTGTATTATTATATTCCCCATTCTTATTCTTTTTATAAATAAACAGGTGCTTTTGACGCATGTCTGCTACATGTTACAGGTTACAGGTTCTTGGACAGAAAACGGTGAAAACGATGTAAAGACGATGAAAAAAGTGGACTTTAACCAATAAACAGAAGACTCTTGATCAAGCCTACATCAAAGATAAAATTTACAAAGTACAAGGCAATGCAAGGTCTAAAATGACAAAGCGAACGGTTACAAGTCCATTGAAATTTGTTCACTGGAGATCTGGAAGAAATAAAGAAGCCAAACAGAGAAAAGAACTAAAGAAATAACAAGCCCAAAGAACCAGGAATCAGCCCACAAAGTTTTGTCCTCTGAACTCATTAATGGGCCGCGGAACCGCGGCCCAAGCCTGACATTGCCGCGGTTCCGCGGCCGTCTGGTGCCCGTACTCGAAGAAATTTTTACCAAAATACTTTGGCGGCTCTGAAAAGATTTCCTAAGGGCTATTTTTGTAATTTCAGACATGCGAAACAAATGTAACCCTAGGGTTTCCTATTCTTTATAAATAGAAACTCTAATCATTGTAATTTCTTATGCCTCCTTTTAATAATAAATTCAGAATTCTTTATGGAGAGCATCGGTGCCTCTCTTCAATTCAGAAATTCATATCTGACAACCCTGCGTTGATGATTGGAGAAATGCATCTATAAGTAGATTTATTTTCTTGCCCTAGTTTAGATTTTAATTCTTTGCCCTAGGTAGATTTATTTCCTTGTCGTAGATAATTGTTTAGAGTTAGCTTTGGGGAAGGCTTTTGAGAGATGAGATCTCTCATCCCTTTCTTACCCATTATATATTTACAATAGGACTCCATGCATACACGCACACACCGCGCCCTACGGCACCCTATCCCTCGAGGTAGCGGTGATACCGTAGTGTAAAAGCCCGGTTGCGCGCGTTTTCCATGGAGGTTAGGGTAAGGATCTCTAAAGGAAGGACAAGAACCTAGAGGAAGGAACACCTTCCCGAATGGATCTAATCCCCTTTATTGATAATTACCATAACTCCTCATAGATCTTCATTCGGGTATAGAAAGCGTTGAGATTTACCTGCATTTCCAAACCATCCCTAAACCTAACCCTAGCAAGAATAGATCTAGATAATCGTAGATAGAATAATTTAGGTTTTTAGATTTAATAACCAATCCGAACACCCTTCGGAATTAACTCGTTAGCGCGATTAGGAAATTCACAACATCCCTGTGGACCGACCCGTACTCACCGGCTAGCTTCATGCGACGCCGTTCTTGATTGCGGTAAATAGATAGTTTTTGAGATCAAATCAGTAGGCAACTACCGGCCGGAGTTTTTGACGAGCAGGGTAGCTGCTCGGTTGCCTCTTGCGATGGCCTTTGATCCTTCAGGACGGGGACCGAGCAGGGTTACTGCCCAGTGCCTCTTGGCGAGGACTTTGATCCCTGTCGGTTGTGGTAGGAATCTACCAGTCGGGGATAGCCGAGCGAGCGCCCGACTGCCTCTGGGAGGACTTTGGTCCTTGGCGCGGGAAGAGCTATAAGGTTGTAAGCAGCCCACCAAGGACCCTTGGCCGGGCAGGGTCACTGCCCGGTGCCTCTTGGCGAGGGCTTTTGTCCTGAAAGATAGCCGAGCGAGGGAACCTCGGGCTCGACTGCCTCTGAGAGGGCTTTTGATCCCTGGCATTGTGGCAGGGAAGCTGCCCGCCGGGGATAGCCGAGCGAGGGAACCTCGGGCTCGACCGCCTCTGAGAGGGCTTTTGATCCCTGGCGTTGTGGCATGGAAGCTGCCCGGTGGGGATAGCCGAGCGAGGGAACCTCGGGCCCCGGATAATGAGGCCGGCACCGCAGCCTTCCTCGATGGAAGACCCATCGACGTAGATGACCCACTCCGGGGCTGAGCTGGGGCCTTCCTGGTCGGGATGCCGTGCTACGAGGGGCGGTGCAGGATCCTGCTTCCTGCTAGGAATGGTGCATTCAATGACGAAATCGGCCAGGGCCTGCGCCTTGATGGCTTGCCTCGGGCGATACCTTATGTCCAATTGAGACAGCTCCCATCTCCATTTCTCTAGACGGCCAGAGGATTCTGGCGATGCCAGGATAGCCCCCAAGGGGCGCTCAGTGAGGACGATGATGGTGCGTGCTTGGAAGTAGTGCCGCAGCTTCTGTGAGGTTACTACGAGGGCCAGGACGATCTTCCCTATGGCAGGGTATCTCGTCTCCGCTTCTTTGAATACATGGCTCACATAGTATACCGGCTTCTGCACCCCCTCGGCCTCTCGGACGAGCACCGACCCTGCTGCTTGGTCGGATACTGCCAGGTACAGCGACATCTCGTCCCTTTCCACGGGCCGGGTGAGTAGGGGCGGTGTTGCGAGGTGCTTCTTCAGTTGGTCGAAGGCGGCTTGGCAATCTTCCGACCACTCGAACCTTGGAATTTTCCTCAGCGCCTTGAAGAAAGGGAGGCACTTCTCCCCCGACCTGGACATGAAACGGCTCAGAGCGGCGACCCGCCCTGTGAGCCGCATGATTTCGACGTCGGTTCTGGGTGCGGTCATGTTCAGGATGGCGTCGATCTTTTCCGGGTTAGCTTCAATCCCGCGGTGAGTGACCATGAACCCGGGGAATTTCCCTCTGGTGACTCCGAACGCACACTTGGCGGGGTTCAGCTTCATGTTGAACTTGCGGAGCACCTTAAACGCCTCGCCCAGGTCCTTGACATGGTCGTCCGACGAGACGGACTTGACGAGCATGTCGTCAACGTAGACCTCCATGTTTCTGCCGATCTGCGGCTTGAACATGCGGTTGACTAGCCTCTGGTACGTGGCCCCGGCATTCTTGAGGCCGAAGGGCATCACTCTGTAGCAGTACACCCCCCGGTCCGTCGTGAATGCGGTCATGTCTTCGTCGTCAGGATTCATGCGGATTTAGTTGTAGCCGGAGAAAGCGTCCATGAAGCTCAGGAGCTCGTGCCCGGCCGAGCTGTCGACGAGCTGGTCTATGCGGGGGAGCGGGAAATTGTCCTTGGGGCAGGCCTTGTTGAGGTCGGTGAAGTCGACGCACATAAGCCACTTCCCACTCGACTTCTTGACCAGGACCACGTTGGCCAGCCACTCCGAGTAGGGCACGTTCCTGATGAAGTTGGCGGCGAGGAGTCGGTCAACTTCTTCTTCGATGGCCTTTTGTTTGACCGGAGCGAACCTTCTTTTCTTCTGCCTGACGGGTCAGGCCGTAGGATCAACCCCGAGCTTGTGGGAGATGATTTTGGGGTCGATCCTAGGCATGTCGGCTGGGGCCCAGGTGAAGACGTCGGAATTGCTCCGGAGAAACTCGGTCAGGTCATCCCGCTGGGTTCCCATCAGGAGTGACCCGACCTGGACGGTCTTCCCTGGATCTCCTTCCGCTAAGGGCACTTCGGTCAGTGGCTCGACCGGTGCCCCACGGACCTCCTTCCGCTCGTCCCGGGTGTCCAGGGACCCCTCCATGTCGTCGCATGCATCGGCGCTATCAGCGTGCTGCTCGGGGGAAGTTGCCTCTGTCAGACCTACCTCCGCGACCCGTTGGCTTCCGTAGGCCCGGCCCACCCCACCCTGGTCGAAGGGGAATTTTATCGCCAGGTGGTATGTCGAGATCTGGGCCTGGAGGGAGTTCAGCGTCGGCCGGCCGAAGAAGACGTTGTAGGCCGAGGGGACCCTAGCCACAATGAAGTCCACTGGCAGCGTGCGCGTGCGGCCGGGCTTCCCGATTGTGAACTGCAGGGTGACCACCCCTTGCGCCGGGACGGAGTGGTTGGTGAATCCCGAGAGAACGTAGGAGGTCGGCCTCAAGTCTGCTGGGGCCAGCCCCATCCGCAGAAAGCAGTCATGGAAGAGGATGTCCGCCGAGCTGCCTGAATCGATGAGTATTCGGTGGACCTCGTATCGGTGGATCCGCGCTACGATCACCAGCGGATCGCTATGGGGCACAGATATGCCAGGGAGATCTTCGTCGCCAAAGGTGATGGGCTCCCGGCCCCTAGCCTTTTTGGCCCTTTTTGGCCGGGCGGCCGCCAGAGCCTGTGAGGTGGCAGCCTGCGGGGAGACCGGCGACCTTGGGCGAGGGTGCGCCTGCGTCCCTGTTACGAGGGAGGCGGTAGCGGGCATTTGGATCCTTAGGGGAATCGGTTGCCATGCGGGCGGAGATCGGAAGGTCAACTTGTATTTTGTGGAGTTATTTTCCCACAGACGGCGCCAACTGATGGAGTTCCTTTTCGGGCCTCCGTCAGATGTTGTCTTCCATTGATCTCGATGTGAACTTGACTGATTATCCTTCGTTGCGTGTGGGTCTCAATGGGTTTTGAGAGGAGAAGGTGGGTTGAAGAGGCTGTCGCCGAGTACCTGCAAAGAAGTCCCGGGGTAGTTTGGTACCACCGAGGACCCTCCGACGCTCAAGTTAGTGATGAGATCCGAGCAGAGTAACGGCGTAAGTGTCAAGAATGGCTTACTTGACCCCTCTGTGATGGGGGTTTATATAGCGGTGGTGGCACGCAGCAGCAGGCGCGAGAATCTCGCCTGCAGTTACGCTCCCGACGTCACGCCCGCACAGAGAGCGGATCGCCCGCTAATAGGGATCGTGATGACGTGGAACGTGGGATGTTGTTGGCATAGAATCTGCGCATGGCGAGATTCACGGAGCGGCGGTTACGCCTGTGAGTGGTGGAGTTGGTCGGAGGGCCGAGAAAGACGGCCTCGACCGGGGGCTCGGGATGAGCGAGGAGGCCGAGGAGTCTTGGTCCTGTGGCAGCTCGGGACGAGCTTAGGGACCGAGGAGGCTAATTTGCAGGGGGGCCCGAGGAGGGCCAGTTTTCGCTTGCAGGTCGGGCACAGGATGGACTGGTCGGCCCCTTTGGGCCCTTTCTTCTGAGTCTTGGGACACGTCATCTGCCACGTGGCCGGATCTTGGAGGTCGCCAATATTGAGCATTATCATTAAGGCTGTGAAAATATCGACCTCATCATTTCCAAAGATCACTATAAGCACTTCTTCGATGCTACAAGTTTGCTTAGAGTGCACTTGGAGCTTTACCTTCGGCAATTTCAGCCTGCCACTAGTTGTATAATCAATGATTTCTGCATCCTGTTTAGAGGCCGAGATTGCTCGGAGTATGAATATACCGCGTATCGTCTTCCATGGCCCATCGTGCTTTTACATGCATTGCATCTACAATATTAATAAGTATAAACTCTATGATGGCGCAGACGGCTTCGACCAAGTGGTTGTGCCTGATTTACCCAAAAGGATTGAAATCACTAAAACCCAAGCGCCTGGACGGTTTGTGGTGCCCGGTTGAGAGGATATCAGAGACAAAGCAATAGAAGCAGAAGAATCATCCGATGGTATCATCTTAAACATGTTTTACGAGTTGGAGCCAGAGATTTGTCAGCGCTATGAAAATACGTTGGGAAAGAAGGTTTGGCCTTTCGGACCGCTGTGTCTTTATGATCAAGACGTCGATTGTAAGGCTACGAGGGGAAAGAAAAGTTCCATAGACGAGCATCGTGTTCTGAGCTGGCTTGACTCTAATAAGCGCAAGTCTGTAATCTATGTTAAGTTTCAGAAGCCTGCTTCATACTAAGCCTTCACAACTTATCGAAATTGGTTATGGATTAGAGGCATCGAACCGTCCATTCATTTGGGTGATCAAGGAATCCGAGAAATGCCCAGAGATAGAGAAATGGATGTCTGAGGGGTTTGAGGAGAGGACAAAGGAGAAGGCGCATATAATAACTGAATGGGCTCCGCAGCTGGTGATCATGTCACATCCTTCGATTGGAGGGTTCATGACCCACCGCGGATGGAATTCAACACTAGAGGCGATTTGTGCCGGTGTGGCAATGGTTACATGGCCTCACTTTGCAGATCGGTCCCTTAACGAGAAGTTGGTAGTGGAAATACTCCAGCTTGGGGTTAAGTAGGGGTCAAGATACCATTACCGGAGGATGAAGTGGCGGTAAAGAGACAAGAGGTGGAGGCGGCGCTCGTGAAGCTTATGGATGGAGGTGAGGAAGCAGAAAAGAGGAGAGAGAGGGCCACCAAATTCGGAGAGGAAGCTCGAAAGGCGAAGGAAGAAGGCGGTTCTACAAGAACCTGACACTCTTCATGGATTACATCTTTGAGATTGCGAAATAAAATATTCCACCCTTAAGATCTAGCTCCAATGGTGAAGGAGATTCTATTTGGGTGGTCCGATTTTTTCGTGCTTACTACATTCATTATGTCAGTGTAGATGTGTTTGTGCCTCATCCAGGAAAGTTTGTCCTCTTTTCCTAAGCATTCATTTTTCTGAAAGAGGCGTGTCGCTTTAACTACTGAATAACTGGCCACTAAACGATTTCAGAATATATTTTGAGCCAGCATTAATAGGAATATGTGCATATACATTTAGAAACAGTATAAGCGAAGATAACGGTAAAAAGATAGTTACCTAGTCGAGAACAGTATAAGCGCACCGTTGGTGTAATGAAAAGAAATTCGATACGTGCTTGAATTATCACTCTGTTGTATGGGATAAATGGCCTGTAATTTACTCTACCGATGCACATGCCGGTCCTGTCGAATATGTAAGAATTTCGAATATATGAGATAAGAAAAATGAATACATTTATTCGGCAAGTATTAGACCTCTATTATCTTAAACAGACAACATGCGATGAAAATTGCCCAACGGAGACCTTTGGGTGAAACTTTTTGCTTATTATCTACCTTTCTCGGAAGTCTCATAAAAAAAACATTTGCATGTAACATGTTACAAGTAGTTTGCTGCCTTAGGTAGTATAAAATTACTTTGTTTTACCTCAATAGCATCGACACAATCATCCACTTGAGTTTTTGTCTGGCTCTTGAAGACAAGGTACAATCTGATGATACCAAACGAAACAATATTCATCAATGTGCTATAGACAAAAAAATGTCCAGAAAAACCATAAGGTTTGTGCAGAGAGACAGCAGCTGGAGGAGTATGCAAGATTCAAGCTGCTCTATGTCAACTAAGGCGAAGACGCGAAGGTCGCACAATCAAGAACCTACTTTGGTAAAAGCAAAAGGGAAAAAATAATAGAATTTAGACTAGAATTCCAAGAAATTCGAGGCGAAGAAAGCTTCTATATATGTAGAAAACCACTGAGAAAAACTGCATACAGAAATGACCAACTCGAAACCTCACTTTGTGCTGGTTCCCTTCATGGCCCAAGGCCACATGATCCCGATGATCTATTTCACGCGTCTCCTCGCTCAGAAACACACGCAAGTTACGGCAATAACCACCCCTTTCAATGCCTCCTGAATCGGAGACACCATCCATCGGGTCCACGCCTCCAACTTCCCGATCAAATTTATAGAGAATCTCGATCTTATGCAATCAGCAGAACACATGCGCAATTTCTTTCACGGTCTCAAACTTCTCGCAAGACCTCTCAAAGAATATTTACGACACTGCCCCTTGCCTCCAACTTGCATCATGCCGACCTTTGCCATCCTTGGACAATGGAGGTTGCCCATAATATCCAAACCAAACGACTTGCTTTTTTTAGTATATGTTGCTTCAGCCTCCTGAGCATTCACAACATATCTTACTATAAGGTTTGTGATAGATTAACCAAGACGAAAAATCTTTCGTGCCCAGGTTAGAACAAGAGATCGTAGTCACCAAGGCTCGGGCTCAGGTTCCGGAGTGGTTCAGTCCACCAGGATGGAAGACATACTACAAAGAGGTGATTTTAATTGTTCCTGCCATTGCATCAAATCTCTAAAGTCATGATGAGAGATGAGAGAAATATTTTTTTTTATTCTAACTCGTCCGAGGTTGAATTCCTCTTTTATTGGTTGAGAAACGGGCCTTTGCCCAACAGTATTTTGTTTCAAAGTAATCCTCTTTAAATATGCATCGCGGGGAATTTGAACCTGGGTTGCTATTATATTATCTTAAATGTTCTTGTTTTTATATCCTAACGGCTGAGAGACGCTGAGCAGGAAGCCGATGGCATTGTAGTGAACACTTTCGAGGAATTGGAGCATTCATTTATCGAAGGCTACCAAAAGGCTATAAAGAAAAAGGTTTGGGCACTTGGGCCATTCTCTCTTTACAACAAAGACCTGGACGATATGGTCGTGAGAGGGAACAAGGCCTCCATCGACGCCAGCAAATGCATGAGTTGGCTTGATGGGAAAGAGCTGATATCCGTGGTTTATGTAAGTTTCGGTAGCCTCACTTTCTTTGAAGTTTCGCAGTTGATTGAGGTCGGATTAGGGTTAGAAGCGTCAACTCATCCATTCATATGGGTGATCAATAATAGCGAGATGTCTGATAAAGTCGAGGAGTGGCTCTTAAACGAACTCGAAAAGAGAATTAATTCAAGAGGTTTCATAATAAAAGGATGGGCCCTGCAGGTGATGATTTTGTCACATCCTGCGGTTGGAGGATTCATGATACACTGCGGATGGAATTCCATGCTGGAGGGCGTGACAGCAGGTGTTCCTATGATAACATGGCCTCACTTCGGAGACCAGTTCCTTAACGAGAGGATGGTTGTGGACGTTCTAAAGATCGGAGTGTCCGTTGGAGTTGTGAGACCAAGTATTCGGACACGGGAGGTTAGCGATGGTGATGAGAACGAAAAGAGATTGCTTGCGAAATGGGATGATGTAGAGAGAGCGATAAGGAGTGTGATGGATGAAGGAGAGGAGGCAGAAGAAAGAAGGAAGAGGACGGAAGAGTTTGGGAAGAAGGCTAAGGAGGCGATATGAGCGAGGAGGGGTTTTCTCATGATAATATGAAGAAGTCCATTCAGGGTTTTACAAGCAATGGTAAGATGAGTGTTGAAGGAAAATGATTGCACTGGTTGATCCAACTCTTCATCGCCCCTTCATTAGAAGATCCAAACCCGCTGTCTTCTTGTACTACCAACCCTGTATGGACCATTGCATCCCTGTAATGATTTTTAATCAGTGTAAGAAATCCAATCCGAAATTGTGAGCAGCGAAAAACTGGAGTGCCTAAATTTTCTTTAAGTTTTGACTAGATATAGATTCAATTGTTCCGAATGCATATGGTTAATTGTGTCAAGTAGTTAGCTTATATACTACTTTTCAGCGGATTGTGAGAGTGTTTGCGTATGGCTACCAGTGGTATTGTGCCTTTTCCTGGGTATCTAGTAGAATGAGTTTTGCTGGAAACGAAATAGAACCCTAACAAACTCATTGAGCCTTGAATATGTAATATGTTGATATATGTAAATAAATTCAGCAGTTCTCTTTATATATCTCGTTACTCCCTTATGTATGTGAGAGAATGTGTGTAACTAAAGTCTACGGTTTCTATCAGCCAATAAAGCCAAATCTCCTCATGGTTGCAAACTACCTTGTGTTTCATTCATCAAAGATCAAGAACAGCATCTATTAATCAATTTTTTTCAATTTCATGCGACAACAATTACTATGTATGCTCTGTTGGATATAATGCCCTCAAGGCAATTATTGTAATTGCAGGTTGGCGATTATGATAATTGAAGGAGAACCTATACATGTAAAATGATCTTACTCGAGATGATAGTTTGCTATCTTGTTTGTCTTTATCATTAATGTGTACGTTTTATTATGTGTCACTAATACATAATGACTACCAGAGTTATAATGGCGATCATATTTATGAGAGCTTGGTAGTCCATAAACACATCCTTAATTGTCTCTAGTCATGGGAATATTGAGACTGTGCATCGATATTCCAGAATAGACTGGTGTATACGTTTCTAGATCCCGACGAGAGACGGTGGCAAATTTTATAGCCATTGGTGTGATGCTTCTAAGATTATATACAGGTGCTCACTGGAGGTGAGTACACCGGACGGACTCGCCGAGAACTTCTAGATGGCACTATACCTATCGCCAGATAGTAGTTCTCAGGTGACATGAGTACAGGTAGTCTGTTGACCTGAAGTCGCCATTTGTCTCGTGTGGGTTCTCACTGTACTTAGATTGCTACCCTACCACAGCTCTACTGAGTCGTGCAAACATGTTTTAGTTGGGTACAGTTCCGAGCCACATGGAGGCAATGAGCAATCGTCAGGGATTTGCCTCTCCCAGTATAGAAAGTCGATACCGCGATGTATTTGGTTGACTATCACCATAAATTCCTGGTCAGGGTGGATGAAATTTACTAATTGTAAATCGGTAGTTTCTCAGTGGGTGATAAAGCTTGACACCGACACGACTTATCGGGTTATTAGAAGTCTGACGTTATCCACCCCCTAAACCTGGTATGCGATACTCTTAGACGAAGAGATCGGACTGTACTGAGATTATCACTTATAAGCTCTGTAGAGATACGGATGAGTTTGCTTGTCGACTTTCCTTTCGTTCAATACCTAAATAGTTGTTACGTACAACTAGTGCCGCTGACGTGTTTATAATTCAACCCACAGCCAGCGTATTGTCGAGTCTTTAAAGTCCCACACAGAGAGTTTTCCGATTCAGACGAAACGATGTAGTATGTGCGTATTTTAATACACACTCAGGTTCGATTAAATACGTGTATGTAGTGCACGTACTTTAATCGGGTGTTTTGATAATACTGGCAGGTTTGAAAGATAACCGGATTATTGTGAGCCAGTATTATATCTCCCGTTATCTCTCTTTTGATATTCGTATTTTTATATGAATACAGTATTTGTATTTTGACACGAATACAGTATTTATACGAATATGAGTATGTGTATAAATACGAGTATTTGTATCTTAATACGAATACGGATATTTTTATCTAAATATGAATACAGATATTCATATTTTTTACGAATACGGTATTCACATTTTGATACATATTTGGATTTATGTATATATGTGTGTGCCTGTATTTGGACACACCATTTCCACTTCATGTTAGAAGCTTTGTGAAGAGTTGATGTGTGACTCATTGGGTGAGTCGCTCATCCACCCACTCTTCACAATTAAAAGGAAAAGAAAAGGATGGGTGAGTCACTCATCCACCCACTCTTCATAATTAAAAGGAAAAGAAAAAGATGAGGATGATTATTGTTCATAACTTCTTCTCTTCCTTTTTTGATGTTAGCTTCAAACTTTGAGATGGAAAATTAGCAAAGAGAGAAAACCATTAGATAACCACTACTACATCGACTCACAATCAATTCTTAGCAAATTTTGATCGTGAGTTGCTTCTCTTAATTTGCTAGATGTGAAGCTAGAGCTTGAATCGGACTCTTTCGGATAGATCATTTTCGACGAGAAAGATCGACGTCCAAACACGTTCCCGACGACTTCGAAGCCTTGTTGGAGTTCATGGAGAGGTGTAGGGGTCTTCCGCAATTGCGCGGACAAGCTACAAAGGTAGCTAACTCCCTACTCTTGTTTGTTTAGATTTTGAGTTTAGTGTTTGGAATCGATTTCTAGGATATTGGTCGCTAGTGCTTGCTTTAAAATTTTTGTTTTCGCTTCCGTCTTCGCCGCGAGTCTTGCAGCGCGAGCACTAGGGTCCTTACATGCTTTGCAGCTAATCACGATCGGCTATCAATAAGCATTATGCATGCTCTTCTAAAAGTACTTAATCACGATCGGCTATCAATAAGCATTATGTATGCTCTTCTACAAGCACTTCAGAAGGCAGAATTTATCTAAATAATTTGAACCTGCTCAGTTTAACATTCAACTACCATAAAGTTTAAATACCACAAACTTTTGGTCGTAAAATGCCATGTTTGCCCCCTCTGCTTCATCTCTGCCCTTTTCTCACTCCTCATAATCCAAAACATGGTGGGGGGGAGGGGGGGCGGAATTCCCTTTCCTAAGACACATTCATCATTGCCACATCAATATCATCACATGGTTCCTCCTCAAATCCTAACTCAAACCATGGCATCTTCTTTTATTCCTCCTCAAAACAGAAATGAAAAATCTCTGCAAGTCATGAATTGATCTTCAAGGAATTGACTCTGACACCATAAACAGAATTAAAGAATATCTCTTTCTACAAATCAATGTAAGATATTGAGAATAGATTAAATATGAGATTTTTCCCTTCTTATGAAGATGGGGAGGTGGTTTTCTTGACCATCATAGGAAAATCCATCATTTACTATGATCTTCAAAGTTCATAATAGATTAGTTTTATCTGAAAGTTCATCGTTGTTTGGTAAAATTTTACTCAAGAGTTAAAACAGCAGTACAATAGCAAAATACCATCAGCGTTACAGGTGTGGAATGCCAAACTATCATACGATGCATATATAACAATCAGTGTCTATACATATGTCATTGTGGTCTTCTCCTAATGTTTCAGCAAGAATGATGTAAGCACAAGTAGTCAAGTGCTTCTCTTAGCTACCACAGCCTTACATAAAGATTAGTTAATGGTGTAACGAGGGCTAGGAGTGGACCTCTTTTAAAATGAAAAAAAGAATATAAACAGTCAAAAAAATGTTAGCATTTAATATAAAAGAGGAGACAGCTTTTAACAGAATGGAAGTAATAGATTCATATATTTGGCCGAAGCCGACCCTAAAGGTTTGGAATAAAAGGAATGTTGCGGTATTTTCTTCTTCTTTTTTACTAGTTGTAAAGCTATCGTCCTTAATATTTCTGTCGAAGAAGTCCACGAAACCTATAGTTTCTGAAACTAATATTTGGCAGGATTATTCAATTTCGTGCACAGGCAGCAAATTACTTGCCATTCTTAAAAAGAATGACCTGGACCTAGAGAATGTCTCCATTTAAATATAATCTTCACAGAAATCTGATATCACCAACCTCTAGAGACATATCACTCTCAATCTCATGTAGGTGAAGTTCCCAGAAGATTATGTCCCCTGTGGACAACATTGCAGCCGAATTCTAGAGAAAATAAGCACCCTTGGTGTTCTCAACAATGATTCCACTAATATAAAAAACTCGATACTAAATTTTCTCTAGATGTCGTATACTCTTTCGAACATTCTATCAACAAGAGAAAATGACTGAATATATTTCCATAGATTCAGCCAGCTGGAAACAAAACCTGCAATACTGCAAGGCATCAAACATTCTATGCTTGGTATCTTTCTAGCAGGCCAAGACATTGGCACCATCTCTCTAACTTTCTATATGTATGAAGCCATTTATGAATATCTGAAGCATAATCTAACTTCTATCTCAATGACTATCAAAAGCATCATGGGTAGCCTTATCCAGCCAAAGCCGCACTTTGTGCTAGTGCCAGTGATGGCTCAGGGCCACATGATCCCAATGATCGACTTTGCTCTGTTGCTTGCTGACCACGGGGCCTTCGTGACAGTCATAACTACGCCCTACAACGCCTCAAGTATCAGAGCTACCATCAACCGTGCACGTGACATGGGTGTTTCGATCCGATTCGTCGAGCTCCCGTTCCCGTGCAAAGAGCTTCGCTTGCCCGAAGGCTGTGAGAACATTGACGTCGTACCATTTGAACTCATGCACAGTTTTTTTGACGGTTTGAGAATTCTTAAAGAACCTCTGGAATTATATCTCCGACAGCAAAACCCTTATCCTAATTGCATGGTTTCCGACATCTGTCACCCTTGGACTCAGGAGGTTGTGGATAATCTCTGTATCCCACGGCTCACATTCTTCAGTATCTGCTGCTTCACCCTCTTGTGTGTCCACAATTTCGCTCAATATAAGGTTAATGATGGCGTCGTCGATGAGCATGAGCCTTACGAGTTGCCAGGATTAACTCAAAAGATCATGGTCACAAAGGATCAAGGGCAAGTGTTCTTTTCTGAGCCTCGCTGGGAAAAGATTGCCGAAGAGGTAGAAGAGGGCGAGCATGCGGCCAACGGGATCGTGGTGAACACTTTCGATGATTTGGAGCTTTCGCACATTGAGAGCTACCAAAATGCGAAAGGGAAGAGAGTCTGGGCGGTGGGACCATTTTCTCTACGCAATAAAAACTTGTCTGACATGGCCATGAGAGGCAACAAGGCCTCCATCGATGCCAGCCAATGCCTGAACTGGCTTGACTCGAGGGAGCCAAGATCGGTGGCTTACGTAAGTTTCGGCAGTCTCACGGTCGTCGAGCCTCGCCAGCTGATGGAGATAGATTCGGATTGGAAGCTTCGGGTCATCCGTTTATTTGGGTGATCAAGAAACATGAGATGTCGCCGGAGGTGGAGGCATGGCTTTTGGAGGGGTTCGAGGAGAAGATCAAACCAAGAGGTCTCATTATAAAAGGGCGGGCCCCACAGGTACTGATACTATCACATCCTGCGGTCGGAGGATTCATGACACACTGTGGGTGGAACTCAATAATGGAAGGTGTGTCCGCTGGCGTGCCAATGATAACATGGCCGCATTTCGCAGACCAGTTCCTGAACGAGAGGATGGTTGTGGACGTTTTAAAAATCGGGATATCAGTCGGGGTTAAAAAGAGAGGCATGTACATAGATAGCAACGAACTGCTGGCTAATCGTGTGGATGTGAAGAGCACGATGAAGAGTTTGATGGATGAAGGGGAAGAAGCCGAAGAGAGAAGGCAGAGAGTTGCAGAGTTTGCAGAGAAAGCGAAGAAGGCGATCGAAGAAGGGGGAACTTCGTATGCTAACATGGCAAGCTTGATCCGATACTACTCGGTCAATGACAATAAGAATCATATAGGAAAATGAAATGAGAGATTTTTTTCAGATGAAATTGTACCCCTTTTTAGACTTTTTTACAACTATGAGAGAATTATGAGAGAAGTAATGGGATCTGAGGACCTTTTTAGATACAGCTACTAGAAACAAGAGCACAAGCCTGCATCATAAATAAATTAGCTTTAACAAGAATATATGTTTATTAAACTTGTCTTTTCTAAACTAGAATGTCAGTTAGTTGAAGCAAAAATAGCAAAAACTTTGGGGATGACTCACATACCATCACCCGACTTGGACCAGGGCTTGTCTGGTTCATAGAGAGTTCAAAAGTGAGAATAAACATAGCTCGATAACTGCAATTCCTTGAAAACTTTTTATGATTGCATAAAAAGCAAAGAGAAAATATTCAAATAAAGCATTTATAGCTCGATAATTAGCAATATAGGGGTAAGACTCCACGCCCAAAAAAAATATGGGCACTTATTGTGTACACCTTTCTTCTATTATATTGATCTCATTGAAATAGAGAAGATGGCCAGTGATGAATATTTTTTAACATAACCACCACCTATTTGCAAGACTCTCGCATTAGGTAGGAATTCAGAATTGTGTGTGTTTTTATCCAGAAAATAGAAAAAGAAAAAAGATTTGTGTGCGCGCGCACGCATCAACGTGTGTGTGTTGGTCTAATACTATTAAGATAGAGAATATCGATATTGTCCTTTAGAATAGCTATTATAACATATATATAAAAGAAAGGAGCAGAAATTTGCGACAATTATTAGCTTCTGTCAGTACAATTATAAATAAGATGCAGCTTATAGCAAAATGTGAATTGTTATTTACAGTGAATATAGGAAACTTGCATGCTTCTAGTTAGAGAAATTCTTCGTATAAATTGATTCTGTCATCATGTTCCATAATTTCAGGATGGTATCAGGTCACCCAAGTATCTTTAGATTCATATAAAACTTCGCTAAGAGCCTTACAATAAGTAGTCTGATAAAATTGAGGATTGCTCTAATACCTTTTTTAGCCGCAAACTGCTCAGGATCTTTCGCTCATTGTGACAAAGCAGAATCCTATACAGTGAATGGTGGAATATTTTTTTCTGAATCAAGCAAACTGCAACCATAAAATCAAAAGAAACCCAAAATATATCACATTATCACCAAATGAAGTCCTTTCAAATGGATCAAAACATGTACACCGAGGAATAAATATCAACTGATTAGATTTGAAGACTCGTGTGAATAAAAACATTAACTAGTAGAATTTATGTTAATCCAAAAATTAACTGGTAAATAAGTACCTGTACCTAAATTTTGGCATCGTTCTTAAATAAAAGATTGATATGAAAGTAGTAAAGACAAAATGTGTTGGGCTACATTGTATATTTAAGATACGGAACACAGGTCTTTAACGTTGTTTTATGATTTATGAAGGATATAGGCTGCATATAGATGTCTTCTATTATTCCTTTTGATTGTAGCGTTACTTTGGAAGCAAAAGAAAAAAGCATGCAATGTTTATAAGGGATTGCTCCAGTTTTCTGACTGACTTCCATCTTCTTATTGTGTGGTAGATTGAATGTGCCGAAGGGCTCACTCCTCATTGCTCAATGAACACAGATTTCGCAATAGGATAGCAAATAATTCAAGCAAACCATGCAATTAAAATGCCTGCTAGACTTTTGTATTGTACATTTTTACGTTGTTGCGTTATTTTCTCTTTAAGCAGATAGTTAGACACAAGTACATGTCGATGTGTATGTTTTCAATCAGGGCCTATATATATGTCAAGAATTTCCAAATATCGATTCACCATCTCCATCGTGATCCCAAAAAGTACCTACCCATTAACCATTAGAACCTATAGTTCCATGCCCAGATACCAAATCACCATCTCCATTGTCAAATGCAGGTCTTGCGTGCCAAGCCTTGGATGATCTAGCTTTTATCTTTCAAATTAAAAGAATGCATGCTAAAAAAAACTTGGCCTTGTATTTCAAAATGATCGATTCTAAGGGTCTAAAAAGGAGCATAGACCTGCGGTAAAACTTTCATTTGCGGAGTGACGGCACGTCCAAAAACATACATGGTAAGGTCTTGCCTTGGACTAGTCCAAGAGTTCAGCTTAGGTTAAAAAAACAACTTCGGTGTTCCAGCCACATGCGTCAGGTCGTCACGAGAGAGAAAGAAATGGCATTGCATGCCCCCCGAAGACTACATGTGGAACCCAACACATCAAATAGCTTTTACTTCTCTATGGAATCTTTCCTCAAGGGATTAAGAGCAAAAACTCCCAATTCTATAGGCGGTACAAATTCAGTCTAACCTTTAGCAAAAACCAAACTACTCTAAATATGACCATTGCTTCAGTACAAAATTATGAAATCCTATGAGAAAATTTTAGTAACATAACACAGCTCACAAATATAATTCATGAGAGCATAACATAAAACAATGTGAGGTATTAAAAGATTAAGGGGTATTTACCCAAAAGCACCACCATGCGGTTTGATCCTTCTGCCGGAAACCACCAGGTGGTTTTTCCGTTAGCCAAAAAACCTGAAGTATGCACTATTAAGCGATCTACCATGCTACAAGGTGGTTTTTCGTGCTAACAGTGCGCACTTTAGGATGGTATTTCGCTTTTGGTTAACATCCTAATTTTGATATTTGAAGATAAGAGATAGAATTTAATAATATACTTAACATCAGAATGACTTTTCCTGACCGAAGGAAAAGCCACGCGATGGTTTATCTTAGAAGGATCAAATCACAATGTGGTTTTTCGTAAACACCCCAATGATTAACAAAGCAAACCCTAGAATTTTGAATAGTCTCTATCAGGAACTTCCCATGCCCAGCACCAAAGTTAGATTTGAAGTAAGTATATATGAAAATCAAAAGAAACAATAAAAATTTATATAAATTAAGGGTTAAGAAATTAAGACTAACCAGTGAAAAAATGAGTGCTCCAAGACAAGGACGTCCGATTGAGCTCTCTGATCGATTGCTCGTGATCTGACTCGCAAATTGGGACATCCATCTTTGTCTTTTTACAGGAGATCATCATGATGCCATTCTATTAATTCTTTTGATTCTGATTCTGATTTCCCTTCTTATTTCTTAATTTTGTCCCTCCTTCCCTCTCCTCCATTTTTTCTTTTTCTTTATTTTGTATCCTCCTGCTAAGACGTAACACAGAAGCAACTCCAGAATTGCTAGAGGATCCTATCGGGAGCAACCCACAACATTTTTATTTCACAAGTTGTATTTATGTCTTCTCTTGTTAATTATGTAGGTAAAAACTCTCTTTATATAATCCTTTAGATATGTTGGTTTTCAAAACTAGCCGGTTGTTCCATAGTAACCATTCATAGCTAAGTGTGGATAATCATTCAAAACTTCGTGAAAATAACCACCACAAATATTATTCTCATATGCTATATAATATAGTAATAGGATATTTGAGGTTAATTTAACATTAATTGAAATAAAGCGGAAAAAAATCACATGACCTAAGAATAACATGCATACTTTATTAGTCATGTATAATATCACTTACAACGGCCAAATGTCTAGACATAAAACTATATATAAATTTTAGTAAAATGGCACAAGTTGAATTCTTATGAGTCTCATATTTCTTGAATGACTCGTAAAATAGAATGACACATAATATTTTAGCCAACGGATCAATAATTATGGACTCTATTTTTATGTGCTAAAAACCAAATGTGCTCTATAGTCTTATGTCGATATGCGTTTAATCGACTTTTTATATACTGTTATTAGCAAACTAAGATTTGTTATAGCGGCTGGTAAAGTCTTTAATACGTGTCAATCTCTTTAAATTTTATGATAAATTTCTCAACCATAACACTTATGAAAGCCTCATAGCAATATATAAATGTATTTCATTATATACTTTTAAACGTGCATTCTTAATCATGAGTCATTATAATTAAATCTTTTATAACCTCATTTTAATTCTTTCTTATGAGTAATAATATCTTTATTTCAAATGTCCCATCCAAATATCCATATTTTGGGCAAACTAAATTTTGCGAGTTAGTTAATAACGGGTGTCGTCTACTTTACCTTTATGCTTTATATCCTTAAGAAGGTGAAATAATTTCTCAAACTTTACGTACGAGAAAATTGACCTACACTGAACTCAAAATTCTTAAACTTTATCACTCGATGCATATGCAAGGATCACAAGTAGGAATAACTTTATAATCAAGTCAATATACACATCATTGTTATGATATCCGAAGTATATTAAAATAAACCAATGTCTACGTATATTAGTAAATTCAACTTTCTTGTGGGTAGAGCTTACTAAATGCATGAATCTACTAATTACAATATATTATGTAACAACTCCAATTTTAGTGTACATAAAATTCATTTAAAATTAATGTGCAATTGGTGCCACGCCCCGCTTCCCAAAATACGGAAAACGAGGGATGACTAGGCCAGCCATGCTCCTACGGTCAAGAAATAATCCCGCCGTAGTCACACTTCGGCTTCTAGCATTACATGGTAATCAGTAAACAAAGCACAGAAGTAAAGGAAATACATCACTAAAATTATTACATCAACTTTCATGTTCACAATTTTACAATAAAACAAGAAAAGAACTACTAACCGAGTTCGAATACAAGATCTCTTTAGGGAAAGCAGAAAAGAAGAAAGAGGTACTCCAGACTAAATCTCCGCTAGCTCGAAGGATAAGTCCGACTCCTGCGCTGGTTCTTCCTCGAGGTCTGAGCATACATACTCAGGTCGTCGGAGCGACGTAATAGCAATATTATAATAATGACATGAAACAGGCAAATAAGGTAATAGCAATGGAAGTAAAATGCAGATAATCACTATGTCACTAAATGATACAAGGTATGATCTGTGTCCCTATCAGTCTCTAAGTCATGTTTGAAATCGAGTTGTGGAAAGGTAGATCATGTATAACGAGAGTCTCGTACATACCCGAGACTACGGCCCACACGCCCGGGACATAACCCTGTCAGCCGGATCGCTAGATCCTACCTAATATATATAAGAGTCGTTGTTCGAATGATCATCCTCTAAATCACTATCCTCGCTAAATATGATGATCTTTCCACTTCGATTTCCCCTTTTTCCCCAGGTTTGCACTATTGATGATTATGATTTAATCGTGTACAAGTATACACCAATAACACGGTTTTGTCACTGTTCACTGTATTATTCACTGTCACGAATCATTCACTTTTTCATTGGCGTATTTGACACTCCTAAACCAATATCATTCACGCACAATAATGCATTGTACACTGAATAATAACGCGCACTATCACTAGGTGTATGACAATTGGGTAATATATGTGCCTTTATGCAGTTAACGAGTCATGTGTAATATGAACTATTATGCACCTCATGAACTTATAAAAATTGCAGTAAATTATATTTTCAGAATTCAGTGAAACGATACAAATACGGTAACAAGTATACTTTGTCGTCAGTTCAGTAAAATTTGTTTCAATGCAATCGGATTTCGGGTTTGCAAGTTACAGCCGTTTCATTTTAAGTGTTCGCTGCAGGAAATTCAGTTTCTGAACTGAACGTCCATGTTACGACACGATTTTCACCCAGTTGGGATCAGAATTTAGCAATGCTACAGTTGAATGAAATTTAAGTTTTTCAATAGTGTTTCCAACGCACCAGACGGATTCTCAATCGCGCCTCTACGTAAGAAGTCATGCACTGTTCAACAGTAGGGTATCAGTTCTGTTTCTGTTTGGGACTGCTATACGTCATGTTCTTTTAAATTACAGTTTAAATGGTAAACGAAGGTAAAAAGGGGTGAAATCACTTGCGTTATTTATCTAACTGTTTCACATTCACTAAAGTATAGGGTTCCGCAACATACAAGTTCAGGAAGCACAGGGGTAATCATTACGAAATAGAAATCAACAGCCAGAGCTGCTCTGGACTGCAGTCCAGAGCCGCTCTCCGAACTAGTTTCCGTCATACTTTCAGTGTAGAAACAATTTAAAGCTTGTATTTGGTTCCAGGTCGTCGAGTCGGATTCGATTTGAGCCCTCGAACGCATCATTTCAATTTGTATACAATTAACTATGATTTTTACAAGTTTCAGACGTGCGAAATTTTCAGTTCTAACGGGTGTAATTGGGGGTGATCATTCAAGTCGGTAACGATTAAATTTTCCAGTCAAATTTCACCACAATGTTCATTGCCACACGGGCCAGCATATATAATCAAGTTCCGTCAGTTTAATGGAAGGTTTTCGTTCGGGTTTTGCATCAAGCACTTGTGTCATATAAAGTTTCACGAATTATAAACACGAAATTAATACGATTTTGAATTGTAACAGTATAATCTAGCATGTAGCAAGTAAGGTACTTGCTTGGAGACGCTTTGGCGATGCACGGCAGCGGAAACGGCATGAACGCACAACGAACGGTATGGTTTGGGTTCACGGCCTCGGCTCGCGTTTGAGTTCGTCGTCGGAGTTGCCCGGGGATGGCTCGCGATCACTGGAGGCGGGGTGGGGTTCTGTGGATCTCCTGTGAGTGTGCTGGGGTCGGCGGTGGTCGGCGGTGGTCGCTCCGGCGATGGCCACAGCGGGGTTCGAGGCTCGTGGCTTGGTGGCCGAGGAGTTTGGTGTGGGTTTTGGAGGAGGTGATAGTGATGCAGAGGATGCAGAGGTCGACGGGGCAGTGGGGAGCTCATCGGCGAGGAGCTTAAACTGTGGTGCAGGTGGTGACCGAGGTGGTGCAGTGAGGGTTAGAGTTAGAGAATGGAGCTCAGTTGATGGAGGAGGTGATGGTGATGCAGAGGATGCAGAGGTCGACGGGGCAGTGGGGAGCTCGTCGGCGAGGAGCTTAAACCGTGGTGCAGGTGGTGGCCGAGGTGGTGCAGTGAGGGTTAGAGTTGGAGAATGGAGCTCGGTTGATGTAGGAGGTGATGGTGATGCAGAGGATACAGAGGTCGACGGGATAGTGGGGAGCTCGTCGGCGAGGAGCTTAAACCGTGGTGCAGGTGGTGGCCGAGGTGGTGCAGTGAGGGTTAGAGTTGGAGAATGGAGCTCGGTTGATGGAGGAGGAGGGCTGCAGTGGTAGTGGTGTTGGTAGGAGAGAAACGAGGGAGGAAAGACGAAGTGGTTTAGTCGTCGTCGTCATTGGCGGCTGTAAGGCAGGGGGTTTGGGTGAACGATGGAGTGAGGAGAGAAGAAAGTGAGGACGAGAGTGAGGAGAAGAGAGTTAGAGACGAGGTGGTGCTTGAGGACTAGTGAGCGCGCGCGGTCGTGGCCTTGAGGAGCGGGGGCGTTGGCGACGTGGGGGCGCAGCGAACGGAAGAAGAAAAGAGCGGGAAAAGATTAGAACGAGTGGGGAAGAAGAGATAGTGATAACGGGTCGGGTCGGGTTTGGAGGGGCATGGGCCGGGCGGGTGAGGAGGGGATTTTAGTTTAATTTATGTTTATTATCCATTTTGGGCTGGCTGGGGAAGTTTGGGTTTGATTAATTTTGTTTATATGTATATGGTTTTGTCTTGGGCTTTGATTTTTAAAAGGGTTAGAAAAATTAAATACTAAATCTTAAGCAACCAATTACCTATAAATTTACGAGGAAAAATAGGAAAACATTCGGGGACTTGGGAAATATAGGAACATTTTCATTGATGAGAACGGGGATGTCATGCCCCGCTTCCCAGAGTACGCTAAATTAGGCACGTGACATAGCCAATCATGCTACCTGTGGGTAGGAAGTATCCATCCACAGTCGCATTACGGCTGTAGAGATATCAAGAACAAAATATAGCTATCTAATACATGTCCATAAACCAAGATAACATGAGTCAATAATAATAAAAGTGCAGAAGCAAAAGATCCAATACCAAATAACTGGAATGTATGTCCCATAATGCGGGCTCACATCAGGAATAAAATGCGGAAAATGAAAGAACTAACTACTACTGAAACCTCACTGCTCAGCCTGCTGGCTGAAGTACTCCTGCTCGGACTGCAGCAAAGGTACGGAATCTGGGCCATACAAAACCCAGACGTCAGCGCGTCATGTTATCAAGTAGTATAATATAAACAGAGTAACAGGCAATGCAAATATACTCAAGAATGAGAAGCAGGTGTAACAGTAATATAAATCAGGACAGTGAAGGGTAGTGTGCAGTGAGTAAACTAAACTGTTCTATTGGGTTTTCTACTCTAAAGTCTTTGAAATCAATTTGATGAATCATCGATGTAACTCAATAGTATCCCGTGCATGCCCGGGACCACGGGCTACAGACTCTCGGGCTGAATCCGAGACGTGCCGCTAGGCAGTAAAAGGTAGCATGTACAGATGAGTGATGTCAGCGTCATCACTCCGGGGCTGGCCTAGCCCGTAAGACTGATCAGAACAGGTATCGAACTGTCGAGTTACAAGTCAAGTTTCATCATTGATTTCCCCATACCCCCAAGTTATATGAGTTCAAGTCAGGTATTTAAGTAATCAAGAACTAATGCCAACACAGGAGCAGGCAGGTACAGGTTTGTCTGGATAGACAACATGAACGGTCCGTAAGGACTACATGTCAGGTTTGTTGGCATTAGACACAAGATCAGGTAACAGGTCAAGCCATGGTACATCAGGTCAAGTCAAGTAGTGTACGGTACCATGTGGGGTCAAGTAATATGTGTGTAACAAGTCATGTCAGGATGTAAAAGATATCAGGTGTGTGCTCATAATCAGCTAGCATACTCATGGTTATAAATAATCAAGCATGGGTATCAACAACACGGTGCATTGGCACATGTGATAGGTTAAGCAATGAATGCAGGTTTAATTAATTTAGCCGTACGGTTATCAGTGTGTGTTTAAGAGATGGTGTCAGCATTATATGAATACCGTATAACAGATGTGAATGCAAGAAACAGGTTAATAAGTATTGAGTAATCTAGGGATGCGACGACATGTATAATGTGGATGCAATTGTGATTAAACCGGTTAGAGATGCACCTGGATGTCCGATAGGTTAAACTGGATCAAAGGTATCATGGCTATAAAACAAATGTGATCATGTGGTCTAACATTTACCGGTGATTTCTAGGTATAAATAATTAGATGCAACAATTAAGTTTCAAGTTCGAGATCATAAAATGTGTAACGGAACTTTATACGGTTAACTTGAAATCCAATACTTTCGATTCTATTTAGAGATTGACTAGAAAATAAATAAATTGGCATAAGAATAGTTTAAATAGCATGTAGCAAGTTTCACTTGCCTCGACGGGTCGCGATACGGAAAACGGAACGTTACGCGTCGGCGGGGAAAAGCCGCGACGCGCGCACGGTACACGGAATGGACCCAAACGATGAACAGTGGAGTCACACGGATCAGAGGTCCTCGCTGGGGCATCGGGAAACGTCGCCGGCACGGTCGGATTCCGGCGAACCAGAAATCAGCGACAACAAGAAACGATAAGTTCTAACAAGAAAAGAATAGAAAACAAGGAAAGAACAGAGGAAGAAAGAGGTACACAAGCATACAGGGTTTGCCGAGGAGGTGCTGTGGCGGCGGCGAGATCAACCGCGGCGAGAACGACAGGCTCCGACGATCTACAGAAGACCTAAAAATTTACAGTTAAGAGGTTTAACATGAAGAAGAGGATAAAGAAGAAGAAGAGAAGGATGAGGGGGAGGAAGGTTGCTTACCAGAATTGTGCACGATGCCAGGGACACGGGGACGAGTCGTCGATGGCAACAGCTCCGGCGATGCATAGAGTGCAATGGTGCAGGGGCTCGGTTGTTACATTATACCCAACTACAAAAGAATTTCGTCCTCGAAATTCCAAGAATACAAAAGATAGACGACAAACAACTACAAGAAAAGTTGAGGAAACTTCTGCCGGATTTCATCTTCTCGTTCCCATGTGAGCGATTTTCCCAAGAAACAAGTACAAGAGGGATAACCTTATTCTTAAGAACCTTTTCCCTTCGATCCACAATTTCAACCGGTCGCTCCTCAAAAGTCAAGTCTTTTTGTACCGTCAGCTCCGAATGATCCAACACATGCGTTTCATCTCGAACATATTTATGGAGTTGAGATACGTGAAACACATCGTGCACATTCGCCAAGCACTGCGGTAATGCCAAACGATACGCTACTTCACCAACACGCTCCAAGATCTCAAAGGGTCCAACGAATCGAGGATTGAGCTTTCTTTGACTTCCAAAACGAATCACCCCTCTAGTCGGTGATATCTTCAAGAATACCAAATCCCCCACGGCGAACTCTAGAGGTCTTCTCGACGTATCTGCCCAACTTTTCTGTATGTCTTGTGCTGCTTTCATATGGTTCCGGATAGCGTTAACCTTCTCAATTGTATGCACCACCAAATCTGGTCCCAACAATCTTCGTTCACCGACATCGTCCCAACAAACAGGCGAACGACACTTGCGACCATATAAAGCTTCGAATGGAGCCATCTGAATTGTCTCCTGGAAACTGTTGTTGTAAGAAAACTCCACCAAATGTAGATGATCCTCCCATGAACCCTTGAAGTCCAACATACATGCTCTCAACATATCTTCAAGAGTTTGGATCGTTCTCTCCGACTGGCAATCAGTTTGAGGATGATAAGCTGTGCTAAACTTCAATCGAGTCCCCAAACTTTCCTGTAAACTCCGCCAAAAGTGTGATAAAAACCGAGTGTCACGATCGGACACGATACTTACCGGTACTCCATGCAATCTTACAATCTCCTGCATGTACCGCTCCGCCAAAGCTTCTGTTGATTGACCAACCCGAAAAGGAATAAAATGGGTTGCCTTGGTCAAACGATCAACAATCACCTATACTGCATTGTTGCCTTTGGACTCCGCGGTAGAGCTGTCACGAAATCCATGGTTATATGTTCCCACTTCCACTGAGGAATCGGAAGTGGTTGCAATAAACCAGCAACCCTTTGATGTTCAGCCTTAACTTGCTGACACACCAAGCACTTTGCCACAAAGCGAGCAATCTCCCGTTTCATACCTTCCCACCAGAAATGCTGTCGTATATCTCGGTACATCTTCATGCCTCCTGGATGTACGGAATAAGATGAGCTGTGCGCCTCCTTCATAAGTTCTTTACGAATATCCCCTTTTGGCACACACAAACGGCTACCATACCTCAACGAACCATCTTCGTGGATCAATAAATCAGTTCGTAGTCCGGTTTCAACCTGTTCTCGAAACTTTTGCAATCTAGGGTCCTGCGATTGCGCTGCCTTAATATTCTCGATCAACGACGAATGTACTTGCAGCTGCATCAACTGTCCCGAAAAATGCGGTAGCACAACCTCCAAATCAAATCTCCGAAAGTCTTCAACGAGTTCCTTCCGCGTAGTCAACATTTGAATTGCTGGCAACCGACTGAGCGCATCCGGTACGACATTAACCTTTCCCGGATGGTACTTAAGATCAAGATCGTAATCAGCCATCAGCTCTAACCATCTACGCTGCCTCATATTAAGCTCCTTCTGCGTGAACACATACTTCAAACTCTTATGATCCGTGAAAACTTCGACCCTTTCGCCCAAAAGGTAGTGTCTCTGAAGGGCCGGCCTAGCACCTCGTCAAGGGTTCGGTGGCATCACACATGCTATAATCAAAATTTCGGGGTGCTAAGTTAACCCGACAAGAATCGAAACTAGAAGTTTTAGGGATTCATACAACTAAGCATCACATGCAATTGTAAAACTATCACTAAGAGGAAAGATTACAACCTTTGTAGATCTTCCTCGGTGACTCCTTGGCACTATGAGAGTTTGTAACGGATCGATGGAAGCCTTCCTTGTCCACGATGATCCACCCGAAGTCCCTTTGCCCAAAGCTCCTTACCTTACTTGTTTCGCAAACGAAGTAGAGTAAACACCCTACACAAATCGGCTAGATGTGTGTAGTATGATGATGTGGTTTATGTTCTTCAATTGAAATCCTTTCTTTTATCAACTTTCACTCAAGAGAGAATCAAGAGAGAAAGAAGAAGATAATGGTGGCTTGAGCTTTCTATCATATCATATATGACAACTTGTTTTCACACCCTTGTACTTAATTTTTTCCCTTGTTGTGTGCATCTTGTTTCATATCACATATGAAGCTATTTATAGTGATAAGAAGGGAATAATCACCATTATTCCATTACCACCATAATTGTGAGTGGAAATTCTTTTCCTAAAGAATTAAGCATGGGTGGAAATTCTTTTCATTAAGTTAAGTAAAGCTTACCCACTAAGGAATAAAGGAGCATGAGTGGATATTCTTTACATTAACTTAAAATGATAAATACAAATTAAAAGTTTCAATATAAGTCTTATATTACCATCATTCTTGTATCAATAACCATGATACTATGTATGCATGTATGTGTCCATGCACATCATCATGTGCATACATGCATGCATACAAAAGGATTTACTTAAAGAATTTATCTAAATGTAATTTGTTAAATCAACACTTGATTTAGCAAACCGGTCATATCTCATACGATCCGACAAATAGAAAATGCCCGATAAATATACGTTATCACATAACCGTATTTAATCGGGTCCCGCGCATATCTCATATGCACACCACATCGTTTTGCCTGAGCCAGGAAACTTCATTGTGGGACTCTAAGACTCGTCAATACGCCAGCAGTAGATGATGATCACATCAAACATCTACAAGCCGCAAGAGGTCAGCTAAACATAACGGCCACCCGGGTATTGAAACGATCAGAAGAAAACCAGCGAAGCTGTAAAAACTCCCGTCGAGCCAACTGGCAACACTTACCGTACAGTCCGGTCTCTTCGTCAGATATGCTGCATATCAAGTCTAGGGATGGTATCGTCGACCCCAGTAACTCAATAAGTCATGCTGGTGTATGGCTCATAACAGATCGAGAAACTACTGATAACTCTTATCAGTAAATCTCAGCAGCCCTGGCCAAGGACTTCATGTCATAGCCAATCGAGCATAGCTCAACATTAACCCCCAATACCGGGAGAGACGAAACCCCTCCTATTGCTCATTGCCTCCATACGCCTCGAGACTGTACCCAAAGACCACCTGTTTGCACGACTCAGTAGAGCCGTGGTAGGGTGGAGATCAAAGTATAGTGGGAGGACACACAAGACTCTATGACAATCTCGGGTCTACAGACTAACCTGTACCAGTGTTCCTGAGAACTGCTATCCGACGATAGATATAATACCACATAGGAGTTCTCTGTGAGTCCGTTCAGTGTACCCAGTCTCTACTGAGCACCCGCATACAATCTTTGGTGTCTCCTCACCAGATGGATATGGGATCATCCATCGCCCATCATATGGGACAAGAATAGCATACGCTAGTCTACTCTGGAATATCGATGCCCTGTCTCGATACACCCACGACTAGGAACAGTTCAAGGATATGCTTATAGACTACATGTACCCCACTAATATGATCCGCATCATAATCACAGTAGTCAAGCAAATATCCTTTGGGCTTTATCAACATGTGTAAATGATTAAATCTACATGTACAGATAAAGTAAACCAGATAGCGTACTATCATTTTGAGCAAGAAATTCATCTATCTCCATAGATAATATGTCCAAGTTTCCACTATCCATATAATGGCTTTTAGGGCATACATATTACTAACAATCTCCCACTTGCACTAAGGCCAGTTATTGGCGTATCTCATACCCAACATTTCAAACAGTCGCTCATGATGAGGCTGTGGAAGTGCCTTGGTGAATGGATCCGCTGTGTTATCCTTTGTATCTACTCTCCAAATCTCGATCTCCTGGCTATCAACTATCTCCCGGATCAGATGATATCTCCTTAGGATGTGTCTAGATTTCTGATGGGACCTTGGTTCTTTAGCTAATGCTATAGCTCCATTATTATCACAATACAATGGTATTGGATCAACAATGGTTGGAACTACTCCTAGTTCCGCAATGAACTTCTTCATCCAGACGGCTTCCTTAGCAGCATCACTTGCAGCAATATACTCAGCTTCCATCGTGGAGTCTGCAACGGTGTCCTGTTTGAAACTCTTCCAACTAACCGCTCCTCCATTTAGGGTAAATACAAACCCTGAGATTGATTTACTGTCATCCTTGTCACTTTGGAAGCTTGAATCGGTAAAGGCCTCCATCTGGAGATCCCCATTACCATATACCAAGAACAATTCTTTAGTCCTTCGCAAGTACTTAAGAATGTTCTTCACTGCTATCCAATGTTTCTCCCCTGGGTTGGATTGATACCTGCTTACTACAGCCAGTGCATAAGCCACATCAGGGCGAGTACACAACATCGCATACATTATAGATCCCACGGCTGAAGCGTAGGGTATAACGCTTATGCGAGCTCTCTCTTCATCAGTCTTCGGACAGAAGTCCTTAGAGAGAGTGATTCCATGACTAGCAGGCAAGGCACCACGCTTGGAATCTTCCATACTAAACCTCTTTAGAATGGTGTCTATGTACTTTGATTGGGACAGTCCCAATAACCTCTTGGATCTATCTCTATAGATCCTAATGCCCAAAATGCGCGAGGCATCACCCAGGTCCTTCATGGAGAACCTTTGTGATAAGAATAGTTTGACCGATTGTAGCATAGGAACATCATTTCCTATGCTACAATGTCATCTACGTACAATACGAGGAATGTGACAGTACTCCCTACAATCTTCTTATAAATACATGGTTCATCTTCATTTCTGACAAAATCAAACTCTTTGATTATATCATCAAAGCAGATGTTCCAGCTCCTTGAGGCCTGCTTTAATCCATAAATGGATTTAAGCAATCTACATGCTTTCCCGCTGCTCCCACTATCAATGAAGCCCTCTGGCTGATCCATAAAAACGCATTCTTCTAAATCACCATTTAGAAATGCAGTTTTCACGTCCATCTGCCAGATTTCATAATCATAGTGAGCAGCAATAGCAAGTAGGATCCTAATGGATTTAAGCATTGCTACTGGAAAGAAAGTTTTATCATAGTCCAAGCCTGGTCTTTGACGAAAACCTTTCGCTATAAGCCTTGCCTTATAGGTCTCCACCTGTCCATCTACACCAATCTTTCTCTTAAAGATCCATTTGCACCCAACGGGTTTTATCCCAGGAGGAGCAACGTCCAAAGTCCATACTTTGTTGGTGTACATTGACTCCATTTCGGATCTCATTGCTTCCAGCCATTTCACTGAGTCACCACTCATGATAGCTTGCTGAAAACTAGTAGGGTCATCATCATCCATGATGCAATCTTCTCTATCACCATCTATGAGAAACCCATAGTATCTCTCTGGTGGGTGAGAAGTTCTACTAAACCTCCTGAGCGGCTGAGGTTCTTGAAGTTCTACTGCAACATCAGTTTCAACCAATTCCTCCTGAGTAATTTGTGTTTCTAGAACCTCTTCTAGTTCTACCACATTGCCATTAGTACTTTCCGTAAAGAACTCATTTTCCAAAAATGTGGCATGCTGAGCAACAAACACCTTTTGTTCCTCTTTGTGGTAGAATAGATATCCATACGAATGTTTTGGATACCCCACAAATTTACACATGACCGATCGTGTCTCGAGTTTGTCTGGATTCTGCTTTTTAACAAAAGCCGGACAACCCCAAATCCTAAACCTTTTAAGAGATGGTCTCTTTCCATTCCACATCTCATATGGAGTGGTAGACACGGTCTTGGTTGGCACCCTGTTCAATAGATACATTGCTGTCTCCAATGCATGTCCCTAAAAGGAAAGCGGTAACTCAGCATCACACATCATGGATCGTACCATATCCAATAGGGTATGATTCCTCCGTTCTGACACACCATTGTGTTGCGGTGTGTAAGGAGGAGTGAGCTGAGAGAGAATCCCATTCTCTTTTAAGAAGTCTAGAAACTCTGTACTTAAATACTCTCCACCTCGATCCGATCGAAGTTTCTTGATGCTCAAGCCTGTTTGCTTCTCTACTTCAAGTTTATACTCCTTGAATTTCTCAAAAGCTTCAGATTTGTGCTTTATCAAAAACACGTGTCCGAATCTTGAGAAATCATCAGTAAAAGTGATGAAGTATGAAAAACCACCTCTTGCAAGTGTAGACATTGGTCCGCATACATCACTATGTATGAGGCTTAAGAGTTCACCAGCTCTCTCTCCGTGTCCACTAAACGGAGTTTTGGTCATTTTACCTTTGATACAAGACTGGCAAGTCGCATAAGATTTATATTCAAACGGATTTAAATATCCATCTTTATGTAGCTTGTTTAGTCTTGTTTCATTAATATGACCAAGTCTACAATGCCAAAGAAAAGCTTCATTTATATCTGAAAACTTTCTTTTACTAGTATGTTGTATATTGAAAACTGTGTGTTGGTTCAGGATGTAAATACCGTTATTTAGTGTACCAAACCCAATCAACTCTTGATTCAGGTTAATGTTCATAACATTATTTTGCAATATAAAATGATATCCTTCATTGTCCAACAAAGAAACGGATATAATGTTACACAGCATACTTGGTACAAAATAACACGGGTTCAAAACCAAAATACTTCCTGAAGGCAACCCTAGATGATACTCTCCCACGGATACAGCATGTATATTGGAACCATTTCCAACCCGCAGAGTATGATCTCCAATTTTTAAAACTCTACTATTTCTCAATCCCTGCATACAATTGCAGATGTGAGAACCAGAACCGGTATCCAATACCCAGGATGCAGAGTTTAAAGAAAAACAGTTTTCAGTTACTAACACACCTGAAGTGGAAGCATCAGCATGCTTCTTCTTCTTGAGATCAGCAAGATATGTAGCACAGTTGCGTTTCCAATGTCCTGACTTTTTACAGTAAAAACATTCTCCTTTTCCACTTCCCACAGCCCCGGCTTTGTCTTTCCCCTTCGCCTTTCTAACTCCTCCTTTCTGTGTGATAGACTTCTTCTTCTTCTTTCCTTTGGCCTTAGCTTTTGGGAATGAAGAGGAAGATGGCCCAGCAAGCAGAGCGGGAGTCCTTGCCGTTTTCAATGTGTTCTCTGCACTTCTCAACATATTGAGAAGTTCAGGCAATGATTTCTCCAAACCATTCATATTGAAATTTACTATGAACGGAGCAAAGGCAGGGGGGAGAGACTGTAGAACAATATCCGTATATTGCTCATTATCCATAGTCCATCCCAGTCCCTCAAGTTCTTCAATAAGACCAATCATTTTCAAAACATGGTCTCCAACTGATGCACCAGCGGCCATTCGTATCTGAAACAGCTTTCTAGATGCCTCGTATCTCAAGGTACGAGACTGCTCTTCATACAACTCCTTTGTGTGAAGAAAGATGGATTGCACATCCATATTCTCGTGTTGCTTCTGATGGACATTGTCCATGGAAGCGAGCGCGAGGCACTTGGCCGTGTTGCAGTCATTTTCCCAAGTTTTTCGGATCTCTCTATCCGCGACAGATGATTCAGGTCCTGGGACGGGTGGGGCTTCAGTATTGAGGACATATGATACCTTATCATATGAGAGTGCAATGTTTAAGTTCCTCAACCATTCTTTATAATTAGGTCCTGTCAGTTTATTTTTCTCAAGTAGAAGCTTAAGTCCTGACATCTGTAACTGCCATTCGGAGAGAGAAAAGGATACACTTAGCGAATTGCTCTTTCAAAGAATTAGATTGGTTATTATTTTATCTAATCAATGTCTCCCACTGCTTTTAATCAAATTTTCTTTCAAAACCTGAAAAGAAAACTAGCCAGAAATAATTTTCCTGGAAGTAACACTTACTCACAGTGAGATCGAGATCCAACTATCATATAGATGGTATGCAATCTCATTGCAAATTTCAACTCTTGAAATTCCCGATATGGTTTTTACCCCTAGTCACTTATGACCTTGGCTATGGTCAACATATCATAAGTACTAGTCAAATTCTACCCGTCATTTCGTGATTAACTAGACCCACCCATATGACCCTTGACTATGATCAACATAATCACATGAATGTCCTACCTAATCGCATCATATGCTTTGTAGGAAGACATCACTTAGCTACCGTACACTACGCCTTGACTATAATCAACATACGCAGCACGAATACTAAGTACTTTACTTCCTAAAATGACGTAGGGTTGCGGATGGTTTTTAAGAAAACCTTTAACGCTTTGAACATGATCTCGTTGTAGAATCAAACGGTTAAGAAAAGGAGTGGCTTAAGCTCCGCATCTTCTTGAAACTTGCATTTTTCATAAAAAAGCCGAGTTGGTTTCAAATCTGATTCTGCAACATCATTAGGTTTCTTTTCTTTACATTAATCTCATTAATGTGATCCCATCATCTAAGTTCCTAAGCCATCACAGAATAGAACGTATACTTATACCATCCGCATTCGCCACAGTGTCCCGTTATGCACCGTTAGGTTACTTAACTAACGGTATAGCGGGGCGGGACTAGCGCGGGTGTAAAATATAAGCAACGTTTATTATATATCATATATATAATAATAATCCATTCGTCTCAGATACTAAGTAATCACATTACAGAATATCAACAGCAGAAGCATATAAAAGGATATCTAGGATGTCCGTATTTTGTATCGAGCCAACAATAGAAAATACGGGTTCCACGGTCGTGATGAATAGCCAAGCCCACACCCCTAGACCCCTACGAGAGCGGCAAGTGATCCCATCAATTCTAGAGTTTAGGAGACCCGGTCTCGACTCCTCGAGATGGCCTCCCACTGAACCCTAGAACCCGGTCACTTGTGCTCCCCTCCTTGGGTCTATCCTAATGCGGAAAAGTAAATAATATACAATTGATTTATACATGAATGAAAAATAAAACTCTCATCTCACATAAAAAATCCCGGCTATTCAGTCGCGACAATCCTACTCATCATATCTCAGCAACACATAATATCTCATATCATCAACGTAAGTAAGTATGCGTATCCCGATTGTCGTTGACGTATAGCAACGAAAACGGCGATACACCACATACTACACTTACGGTCGCAGAAAATAAAATGAAAAACTACAACATTTGGAATCCACAATCACCTTAGACATCATAAATTCGAAATATCACATACTTCGTATTTCATGCCTAACTATATGAATTCCACATATTGTATCACATTTCAGATAAATAGACAATGTTAAACTTTTCGATCAAATAAACAAACACCCAAGATTTCCCAAACTGCACAACACTTGAGCCGAGTTCAAAAATTTCTAGAACATGCCACAGCCCCTTATGGACCAACCGTAGAAGGGCCAAACCAACGCCTCACATGTGGCAACGCTAAACTACCACAAACCCTAAGGTTCAGTGATAGTTTTGACGGTCACATAATCGAGTTAAGGTTATGTTCTTCTAGAGTGTCCACAGATACGCTTGCATGTTTTTCGAAAGTTTCGAACTAGGGAAAAATCCAACACTTGGAATTTTTCCAATACGGGAAAAAACTGTGTTTCTAATATTCGTTCAAACATTTTAACACGTTCTAAAAATCTGAAAATCTGAACGAAGTTAAACCTTTCCAATCGAATCACCAAAACCAATTTATCTCCAGAAAACTCAACACTTGAGCAAGTTTAAAATATCTCAGAGGCATGTACTATTACATATGGGTCTACTGTAGAAAACACTGTTCCTAATTCCCCAAAACGGCCGCGGAAGCGCCGCACAAAGCATGGTTATGCGGCGGATCCGCGGCGCTTTAGTGAGATCATTGAAAAAATTTTATATGGTAATTCATAGAATCGCCTGCTGAATTTTTTAAGACCTTTTAATTTGGAAAAATCCAATTTTCAAAAAATTTTCAGAGAGCGGTCCAAATTGATGTTTCGTGGTTCGATCGGACGTTTAACATCGCCTACGCATCGCCTAAAGCTCTAGCCTGGCTCTGATACCACTGAAGGGCCGGCCTAGCACCTCGTCAAGGGTTCGGTGGCATCACACATGCCATAATCAAAATTTCGGGGTGCTAAGTTAACCCGACAAGAATCGAAACTAGAAGTTTTAGGGATTCATACAACTAAGCATCACATGCAATTGTAAAACTATCACTAAGAGGAAAGATTACAACCTTTGTAGATCTTCCTCGGTGACTCCTTGGCACTATGAGAGTTTGTAACGGATCGATGGAAGCCTTCCTTATCCACGATGATCCACCCGAAGTCCCTTTGCCCAAAGCTCCTTACCTTACTTGTTTCGCAAACGAAGTAGAGTAAACACCCTACACAAATCGGCTAGATGTGTGTAGTATGATGATGTGGTTTATGTTCTTCAATTGAAATCCTTTCTTTTATCAACTTTCACTCAAGAGAGAATCAAGAGAGGAAGAAGAAGATAATGGTGGCTTGAGCTTTCTATCATATCATATATGACAACTTGTTTTCACACCCTTGTACTTAATTTTTTCCCTTATTGTGTGCATCTTGTTTCATATCACATATGAAGCTATTTATAGTGATAAGAAGGGAATAATCACCATTATTCCATTACCACCATAATTGTGAGTGGAAATTCTTTTCCTAAAGAATTAAGCATGGGTGGAAATTCTTTTCATTAAGTTAAGTAAAGCTTACCCACTAAGGAATAAAGGAGCATGAGTGGATATTCTTTACATTAACTTAAAATGATAAATACAAATTAAAAGCTTCAATATAAGTCTTATATTACCATCATTCTTGTATCAATAACCATGATACTATGTATGCATGTATGTGTCCATGCACATCATCATGTGCATACATGCATGCATACAAAAGGATTTACTTAAAGAATTTATCTAAATGTAATTTGTTAAATCAACACTTGATTTAGCAAACCGGTCATATCTCATACGATCCGACAAATAGAAAATGCCCGATAAATATACGTTATCACATAACCGTATTTAATCGGGTCCCGCGCATATCTCATATGCACACCACATCGTTTTGCCTGAGCCAGGAAACTTCATTGTGGGACTCTAAGACTCGTCAATACGCCAGCAGTAGATGATGATCACATCAAACATCTACAAGCCGCAAGAGGTCAGCTAAACATAACGGTCACCCGGGTATTGAAACGATCAGAAGAAAACCAGCGAAGCTGTAAAAACTCCCGTCAAGCCAACTGGCAACACTTACCGTACAGTCCGGTCTCTTCGTCAGATATGCTGCATATCAAGTCTAGGGATGGTATCGTCGACCCCAGTAACTCAATAAGTCATGCTGGTGTATGGCTCATAACAGATCGAGAAACTACTGATAACTCTTATCAGTAAATCTCAGCAGCCCTGGCCAGGGACTTCATGTTATAGCCAATCGAGCATAGCACAACATCAACCCCCAATACCGGGAGAGACGAAACCCCTCCTATTGCTCATTGCCTCCATGCGCCTCGGGACTATACCCAAAGACCACCTGTTTGCACGACTCAGTAGAGCCGTGGTAGGGTGGAGATCAAAGTATAGTGGGAGGACACACAAGACTCTATGACGATCTCGGGTCTACAGACTAACCTGTACCAGTGTTCCTGAGAACTGCTATCCGACGATAGATATAATACCACATAGGAGTTCTCTGTGAGTCCGTTCAGTGTACCCAGTCTCCACTGAGCACCCGCATACAATCTTTGGTGTCTCCTCACCAGATGGATATGGGATCATCCATCGCCCATCATATGGGACAAGAATAGCATACGCTAGTCTACTCTGGAATATCGATGCCCTGTCTCGATACACCCACGACTAGGAACAGTTCAAGGATATGTTTATAGACTACATGTACCCCACTAGTATGATCCGCATCATAATCACAGTAGTCAAGCAAATATCCTTTGGGCTTTATCAACATGTGTAAATGATTAAATCTACATGTACAGATAAAGTAAACCAGATAGCGTACTATCATTTTGAGCAAGAAATTCATCTATCTCCATAGATAATATGTCCAAGTTTCCACTATCCATATAATGGCTTTTAGGGCATACATATTACTAACAGTCTCCAAATCTTCAAAGCGAAAATCACAGCCGCAAGCTCCAAGTCGTGAGTTGGGTAATTCTTCTCATGGGTCTTCAACTGTCTCGATGCGTACGCTACAACCTTCCCATGCTGCATCAAAACGCATCCCAATCCTTTCCCAGATGCGTCGCTGTGAATCACCAATCCTCCGGAATTGTCTGGCACGGTCAGAATAGGAGCGGTTATCAAAATCTGCTTCAACGTCTCAAAAGCTGACGCACATCTATCCGTCCACACAAAAGGTACCTCCTTACGTGTAAGCTTGGTCAACGGCTCCGTCAGACGGGCAAAGTTCTCCACAAATCTTCTGTAATACCCGGCTAGTCCAAGAAAACTTCTTATCTCTGCAACACTCTTCGGAATCGGCTAATCTCGAACTGCTGCAATCTTTTCTGGATCGACGGCGATTCCATCGCCAGACACAACATGCCCCAAAAACTTTACTTCTTCCGGCCAAAACTCGCACTTGCTCATCTTCGCATATAACTTCTCTTGTCTCAACGTCTGCAGTGCGATCTTCAAATGTTCAGCATGCTCTTCAAAACTCTTCGAATAGACCAGAATATCGTCAATGAACACCACAATAAACTGGTCCAAGAATAGTGAAAAGATTCGGTTCATCAAGTCCATGAATATCGTCGGTGCATTCGTTACTTCGAAGGGCATCACTAAGTACTCGTAATGTCCATACCGAGTTCGGAACGCCGTCTTGCAAATATCTTCTGCTTTCACTCGGACCTGATGATATCCGGATCGCAAATCCAGCTTCGAGAATACCCTCGCGCCACTAAGCTGCTCAAATAGTTCGCCAATGCGAGGGATCGGGTACTTGTTCTTAATAGTCACCCGGTTTAATTCTCGATAATCGATGCACATCCTTCTTGTGCCATCCTTCTTCTTAACTAGAAGAACTGGAGCTCCCCAAGGCGAGTTACTGCTTCGAATCCAACCCTTCTCAAGCAATTCAGCAACCTATTTCTTGACTTCTTCCAACTCCACTGGTGCTATTGGATAATATGCTTTAGATACTGGCGCTGCACCAGGAATAAGATCAATTGCGAACTCCACGTCTCGCTTCGGCGGTAATCCCGATATATCTTCAAACACGTCCATAAAATCGCGAACAACAGCTGGCTCTTCACTTTCATCAACCTCCATTGATGCAAGAATATTAGTTGTCGGCCTAGCCCTAAACTCGACTGGTCCGACAGAACTGCTTCCTCCAGTGAAGGTAAACTCGGGATGTCCGGGAATCTGGAAAATTACTTTCTTTGTCCGACAATCAATGTGAGCGTGGAAAGTGCCAAGAAAATCCATTCCTAAGACGACTTCGTAGCTGCCCGTATCAATCACCAAGAAATCTGCAAAAAGCTCCCGTCCGCAAACAACAACTGTACAATCTTTACATTCTCTACTAGATATGATTTTCCCATTCCCAGTGTGTATGTCCTAGAAACTAGACAGGGTCGTGCAGGTAATTGAGTGTGTAGCTATAAACTTGGACGACATAAAACAATGGGATGCACCAGAATCAAATAACACTAATGCGGGAAAACCATGAACGAGTAGAATACCTGAAACAACTTCTCCCGAAGCCTTAGCTTCCTCAGCCATCAAGGTAAAAGCTCGAGCCTGATTAGGTCCTTGAGTCAGCTGGTTCTGCCCCTGGAACGGTTTCTGCGGAGGCTTCTGAATATCATCCCTCGTACGAACCTTCAACGGACATGCGCTGACAGTGTGATCTGCCGCTCCACAAACCAAACAGAGTCCCTGCCTCCTTCGACAATCCTTTTCCACGTGGCCAGGTAAATGGCAGTAGTGACAAATCACGCTCCTTCTTCGATCAACGACAACAGGCTTCTTCATCGGTGTTACACCACGACGGTCCACTGGAATACCTCCGCGACCATGAGCTCGGTTTGGTACAAATGCCGGCTTCCTTACCGCAACTGCTGTCTACTGTGAACTCCCAGTCTTCCCAGATAAGCTCTGATGTTCTCGTGCTGCCGTAAGTACCTGTGAGAAAGTGGTCAAACCCAGGAAGACAATCTGCCTCTGGATGTCCACATCCAAGCTGCGCATGAACCTCCTTGCCCTGTCTACATCGTTGGCAACTAAAGGTCCAGCGAATCTACTGAGTCGTGTCCACTCTGCTGCATGTACATCTACGGGTGCACCATTCTGCTTTAGACTGATGAACTTCTCTTCCATTTCCTCCCGTGCAGTCCGCGGGAAGAACTTCTCCAGGAAACTCTTCGAAAAATCCGCCCACTTGATCGGCTTGGGCAAGCGGGTCTCCTCCACAAGCCACCATTCACGGGCGTAGTCCACTAACTGAATGCGCACCACATCCACTCTTTTATCATCTGGAATCTGTGCCGCAATAAGTAAGTTCTCCGTGTCAACTAGCCACTGCTCCGCTGGCAACGGCTCTTCCAAACCAGTAAAGACAGACGGACCCAAACGCCTGAAATCTGCTACGGTCCCCACTCGATCAACTGGTTTAGCTCCAACATTATTCACGGACTGCTGAACAGTCCGCAAACCTTCCTGAAACGATTCAGCTTGCTGCTGGATCAGCTCGGTCTGCCTCTTTTGATTCTCCAGCATTTCCCGTATCACTCAAAGCATGGCGGCTTCGTCAACACGCCTTTGGTACGTCTTCAGATTCTTGCCTGCCATATTCCTGAAATCAAAACACCCAAAGATTAGCATGATAACAGATTCAAAATATAGATCAAGGCTAGAACTCCGAGTTACTTAAATAGAGTACCGCATTGTAACCATGCCGCGGTATCATAGCTACAATTATATAACTCCACCCAAGTCGCCTAAGTCCTAGAGATAACAAGGAATCAGGTTTCGAGTCGATATGCAAAGGAAGTTTGCACACCATAAAAGATATAATCAGGAAGAACTTAGATTCAAGAACGGTAAAACGGCAAAGTGGCAGGACATGTTTCCTAAACACGGGTATTCTGATTCGTGGATTGGGTACAATACCCAACTACAAAAGAATCAACCCGACTAACCTATGGCTCTAATACCAAAAGAACCATGTCACGCCCCGCTTCTCAGAGTACGCTAAATTGGGCAAGTGACATAGCCAACCATGCTACCTGTGGGTAGGAAGTATCCTTCCACAGTCACATTACGGCTGTAGAGATATCAAGAACAAAATATAGCTATCTAATACATGTCCATAAGCCAAGATAACACGAGTCAATAATAATAAAAGTGCGGAAGCAAAAGATCCAATACAAAATAACTGGAATGTATGTCCCATAATGCGGGCTCACATCAGGAATAAAATGCGGAAAATGAAAGAACTAACTACTACTGAAACCTCACTGCTCAGCCTACTGGCTGAAGTACTCCTGCTCGGACTGCAGCAAAGGTACGGAATCTGGGCCATGCAAAACCCAGACGTCAGCGCGTCATGTCATCAAGTAGTATAATATAAACAGAGTAACAGGCAATGCAAATATACACAAGAATGAGAAGCAGGTGTAACAGTAATATAAATCAGGGCAGTGAAGGGTAGTGTGCAGTGAGTAAACTAAACTGTTCTATTGGGTTTTCTACTCTAAAGTCTTTGAAATCAATTTGATGAATCATCGATGTAACTCAATAGTATCCCGTGCATGCCCGGGACCACGGGCTACAGACTCTCGGGCTGAATCCGAGACGTGCCGCTAGGCAGTAAAAGGTAGCATGTACAGATGAGTGATGTCAGCGTCATCACTCCGGGGCTGGCCTAGCCCGTAAGACTGATCAGAACAGGTATCGAACTGTCGAGTTACAAGTCAAGTTTCATCATTGATTTCCCCATACCCCCAAGTTATATGTGTTCAAGTCAGGTATTTAAGTAATCAAGAACTAATGCTAACACAGGAGCAGGCAGGTACAGGTTTGTCTGAATAGACAACATGAACGGTCCGTAAGGACTACATGTCAGGTTTGTTGGCATTAGACACAAGATCAGGTAACAGGTCAAGCCATGGTACATCAGGTCAAGTCAAGTAGTGTACGGTACCATGTGGGGTCAAGTAATATGTGTTTAACAAGTCATGTCAGGGTGTAAAAGTATCAGGTGTATGCTCATAATCAGCTAGCATACTCATGGTTATAAATAATCAAGCATGGGTATCAACAACACGGTACATTGGCACATGTGATAGGTTAAGCAATGAATGCAGGTTTAATTAATTTAGCCGTACGGTTATCAGTGTGTGTTTAAGAGATGGTGTCAGCATTATATGAATACCGTATAACAGATGTGAATGCAAGAAACAGGTTAATAAGTATTGAGTAATCTAGGGATGCGACGACATGTATAATGTGGATGCAATTGTGATTAAACCGGTTAGAGATGCACCTGGATGTCCGATAGGTTAAACTGGATAAAAGGTATCATGGCTATAAAACAAATGTGATCATGTGGTCTAACATTTACCGGTGATTTCTGGGTATAAATAATTAGATGCAACAATTAAGTTTCAAGTTCGAGATCATAAAATGTGTAACGGAACTTTATACGGTTAACTTGAAATCCAATACTTTCGATTCTACTTAGAGATTGACTAGGAAATAAATAAATTGGCATAAGAATAGTTTAAATAGCATGTAGCAAGTTTCACTTGCCTCGACGGGTCGCGATACGGAAAACGGAACGTTACGCGTCGGCGGGGAAAAGTCGCGACACGCGCACGGTACACGGAATAGACCCAAACGACGAACAGTGGAGTCACACGGATCAGAGGTCCTCGCTGGGGCGTCGGGAAACGTCGCCGGCACGGTCGGATTCCGGCGAACCAGAAATCAGCGACAACAAGAAACGATAAGTTCTAACAAGAAAAGAATAGAAAACAAGGAAAGAACAGAGGAAGAAAAAGGTACACAAGCATACAGGGTTTGCCGAGGAGGTGCTGTGGTGGCGGCGAGATCAACCGCGGCGAGAACGACGGGCTCCGACGATCTACAGAAGACCTAAAAATTTACGGTTAAGAGGTTTAACATGAAGAAGAGGAGAAAGAAGAAGAAGAGAAGGATGAGGGGGAGGAAGGTTGCTTACCAGAGTTGTGCTTGATGCCAGGGACACGGGGACGAATCGTCGATGGCAACAGCTCCGGCGATGCACAGAGTGCAAGGGTGCAGGGGCTCGGTTGTTACAGGGGATTTACAATTGGGGTATTTACAATTCCTATGGGTACTATAAGAATTTGTTTTGTTTTTTAACAGCAAGAAGGAGCTTGTAGCTCATTGGTAAGACTTTGCACTGTTGAACCAAAGCACCAGAATTCAAATCTGATCAGCCACACATTATTTTTATTTAAAATTCTTTTAATTTTTTAGAAGCCCAATAGTCTACACCTGCACAACCCGTAAAACCAAGAGTCATGGCCTAAATAAACATGTCTACGAGGCTAGACCAAGCGTCAGGGACACGTGGCACCAAGACGAGCCCCAACTCGCCCGACTCGGGCCGGCGAAAGGCTTGACTCTGCCGGCGCCGCCGGTCCGACTCAGTCCAAACCCAAAATTTCTTTAACTCTAGCGACTCTTGGACTCCCCCCATAACTCCTGTATTATTTGTTTTTCCTGCACATTAAAACACACATTTAATCCATTTTAATACAAATTTTTAATACACCCTTTCACTACCCTAAAATCCTAATTTTCCTATAAATACCATCCTCAAATCACCCCTCCTCACTCCCAAATTCCTGCTCAAACTCTCAAGAAAATTCCCAAGTCTTTTGTGTGCAAATGGAGTTAGCAAAAGGGCGAACCTCCAGCGAACTTCCGACGGCAATCCGAGAAGTTTCCGAAGACAAAAAGACGCACTGGCAACTCCCACCTCTTCCTTTTTCTCATCTCTAGATAATCATCCAGTAAGTCCCTATTTCTTCCTCTTTTCTCTATTCTAAAAACATTCAAAACTAAAACCCGACGGAAGCGGAGTTAGTCCGACTTCCGATTCGGTTTTTCTTTAAAAACTTTAATTTTTCTTAATCAAGATACCTTCATATCATCATATATTGTTCATTAAATATTAATAAATATCTTTAACAAGTTTCATCACAAAATATTGTTATATGCATCTTTTATGACAACTTTACATTAAAATACATTCATATTTCATTTCGACATGCTTGAACTTTAAAAACCGTATTACCTTAGAAAACTCACAAGATAATGACCTACCTCCTCACAACACTCATATGTAACATAGCACGATAGAATTTGGGAACATAGATCTGGGAAAATACGACTTTATATATAACTACCTTCAACTATTAAAACATTTTTCTACAAGAAATGTATTTTAACAAATCTTTACAATTGCGCCTCTACAACACATTTTGGGAAACCCGTTCGGGATGGTGCGGATTATCGCACATTCTCGGATCTAGTAGAGTGAGATGCAGACCTCCGTAAGGAGTATACGATCTCGAAAGATTTTAATACAATTTTTTAAAGAAAATGTGATTTCTATCATAAATAAAACTTATATTTTTAATAAATAAATATATATGTAATTAATATCAAAATACCTATTTTTAATATTCCACATTTCCAAAATTCAAGAAAAACATTCCATTATAAGAAAATACCATACAATTCCAATATTTCAAATAAAATATCTTATACTTTAAAAACTAGGTCATATTCACTAGAAAATTCACATTGAATAAAAGAAATATCTATGAAAACTTTAAAGACGATAATTAAATACTTGAGGTATATTTTGAAAGTATAATAAAACTATTTTACATAAAACCCTCTCAAGTTATACTAAATTACAATTAGGACCCTAGTAAACTTAGGTTTAAGCGGGACCAGTCTCTTGAGGCTCAGGGAGCCGGAGATATGGGTGCTTGCCTATTTAAAATAGACAACTTAACAAACGGTGTTATCAACACGGTAATTGTTTTTGAAAACAACACAAATCCTGCCGTCCATGTGCAGCAGTTACCGATAATACCAAAACCTAATTTAGGATTCAATTTCTTTTCTAATTGTCTGACTCAGACTGAGTCTCAATATAATCAATCTGACTTGAATATAATTCAAATATCAAACTACAATACAATATGGATCTATGAATCCGGCTTTCAATCTAATCAATCTATATTGACTGAACCAAAGCATGAATATATTCCATTTACATGATTATCCATTATATCTGTTCCATTACTGATATCATGATTTCAGCAAATCATCCGTCTATATCCAATATATAAATCAAACAATAAAAATAATACAATCAAGACATCGCGGGGTTTATAAAGGGGTAGATTGGTACAGAAGGTATTAGAAGTGGCACGAGACAGCAACCATAAAGACACCTAACCTGAATTCAATTGTCATTGTACCGTGCCTGAACGGGTCCTTATACTCCATATACCGTGGTCTCTGGTCTAGTGAGACTCCTCTCGTATACACTGGTATCTTCTGTACCAAGCTACAAACAACAGCATTAACACTAAATACAACATTATAACAATATACTCTTTATTCTGTGTCACGCCCCGCTTCCCAAAATACGGAATACGAGGGGTTGACAAGGTCAGCCATGCTCCTACGGTCAAGGAAATATCCTGCCGTAGTCACACTTCGGCTTCTAGCTTTACGTGGTAACCGGTAATACAATGCACAGGTAATGAGAAATGCAGTATAATAAATCAAAACAAATGCAAAGAACTAACCAGATGAGAATCAAGAGAGCATGGTTCTGGGTAGCTGATCAAAATGTCCGCGATATCCTCGAGGTACGTCGGGTCCTGGTCCAGGCTAGATACCACTTCTCACTCTGAGCATGCATACTCGGGTCGTCAGAGCGACACGATAGCAATATATATATATATATATATATATATATATATATGCAAGTGGTAACTCGTACAGTAATAATGGATATATAACAGTAAATCAAGATAGTAGAGATATGAACATGAAGTAGCCAATGCGGGTGTCTAATAGAGCAGGTGAACAGTAAAGCAGTAAAATAATATGTCAGGTGTGTCAATACAGTAAGTAATGCATGTCACTGTCACTATCCCTGTCAGTCTTTAAGTCTCACTGTACAGGTCACTAAACCTATCGTCGGTCCAAGTGTGAGAGTCAACCACTCGTGAGTGTCCTCCACCCAAGGGTAGGACCCAAGGGCAAGGGACCACGGGCCCAAAATATAACTCACGGTAATAATCATGTAATATCCCTGTAAATCTCCATATATCTCCATATATATATGCCGGCATGGGACTCCCGAGATTCTGTTGAACTCACACTCAAACTACCCCACACCCCGTGGTTTACATCAAACGCCAACCATAACCTCAAATACCGGTCGGTCCATGACAAGTCTGCGCGAGAACTGGAGACATGATCTCCATCAAGCACGTCCCGACTGATACCCAAGATAAATGGGCAGTGTCTGGTGCCTTACCTGCGACACCCATACAAGTGCTTCCATAAGTGTCCCATACCACTTATAGTCACACTTATACGCGTCCCACAGACGTCGACAATGCAGTAAATCGATAGGTTCCACTGATTGTGTATAAGTACGTGTCACTTTCACTTATCCATTCATGCACGAACACTAACGTACTTGCCACAATCACCACTAATACCTAACACTGGGTAATGCACATGATCACTAGGTTACCAATGCAATGACATATATATATATATATGATGTGATAAGAAAATAGTATATAAAGCATGATTAAGATGTCATATGTCGGTATCCTACCACTTACAGAATTTATCATAAATCATACATGCTAAATTTAGCGAAACAATGAACAGGGGATAAGTAGTATGTTTGATTATATAACCAGAAAATTTGATTTCACGTCAATCGGGTTTCAGAATCACTAGATATGGCCATTTCATTTTAAGCGTTCACTGCTGGAAATCCGATTTGAGAATCGGAAATCCGTTTCGCAACGCATTTTAATCCCAGTTGGGATCATAATTTAGCAACTCTACAGTTGAATGAAATCTAGGGTTTTCAGTAAGGTTTTCAGTAAGGTTTTCAACGCAATAGACGGATTCTCAATCGCGTCTGTACGTCAAAAGTTATGCACTATTCAACATTAGGGTATCAGTTCTAGTTCTGTCTGGGACTGCTATACGTCCCGATCTTTTAAATTGCATTTTAAATAGTAAACGACGATGAAACAGGGTGAAATCACTTGCGTTATTTAGTTAACAGATTCAACTTCAATAAGGAGTAGGTTTCCGCAACATACGAGTTCAGGAAACAAAGTAGTAAACATTACAGGACTGAAAACAAAAACCAGAGTTGCTCTGGACTGCAGTCCAGAGCCGCTCTCCGAACCAAATCTCTCCATAATTTCAGTACAGAAATAATTAAGAACTTGTACAGGGTTACAGGTCGTCGAGTCGTCTTCGTTTTGAGCCCTCGAACGCCTCATTTCAATATGTACATAATTTATTGTGATTTTAACAATTTTCAGGTGCGGGAAATTCCCAGCTATTACGGGTGTAATTGGGGGTGATCGTTTAAGTCGTTAACAGTCATATTTTTCAGTGAAATTTCTACACTAGGTTCATTGCCATACGGGCCACAATATTCAAACAAGTTCCGTCAAATTAAGGAAAGGTTTTCATTCATATCTTGTGTCGAACACTTATGTTATATAAGGTTTTCATGAATCGCACACAAGGAATTAATGCGGTTTGAATTATAACGGGAAATAATATAGCATGTAGCAAGTAGGGTACTTGCCTGGAGACGTTTTGGCGATGCACGGCAGCGGCAGCGGCACGAACGCGCGACGAACGGCGTGGCTAGGGTTTGCGGCCTCGGCTCGCGTCTCGGATTCGACGTCGGAGTTGTCCGGGGTGACTCGTGTTCGCTGGGAGCAAAGTGGGATGCTCTGTCGATCTCCTGGACTGTGCTGGGGTCGGCGATGGTCAGCGGCGTAGCTCCGGTGATGTGCACAGCGGGGTCCTAGCTCGGTGTTTAGGGTTTGAAAGAGAGAGAGAGAGGGAGAGGGGGGGGGGCAGTGGGTAGTGGTGACGGTGATGATGCCGATGATGAGGAGGGTGCAGGGGAGTCGACGGGGTGCAGTGGGGGCTCGCCGGCGTCGAGGTGCAGGGGTGGCTGTCGAGGGAGTTGATGGAGCTCAGTGACGGTGCTCGGCTGGGGTTTGTCGCATGGGTCTCGAGTTGATTTGTGGGTCTCAGTTGAGGGAGTTCTCATCGGTGATGGTGTCTCGGGGAAGAAGGTGATGGGTGTCGCGCAGGGGTCTGGCCACGACGGAGGCGCCGGCGAGTGGCCTGCAGGGGTGTGCTCGGGTCTGCAGTGAGCGGGTGTGCAGGGCTCGAGCTTGAAGTATAGGAGTCGCTGAGGTAGCGACGACGTGAGGCAGTAGTCGTCGTCATCGGAGGGAATGGCGAGGTGTAGTAGGTGTGGAGAGAGGGGCTGAAGGTTTTCTCGTGAGAGAGAGGGGAGGTTTGAGATTGAGAGGGAGAGGGGAGTTGGAGTCGAGGAGAGGTTGAGGGAGTCGTGGGGACGTGGGCGACGAGGGCGAGGCGTCGGCGACGTGGGTTCGCGTAACGTGGGTACGCGCTGAAGAAAAGGAGCGGGAAATTGGTACGTTGGGGAAGGAGAAAGAATGTGAAGCGGGTCGGGTATGGGGCTGCGGGCGCGAGAGGGTGATGAGGCGCGGGCTGATGGGCTAAGGGGGCTGGGCTGGGCCAGAGAGTTGGGGTTTAATTAATTCTAAAAGAGTGTTGGGCTGAGAGGGAAAGGGTCAGGAAAATATATTCTGATTGGGCTAAAGAAAAGAAGTTTGGAAGCTGGGCCGGGGTAAATAGAAGTTAAAGGTTTTAATTTAATTCGTTTGGTTTAGTTGGGCTGAGGAAAATATAAGGATATTTTGGTTGGGTTTTAATTTATGTTTGGGCTCGATTGTAAAGGGTTGAGGAATTAGGGAAACTTAGGCTGAGGTTTAAAAACATGGGAAGAAATAATTCAAGAATTGTGTTTTCTTTATTCGGCTGAGCTGAGGAAATTGGGACACGGCTAAGGGAATAAAAGAAATAAGGTTTGGGTTTGGGTTAGGAGCAAAAGGGAAACGGGCTTGGAAAACGGGAAGTAAAAAAAAGAAAGATGAAGTAGGGTTTAAAGGAAATAAAAATGATTATAAATAACAATAAATAGATTTTGTAAATAATATATTATGAAAAATACGGATAGTGGTGTACAAAAAGAACTGGGTATTACATTCTGTCTATTCCATTCTTGTCTATTTACGGGACTTACCGAGCGATTTGTTCGCTGACGACATTCTCTTTCTTTTCTTTGGAATGTCGTCAGGTGATTCGGACCTTCAGGAGATCGATCCCACCATCGAGGACTTGGATCAGCTAGTCTTCGACCCGGAGCTCTAGTTACTTGTACATTTCATTTCAGTATTTCCATTTCTGTTATGCCACTGTTTAGGCATTGCTTTCATTCTATATATTTACTTTTCAGTTGTATTGTAAAAAGAATGTTTAATAAATAAAGTTGTTGTTCATTTATATCTTGTCTCTTGTGTACATTACATTTTATATTGCTTAGATACGCTTAGCGTGTTTATTTCTGAGTAAATACGTAGCGGTCTCGTCGTGTCCTCCACCCGTATACTGGGAAGCGGGGCGTGACATACTAAGATTAACAATGTATTATCAGATAGACAATTTATTTTCCTGTGAGCATAAGAAATTTCTATTCCGATATTTCTTTAAACTATCTTATTCCAATTGAATCACATAAATAAGCACTTCCCTGTGAGATCAAGTAATTATCTAAAAGGAAATAATTGCAATATTTGATATCATGTAAATACAAAAAGGACTATATGTAAAGAAAACCACAATATACTAATATCACATAAATTAAGATATTGTGCCTACTCCTAATAAGATGATTTAGTTGTAAACAACATCTAACTTTAACCCATCATTTCAAATATATATGATGAAACAACATATGTCTATAAACACAATATTTATATTTGGTACATGATAACATAAATCGACAATATGTGTTTAGCATGAGAAATGATTTCCAACGAATGTTGGATCATCAAAAACGAATAAGTATATCAAAAGATATTATTACTTTAAAATATACATAATGTATGAGAAATTTTATATAATTTGTAATTCATAAAATTCACCAAATATCATGCATAATCCATATAACATGCATATAGGATAACTCTAATATGATTATAATATAATAAGCAAGTTATATGAATTATTTTCACCCAAACTTCTATGAAAGAACCACTAAAAATAGGCATAAAACGATAATTCTGTATAATGAATTTAGACTATTGCAAAACAGCCCCTGAAATTTGCAAAATGAATATTCTTGACTAATCTATAAATACTGAAATTTACTGCAAATGTTGCAGTAAGACCCCTGAATTTAGTTTCTATTCAGATTTTTTGCAAACAGATTTAAATAATTACGAAAATTACATTATGTAATTGGAGAAAAAATTCTGAAATTGCAAAACAGTCCAGAAATTTGTAGAGAAAATCTAAAAATTTGCAAAACAGTCCAGAAATCTTGCCTAAATAATCTTGATCCGAAAATTGACTAAGTATTATTAGTCTCATATTTCTTGTATGACTCGTAAATGGAATGACATATAATACTTTTGCCAATGGGTCAATAATTATGACTCCATTTTTATGTGCTAAAAAACAAATATACACTATAATCTGTCGATATACTTTTAATCGACCTTTTTATACCGTTGTTAGCAAACTAAGATTTGTTATAGAAAATGGTAGTCTTTAATACGTGTTAATCTCTTTAAGCCTTATAACAAATTTATCAACCATAACACTTATAAAATACTCATAGCAATATATAAATGTATTCCATTATATATTTTTAAACGTACATTCTTAACCATGAGTCGTTATAGTTAAATCTTTTATAACCGCATTTTAATTTTTTTTTATGATTAAGAATATATTTATTTCCAATGTTCCATCCAAATATCGATATTTTGGACAAACTAATTATGAGGAGTCGTCCCTTTTACATTATCCTTTATGTCCTTAAGATGGTAAAATGATTTCTCATAGTTTACGTATAAGAAAATTTACTTTCACTGAACTCAAAATTCTTAAACTTTATCATTAGATATATATGCAAGGATCATAAGTAGGAATAACTTTATAATTAAGTCAATATACGCATCATTACTCTGATACCAATTGTAAGAAATTGAAATTAATCTATACGACATGATTAACGACTTGATCATCTCACGTACATATCATATATGAGTCTAGAGAAACTAACCTTGAACCATATGTTGTGGAATAAGAATAACTAAAACCCATTTATCTTTCTTGTCTAATCTAATACCGTAGAGTATCCCGATGAGAAGAACATACAACATCTTTATTTCACAAATTGCATTTGTGTCTTCTCTTGTTAATTGTGTAGGTAAGGACTCTCTTTATATAATCTCTTCTATCAAGAGAGTTATGGTAGTTTTCAAAACTACCTGGTGGTTTCATAGTAACCACTCATGACTAAATGTAGATAACCATTCAAAACTTTATGAGAATAACTACCACAAATATTATTCTCATATGCTATATAATATAGTAATAGAATATTTGAGTCACATATATGATTATTCTAACATCCTATGGTTGATTTCACAACTCCAATAGAGTCTCAACATATTCTGATTAATAAAAAGTTTAGATTTTCAATGACTTGCTTAAGAAATTTAAAAAATTAAAAACCTTACATAATATATAAATGAAGGACATGTGCAATCAATTCTTGATAATTATCTAAAAAAACAAAAGAGAAGGAAACCTAGAAAAGTTTGTGATTGAAAACAAAGCTGTAAATTAAGGTCCAAAGGTTTGGCTCGACAGGCTCCAATTGAAAATTCAAAGTAATTATGACTCGTTGTGGAAGAAGGATTGATTTATTTTGGTTTACGAAAAGACAATTCATGGCATGAATTTTTATGTTAAGCATAACCGATATATAATATATATAGCGTTATTTTCTTGGTTTAATTTTATTAAACTTAGCCAAAGTTTTCCCAAATCTCATAATCCATCCAAATACCCTATTTAACGGTGTTATAGCAACACCGATAAAAAATCCTTAAAATGCTCTCCACCAAAACGATCTGCCTCCTCCTTCAACCCACCATCATCTTCCTCCAAATCACCACCACCACCACTTTCTCCCTTATCTAAATATCTTTCTTCCACTTTCTCCAAATTCCCACCTGTTGGGAGGGAAGAGTCGATCCACGGAACAGTGCTCGCGACAAAACCCAAATCACGCAAAAATACAATCACGTAATTAAACGACAAAAGACAATATAAATTAAAGTTCAGGAATAAGAGAGCAATCAATCACAAACAAGATAGATTTGTTAACGAGGTTCACCCACCGAATGGCTAGTCCCCGGCAGAGCGGAATCTGCAAACGTCTACTATACTTGAATCAAGTTTACAAGCAAGAACAACCCTAGGAGATTTCTCTCAAATCTCTCTATACAAATCTCTCTTGGCCTTTGCCTCTTGTGATGATACTTGTGATGGATACAAGTGATGGATACAAAATGCCTCTCATAAGATGTGCTTTTATAGCACCCAGGACAATGTCACTATCTAACAAAGTCACCACCTTTCATTGTCATCACCTAACAATGTCATGGATGTCAAAAGTGACACCTAACAAAGTCACCACCTATCATTGTCACCACCTAACAATGTCATGGATGTCAAAAGTGGCACCTAACAAAGTCACCACCTATCATTGTCACCACCTAACAATGTCATGGATGTCAAAAGGTGGTACCTAACCATAGACTTTAATTTGCATCAATTTTCAACAAACTCCACCTTGATGCAAATTCATCACAATCTCGACATTGTCCCACCTGGAGTAATTTTTTTGGCTTGATTCTCAGCGCTAGTAAACTTCACACGATTCCGCTGCTGCTCTCTCCTCAATAAATTTTCATGGAGAGATTCACCAATCTGCAACAGAGATTCAGCTTATCTCTGTCTACTATTTTGGTGAACATATCCGCCGGATTCTTTTCTCCCGCGATCTTCTGCAGTGTCAACTCACCATCTTCTAACGCCATGCGTATGAAGTGGTACCGCACCTTGATATGCTTCGTCCGAGAATGATATGCTGCATTCTTTGCCAAATGTATTGCACTTTGGCTGTCGCTCCACAAGGTATTGAAGTCTTGCTTCTTACTCAACTCTTCGAGTAACCCTTGTAGCCATATCATCTCTTTGCTGGCTTCCGTGATTGCCACGTACTCAGCCTCCGTAGTTGACAATGCTACCACTTTTTGCAGTTGAGATATCCAACTTACCGCTGTTCCCCCAACTGTAAATATGTATCCCGTTGTGCTCTTCCCACTATCTCGATCACCCGAGTAGTCCACATCAACGTAACCTTGCACCTTTAGAGAGTCGCCCCCGAAACATAAGCAGTGACTAGACGTACCCTTAAGATACCTCAAAATCCACTTCACCGCATTCCAATGCTCCTTCCCCGGGTTTTGCATATACCGGCTCACAACTCCCACTGCATGTGCAATATCTGGTCTCGTACTCACCATTGCATACATTAAACTCCCCACCGCAGAAGCATAAGGCACTCTTGCCATCTCGTCTTTCTGCTCTTGAGTTGTAGGGCAAAACTCCTTCATGAGTTTGAAATGTTTTGCTAAAGGCATACTCACCGGTTTTGACTTGTCCATGTTGAACCGCTTCAAAACCTTCTCGATATAGTCGCTTTGCGATAACCACAGCTTCCGCTGCTTCCTATCTCGAACGATCTTCATGCCCAAAATTTGTTTGGCCGCTCCCAAATCTTTCATGGAAAACTTTTCAGCCATCATCTTCTTCAGACTTTGAATTTTCTCGAAATTAGGACCCGCTACCAACATATCATCTACATAGAGTGATAGAATGATATAGTCTCCATCCTCAAAAGTCTGAATATAGACACAGTGATCTGACTCACCACGCACAAATCCCGTCTCTAGCATGAACTGATCGAATTTGAGATACCACTGCCTTGGAGCTTGCTTAAGGCCGTACAAGCTCTTTTGCAGTTTACACACCATAGTTTCTTTTCCCTTCACCTCGTATCCCGGTGGCTGCATCATATAGATCTCCTCCACCAAATCTCCATGAAGGAACGCGGTCTTCACATCAAGCTGCTCTAAGTGCAGATCCTCCACCGCCACAATACTAAGGATCACCCGAATTGATGTCATTTTCACCACAGGGGAAAATATTTCTTGATAGTCAATTCCTTGCTTCTGTGCATATCCCTTGACTACCAAGCGAGCCTTGTACCGCTTCACACCATCGGCCTCATCTTTTATCCGGTACACCCATCTATTCAGCAACACTTTTCGACCCTTGGGTAGCTTCACTAGGTCCCACGTGCGGTTCTTCTTCAAAGAATCCATCTCCTCGTCCATAGCTCGCTCCCACTGCTTACTAGCATCGTCTTGCGTTGCCTCTTCAAGGGATTCAGGCTCTCCCGAATCTGTGTACAAAATGAAGTCGGTCACAAGTCTTTCAGGTAGTCTCCTTTCTCTCGTAGATCTCCTCAAAACTGGTACATCTGGTTGCTGAACATGGTGGCCATCATGTTCTTGCACCTGATCCTGGACTGCAGCTTCCTCCATGTTTTGATCCCCACTTGAAGATACCTGATTGTTCTTTTGAGTTCCGTCTAACTCCACGAACTCAGATACAACACCATCTTTGGCTTGCTTTTCTTCTCTATATAAGTGCTGCTCATCAAAGACAACGTTCCGGCTTCGTATTACTTTCTTACTTGTGTAATCCCACAGCCGATATCCGAACTCGTCTCCACCATACCCGATGAAAGCACACTTCTTAGATTTGGAGTCAAGCTTACTCCTTTCTGCCTTATCAATCAAAGAATACGCGATACAGCCAAATACTTTAAGGTGCGAATAGTTGACCGGTTTACCCGACCAAATTTCTTCTGGAATGCCTCCATCAAGTGCACTTGCCGGGTTTCTGTTGATCAGATACACAGCAGCATCGACCGCTGCCGCCCATAAGAATTTTGGCAGATTCGCATCCAAGGTCATGCTTCGCACTCGCTCTAGGATCGTTCTGTTCATCCTTTCAGCGATGCCATTCTGCTGTGGCGTCCCAGGTACCGTCTTTAACCAACGAATACTCTTTTGCGAGCAAAACTCCTCGAACTCTTGGGTGCAGTATTCCCCGCCATTATCGGACTTAAGGCATTTAACCTTCATCCCCGTTTGGTTCTCCACCTGTGCAATCCAGTGTTTGAAGATGCCAAACACATCGGACTTTTTCTTCATCGCATACACCCATGTCTTCCGACTTGTATCATCGATGAACGTCACAAAGTACCGATTTCCTCCATAAGACTCCACCGAGGCCGGACCCCATACGTCCGTATGCACCATCTCCAGTTTCTTGGTCTTTTTCGCTACGCCTCCAATTTGAAAAATGAGCGCGTTTTGCTTCCCACAAACGCAGCTCTCGCAAAACCCCAACTCCACCTTTTTCAGCCCCGAAAGAACCCCCTTAGCTTGAAGAATTTTCATGTTCTTCTCGCTGAGGTGCCCCAATCTTTTATGCCACAACGAAGTCTCCGAATCTTTCTCCGAACTGGCCGTCAATGCAGCCGAGCCTCCGCTGCTCCCATTGAATGAGTACAACGAACCGCTCAGCTTGTCCCTTGCGACCACCAACGATCCTTTGGAAATCTTCCATTGAGAATTCCCAAACGTTGTAATAAACCCTTCGTTGTCTAGCTGACTTGTGGAAATCAAGCTTTTCTTCAAATCAGGAATATGACGAGCATTCTTCAATTTGATTTGACCACCTCCTGACGGTTGCAAGATGATCGTCCCTTTTCCAACGATCTTACACGATTGACCGTTTCCCACCGTCACATGTCCAAGATCGCCCTGAACATACTCGCTAAAGTGGTGTCTGCCCGAAGTGCAATGAAAAGAAGCCCCTGAATCTAGGAACCAAGTATCCGCCTTTGTGTTCTCGCTTGCCGATAGACAAAGACCTTGTTCCCCTTGTTCTTGTGTAGACACCACATTCGCTTCCTTTTCATCCGTCTTCTCATCTGAGCCTTTCTTCGGAAGCCTGCATTCACTTCTTCTGTGGCCATTCTTTCCGCAATTCCAACAGGCGCCTTGGATTTTTCCTTGAGATTTACCTCGGCTTTAGACTTGCCCTTTTTCCACTTCCCCCTTTCTATTGTTCTGCCACGATTCTCCACCGAAAGTGCAGAAGTTCCAGAACTCCCACTCACGGACTTTCTTCGCATCTCATCGTTTAATATGCAGCTTACCGCATCATTAAACGTGAGAATCCCCGAGATAGAGTTGCTAACCGCCATTACTAGGTTCTCCCAACTCTCTGGCAACGAACATAGGAACAGTAGGGCTCGAATCTCGTCTTCAAAGATGATTGAAACGGATTCAAGTTGGCTTGTCACGCTGTTGAATTCGTTCAGGTGCTCTATCATCGAACCATTCTCCACCATCTTCATGTTGAAAAACTTCTTCATCAAAAATATTTTATTTGATGTTGATGGATTCTCATACAACTTCGCTAACGTCGTCATTAGCGCCTTAGTTGTTTTCTCCTTTGAGATATTAAAGGCCACCTGCGGAGTCAACGACAATCTGATCGTCGCTAAGGCTTTCCTATCCAAAAGGTTCCACTCCTCATCGGTCATCTTCTCGGGCTTTTCTCCTAGCAACGGAAGATATAGATCCTTTTGGTATAGACAGTCTTCTAACTGCATGCGCCACCAACCGAAATTGTGACCATTGAATTTCTCGATTCTTATCTTATCCTCTGCCATCTTTCGTCTGTATCGCAGCAAACTCGACTTCCTCCTAGATCTGAACCAACGCCTTCAAAACTACAATCTAAGAAAGTGGGGAAGAGGACACAAGCGTCGTTACCCACCGTTACCTAGATTATAGAATCGAAGAACCCTAGGTTCTCTTAACCTTGCTCTGATACCAGTTGTTGGGAGGGAAGAGTCGATCCACAGAACAGTGCTCGCGACAAAACCCAAATCACGCAAAAATACAATCACGTAATTAAACGACAAAAGACAATATAAATTAAAGTGCAGGAATAAGAAAGCAATCAATCACAAACAAGATAGATTTGTTAACGAGGTTCACCCACCGAATGGCTAGTCCCCGGCAGAGCGGAATCTGCAAACGTCTACTATACTTGAATCAAGTTTACAAGCAAGAACAACCCTAGGAGATTTCTCTCAAATCTCTTTATACAAATCTCTCTTGGCCTTTGCCTCTTGTGATGATACTTGTGATAGATACAAGTGATGGATACAAAATGCCTCTCATAAGATGTGCTTTTATAGCACCCAGGACAATGTCACTATCTAACAAAGTCACCACCTTTCATTGTCATCACCTAACAATGTCATGGATGTCAAAAGTGGCACCTAACAAAGTCACCACCTATCATTGTCACCACCTAACAATGTCATGGATGTCAAAAGTGGCACCTAACAAAGTCACCACCTATCATTGTCACCACCTAACAATGTCATGGATGTCAAAAGGTGGTACCTAACCATAGACTTTAATTTGCATCAATTTTCAACACCACCACCACCATCTTTCTTCTCGAAATCACCACTACTACCTTCTTCCTCTAAATACACATCATCACCATCACCACCGTCTTCCTCCTCCAAATAAACCCCACCATAACCTTCCTCTTCCTCCAAAATCCCCATCACCATCTCCTTCCTCCTCCAAATCCCCATAACCACCTTCTTTCTCTAAATACCCACCATTACCACCACTGGCTTCCTCTTTCAAATCTCCACCACCACCACTTCCTTCCGCTTCCTTGAAACCGCCACCGCCGCCTTTCTCCAAATCCCCACCACCAACCATCATTACGACCACCATCTTTCTCCTCCAAATCCCCATCATTACCACCATCTTTCTTTAAATCCAAATCACCACCGCCACCAATTTTTTCCTCTAAATCTCCATCACCAACTGCCCCCACAAACCATCTTCTGCTGCCTTCACCAGATTCAAATAAGTTAGGTTTAGAATAGAGAAAAATGATTTTTTTTTTGTGACAAAAGAAAAGAGAAAGAGAATGACATTTTAGGGATTTTTTAATGGTGTTGCCGGAAAGTTATCTGCTCATTTAAAAATATATGGAGTATCCTGGGAATTAGGCAAACTTAGCTGCAATTTAATGAAATTAAGCCTTATATATGTCTTAATCATAAGTGGTGTTTCACATTGTAATTGAAACCCAAAATTTTGCTTTTCAAAACTAATTGGTTTTAAATCCGATTCATTTAATTCGCAGTGAACCGAAAAGAATATTTTGCTGTTAAGGTGTGCAATAGGGAAGGATGCCATACACGCCCAAAGCTCTAATAAGTTTATGCATTTCGGTACCATTTTATAACAAAAGAACACTTTTCATATCCATATTGTTTGTGTTTGTTATAGCAATCTATGATAGATGACTATTTATATGAACATATTAGTTAGTGAATTATTACCCATCACCAAGAATAGTAAAACTAAGAATATTGTTTTAAATGACATTATTTTTAAGAAAAAAAGTTCATGATTGCTTGGTGGTGGGCATGCATAGGTTAATTATGGCAGCCACGAAATAAAATACTCGTATATATCAATAAAGAAGGTAGAACCCAAACATGAAGAAATCTTTCATAAACGTGTGAGGTTTGGCTTGGTCTTCAACTAGAGCCAAGAAATGCCACATGGGTCTACATGTTGGTTTTGACACTTCATTTAAAAGAGAGCATTAAAGCCACATCTTCAAAGGGGAGAGGAAAAAGCGAACGTTATAAAAGACAGAAGGGTCCCAATTGCACTTAAGAATCCATTGAAGTCATTAAAATAAATAAATATAAAGTAGCAGATAAAGACAATTTTGATTGAGATAAAAATTTGTAATTACAAGAGCGTACAATTATTATTTTCAAGAGATTGCAACTTAAATATTTGGATCCATTTTTTATTTTGGAAATTAAGGGGTCATGCAGACATTCTGATTGATAAGGAATTTTATTTTACTTTTCTGCCCTTTGTCAATTTCCTTCTTCGAATTGAAACTTGGAGGGTCATATGCCTCCCATGTGTTAAGAGATGCTCTTTGGGTTTTCAAGTTTATTCTGCTTTCCTTTTTCATCATCTAAGAAGGAAATCACAAACAAAATAATATATAAATACTTCCACGAACCGGAAAAAATGCAACGAACATGAAAAGGCTTGTGGAGAACATGGGTAAATAGAGAGTGAACTGGAGTCATGCAATGAGCAGGGTCTCTCATGAGTATCCTTTTGCATATATCAGAAAAGAAATAAAAAAAAATAAATCCAATATATGCTATGTACTCACTAGGTATCATTAAAGCTATTCATGTCACTATTGTTAAAGTTAACAATGTAAATTTTAGCAACATCTCATTTACTCCTTTTATACAGACAATCCAACCAAAAAATAATTTTCTTCAATAACCTATACAAAATCAACTTCTGCAAAGAGGAGGGGGACGTGTGACTCTCTCACATTTTTTCGAACTTAATATTCAGGAAAACTAGAAAAATTATTCATCTGAAGATGGTCTCGACTATTTATTCTTTTGATATAAGAAAATTTTACAGTATCAACAACTATAAAATAAATACCAGTATCTTTAAACGGAAAAAAGTTAGGGACATTATTATAGTTGACGAAAAAATTTAACAATCATTACAAATCGACAACTTATTAGCAAATCACATTATATATATCAAAGTGATTTTCAAACGATATGTTATAACTAATTTGTTAGATCTATTATAAGATAATAAATTGGTAAAAGTATTAAAAATAATAAAACACAAATATTTCTAGATTATGTAAAAACTAATGCATTGTATATTTTCTATCAAATTAATCACTTGCTTCGCCCGTGCCCCAACGCTGATGGCTATTCAAGCCAAGGTTCTTGGAAAATCCAAGGAGAGACCATTGATTTGTCCGCACAAGTCAAAGCAGGCAACGCTGAAAAAAGATTTTTAATTTTTCAAATCGAACCTTCCCACTTTCTTCAATTTGCAAATGTGATACGTCACCGCGTTCATTGCGAATCTCCCTCTCCCCTATCTCTCTCTCTCTCTCTCAATAAAAATCTCACCTCGTTTCGTTTCATTCATTCGACTCCCCTTTCGAAATTCTCTCCCTCGTTCAACATTCAACAGAGATCGAGAAAGCAAATGGAGGCCTAGAAAGAAAGAAGAGAAGCGATATTTCTCTGATCTGAGACCAGATTCGAGATTCAAGGTCAGTTTTTTCATCTGGGTTTCAATCAAAATCTCACCTTTCCCCCCCCAAAGTTTATGTAAAAATGTGATTTTGATAACTGCCCTAAATTGGGTTTTTATTTTTGAATAATGGGCACTCTCTAGTTTTCATCATTTTTATTCAGATCCTGTGCATTTATGCGCTGTTTGGAATTGGAAGTTAAAACAATCATAATTGTCTTTTATATTGAACATTTATTATTAGGTTTTGTAGTTGTTGGAATTTGGATAAAGATTGGAATTTTGAATATAAAAAAAATCTCATCTTTCTCTAAAATAATACATCCTCTTTGCCCTTTGCAGATAATTCTAGTTTCTGGATTGATTTCAAGAAAAATAAGATAAAATGGCAGAACAAAGATCAAATACCCCATTAACAACCTCCACAAACAAACTCCCTGATTACAAAAATTCAGTCAAGCTCAAATATGTGAAGCTTGGGTACCACTATGTCATCACTCATGCAATGTACCTCTTCCTTTTCCCTCTCCTCGCTATAACCTTTGCCCAAATCTCCACATTTTCCATCCAAGACCTCCATGATCTTTGGGATCATCTCCAATTTAATCTCATCTCCGTCGTCGTTTGCTCGACCCTCTTAGTTTTTCTCTCCACCGTCTATTTCCTAACCCGTCCTAGGCCCGTGTATTTGGTCGACTTCTCGTGTTATAAGCCCGAAGAGGCTCGCAAGTGCCCTCGGCAGGTGTTTATGGAGAGGTCTACGTTGACCGGTTCTTTCACCGATGAGAATTTAGAGTTTCAGCGCAAGATTTTGGAAAGATCGGGTCTTGGGGAAGATACTTATCTCCCCGAGGCGGTTACCAGTGTGCCGCCTAATCCCTCGATGGCTCAAGCTAGGAAAGAGGCCGAGCTTGTGATGTTTGGTGCTCTCGACGAGCTCTTTGCGAAGACTAATCTTAAACCTAAGGATATTGGGATATTGGTTGTGAATTGTAGCTTGTTCAATCCGACACCTTCGCTTTCGGCCATGATTGTGAATCATTACAAGTTGAGGGGCAATATTGTAAGTTATAATCTAGGTGGAATGGGTTGTAGCGCGGGGTTGATCTCGATAGACCTTGCGAAAAACCTCCTTCAGGTTGTCCCCAATTCTTACGCGTTGGTTGTGAGCATGGAGAACATTACTCTAAATTGGTACTTTGGTAATAATCGCTCTATGCTCGTTTCGAATTGCCTTTTCCGTATGGGTGGGGCTGCGATCCTTTTATCAAACAAAAGATCCGACCGATGGCGTTCTAAGTACCAGCTCGTTCACACAGTCCGGACACACAAAGGGGCTGATGACAAGTGCTTTAGTTGTGTGACTCAAGAAGAGGACCCCAATGGCAAGATCGGGGTTTCTCTATCGAAAGATCTAATGGGAGTGGCAGGCGATGCTCTGAAGACCAACATCACCACCTTGGGGCCTTTGGTATTGCCAATGTCGGAACAGTTGCTATTTTTCGCTACATTGGTCGGTAGAAAGCTATTCCAAATGAAAATCAAGCCGTATATCCCCGATTTCAAATTAGCGTTCGAGCATTTCTGCATTCATGCCGGCGGCAGAGCCGTGTTGGACGAATTGGAGAAGAACTTGCAGCTATCAGAGTGGCATATGGAGCCGTCGAGGATGACCTTGTATAGATTCGGGAACACTTCGAGCAGCTCGTTGTGGTACGAGCTGGCTTATTCTGAAGCGAAAGGGAGAATTAAGAGAAGCGATAGAGTTTGGCAAATTGCGTTTGGTTCGGGGTTCAAGTGTAATAGCGCGGTGTGGAGAGCTCTGAAGACGGTGAGGCCTTCGAAGGAGAAGAATCCGTGGATGGACGAGATCAACAATTTCCCTGTTTCGGTTCCAAGGGTTTCGGCAGTTTGAATCTTTAGATAATGGATTGATGTAATTTATTGATGATGTTTGGGTAGAGGGAGGTGATTGTTTGGAGGGGTTTGTGATTATCGGTTTTTAGAGAAGATGATGAATTTGGGAACTATTAATTTGTAGTATAGGCTCATCTAATTGAGAATAATCCTGTTCTTGCAATCCATTGTTATTTCTCTTGTAGCTGAAGTATATGGTGGTTCTTTGTTATGTCATTTTAGATTTATTTTGTCAATAGTTATTGCATGACAAGCTGTGCTATGATTCAAACTTGCGATTCCCTCTTGTGATTGGATGATATTAATATCTCTGCAGCCCTTGCATTCAGCATTTTGTTATTACTCATCCTTGTCTGATGCATCTGTGAGTTATTATCTGGCAACAGGCTGTTGATCACATCACATGTTTGTTCTTACTGTTACACATCCCCAACCTGAAGAGATTATTGCTTTTTCTCCCTTCTTTTTCTTTTTAAATTTTAAGTGGCTTTGGTTGGTTGTGCAAGCTAACCCTTTTTGAAAAACTGTTCCAAATTTGTTTTGAATATGATGCCAATGTGCTATTGGTGGACCTTTTAAAGCATCCAGACTTGACCAAGAAAATAATAAAAGAGCAACATGTTCAAAGCGGAATAAATTATTTATAGACACCTAATTGTTACAAACCAAAAGCTTTTCCACCTGCAAAATTGAAGAAATTGGCTACCCATTGCAACTCTTCTGCTTGGTTCCCAATTGACATTTCAATTTTGTACCACATGACTTTTTCTCCATGGATTTCTCATTCATAAGAAAAGCAACTTTCTAGCCAAAGGAAAACATCAGCACAAAATAGTCTGCAGTGCCCGTACATTTCACTTTGAAACCATGGCCAAATGACAAAATATTAATAGGCTAAGAAAATACAAATCCAGAGGTCCCCCCCCCCCCCCCCCAAAAAAAAAAACATTTCACAATTATTAAAAGAAAAATAGATATATTCATGAAAGTTAGAAATGATTAAAGAACCACATGAGGACAGCTAATTGTTCCCAAAAGATAATCAATCATCCAGAGAAGAGAATTATAAAGCAGCACGTGCACTGAAAATTATGAGAGATCCATAAAATTTAAAGCCATGAGATTCAAGAAATATATTCTAGAGGCAACTCAATCCTTGGTGGATTTGTTGATGAGAGACTTGTGAATGTGAGGGATGACGCCGCCTCCAGCTATCGTTCCTTTGATAAGAGTATCGAGCTCCTCGTCGCCTCTAATTGCGAGCTGAAGGTGTCTTGGTGTGATTCGCTTCACTTTCAAATCTTTGCTTGCGTTGCCGGCGAGCTCCAAAACTTCGGCAGTTAAGTACTCGAGAATGGCCGCGGAGTATACAGCAGCAGTAGCTCCAACTCTTCCATTTGCAGCTATTCGGGACTTGAGGAGACGGTGGATTCGTCCAACAGGAAACTATATACAATAAAAATTCAGTTAAAAAATCTAAACATAAAAAATTTGATCGCGTTCCACAATATATTTCCCGTAAGCAAAACAGTAAGCAGCATCGAGAATAATGTGAAATGGAAAACTGAGTTCTATAACCAAGAGCAACGAAGATCAAATAGTCTTCTAAGCGAGTTATAACATTAAACTAAAATTAAATCGACAAATTCAAGGTGGAAAAGCATCTGGCAGGAAATGGCAATGCAGCAATGCTAGAGAATTTATGTAGAGTAGAAACTAGGTTCCAAGGGCACCAAAATACGAATAGTAGTGCCTTAGAGGTGGTAAATGTATGAAGAGAACTCTTAGGCAACTATAATGGCATCAAAGATACCTCATTTATATAGCAAAATTATAATAACTATAATTACCATCCTGAAACAGTACAGGTTCTGGTATTAAGGCCAAAATAGTTTTATACCTGCAACAACAACAAAGCTTCATATCAAACATTTAGAGACGTCTATGTGATACCTTTTTCTTAAGGTTAAAATGATCAGCAATCATGTTCTTATTCTACTGCCTCTATCGTCATTTTTGTCTGTCTCCATTTGGCTACACTCGTTGGTTTCTATTGCACTTTTATTCAAAGAAATCTTAATTTTCCTTCCCTGTCTTATTCTCGATTTACAAAAAAATTCTTATTCAAGAAAGGATTTAGCAAAATACTCCATACAATATTTTATGGATGCGAACCCTTCGGGAATCACAGGGGCGAACTCTCATTTTGGATAAGAAATTCTTACTGCATGAGCTATGCTCAATTAATAAATACTCCATACAGTTGGTACTGAAAATAAATGGCAAAGCCAAACAACTAAAATCGGGATGATACAGAAATAGGGTTATCGTTTTATCTAAATAGAGCAGAATGAATCATAACTACCACCTCTTTTTTAAGCTAAGAGACCGAGATCAAGATCGAGTACAAATTTATTTAAAATTCAATTGCAAGACATAACAAAGCATTATCAGCATTATTTCCAGAAGGAAAGACCAGGGACATGAGATTGGTAGCATGATAAATCCCGTCACATACAAATTGAAAGGAGCTTTCTACTAAATGGAAGAGGCAACACTGCAAATTCTAAGATGTTTACATCTATTATCACCTTTACTAGGAGAACAAAATTACCTGAACTATTCGAAGTATATTTCTGAATCTTCTGGAATTTCAGTTAATACAACCATTTCCAGAATTTTAATGAATTGGACGAAAACTTTACATAACATCTCCACACAAAACTAGAAGATATGTCACAAAGTAAACATCTAACTATATCTTCACACAAAAATATTACACACCATCTTCTATCTTTTAACAATTCAATCTCGGGCCATGAGGTGCATGGCGCTTATGCGCTCTTTGCAGATGCATGTTGAAGAGTCTTAATGGGGGTCTAGATATTGTGGAGTGGTCTTTTGTGAAACCAAGCATCATTTGATCGTGACCTTGAAAATGGTATCACGTTAAATAAGCTTTGCATTATTCCGATTAATTGTTTCCTTGACACCTTGTAGATTGTCTACACTTCTATTTCCAAGGTGTTAGTCTTTTGCTAGCTATTGTGTTTCCAGTGTCGAATGTGTACAGAGAATTGCATCATTTTTCTTCTAACACATCTTTCACCATCATCTAGACTTTTCTTCGGTCAAGGAAGATTCGGATGGTGTCAGCTAGTTCTAAGGACTATGACAAACCCTTTTAGTATACATAGTTTCTTCGGGTCAGAAACGTGGGACTAACTAACAGATGGTAGATGTCATTTTGAAACCGGTCGTAAAACTTCGAAAGGAGGCAAAAAATAATAAATAAATAAATAATCATTGGCCTTGTTCTACATAGCGTAGTGCATTTTGATAAATAAAGGCTTCAATTATGATGGAACTCGAGCCACGTCTCTCCTTTTGGGGAGTTCGCAATTTACCTCTCACACGTCAAATGCCCATTTGTGATGGCTTTTCGAGACATTTCTGGAATAATCATTAAATCATCTCTCAATCCTTTGCTAACAACTTCCGGCGTCTCTACGCTATAGCTTGGCCCCATAAACTATAATGGACTACAAATAGAGATGGTTATTGTTAATCAGGCCAAGCATCTTATGTTTGGGCACCGGATAGAACCGCGTGTTTTGCATGATTACAATTGGTGGGCTTGCTTCAACTTTCTAGCTAACTAGGAATTGCACAAGCGGACTCCAACATGCTTTCAACTTGGAACCTCATTCAAGAGGCATCTTATTCATCACATCTCTATATTAGTCAATCAATAGGTTTTGATCCTCTACAATTCCTCTTGCAAAGCTCAACCATCTATCCATCCATCTATCTATATAATATATATAAAGTTGTATGAGAGAATATTCTATATTCCCTTATCTAGCTTGGTCTTAAGTGGAAATATTGTTATCAAGTCCCTATTTAATTCTCTTACTACATCGGTCATGGAATTTTTATCTCTACTCGGTATTTTTCACTCATTTATCCCATACAACAAGGCTTATAAGATGGAAAAATTCTGATCAACCCTTCCTTAAAATCTTTCTATTTTTTCCCACTACTTAGGTTTTCCCTAGCAAAATATTTATAAAAAAAAATCATGTTTTTTTGGTGCTATAGCTTGCAAAATATTGAAAATCGAAAAAAGAAAACTTTTAGAGTTAATATTTCATGATTTTCTTTTGTTATTGCAAAACGAAATATAGAAAACGAAAGAAAACAAAACATTGACATTTCTGAAAAATTCACTATTTTCATGTGGTTAGGATGTAAAATGTTGAAATTTTGAAGGAAACAAAAATTTCGAGATATTTGAAAATTTCACGATTTTCGTGTGCTATGACTACATAATATTGAAAAAGCGGAAATAAACAGAAAAAATTGAGATTTTTTAAAATTTGAGATTTTCTTGTGCTGTGTCAGATATAGAAAAAGAAGAAAATAGAAAAAATTAGACTTTTGAAAACTTTGTGATTTTTGTGTGCTATAGTAAAAAAAATATTGAAAACCAGAAGAAAATAGAATTTTTTTGAGATTTTTGAAGAATTTACGATTTTTGTATGCTATAAAACACAAAATATTGAAAATCCAAAGAAAACTTAAAATTTTAAGACTTTTGAAAATTTCGCGATTTTCATATGCTACGTGCAATACAACAACTGAGCCTTTTATCCCAGGCGTATGGGATATGCTACATGAACCAACATGAGAATCACGTCGGGTTGAGCACATAAATCCTCCGCATCCACTCATTCCTATCGAACAATATATTTTCATTAAGACCTTTGGCATTCATTTCTTTTCGTATCGCCTCCATCCATATTTTCTTCTGTCTCCCTTTCGCTTTTTTGACTTGGCCTAAATCGAGAAATCCATTTGTTGAACCAGTGCTTTCTTAGGTCTGCACCGTATATGACCAAACCATTTTAGACGGTTTTCCCGCATCTTTACTCCACGGGTACCACACCAAACTTTGCACGAATATCCTCATTATGCACCTTATCCTTTCTAGTGTTACAACACATCCAACGACGCAATACGCATCTCCGCTACATGCATCTTTTGTGCATGATGTTTCTTAGGAGCCTGGCATTTCATACTATATAATAAGACAGACCGAATAGCGCTCTGATAAAACTTCACTTTCAACCTTAACGAAAAGTTACGATCGCAAAAATTCCTTACTCCACTCTTCCATTTCAACCAACCAGCCTGAATTATCTGGTTGCATCGCTATTGATCTTCCCATCTTTTTGGATGATGGAACCTAAATATCTAAACTGATCGCTCGGAGATATCTCTTGCCCATTCAGTATAATACCTTATGATCTCGACCGCTCTGTTTACTAAATTTACATTGCATATATGTTGTCTTGGACCTACTTAATTTAAACTACCGAGATTACAACGTTTGCCTCCATAACTCCAATTTGGCATGCTATGTGCAAAACAGTGGAAATTTGAAGTAAACAAAATATTGGATTTTTTAAAATTTCATAATTTTCGTATATTGACAAAGATTCTTGGTCACCCGAAGTCTTAGTCGCTCGGATTGGATACTTCTATTCTGTTAGCTTCTTAATAGTAATTGGCTATCTTTTCTTCTTTTACTTCACATGGCTTTTTGTGTTCTTGATACCCGAAAGTTTTCCGAAAGTATGCGCTAGTAAAAATATTGGACAACCGAAGAAAATAGAAAAATTTAAGATTTTAAAATTTTCGTGATTTTCATGTGCTATATCATGCCACATATTGAAAAACAGAAGACAATACAAAATTTTGCGATTTTCGTTCGTTATAGCAAGCAAAATATTAAACGAAGGAAATGTTGGGATTTTTGAAAATTTTGCAATTTCATTCTTTATATAGAAGCAAAATAATAAAAAAATCGAAAATTGAAAATTTTGTGATTTTTGAAAATGTCACGATTTTTTGTATGCTGTAGCATACAAAAAACTGTAAAACTAAAGAAAACAATTTTTTTAGAATTTCAAATTTAGCGATTTTCATGTGAAAAACGAAGCAAAATATTTAAAACTAAAAAAAACATAAAATTTTGATATTTTTTTGAAAAGTTTGGAATCTTTGTGTAGCAAGTAAAATATTGGACAACCGAATAAAACAGAAAATATTGAGATTTTTGGAAGTTTCGTGATTGTCGTATGCAAAGAATTAAAGATTTGAAGAAAACAAATTTATGAGCTATTCGGTGTTCTAAATATCGCCAATATATCACCTATATCGCCGATATATCGGTTTTAAAGGAAAAACGATATGATATGATGAAATAATATCTTTTTTAGTTTTTGGGTATATCTCTACCATATTAATACCAAAAGCAGGGTGTACAAAACACGGTCAAAATAAACCCTTCTAATTTACCGCCACCTAAACAGCGATGACGTATTGACTTATTATGGCACGCACAATGCACATAATTAAAGTAATAAGATATAAAAAAAGAGATTTTTTGGTTTTTTTAGTTTAAATCACTTTAATATTTTTGCTTGAGAAATATCCTAAATAATTTTAGTTAAGATAATAACGATTTTTAAAAATTATTTAATTAAGATAGCTAACTTATTAAAAAAAATTTTAAAAACCTGCGAAAATGTTTTAAATCTATATTATTTTAACTAATTCTAAAAAAAATCTCAAATCTTTCTCCATTTTAAAATATACAAATGTACATCACATGTGCTACATACTAGTATCAGATTAATCGTAATATTAGCTGGTATATCTGGTCCGATATATCTTACCAAATCTCTTGATATTTGGGTCCTTATATGCATGTAAGATTGTTAGTGCCTTATTTTGTTTATGCTTTATTGATATATTCTGTTACATATATTTAATATTAATGTTTTCAAATCTGGTTATTTGTGTTTTAACGTCAAATCTCTTCAACTAGGATTCAAACTTACAACCAGTCATTACATATAACCTCTACCACCAATCTATTGAGAAATACTCATCTAAAAGAGGCAATTTCATATCGAGTCTTCTTTATGACATTTTTCACACAAATATTTTTTAGAATATATCTCCTGATACATCACGATTTACACTATCTGATATAAAAATCATCGGGGCCGATACGACACCAATATCCGATTTGTAGAACATTGGAACTATAAAAAAATCCATGCAAAATATTGTAAATTTGAAAGAAACAAATTTTTTGGATTTCTAAAGATATCACGCATTTCGTGTGTTATAACCAGAAAAATATTGAAAAACTGAAAAGCATAGAAAAACTTTGCGATTTTTGAAAATTCCGTGATTTTTGTATTATATGCAAAATATTAAAAAAGCGAAGAAAATGATTTTTTTTATATTTTAAATTTTTTTATGGTTTTCACGTGTTGTAGCGTGTAAAATGTTGAGAATTTGAAAAAAAAAAGCAAGAAAAATTGAGATTTTTGTAAATTTCGTGTTTATCACATAACTCGCAAAATATTGAAAATCGAAGAAAAAAGAAGATTTTGAGATTTTGAGAATTTTCATGAGCAAGGAAAATATTGAAATATTCAAGAAAAATACCGAAGTATTTGCAGGTTAATCATTCATATATTTACATATAAAGTTCATTAATATGAGATATAACAACCTACAAATCATATAACAATAAAATTTTAAATTAATATGATATTTCTTGACTTTAGACTTCATACCCAAAAATTGGACAGGGGCCTTGTTCAATATAAACATATAGTTCATCATCCGTAAGACAATAATAAACTCCTCCTATAGATAATTCTACTCAAAAACGAGGAGTGATATGCATAATTTTATTTTATCTGATTCACCGCCTTGTTATGTATTAATCTGAATTTAATAAGGTGGTCAATGATGTCATTGATATTCTAATAGATAAAGTCAAAAGGAAAATGTTGAAACGATCATCTATAGAAAGATCATTGGATCCTATTTGATTTTGCCCTTTTGACTAGGGTTAAACAAGCCGAGTTTTAGAATGCTTGTGTTCTTCAATAATTTAAACAAATTTAGGAACTTGTTCAACAGTTCAAGCTTGGCTAAGTTATTTGGAAAACAAATCCGAACGAGCTCTAAGCTACCCGATTGAGCCAAGTCTATAGTTTTTCCGAGCCTATTTAAAATCTAGAAAACTAGTAAATAACAAATACAAGAGTATATATATAAATCAAATAGAATTAGAGAAAAGTGTTCCTAAGAAACTCTAAGGCAACAAGGAATAAAAAACGGGCTTTGGGGCCCAATCACATGGATGGAACCTACTGTCACCATCCCTCTTTTATTCCTTGTTGCTTAGGAGTTAAGAACATATTTCTTACGAACACTTTACTCACAATATTAAATCATATATTTGATAAATTAAGCAGTGAGAAATATAGTTGTTATAACTAGATGAAAGAGCTCTTAGCTTGTTTAGAACCCCACCAAATCTAAATTTAAAGTTATTAATTATCAAAATTCTTCAATTCTATGATCCGAGTCTCGAGTTAACATAGACGAGTTAATAAATATGATCTAAATTTACGACAGAGTAAATATTTATGGCCAGAAGGGGTCTGCAGCGGCCTGACCTAGGCCATTGCGGGCCCCAGGGTTTTAATTGCAAAAAAAACTGGGGCCCGCAGTGGCCTGGATCATGCCACTGTAGGCCCCTCAAACCCATTATTTATTATTGCTACTAATAAATAAGCCATAAATGATACAAGCTTACACAAGCGCGGAAAGAGCCAAGATCAAACAGGTTACGTTCATGTGCATTCATTTATTTCATCAAGTTTTGTTTATGTTCAAGCGCGGTTTGTGTAATTGTCAAACAAGTTTTCATCGAGCCAATTCTGAGTGAGCTTTCAAGCTATGAGCTTTTTTAACAGCCCTACTTTTGAGATGGTTCAATAGCTGGATATACAATGTATTTTGCTATGCATAACTATTCATTTGTAGGTTCTCAGGATGGTTGCTTGGACATGAGAGCCCATATCCGCAATTCGCATGAACCGGTTAATGGTCAACATGAATTGGATGGCCACGACTTGAGGATTGTTATCTTAGGGTAAGTAGGAGGGGAACCAGTATGGCTGTAACCAATGGGTGAGAGAAAACCAAAGAGGAACAAAAGTTAAAGAGCAAGGAAAGATATCGTGAGGGGGGGGGGGGGGATCTTTGGGACTTCTGTATTGATATTCAAAGGAAAGACGACCAATCTATTGTACTTTACATCTATAATAAGACTAACCATAGAAATCCAAAAGGAAAGAAAGATAATCTTTGTTATTACTTACTTATCCGTGGATAAGACAATTGTCTATTATCTTAATCTCTCTCCCAATTTCCGCAAAATTGATCCCGGTCTTTTGATCTCTAAATATGTTTTCTCCTCTACTTACATAGCTCAAGACTCCTGATAGCATATTTGTAGACCTCCAAACTCACCCTAAGACTCCCGTCCAACTGGAAACCAACTTCTACTACTTAGCAAAGAAGACTTCTTAATAAATATTGAATCTGCCTAAATGTACTCCAATACACCGCTTCCAGCAAACCTTACATATCTGTCAAATTGGGCTTGACCTTTGTCAACCCCTTTGTACAGAGATATCAGACGCAAGGATTTCTATCCAAATCATATACACTTTACTTTGTTTCCCTATTACTTTCAATGCTTACGAGCTGACAAGTCCAACAAATTATCGAACTAGCCATGTCGTTACAACTAACTCATGAACACAACATTATATATTGGGCAAACTCTACCTCCTGAGTTAACTTTTCCAAACTTCAGCATCACAATGTGATGCGTGTTAACATGATGAATTGCATGGCTATAAATTTCCTTATCTTATACAGTTTCCCCTCAATGTGGCCGAAGCCACTTCTCATTCGAATGCCGCTGATTGCTTTGTCTACTCCTAAGGAGGGAGATGATTTAATAAAATACGATGCACACGAACAGGGGGTACCTACCTGCATCACCAACTTACACCTGACTTTAAAAGTAGCCAATTTTTGAATCACTCATGTACAAATTTGTATCACACTTTCAACTTTCTTTCTTCCCAAAATTAAATAAATAAACAAATAACCAAAATTTTAAAAAAAATTCGGTAATTCCACAAAAGACCATAAATCCCAACAACACCCAAATTCCTCAAACTCTTCAAGAACTCCATAATTATCATCATCAAATCTTAGGTTTTATTACATGGGCTTATCCAATTTTTGTTGTCAAAAATCAGTAGAAGTATAGATCACTAAATTCCTAACATAAATTTTAGGGGGGGGGGGGGGGGGGGGGAATAAACCTGAAGGCCAGCGCGAGAAGAGCGAGAGACAGGCTTCTTCTTGCTGTCTTTGTCTTTGTTCGATGATTTCCCCATTATCAACCCCTTCGCTCCTTTTCCCGACATTTTTTTCCTTTGCAAAAAATTAAACTGAAAAAATGATGGATTGAAGAAACAAGAAGTCGATAGAGGCGAAAGAGAAAGTAGAGATCGGGTTAAGCTAACAAACCAAAGGAAGGTATATCTGTAATTTAAGGAAACACCAACGTCTTTTTTGCCCCTCGTTTTATAGAAAATTACATACCACCAGAGCTTCAGATGATTCAACTCCGGTGCTATAATACCCCATAGATTCCATATAGCTTAATGATTGGTTAAAATATATGGCCAAAAGCATGGCTTTAAGACTAACATTTTTGTTCTCTCTTGTAGCTAATCATCAAACCGGGAGCTTACGTGAAATCTATCAGTCTGGTATAAAAAGTATATTTCAATTCATAGGCCCTTCTGTCGTTACAGAGTTAATGCTTGATGATTTATAGAACTGGATTGGACTATTTTAAAGTTTTCAAGCTCTAATATTTACCATGATGTAAATTCTAGTGATGGCTTTTGGCTTATGTTGAAGTATTAAGGATGTGTTTGGTTGGTTGTGGTAGGAAAGACAAAATATTTCCAAGTACATATAGATCCAACTCCAACTTCAAGTATATGCTATGTAGATATTGCGTTTAGTTGGAAGTACTTGCAAAAATACTCAATTTGAACGTATTTGAAAATACATGTTTTTTTAACTCAAATTGTTGTTCCCATTACATGTTGAAACAATGATTAACAACAATCAAACACCGACCTTTAGATTTCCATATAGTTGGGGCCGTATGAGATTTAAACTACATCAATGAAACGGTACCTAAATGGTGTTTTCGGGTTTAATGAAATGATATATCAAGGGTCTTTATTATAATTGGTGAGTAATGGCCATCACGTTTTTCCTTTTTTGTCATATATCTTAAGTAGCTTTCTGCATATTTAAAAATAAATATAATAAGTATATGGATCCATATCTGCGAAAATAATCAGCACTGAGTTTGGGGCAGAACATATGGTGAATTTGTGATTATTTTTGGAAGCAATTATTTATTTCTCTTATCATCCAAGATTTTTCTTTTGTTTATTTTGCCTCAAAGTTTCTAATGTAAACTGATTTGATTTGCTTATCAATTCGATGAGGTTGAAGCACCACATCACTAATCACTGAAGTCGAACGATCTTGACTACTAAATCACACACTGAAAAACTTTAATGTAAATTGGGGATTAAGGGTTAATAATAAATGTAGCCACCAACCTGCAAAAGAGGAAGACAAGAAAGCCACAAATGAGTCGAAATCCGGGTTAGCTAACCAGAGTCGCCATCCACGTCTAAACAGGACAAAGAGAGAGAAGAGGGGTGGAAAAAAAGCGGAGTGGAGGGGTGAAAACCAAAGAAAGAGGAGTAAGGAATCACAGTATCTCGATGGAAATCCGACGAGAGTCAGCTAGCCAAGAAGATACCCCAATTGGGCACGCTTTGGCCTTGCTTTTGAAGAGTTTTCTTGGAAATTTAGTAGAAAAGGCCGAGCAAAGACGGAATTGGCACAAGAGGACCCTTGCAAATAGAGATTGGCTCTGTCTGCAACTATGGGTATCTGGACGCCTTCTTAGAAGGCGTTTGGATACCCGAGGAACTGGGGCGCCTTCATACAAGACGTCCGGATACCCCGAAAGCTAAAAAAAAATTCCTCTGCTCGGGTCTTGATAAAAAAGAAGTCTATGATAGAGGATCCTCAGGTATACTCCTATCCTCTTTACTTCTTTTGACCGAAGTTTGCAAAACGTGGGATCAATCATAGAACTAAGCCATCTTTTGTCTTTTAAATTCATTTTTTTTGGGTTTTAAAGAGATTTCGATGTATAAAAAGAGTCTTAAGATGAATCTTCCTCTCTTTATTGAATAAATCTCAATCTCAAAAAAATAGTAAGAAAACCAACAGAAAAACACAAAAGAGAAGCCATTCCACTTGCATAAGCAAGGAAAACGGGCTAAAAAGACATGAGAAATGAATAAAACGGAAATAGGGGATTTTGGATCCCCATTTTTTCAAAGTTTGTTGTTATTTGAAGAGTTCAAAGCTTGACTAGATAATCTAAAACCAAAAAGTAGGATCTTCAATTCTAAATCCTAGTCCTAGGAGAAAAAGTTTGTCTTTATTTATCTAGTCTATGGTTTTTTGAGATTTCTTTTATTTTTATTTTTTGAGTTTTGGGAGGGTTTTCTAAGCTACTCTAAAGGAATTTTTTTTTGAATGGCGTAGTTCTTGAGTTCTTGAGGAGATTAAGAGAAGAGACAGATGGAAGAAGAAGGCTGAAGAAGGGAGCTCTTCTCAAGAGCATGAGAAAACTTATTTATAGAAGGTGTGGTTAAGATATGAAATTGAGGATTATGATTGATTGTAGGGGTAAAATGGTGGAGATTTTGTAGAAATGGACCGATCTCTATTATTTCCTAGGCTTATTTCAACCTAAAATGTTTGGTATTCATGAAATCTCCTAATAAAGCAAAAAAAGATACAAGTTATGAATGCTTTATGAGATGCAAGTTAAGCTAATGGTCCACTAGTGGGAATCCTATGCCATAGGTTTCACAAGTCAAGTGGTGGTTAATTATCAATAATCAAGTATTTAATGAAATTATTGGTTTAATTAACCCCTAGTCGTATAAATTCAAACTTATAGCAAACGATATTCAAATGACTTGAAATTTTGTATGAAGAGTCATCTACTTAAGTAGGTTATGAGAACCTATTGAAAAAAAGGGCAATCTTAACCTCTTGGGCCCACTATATTATTTTAATGATTTAAAATAATAAGCGGGCTTTAGTTTATCTAGTAAATGTTGTCGATTTCGGTTGAAATTTTTATGGTATGTCCTCATAAATATACTAAGATAATCCGAAAAGTTTGACATCATTTGACTCAAAGGATCGCGAGATAAAAAAAAGCGGAACTATTGATGGCGATTAAACAGTGATTAGGGAAATTAATGGGTTCTGGATGAAATTGCCTAGCGAAAATGGTCCCAATTGGTATAACATGGTCAAACCAATTGATATAACATGGTCAAATGTGATGATCACATAATGAAAACACTCATCAATTGGTTGGAAGTGATTTTTGGACAATTCTTGAAAGTTCATGAGGGTTTAATGCAAATCTCAAGAAATTTGAAAAATCTATTCGAATGTTATGCTTCAGTAATTCATGATAAATCATTAAAAACCTCTGCAAAAACTCTCTGACAAGTTGTGCAAGAATTTATGAGATATGGATTTTTTTACGTATTGAAAAAGGTATTTCGATCATTTGAATGAACCTTAAACCATGCACTTAAGCTGCTTTCATGTATACCAAACGGTTATTTTTATGTAAAAATGGAATGAATGAGATGACGCAGATGTACCGGCGAGATGAGTATGCAAGATTATGATGTGACAAATGATGCATGGATAAAAGGATAAACTCGCAAATCACTGCTTCGCTGGGATGTCTATTATAAATCAGTCCTATAAATTAACCATATCATTAAACCTCCTCCTGGATACAAGAAACAAATATGACTACCCCTTTTACAAACTCAAAATTATGATTACATCAACACAAAACACATGAAAAATATCAGCAGGTTTATTTCAAAAAGAAACTAGTGTTTTGTTAATAGGGGCATCAAGAGCAACATCAAGAATCTGCGGCAGAATCCCTTTTCTCTTCAATGGAAAAGCCCTCGATCTTGCGAGCAACATCATTTACCCCCACCTCCGTATCGAATGAGCCATTAGCGCTAATATTGGCATCACTATCACCTGTGGTGGGCAAGCCCGTTTGCCATATTCGGATGGTGCCGTCCTCAGATCCTGACACATAAGATTCGCCTCCTGGAGAAAAGCGCACGCAGTGAACAGGGCCATGGTGGCCTTTGTTACATCCTGCATTTGCATAGTTAAAAACACAGGGAAGAGAAATGCTCAGGAATGCTTCATTCAATTGAAAATATGTGCTTTGAGTAAGCACATGACTCCAACCGTTATGAATCGTAGTTTTGCTATGGAACCAAAATATGTGCTTTGAGTAAGCCGACTTAAATGAGGAGCAAAGCGAGGTGGGATCCATTAAAGCGTTGGGGCACATTTCTTTTTAGGAATGCGGATGGAGTTGGTAGCTAGATAGAATATTTCATGAAAAATATGAAATAAAAAGAGTTAAGAAGCTCAAATTAAATATAAAAAATGCATTTTCAAAAACTTCACCCCCTTCAAAGAAGTAAAATGTAACAAAAAGAATAAAAGCATAACAGGATGGACTAAAGTTTAGGTTAGGTTCCACAATGACTTTCTTTGTAAATTATCTACAGCAAAGAGATAATATTAACAGTCTTCCTTTTCCAATTTGTATACAAAATTCCACTTAATTGCTGATTTCCATAGAGCATGTGGAAAAAGTATTTTGTGTATTTTGGTTGATGACGGATAATATTTGAGATGAAGTATTTTTGTGTTTTTTTGGTACATGCTGTATAACAAAGTGAGGTTGGGTATAAAATACTTGTTTACGCCAAAATCAGAGAACGACTTTAGGATAAAGTTATCCTATAGGTGGGTTAAAAAGAGCCATAAAGACAAAGTGCTAAAGATATATGGCATGTAAATATACAAAAATTTAATAATTAAAGTCTAATGTATATAATTCTATTTGACAATTATCAAAATAACTAATTTACCTTCTACATAGCCTACTTGAGTAAATAAAAACCTGACTTAAATATGTCTAAAGGCACCCAAGTTCCCTCGCAAATCTAATTGATCCCTAGAAAAGTTGGCTATATTGTGATAACAAGCCAAAATTCGGGAATAAGATAACATTAATCTTCATCAAGTTTTCTAAATTTAAATTTTGGATGGGAGATGGCTAAGGCTTGGATTATGCTGATGCCAATGAAGTATCTATTGACAATGAATCCAGGAATGAATAAGGAATTATAAGGTGAAAGTTACAAGACAATACCAATTTCTTCGCCCGTGTGGAAATCAAAAATGCGAACCCACATGTCTTCACCTCCAGCAATAAACTTGTTTCCATACTTGGGTTCGAGAGAAGATGATTCTACAGTGCATGCCATGCTGTAGCTTTTGACAAGTCCAAAACTGCACAACATTAATAGAGAAGTAAGCCTCAGCTTCCGTATAAAAGAAATGGCATGAAAATATATTATTTATCATCGAACTTACTGATTTGCATCCCAAAACTTAACAGTTGAACCATCGGCAGTAGTGATGTACCGCCCATCTTGACTAACTTCGGCGCTAGTGACAGGTGACTTGGTCTCAAGAATTTGGACGATTTTTCCGCTTCTTACATCCCATAACCTGTTGAACATCAGATCCGCTTAGTGATTTATACTACATAAGCAAGCTCAGTAGATCATAAAGTTTTTACCGCAGTGAATTTACAAAATCTTGCATGAGTTTCATAAGGTATACAAAGAAAAAGAAGCAACATAAAAGAAAACTTGAAGGGGGTAGTTGTATTGGAACTTGTAGATATAGATATACAATCTTACCAACTGATTAATTTGTTTATGGAGTGAACTAGGATTTCACTGGAAGTTTTATCACGAAGCATTATAATCTTATCATGAAACTACCACCAAACAACCATCCAACTGAAGCGGATGAGAGTGGGGACAATCTACATTAGGGTAAACACGATGAAAGTGAGTCTTTATTTTTTGCTCGATCTATGTGAATCTGAAGCACCCCATTAATAACATCGGCTGTTGTGCCACTGGTGTTTGCTCAAACTACACTTTTGAATCTTCATGCCACGCACTTATGTGCTGGCATGGGTATAAGAACTATAATCATATCATGTAGCCTCTACAATGAGTTGAAGAGACAAAAAGATGTAAGAATATAATAATAAATAAGGAAACGAAAGGAATCTGTATTGGAACCATGAAATACAATTAGAAGAGAACAAAAGGAATAAAGTAAATTAGTAAAGAAAAAATGCACTAAGCAGATAATAACATACCTCACGCCTCCCATATCCATGCAAGAACTTAAAATTGTTTGGTCGCTATGAAGCCATGCCACGGTTCTGACCGAGCCAGGAGATTTATTAATTTCTCGTGGTGGTGCATCAAAACGATTCAAATCATATATGCGTAGTAATTTTTCCATTCCACCAGTAAGCAAAAGGTGTGTATCCTGTAATTGTAATGCAGGCATGAAAGCTAAGATCACCAACACCCATTGCTCAATACCATTTCAGAATAATCCAACGTTCATAAAGAGATGAATGCATGAGAATGATGTTTTCAATTAGAATACTGCTAAAACAACTTGGTAGCTAGTAATAGGATCCAATTATTAAAAGAAGAGTAAATAAATAAAAATTTAACTTTTTTCAAGAGCCTGGCACACCTCAGAAAAGGCACATGCACGAACAATATGCTTGTGCTCAAATGAGTGCAACTCATCTCCAGTTAAAGCATCCCATATTTTCCTAAAAAGGTAAATTCATATAAAATGTCACTATCTTCAAACTGAGAGACAATATTTAGGCATAATTTATTCCCAAACAAATATAACTGATATAGCCTTGAAAAACCAGAACAGTTTAGCATTGGAAAATAATCTCCATTATTAAATAAAAAGAAAAGTAACTAACAGAAATTTTGACACAAATAAAACCTATGAGCTAATTACGCCAACATGATAGGTTATACTACTAAGCTGTGGTTATCATTAGAAAGGAGCCATGTAAATATGTAATTGATCTTTTGCTACCATTACATAACCTGAAACTTCTTAAGACAGTGTCCTACCCACCCCGAACAATAGCAAGAAATATATCAAATAACAGAATTCTCATCAAATGAGGTCACCATACAACCTTCGAAAGTATAGTCACAAGACTCACAGCACCAACGCATGAGGGGGGGATTGGTCTTTAACGTCATCTACTTATGAAGAAATTTGCCTCAGTAATTATTCTGAGACACCCTGATCTTTGTACAAACATCATATACAGAAATCAAATAGGCCATATGCAAGCTAATCTGCAACATATGTTAAACAGAAATGAATCCCCTCCCTACCCCCCCCCTCCTCCCCAAACCAACCCAAATAAAAAACAAATAAAAAAGTAGTGTTCTCTTTTTTTGGAGGGGAGGGGGAAGGGGGGACATTCCTGGCAATCTGATGCTTCGGTTACGCAATTTACTCCTCACATCACCTATAGTATTAGGTTTGCCAATTTCGTCCTTTTATTGAAAGCAAACATATGTAGCACCAAACACAAAACCCGATGATTTTCGCCTTATATTAATTGCAACATATGATTTTCATGGCATAGCCAAAATTAGTGTTTATCAAAATTCAGGCATACACACAACATGTTATGTGTGTGTCCAAAGAGTGGTATTAGCTATATATAATAACTATTATGATACATGATCACCACGAAAACTTTAAGAAGCTATAAATACTCTAATTTTATTCTGCCATATAGCCAACACAAACAAGTAATGGTTTGATTCTGTTTCCTTGGTATTTCACTATATGCAATATTTGTCACTATATGCAGCATTTGCTATCTGCCTTTTCACAAATATGGTCAAGACAGCAGCTAATCAATACATTACATTTTTATGAGTTATTCATCATGGAAGAATAAGTTATTTGCTAATCAATGAAGAGTCTATTCCTTTCTTTCCTTGAATTTATCATCTTCCCATCCTTCCTCTCCTATTTCATTCTTCTGTCCTACGACTCGTCGACTCCTGCTATCTTCTCACTTTTCTTCTTATACTTGCTCATCTATCAATCCAATATTTTCTATTCACTTTCATTGTCCAGAATCCCATATGATTTCAGAGGACTTCTGACACCAGAAGTTGCACTAACATGGAAATGTAACATCAAAAATTCTACAAATCTGGAATAAAGATATGTTGTAATTTAAAGTATTAACATCTCAGTCAATAAGATGTCCCCAATACGCCTAGATTACATTATGGACGTCAGGAAATACATAATAGAAATCCCAAAAGATCTGAGTATTGGGTCTCCCATTATTGGACACGATGTATTCGTGCAACAACGGAATGATTTAGCGAGGTGAAACCGATTCTTATATGAAAGATGCATAAAAGTTGCGAATTAATAATGGCATCTTTACAGAGACATTAAAATTAACTTAAACAAATAAGATAGACATACGCTGAAAAATCGGCTGAACCGGAAGCAGCCCGAAGAGCACTGGTATCGAGGCAGCAACTCCATACCGCGCCCTTATGCCCTTCAAATGTTCCAATCCAATCTCCAGTCTCCCCATTTCTCAGCATGGGACTTGAATCTAAGCAAATTGCAAAACATAAATGCAACAACCATCACATACAGCACAAAGCACAAAACCAACACACATTTAATCATATGCAGCGATACATAAAATGGGTATTCAAGGGACAATTGTAAATTTTCAAAAAAGTTGATACAGAATATCATCTTTTTAATTATATGTAAACAATATCAGCTCAAATTCAAAATTAAAACATTTCACCTTTGCTGGCACTGATGAGAAAGAAGCCATCAGGTGTAATTGGGCTATAGAACAAATCCACAACAGGCCGCGAATGGCCATGGCAGACTAAAGGAACCGCCGCTTTCTTCTTCTCCATTCCCCCTTTTCCTCTAATTCAACAACATAGCCCTAACCCTAGCCCTAACCGTAACGCTAATGGATCGTTTCGATCCAAAATAGTAAAAATTAGATCTAAATTATATTCCCCTCGCCAACAATAAAACTGACCCTAACCCCAATACAATTAGCAAGAAATTGGAGAAGTGTGGATCTGTAATTTGTGAATTTATATATTGTAACTAAAATTTAACAAAAGAGGGGAAAAGGGAAAATGAGATGCACAGTGAGAAACCGAAGGGGCTGTGGTCAGGGGAAACTCACAGGAGAGAAGGAGTACTTATAAGCAGGGATATAAGCTGATCCAGATAATCCGAGCCAACTCCGTATCCGGTTTGTCGGATACAGATAGTAATTATCATTTTTAATGACTGTACGTGTTCGTATCCGCATCCGTCAATAGCCATCTAATACAGATATGGTAAGACATAAATCGTTTCGGTATCAAAATTTATAACTTTACACTATATCTTGCATGTTTTTTTCTAACATTTATTTCATATTAGTATTCGCATCTGATTTTTACCAAATACATATATTAAATCTCATTTCCGATAACTATTTACATCCGTTACCGGATACGGATATGGTGATACCTGTATCCACTCAGTGTCTAATCCGTGTTTACATCCCTCATTAGAGAAGGCGGTTTCCAAGCTACCACTGGAGTTTTAGCACTGCGATGCACCTTAAATTATTAACATAGATATTTGAAGAAGAAAAAAGGTTATCAAATAAAGATTTGGCAATATGGTTTGGCTAAATATTTATCTATACTTCATTAGTTCAATAGATTGCTTATTTATTATCTTACAAGATTTAAAAAAATTTGAAAAGTTAGTTATGATTTCTTAGAGACAACTCCTCACTAATGTTTTCTTGAACTTTTTATAAACTAAATTTATTTGTGAGTCATTTATTTGTGGTCAACCTTTGCAATATGGATATGAGAATAAGAGAAATGGATCCCTAAGGTTTAGTTTATATTGGATCCATCCGGGAGTTAGGTCTTGCAATCACATGCCTATTAAATTCTCTATTTATATCTAAAGAAATTAAAAGATAGTTCTTAGAGCTTAATATGTAAATGCTGATTCATTTCTCATAAAAATACAATAGTCTGTAAGTACCAATTTGTATCTGCATATACAACAAAAATTAAAGAAACTTAAATGTTTACTTTTCAATATACATGGAACTTTTCCTTCTTGTTTTTCTTCATTTTTCTTAAAGCTTCTTAAGATCTTACAAAGAAGTGATCCTGGTAGTCCTTACGGACCAACTACAATCCTTGCACTGTCATCTTATTAAACCCGACAACGTCATCCAGTGTTCTCGCATTGGCCATAAAATCAACACGGTATACTTTTCACAGTATGAGAAGCTCGAAATCTCTCGATCAATCCAATCTAATTCTGTATATCATCAAACATCAATTTCGCATTGCCAGAAGAATAGGAAGTAATCCAACTTATAACCAAAGCTTAATCACCATCTAACCAAAGTTTAGTGGCATGTAGCTCAAATATTGCCAATCGCACAAACTCTCTCAAGTTGTGCCCTTCAGCAGTTCGAGTAACAAAGCAATCCATTAAGTTGCATGTAGAACATAAGCTCGCTTGCCACGGCATAATAATATCCGCTCCAGCTATTAGGAATCCCTCAACAGTGTTATAAAGGATTCCTAATAGCTGTTACTTATCGAAACCAAATATATTTTGACATTATCCATTGACAAGCCATTCCAATAAAGCTATTGTTACATATTTCCATTGAGAAATTACCCGAAAACACAATTTAACACAGGACAAACAACATTTAATTCTTCTTTTTCCTCCCTTTTCACATGAATTTGCATTCCACAACATCTGCTATCGGCTTACAGTATTCACACTTACGTACGATGCAGTTGATGCCCGAGACTGACAATCTTCTTCTGTAAACTGGGAGAAAAAAGTTTATCAGCCACATGCGAGAAACAATCGACAGCTTATGATAATACATGGAAACACACTGTTTAATTACTATAAATCACAGCACAGTGGAAGATTATTTATCTGCTTGATTTCTTTTCCCATTTACTTAGCAATTTTGCAAATCAACCCATATATACTGTTTTTGCTATTTATGTACTTAAGATTAATATACGCTGAATAAATGCAACCTTGATAAATTTCTATGAAAGGAAAGCACCTCTGTTCAGTAAAATTTCAAAGAAGCTTAAGCAATCTCAGGCGCTGTTCATGCTCTGGGTCAAGCTTTGGTGGCGTGTAACATCCATTTAGGTCCTCTACCACATACTCCTATAACATATGATAAATGAAGAAGTTAAGGGTACCATAACAATATAAATAGGATAAAATGCAGAAAACATCCCTCGAATTTTTTGTCGGATATCGTCCTCTCTTCTCACAAGTACAACGCTGCAATTTGCTCCGTACTATAACAATCACTTTTCTCCCAAAATTTTTAATTCCCAAAATATCGTGGTTCCTAGCGTTTTTTAATTAATTTTTCATAGGTACTTCAGGGATGAAATAATTGCTTAGACAAGAAGAGAACCGATGGTTGTAGAGCATATAATGTAGCATGGCTTTTGAAAAGAGAGAGGGTGTCATCCTGATATATAGGCAAAAGTGAGGGAGATTTCCTATAAATTACCATATTAAAATAAGGCTAAATTACACTAAACTACCATTAACTATCAATGTTTTTTCACTAAACTACCTTAAAAATTTATCACCGTCAGCATCACTGAGTTGGCTACTTTCAAGGATATTTTAACTGAGAAAAAACTTCAAAAGTTTTAAGTTTAAAAAATTAAAGTGGTTTAATTAAAAATGAAAATAGTTGAACGTAGTTTATTGTAATTTAGCCTTGAAATAAAAAGTCGCTGGTTGAATTAAATATGACTTCAGCTATCACTACCTTTGTTAGCTCTAGCTCTCTTTGTAAGGATGTGATAATGCCTCTGCCAAATTCTCTGGATGGCCATGGTTGCTACGAGAAAACCGTAAGCGATGCCTAAGATGGCAAAGACGACAATAAAGATGGCCACAAGGGCAAAGCAGGCTTCCATTGAAGCAGGGAGACAGTCTAGGATGCCCCATCCATAGCAGCAGTTGCGGCACCCAGCCATGCAAGGATCATTGCTATTGAAGGAGGAGCAGTGCAGTATCATCCCTAAGAAACCCAGCAGTACAAAAAATATCACCACCCCTGCAACGATTATCATAGTTATGGATGCGAAAAGTGTAAATCCCCAGTTCCGAATATGATTTTTCCGTATTTTCTCAGATTTTTTCCAAAATTATTTCATTTTTGTATCCATTTTATTATATCTTATTATTTTATATTAATTACTCCTAAACCTAAACAGCCCAAATCCTAATTCTACCCGACCCGACCCATGCCCGACCCGACCCGCACCCCCGCTTCCCCCTTCTTCCTCCACTCAGTTTCCTTTTTCCCGCCACTTCTCTCGCAACGCCTCCCCGCTTCTCGCGCTCGCCACGACGACCGCGCCCCTCGCGTCACCCCCCACGGCTCTCCCCCTCGACTCCTCCCTTCTCGCTTCTCGCGCCGCCATCACGAGACGCGCCCACGTCCTCGCTTCCCCAAACGGCCTGACTCCACTCCTCCAAAACCCACGACGACCCCTCTCTCTGCCACCCCCTCTCTATTTCATTCTCTCCTCCCCAACTCAACTCCACCATCCCCAGCTCTAAGCTTCGAGTCCCCATGCCAAAGACCACCTCTGCCACCATCGGCCGTCTTGCCTCCAACCACCCGCTGCCCTCCTTTCTAACCCTACCTCCTCTGAGCTCCTCCACCGACCCCATCTTCAACCCACCGACTCCATCAACACCGACCGCAGCCATCGACTTCCTCCTCCTGCTACACCTCCGTAACTCTTACGACCTCAACGCCGAGCACCTAGCCCCGACACCAGCCACTTTCCGCTCCACCTCGCCGACCATCTCCGAGCTACGCCCCTGCTAACCATCCCCCAAGCCACAGCACCCGAACCCACTGCGCCCCTGCGCCTCGCCGACGAGCCCGACCACCTCATCACCGACAACCCCATCCACAACACCGAGCCCTCGTCCTCGTCATCCACCATCGTCGGCTTCACCATCTCCAAGCTGCAAGCTCCGAACACCCCAACACTGAGCCCCTGCACCCACTGCCTCCAGCCGCCACCCGAGCTTGCTGCCGTCGCCGCTGTCTGTGCTGTGCTATGCCCTTACGCATGCCTTCGCCGTCACCGTTGCTGCCTCTCGCCGTCGTCGCTGCCGGGATTATCGTCGTCACGATTGTCTGAGGCAAGTGAACGATAGTCACTTGTTTATGCATGCTAATTAATACTTTTGAATTGGAAATAAATAAATAAATAAGGTTACATAATGTGGAGTCTGTGCCCATATATATATATATATATATATACATCGAAAGATTATAATTCGATTATCTTGTAACGAACCCTCTTAGTTGATTATATTGAATGAAACCCGACTAGGAATTTACTGACCCGCATCAACATCATTTACAATTTCACCGAATTACAACTAGTTTGATCAGTTAACCGAAACCGATGTTTCAACTGATACCCGTACATAATTTATGTGTTCGACGCGATACATACATGAAAACCCTATCTTAAATTACCGGAATTTATGATCGTCGAATCCATTACTGATTAATGAACGCCGTGTAAGGTTTTGCGTTAAAAATATCGTGTTTATAATCCTGTAACGTCGCCCCTAAAGGCAACACTAAAACTGAATTTTACCGCGCAGGTTAACTTAATAAAATCACTGTAAATTAAATACTGGTTGGAACGTAACGTTCTACGGCTCATATGGATGACGACTCAATAACCTAAAACCCCTTATAGTTTAATTCTCGACGTTTATAGATTTCTGTAACAATAATTGGTTGCGAATACGGCACTGGACTGCAGTCCGGGGCAGCATTTCGCTTGGATACCTGACCTTGAACACCTGTACACCCCTGATTTGAACTGAAAACGCGCGGAGCCTCATAGGGTCGCGTAGATAACTTAATTAGCTAACACATGAATCTGGTCCCGTGCATTTTCACCGTCGTTTGATATTTAATCTGTATTTTAGAATGTCGCGGTGTTCTGCGGTTTCTGCAGAAATATTCCTTACGCCATCACATTAAACAGAACATAACTTTCAATACAGAACTGCTATCGACAATCCGTTTGAAGCGTTGGAAACTTAACTGATAGAACTATGTTTCATTCAACTGAAGCAATATCTGAATCTAAACACAATCACTGATAAAACGCGCGTGAAGTTGGGTCTCCAGTTCTGAAACTGAAAATCCAGCAATTGGTCGCTACCTTAAAATGTTGATAATTCCCTAACATGAATTCCGATTGACATGAAATTAATTTTACTGGTTAGATAATCGAGTGTGCTTCATACGTCCTTTATATCATTTTGGTCGAATCTTTACGTGTGATTTATAGTAAATTTTATAAGTTATGTGGCATTGGTCGTTATTGAAATAGGGAAAATCTGTTCTGTGCATTTCTGCTTATTTTTCGTGTTTTCTTTATACCTGCTGTATAGTGATCATTCACGTAGAAACCTAACGACTGATTTGCATTGTCGATATATTAGTGATAGTGATTGGGTGGGGGGAAATACGACAGTGATACTGATAAGTGGAAAAGTGATTGAAAGTGATAGCGATACGTATTTGTTCACAACCTATCGAATACATGAATGCATGCTATAACCTGGAGAATGAGGAAATCAAGGTGGAATTGAACTCGTATTTAGCGAGGTACGGTGATTTAGAGGATGATCATTCGCTATTAGTGATATATACACACACACACACACTAGGTCGTGGGCCTAGCGGCACGGCTGACAGGGTTATGTCCCGGGCACAGCGGACCGTAGTCTCGGGCATGCATAAGACCCTTGTTAAATACGAGCATTCTTTCCACCATTTGATTTCATTGACTTTGTGACTGATAAGTAGTGATATACACCTGCTTAGCTTACTGACATGATACCTACATTGCACTATTCATATTCAGTCAATATTTATTTTACTCATGTTCTGCAATTCATTGTACTCCTCATGTTTAATAATATTGCATGCCTATCATATATATATTTATTGCTATATGTGTCGCCCTGATGACCTGAGTGTGCATGGTCAGAGGACGAAGTGGATCCAGCCCAGGTGCAGGACCTGTCATTCGAGATCGCGGAGGTCTCGACTACATCATCAGTGCTATTTCCTTTGCTTTCAGCACTTGTTTAGTTGGTTAGTTTATTTTATTCTGCAAAATAAATGTATCTCGAATTCTTTTATTTGCAATGTAATAAAGTTGTGAACTGTGATTTTCCTTTACTCAAGTATTGTATACTGACCACCATGTAATGCTAGAAGCCGAAGTATGACAACGGCGGGATTATTCCCTGACCGTAGGAGTATGGCTGGTCTAGTCACCCCTCGTATCCCGTATTTTGGGAAGCGGGGCGTGACAAAAAGAAATGAGGCTAAATAGGATGATAGCACAAAACACCATTAATTTTGTCACTTTTGCCTCTATTTTACCGATAGTTTATTAATTTCATCGAGGGGAATTTTGGACGAAATATAGAAAATTAGCGCATCTTATGAAAAGAGGGGGCCTTCTTGCAACCTACCCAAAAAACAACCACCATGCACCAGAAATATAGAGTGTGGCCAGGCCACTGGCTGCACTCTTAAGCACTTTTTCCATATATTTCATGAAAATGAACATTGAAAAGGATAAGTGATACATAAGGGAGGATGCAAATATAAATCATCCCCTGTTGGTAAGATTCAACATAAAGATGACAAGTCCTATTAGTTAATATTTTAAAAACATAACTATGGGTACAATCTTGCGAGCATTCACTCTTCTTAGGCATTGTAACTAGTAACCATCCCGTAGAGGTCATGACAATGAAGGTTATACAACAACAACAACAACAAGAAGCCTTCATTCCAAATTTTTTGCGTCGGTTAATGAGAATGAAGGTTATGTCCTTCTAAATTATAGGTTAGAATATGTCTACTAAAGAATATACATAGGTAGAATTAGGAATTCTGTCTCAAATCAAACCACGAAGCTAGCAGACCGTATTATATGATGGAAGCACAACCCTAGCATGCGGTTTTTGATTGCACAGTGTAAGATAACATCTTTGATAAGATGAGATCAATATCTTGCACATGTTCAGTAAGCATGAAGCAATGCTTGATAGTTTAAAAAAAAATTAGTTTCATTTCAACACACCAGGAACGTGAACTGATAATTAATCCTTTATATAAATAGTTACCTATGCAATAGTAAAAAGGTACCGGATGCATCGACAATATGCGATCCCAGCCATCACTGAAGGAATTTCTGAAACTCCCACTTAATTTTATCCAAGAAATACACGAAAGCACCAATGACAGCAATTGCCTGCACATGTTAAAAGGGGCAAGTCCGATGAGAAAGTAATATATTGGCATTTATGTTCTGCACAGGCAACATATACCATGATCACTGCATACAACCTAGTTGATGACAACACAACTATAAATATATTTCTCCAAATGATAGCTTAAATTAATAAAGCAACATTATCCAAATTCAAATGATTTCTAACAGATTAATTTCTAATAATTTACATCTATGTAAAAATTTATAAACCAAAAGGCCGGTATTAAAATAAAAGCTTGATGTGGATATCTTCATCATCTTAACTATAAATCTTTAAAGGATCTATTATCTTAGCTATAAGTCATTAAGAATCTTTCCAGGTCTTATAAATTTTTATTGAGTTTGAGTTTTCTCAAATCTTTAAAAATCTATATTCAAAGCAGTCAACATTTTTTTAAATAATTTTAACTAAAAGTTCTTAAAAATCTTTATCATCTTCACTAAAAGTATTTAAGATATTTCTCAAACAAAAAATTAAAGTGATATATATAACATATATTTATTTAAACCAAAGAAGTAACAAATCTCTTTATTTTTTTTATATCTTATTAATTTAATTATGTGCATCGTCCGTGTCATAATAAGTTGACATGTCATCATTGCTTAGGTGGCAGCAAATTAAAGGATTTTTTTTGACGTGCTTTCTACAACCCTCCTTTGGCATTAATATAGAACAGTTTTGTGTATATGTGCCCGCCATGAGTAGTCCTCCAATAGCTCCACTCCAAGATGGAACTGCCCTTTACATGTTGTACAATGAGAGAAAGCAAATCCTTCTTGTAAAAAATAAAGCGCAAATGATTAAGTAGATGATTAGCTGGATGGCACGACAATAATCCACTAAAGAAGACCCACCGATTCTATTATTTAATATGATAATTTAAAAAATTTAATAGAATAAGGACTTTATTGTACTATGACCGATTAAAAAGCAGGTTAAACGGGGTTTCAAGCACATAAAAGCGGACCAAAGTGGGATTTCATGCCACTAAAGAAGCACGTAGGTTTTATACTACCGCTTTATACGAAAGCGAAGAGCTTTGTGACCGCTTTCTGCTAAAGCGAGGCTTTAGCGGAGTTTTATGGGACTTTTTACATTGTCCAGGAAAGAAAGATAAAATAAATGAAGCATTTTGTTCTTTTTCATAAAAATTAATTAGTTCCTTTCACTTTCAAACAGAAACTTTATTAGGGTCACTCGTCTATGTGTACATACAGAATAATAATGATAATGTTTAAGTATAGGGTTACATATGCTCAAACATGAAAGTGGTTTTTGCCTCATTAACATGCAAGGAGAAGGGGAGGAACTTACCTTCACTGCCCGCCAAGGATCAAGGCATGAAATTTGTTATCATAATGAATTTGAGTTTAAATCATTTTTAACGACGCGGAGGTTGAAATTTGAATTTTCAATTTCCTTTTACCGTTTTGGCAATAGGATTTGAATTTTTAATTCATTTTTACGATGTGGGGTCGTATGACAACTTTAATTCCCTTTGAACGTCATATAGGTCATATTGGCTTTTATTCCTTTTTAACAGCGTAGACAAATTTTGATTTTTCATTCCCTTACAACGTTGTCGAATTTGAAATATGAATTTTTATTTGCTTTTCACGCCGTGGAGTTCATATTTGAATTAATTCCCTTTTAATGATGAGGAGATAGAAATTTGAATTTTAATTCTTGTAACGACATGAACTTGAAAATTTAAAATTTTAATTCCTTATTGATGATTTAGATGTTGAAATTTCAATTTTTGGTTTTGTTTAATATGGTAGTCAAAATTTTAATTTTAATTCCTTATTAAAGTCGTGAAAGACGAAATTGTATTTTTTAAGTTTATTTTTATAAACCTTTGCGAATTCAAAATTTATAGTTTTTTCAACACCTTAGAGGGTTTCTGCAAATTAGAAATTTTAAAGAGCTTTGACAATTTCCTAAAAATCAGGGTGTTTCCTACAAATTTCCTAAAATCTGGAGTGTTGCGCAATTATCCAAAAATCTGAGGGTTTTACCAATAATCTACAGTGATTTCTGCAATTTTTCATAAATCTAATTTGACAAATTATCCATACAGATTATGAAATATTAGATGTAAATGGATCGGTTAGGATTTAAATTGAAAAAGGAAAATTCTATCTTTGCTAATCCTAGCCTTATTAGAACTAATATGATCTTATCAATAATCCATATTTATGAGAGAAACGATTTTTCCCTTTTTTCTGCTTAATGCTCATCACCTAGGAGGATTTGGTGAGGAAATAGACTTAATCTTTCTATCGTAGGATTATAAATGAGACTCGATAAATTGGTGTGCTACATATTTATCTAAATTTGATGTAAACAATTTTACTTGGCTCATGCATGAATGCCAGTACAAAAAGACATTGTTGTCTCATCATCATTTTCAAGACCCCATATATCGATCGATGTGGATTACTTACTTTCAACTGCTTATCAAATTTTACTGCACTTTCGTATTTCATATTTCTTCAATTTTATTTACTTATTAGGCTTTGATTATTCGATGCACAACATTAAGGTTTTAGTTATAGGCAATAATTTTCAATGAATTGCCTTCAACCACTTGCATAGAGTCGCAGCTAAAGCATAAAATCAACGCATCTCATATGTATATCCAATCGTTGATGCCTCCTTTATGTTTAAGCATACATATGCGCTTTTAGTACTATAGGCATGTGCATTAATGTCAAAGCCTTGGTTTTAAAAGTTAGGATAGCAACCAAAAAAATCTTTAATAATCAATGATCTATGTCAGATCAATGCAATTAATTAGATTTATTGTTAGCTAAATTCATAATACCCTTGTTATTTTGGTCTAGTCAGCAAGTATTATGGGTTAATTATTATTAATCATATGATTATTATGTGAGCATGTATGAACCAACTTTTAGTTCAGTGCACGATTCAGTATCAAAATTAGAGCGCACGGCTCGTTTGCGATTTGAGCACATAGCCCGTTTGCGATTTCAGTGCACAGCTCGTTGTCGATAACATGAGTGCAGGGCTTGGTATCAAGTTTAGAGCACATGGCTCATATGCAATATGAGCTCAGGACTCATTGGTAACATGAGCTCACGGCTCGAAACAAAACTAGAGCGTACAGATCTCTGACATGATATGAATGCACAGCTTGTAAACTATTGGGTTCGGATGACGGGTTTGGCCTTAAAACAAACCCGGCCCGAAACAAATCCGAATAAACCCATCCGAATGGGTATTTAAGATGAGATAAACCCTATAATTTCGGGCGGGCTGGGTCGGGTTCTGGTCAAACCAGAACTAACTTTCACCCCTACATGAGATGATGAGAATGACCCAAAAAGTGATTTTAAAATGAGACCATTGTAGGAAACATACACCATTGTAGACAATAACTGAGATCCTTGTAGGAAACATGCATGGCTAAATGTTCCTTCGGCTAATTCCTTTATTGAGTCATAAATCATGGATTATTCTGTTGATGGTAAATATTACCCTTTTTACTTCCTTTTTTTCTACTTTTCGTTCGATATGCGAGTTGATATAGATTAGAGAAAGACAAAAAACGGAAATTTGTAACGACCATTAAAATGACCCAAGTGGCTTGTGCCTTTTATATCTCTACTATACAATTTAAATTGGGATAACCTTCCTAGCTAGAGGGAGATCGTTCCATGTAGATATAAGATGTGTGTGCTTGAGGGATTTCCCCATCATTAGTACCCCCAACAACCCACATGCAAGCGCGCACACAAAAGAAAAAGAGAGAGAAAAATTTACATTCCCTCCTCTAAGGCCTGCTTCCTCAGCTAGTGCTTCAATACTATAAAATAGTTCTATACCCAAAAAAAACTAACATACACTAAGGTACTTTATAAATAATTCATTCTGCGCACGCACGCACGCATTAGCTGGAAATTTGATATACATCAATTTATCATCTTAAGAAAAACTAGTTTGAGCAGCATGTCGAACATGCACCTATCAAAGGATCACCAAATATCCTTGCATACAATGTCGGTGGAGAGGGCAGTCGGTGGTGATCATGTTAGAAAGATTGAAGGTTGAACATAATCAATAGACAGGCTCCTTGTTTTCAATACAAAGGTTGCTGATACTCTCAACAAATTGAGGATGCAGCTCTCTATTCATGATTAGTTCAGTTATAGCTACAGATTTTACTTCCTACAACCAACACAGAGCTAAAATTTTACAGATTCATCAACTCATGAATTCCAAAAAAACAGCTTTTCAATCATTCAAGAAACCAAAATTCACCTGCATCCAAATCACATTCGAGGCAAATTCGGCAGCAGGCCACAGACGAGGCCTCCATCTCCTCATCCTTCATCTCGCTCGAACTCCCCTCCAATAACTCCAGCTTCTTCTTCTTCTCAAGAAGCGGATCCGGATCATTCGAACAAGTCGGGACCCTTTCCCCAATCCGATTCATCTCCGCTTCCCCTTCCATCGCTGCTTACAACCCTAAAGAAAAAAACCATGGTAAAATCATCAAAACCTATCAAATTGCAGGGAATTGCATAAATCAGAAAAGGGATCGGATCTGATACCTGAGATTATTGAAGTAAGAGAGAGATAGACTCAAAACTTTTTTGCCTTTAGAGAGAGAGAATAAAGAATTGTTGGTTTATGAGAGTGATGATAACCGTTACTAGGAATTCACCCGATCACAACATGTGGCGGATGACATGTCATCCACGTGAGCCCGCTAGATTGTTGGAGGGTACAGAGCTGGAATAAGTATGATGCATAAGGGACATTCCTCAGCGCCACGCCTCCGAGATTGCACCCGACCTCTTAGAAGACCTTCCTGAAATACGTTCTCTCTTCTGCTGACCGCCAACCAATAGCTCGTCTCCAAGCTATCCTATAGCTGAGACTCCTCAGCTCACTTGTGCGTCTCCAAGCTATCCTATATATGAGATTTCTCGGCATTTCTGTTTGGCCGGGAGCACGGAGTCCGAGCATCCCGCAACGGTTCCGTGTATCACGCCCCGACGAGATCTCCGCTGCTCCACGTCTCGCATCCCACGCTAGCGTATCTCGTCATTAATGAGCATATCTCATCCCTGAAGTCCTGCCCTTTATTTTTACTCTTTCTCTTTATCCTTGCCTGCCTTGAGGTTTGAGCTTCAATGTATCCCGCCATCAACGCGAACGTTACGCAGGGGTGTAACGGACGGAGAAGATCTCACATTGGCTCGTTTCATGCGATCGCTATATAAACCCCTCTTCCAGACGACTTAGGTAACACGAATTGAATCCAATACGCCGCTACTTTGTCTCAATATTCCCTGGTACTTATTTGATCGTCGGAGGGTCCTACCATGGTTTTCCATCCCGGGATTTCCTTTGCAGGTAGCTCGGCGTTAACAACCCATTGAGAACTATACACTCAATTTTCCACAACAAATCTCAGCCGTTCAGTCCCGCTAATTGCAAGATCGACGGATGACAACATCTGAGGGAGATTCCGACCTCTATCAGTTGGCGCCGTCTATGGGAAGCTACTTCTTTTCCTATCCAAGAAAGTTGAGCTTCCGCCCTCGATATAATGACCAGTGATCCTCATCATGGAGATCCCAGCACGAGCCACCCTGCCCTCTACAACGGAGGCGGGTTGGTCCTACTCCACCTTATCAGTGCGGATCGATAGGATCACGGCGATTGTGGACGCGCTCGCTCGTGTTCAAACAGCCGGCTATGCCCGCCAAATAGCTATCCCTACCCTCTAAAACGACGACGTGCATGGGATGACGGAGGGGCGCATTCAGGCCCTCGACCTCACTCACGCCCATCTCGATATCACCGAACACCGGCGTGCCGATTCCGGCAGTCACGACTCCTATATAAGGAATGATTCCATAACTCATTCGGCACCGGATTGTTCGATACCGAGATCTCAAGGGAGACTAGGTCGTCGCTTCAACTCCCGCCGTGCTCTCTCGCCCCCTGAGGAGACGTCGATCAGGTCGCCTGATTCTAGAGGAGACCGATGTCCCCACATCCATCAAAACCGTGCACGTAGCTTACCTTGGGACCGATCATGAAGGGTTCCACCCGAGGACCTGAGGAATGTGATAAAGCAAAGCCAAAACCGCTCCATTGCGCAAGCCCAAAGCAGAGACAGCCGGCGCTCCGACAGCAAGGAATCTTCGGGGCACCATCAACGAATCGAGGCCATCGAGAAGAAAATCGAAGACATGCGGCACGCTACCCGTTCGGCCGGAGGAATGGCGAAATACTCCGCAGATTCGCTCACGAGGCCCTTCACAGAGCGGCTACTAGGTGAGCGGGTCTCGTCCAGGAACAAACCACCCAAAGTGGCCATCTTCGACGGGAAATCCTACCCGAAGGACCATTTGGACGTGTTTACAACAGGCATGAGCTTCCAAGACAACTCAGATGCAGCTCAGTGCCAAGCCTTCCCCACCACCCTCATCCGGGCCGGCCGGGATTTGTTCCGTAGACTTGCGCAATGGTCGATCTCGACCTTTGATGAGCTGGCGACTCAATACCTTGGTCATTTCGTTGGTTACCGACAACAAAAAAGGACGGTCGACTACCTGTTTACTATCAAGAGTGAAAACAGGGAATCCTTCAAAGGTTACGTCATCCGCTTCTATAATGCTCTCCTGGAAGTCCCCGAGCACCACGACGAAACTATTATCACCGCCTTGAGATTGGGTCTTAGATACAAAGAGTGGCTCCGCTCTTTTGCATTGGCGCAAACTAAGACCATGGCCGAAATAAAAGCCTGAACCGAGTGAGAAATCCAACTCGAGTCGGAGTTGGCAGCACACGTAAAGATGAAGCATTCGTGTGGTCAGAAGCATGTGAAAAAGTTTTTGTAGAACTCAAATCAAGATTAATTTCAGCTCCTATCCTTGTAATACCGGATCAATCTGGAGGATTTGTTGTGTATTGCGATGCGTACAGTAAGGGATTAGGATGTGTTCTACACCAGCATGAAAAGATTGTAGCTTTTGCATCAAGACAACTGAAGATTCATGAGCGCAACTATCCAACACATGATCTGGAGTTGGCAGCCATTATCTTTGCACTTAAGATTTGGCGCCAGTATCTTCTGGGAGATAGAGTGGATATATACACTGACCACAAGAGTCTGAAGTATGTATTTACTCAGAAGGAATTGAACATGCGGCAGAGAAGATGGCTAGAACTCATGACGGACTTTGACATCAACCTACAGTATCATCCAGAGAAGGTGAATGTAGTTCATGATCACTTAGTCACCAGCCATTAGCAATGAATTTCACCACACAGTGGAAGCTACAGCAGGAATTGCACGGATTGACAATCGAAGTAGTTATGCCAGGTAACGCTTCGTATCTGATGAACTTACAAGTCTAGTTTACTTTTGTTAATCAGATCAAAGCAGCTCAAGCAAATGATGCCAAGCTACAAAAGATCAGAAAGCAAGTAGAAAGTGGACTTCAAACTGACTTCATCATCCACGAAGATGGATCCTTAAGATATGGAAGTAGATTGTGTGTACCAAACGGCCCAGTTCGAGAAGAGTTGATGAAAGAAGCTCACAGCTCTCCTTATTCTATACATCCCGGTGGTACAAAAATGTACAAGGATCTACGGCAACACTATTGGTGGTATGGAATAAAGCGTGAAGTAGCCAAAAGAGTAGCCAAGTGTTTGGTGTGTTAGCAAGTAAAGGCTGAACATCACAGAACTGCTGTTCTATTTCAGCCGTTACCAATCCCAAAATGGAAATGGCAGCACATTACCATGGATTTCGTGACAGCACTTCCTCCCAGCATGAAGGGTAACGACGCGGTATGGGTTATTGTGGATCAACTCACCAAGTCGGTTCACTTTATTCCCTTTTGAGTTGTCCAATCAACTGAGACGTTAGCAAAGAAGTACATAGAGGTGAGCATGAATCTAAAGTAAGATTTAACTCTTCAAAATGTACTATATTGATACCCATGAACTCATGCAGGAGATTGTGAGATTACATGCAGTAGTAGTTTGCATTGTCTCCGATCGTGATACCATATTTCGATCACAATTTTGGCAGAGTCTGCAAGCTAGCCTAGGAACGAGTCTGAACTTCAACACGTCTTACCATCCACAAACGTACGGACGGTCCGAGCGAACAATTCAAATTTTAGAGGACATGCTAAGATCTTGTATGTTAGACTTCGGAGGTTCGTGGGAAGATCACCTACACCTTGTGGAGTTTTCATACAACAACAGCTATCAGGCGAGTATTAGAATGACACCATTTGCAGCATTCTACGGAAGGAAGTGTCGTTCACCACTAAATTGGGACGACATCAGAGAACGCGAACTTCTTGGACCAGAAATGATCGTGGCAACTATGGATGTACTTCGCACGATCAGGGAAAGAATGCGCATAGCCCAAGACCGACAGAAGTATTGAGCTGATGCAAAGCGCCGACACCTGGAGTTCCAACCTGAAGACCATGTTTTTCTAAAGACATCTCCAAACAGAGAAGTGATCCTCTTTGGTAAGAGGGGTAAGCTAAGTCCAAGATACATAGGACCGTTCGACATACTCGAACGAGTTGGAGAAGTGGCATACCGCTTAGCACTACCACCCTCATTGGAAGGAGTGCACAACGTGTTCCACATATCCCAGCTTCGAAGATATATGAGCGACCCTAGCCACATCCTTGGTCACTCCGAGTTCACAGTCCAGACTGACCTGACTTGCGAGCAATAACCCGTTGAGATTCTGGACAAAAAGGTAAAGACACTGCGGAACAAGGAAGTAAATTTGGTCCGAGTGATGTGGAGAAAAGATTCGCCAGGAGAATTAACGTGGGAACGAGAAGAAGACATGCGTGCAAGATACCTTTAGTTATTTGTAAATTAGTCCCTATGTAAATATAAATTTCGAGGACGAAATTTTTGTAAGGAGGGTAGAATGTAACGACTCTGAATTTACTGTACAAATTTTTTCAGTTTAATGTACAGAAAGGAGTTTACAAGCCTGGGTACAAATTATAAGTAAATTTTGTTTAGGAACAGCAAGAAACAACTTGTAGCTTACTGGTAAAGCCCTTGCACTGTTGTGACGTAGCCCATGTGTTCGAATCCTATCAGACACATTATTTTTTTCTAATTTTCTTTTTAAACTTTTTGGAAGCACAAAATTTTACACGTGCAATACATACAAAAACGAAAAGACAGAAAAATCAAACATGTGCACAATAATTTAAATACAGACTTGAACACGTGGCAAGAATCCACCGGCCTCACCCCTCAAATCAACCGGCGGAATGCCTCAAATGGCCGGCGGGGACGGGTGATCCGTGGCAAATGATGCCTGGGCTTTACACACTCGACTCTTCCCCTACCCCTATGTCACGACCCGAAAGTACGGAACATGACTGGCACTTAGACTACGAACGTCTCAAGGCGTACGTATGCTAAGTAAGCCGAAACCCAGAAATCCAAACCAAGAGAAGTAGTAGAGAATAGGAAGAACCATATCAAATCAACCTGTATGCAACATAATATACAACGCCTAAAGGCGAGGATCACAACAGAAATGGAACTCAACCAGCAAGAAACTCAAGAAATATAACATGCTACTCTATGGTCGAAAGAATAACATTACTGGTCTCTATCTCAAAAAATACAAGTTTGGTTGATAGAACTTCTAGATACAACTGAAATATAATATACAAGGTATAATGATGGGTAAGATACAATAAACCCACCTACTAGTAAGTCACCCGAAAAGAAACCGTGCCCGCAAAGCCGTAATGAAATCCGTACGGCAACACCTGCAAGAAACTGGGGCACAATGGGGGTGAGTTGCCAATTCGTGAGTAGAAAAAGATCTACGAACAAAAAATCGCATGAATAACGCAACCTAGCTCAATGATCATAATATATCCTCAATATATGAATAACATGCAGCCTATAACAATGGCTAGGGTAATATTTAACCTGAGTGTGATCTCATGTGCCCGTGTCAGTGCCTCAGGTAGCAATATATCATATGAATGAGGTATGAATGCATGAAAACAGAATACATGTAAATGAAGAAACTGTTTTCATAAATTAGTGAGATTTCCTTTGTATTTTTAAAATGAGGTATCATAAATGAAATCAACACCAACAGTGTCTAGCATCGACACAAAACATAAATCTCAATGTCTCAAAACCTCAGGCTCCGGCCATCCGGACTGGCCTGTATCATCAAATCTCAGTACCTCAATATCTCGAAATCTCAATTTCTCAATCTCAATATCTAGGGCGCCGTCAGTCCAGACCGGCCCCTACCATTCATCTCAAGACCACGACGGTATCCTCCGGATATCCGACGCGTCGGGTAAAATCACCGGTAGGTAGTCTCCCCCTGCCAGGCTCATCGTTATCACCACGAGCTTCTTGCCCCGGGGTACCTTACCGGGTCCACCATGTACCCGAAACGGTTCATCCAACTCCTCGAATCGGGTCTCCACATCCATCAGCAAACTCATGGTGGACGACTCATATATCATGGGAAAAACCGCGCTTTTTATTTAAAAAGAGAAAGAAGAAGTTTGTATATGTTTTGCGGTTTTCCCCAAATCCAAAAAATCTCATGGAAATCCAAATCCAAAACCTCAATAGCACGTAAAAAGTGAATATATGCATGAGAATCCATGAATGCGGCATAACAATGAATAACAGTATGCATGAGGTAGCAGGTAATAACTACAATGTCTAAACTAACATATAAGGTAAGTACACTAATATCATGTCTAAACTATTAGCTAACAGGCTATGTCAAGCAATAATATTTTCTAAGGTGTACGTGACATGGCAATTACCGATGAAGATGTGTGTGAGCCGGCAAGTAAGTGTACGTGGTACATACGCATCATCGGTAATGGTGCTGGTGTCCTAACCACAAGATATCAACAGTAGAATATGAAGCATAATATAAGCATGTGATGCAGAGCAAACAACAATAATGAGCGGGAACTGAATACTAGACGCAACGATAACTAATCTGTTTTAACCTAATATAAGTCCTACAATGGTGCTTTTTGAAATAACACGAATCGTGGGGTTTTGAAAATAGGGGCTACGGTGTTTTTAAGAAAAGATACGTTTTTTTTGAAATATCCGTAGGATCCCTTAGGCTGTCTTTAAAAATACGCACGATTCGCAAGCTTTGAAATAGGTAGGAACCGAATTTAATCTAACAACTAACTAAACTAAAGGGCTACGCTACAAGCTAGACTACAGGTAAGGAAACCGCCTAACATCTGAGTCGATATATATACATACCTGTATATATATTAGTCGGTGATCCCGCCTCAATAATATCATATCCGATACCATATCTATAATCAGACATCCCAAGTCAAGAGTGCGGATCAATCATCAAGATATAGCTCGTACGTAAATCCGTCGTACGGCATCCCCCAATTCTGGGTACGGGTCAAAATCACATTCATCATACTATTCATCTGATATCCTCTTTATCAAATCATGATCGGGGTACTGATCTACGTCTAGTACCATACTGATACCGCCTACGTATGCATGGACGTGTGTGAAACACTACGTCAAGGACCCGCTACAACGTCATGTCGTATCTCAAATACGAACCCTGCTATATCACCGATCTCACGGCCTCAAATCAAATCTCATCGACTCAGCTCAATCCCAAGTATCATCCTCAAATCCGTATGTGAACACATAGTCCCATACCCATGTGAACCCATAACTATATAACCCCATATAAGCACATATGAAGAAAAATGTATGCAAGTATGGGGGTGTGTATAAATGTGGTGCAGCCTCTACTCTAGGGTCTCGCAACACTAAACCTATCTATTCACACCTAAAATCTATCTTTATCATCAATAACCTCAATAAATAATAATCAATATATATGTGTGTATACGTATTCGTATACATCACCACGGACTGCGGGGGTGCTATACGCCATCCACCCGACTTCTCCCCGTAGATATAAATCTACTCACCTGGTCCTCGCTCGCCGGTACCGACGTCGCGACGCGCTTGCTTGTCGTCTCGAAGTCCGCATGGGTTACCTACATATCATAACGCACCGTATCGCATTAAAATCCGACTCAAGACCAAAACGACTCACGAATCTCACATAGGTCAAAACCTATGGTTGCTTTCACAAATCAACCCAAAAACTCTTGACGTCGGTATACAAACGCCAGACCATCGAGAAAAACCCAAATACACTCATTTGTAAAATCACGAGCACTAATTATAATATAAAATAGCTTAAAATTCACAAAAACCCCAAATTCACTTTAAAAGCCATTTTTCCGAAAATCTAGCAAGCACAAATTACCCGTTTTAATACAACATCTTGATGTTTAACCGAATCTAGCGGCCACAATATTCACTAAATATCATAACAAACTCATATAAACCATTCCTATAATTTATTCTCATCACTTTCCATAATTTCCAAAATTCTAGTTTACAATATACCCAAATTTAACAATTTTATAGCAAAAAAAATGCATAAACCACAATCTAGCTTGGATTTTCATGAACTAAAGTATTAAACTACATATTATAATATTAATAATGACATGAAACCTTAATTTAGATTTTAATCCCAAATATAAAACCATTTCAAAAAAACCTAGTTAGCAAAAAGAACATTTATCACAATTTCCAACTAACAATTTGAAATTTGTAACTAGATTTGGTTTTAGCAAGAATTAATATGTTAATCTACTCATTAAGATCAATACCCAAAGATGAAAACCCTAATTTAATTTACAAACCCTTCTCTTGAATTTTGAATCACAAATTTAAAACCATAATTAAACATCTAGTTAAACTAGACTAAAGCATTAGCAACAAATGAACATGGGTTTAGGGTTTATACCTCACTATCCATGGATCAAACATGGAACTAAGCCACCCAAAAATAGCTCCCATACACCTAGATCCATGCTAGATAGGCCAAGGGAAAATGGGTATAGCTTGGATTTTGAGTTCGCTTTGAATTTGCATGGATTTTTGAAGCATTTTAATGGATTTTTGAGGCAAAATGGTATGGGATTTTGGTGAAGGGCTGCTGCTGTGGGGGGTTTCAGATTTGGCCAGAAATGGAGGGTGTTTGGGTGAGGGAGGAGAGAGAGTGAGGTGGAGAAAGTAATATCTAGTCAAAGTCCACCCTTTTTCTATCATTTTCCTTTCTTTTCTTTTCTTTTCTTGGTGATTGGAGAGAGAGAGGGGGGGAGGGCTGTCATGGTGGGGCCGGCCACATGGGGAGGGGAAGAGAGGGTGAGGTGTGGGTGTGTGGGTTAGGGAAAAAGATAAATGTATTACCCCAATTCCCATTAACACTAATTTCACCGGAAAAAACCTTTTTCTTCGATATTTTTCTAAACCGTTTTGGCAAACGATTTCGTTTCAAAAACCACATGATAAAATTTTATTTAATGTTTTATGATGCACAAAATTTGTTTCAACTCATTCCAATTTGTAATTTTCCCTAATTAAATATATTAGTAACGACTTAAAATAATAATAAAATAATATTTTTTTCAGAAAATTTGAAATTTCACCCGCGGCTCAATAAACACCAAATAATAGCAATTTCATAGCTAGAATATGTATATTTAATTTTTATAATAAGATATTTGCATTTTGACTTTTTACAGAAAACCCCCTTATTTTACCGATTTTCCGAAATTTCACCGAAACGATTTTCAAAACGCTACACCCTAACTCCCCTGCAGTGTTTGATTGCTCTGCAATCAAACAAAGACCCTTCAATTCACCATTTATCATCATTTTAATGCATTTTAATTCATCTTTTTAATTCCAAAATCCTAATTCCACACTATAAATACTACCCCATGCCCTAGCCCTTCATCATTCTGAAAATTATAGTCAAAACTTTCCAAATTTTCTAAGTACAAGTGGAGTTAGCAAGAGATCAACTTCCGACGAGGATCGAAGCAAGTTCCGGCGACCCCACGACGATAACCCTCCCTCCTTCTACCTTTTCTTAACCTAACTAGCTTGTAAGTTCCTCCCAATCTCTCTTCTTCTTCTTTGAAAATCTCTTTTCAAAACATATGTCGGAAGTGGAGTTAATACCGACATCTTCTTTTAAACCCTAGAAAGTTCACTTTTTCTTAGATATTTTTCATACATATTTCTACACCATACTTGTTAACATAAAACCAATGCTTAGAACCAACTTTTAATAAAAAAATATCATGTAAAATAACTTTAACTTAACATTTATATTAAAATACCATGAAGTTTGTATATATCATTTTTATTTGTTTTGCTTAAACATACTGTTTCCCCCAATCAGAGCAAAGCTCTGTTGAAATTCAAAATTCAAATTTTGAAGCAACGCTTCAAATCCCGGGCGCAACGCGCCACGTGTCAGGCGCTGATACGTCAGCGCAGCGCCCAAGAAGGCGCACCCAATCAGAGCAAAGCTCTATTAAAAAACAAAAGGAAGCAACGCTTCAGTTGCGCTGCGCTTTGCGCTGCGCGACACGTGTCAGCGCAATTGCGCAGCGCTCTGCGCTGCGCGACACGTGTCAGCGCAGATGCGCTAGCGCAGATGCGCTAGCGCAGTTGCGCTGCGCTCTGCGCTAGCGCATCTGCGATGACACGTGTCGCGCAGCGCAGAGCGCTGCGCGATGCGCGACACGTGTCAGCGCAGATGCGCACGTGTCACGCGCTGGGGCGTTTGCGCCAAACAGAATTAAGATTTTAAAAAAATCTTTCTGTTCTTGTTAAAACAAGAAGATTTTCTTCTGTAAAACAGAAGCACTTGGATCAAAGATCCAACTGTAGGAAAAATTCCCCAAATCACTCAGAGAAAGATCTCTTTAACTAATTTATGGGCACTATAAAAAGGACCCTAGACCTCAATTCAAAGGGCATCAACATTTTGTGAGAAATCAAAAATTTCAAACAAAGAGAACTCTGAAGAAATTTCAAGAAAAAAAAAAGTAAAAGACCTTTTAGATAGAAGAATTTCTTCTGATAGATCATTGATCTAAGAACAAGATCAATGATCTTTAATAAAAAAAAAACAAAATAAAAATAGTGCTTTGCACTTCTTTTATGAACCATTGGTTCTGGAATCTAAATGATTCTCAGGTTAATAGTGCTTTGCACTTGTAAATCTGCACTGTTGCGCTCTTGGGTTGGCTCAAGCCACCAGAGAGCGCCACGTGTCAGTATCTGAACTATTTGCGCTATGCGCTTTTGAAATAGAGCCTTGCTCTCTGAAACTAGCGCAACTCACTACAGCACGCCACGTGTCAGCAACGCAAGCGCAGCACACTGGCGCAGCGCACCGCGCTTGCATGACACGTGTCATCACCACAAGCGCTTGCGCTCTTTGATTGGCGCAAAGCGCCTGACAAATGCAATGCATTTCTTTTGCTAAAGGGCCAGGCCCAAGTCAAAAAGACCTAGCAGGCCAAAGTAAATTGCAAAGCAATAAAAGGGCAGAGCCCAAATAAAATTGATCCCCTGCATCATTTATAAATGGGCAGAGCCCAAAACAAATTGATGCTCTGCATCCTTTATGGGCAGAGCCCAAACAAAAATAAAAAGTAATGCAATGCATTATTTAAATGTGGGCAAAGCCCTAGCACAGGTCTAATAGACTAAAAATAAATAAAAGTGTTGAATATTTTTCAACTGGACTTAGCCCAATCATGGCCGTAAGTCCTCAAATTAAATCGACTGAGCACAGCTGCTCTCTCTTAAATTAATTCACGACCGGTTCGAGGGTACATCTCCGAACTCCTTTGACTCCTATCATTGTAATCCTTCAACGATGTCAGAGAGGTGACGGGTCCCGACAACCACACATCAACACGGACTGTGGGGTCCTTAAACTCATGGACTTAAGCGTCCTTAAACTAAAACACGGATTGTGGGATCCTTAAACCCGCGGACTTATGCGTCCTTAAACTAAAACACAGACTGTGGGGTCCTTAAACTCACGGACTTAAGCGTCCTTAAACTACCTATGAACCACCATGTCCCTAAACTGGAATATGGACCCCCATGTCCCCAAACTGGCAATGGACCGCAACGTCCTTAAACTACCTATGGACCACCATGTCCCTAAACTGGAATATGGACCCCCATGTCCCTAAACTGGCAATGGACCGCAAGGTCCTTAAACTACCTATGGACCCCTACGTTCCTAAACTGGAACAATAGAGCCCCAAATGCTCTTTCCGTTAAGTCGATCTTAATCTCAAATCAGACTAACGTATCCTTAACGAACGTTTAAGTCGATCTTAGTCTCAAATGCGGCTAATGTATCCTTAAACTAAAAACACCAAACCCAAATCTATGTAAATACGGATTTGGACTAATCCACGTCCTACGGGCGACGGCATCACTTAGTCTCCGTATACAATCCACGGGCATCCACAAACAAAACAAACACACACGACACGAAGTGAAATTCTGAAGAAGGAGAAAGTGGTTACCGCGATGCGGTAGCGTAATTAACTGCAGGGGCTTGCGCCTGCAGGGAAGAGCGTCTCCACAATCAAAAACCCTTCAAACGAGGGGGAATCTGACGAAGTCTGCTACATCGGCCGCATTCGTCTAAACTTCCGATACACGGTGCCATAAATCAACTTGGCATCTTCGGAGAGGTAGGAGGATAAAACCAAATAGCATCTGCCCCGAATCTCAGGCCAGACGTCCTCGCGTCTCGGCCGCCGTTCGGAGGGGAACAGATTCTGGCACGCCCGGTGGGACCTTTTCCTCTTTCCACTCCACACTTCGTGAGTCGTGATTCGCGAACCAATTGCGGTTTGTTAATGGTTGCCTTTAGATTTCAAGTTACTAAGATTTAGTCTCTTGCTTGGCGCAGCAATCTAACAGCAATGGCATTCACCTGTTCGAAGTGCTCCAAATGCAGCTGTAACTCGCGTCCTGCCTCAACTGGGAGCATAACCTACGGGCCCCAAGCGGCCTCTTTGTTCACGATGCCCGTGGAGCAGATTACTCAAGCCACCACAGGGCTTTTTTTTGGAACTATGCTTCCGCCAACCAGCTTTAGCACCCCCGTGCCCGTACAAGAAGCTCCTAAGAAGTCGGTCTTCGATCGACTTTCAATTACTGCTGCCCCTCTCAACGGGTCGCCCCAACACCAGTGCCTCGGTCTTCTCCAGACTGGGCCAAAACTCCCGCGGACCCGCAATGAAGCTTGCAGTCCCAGAAAAGGTTACGCCAAAAAGAGTAGCCAAACCTGCTCCTAAAGTCGTCAAGGCGGCTTCTCCTGCTAAGAGACCGGTCTTTACAAGATTGACCGTCCCAATTCCCACTCCTGCTCTTGCTGCTCAAAAGACATCAGTCTTCAATAGGCTGACGCCGGCAACAACCCCACACCTGAACAGGGGGCAAGAGGAGGCTGTTTCTGTCTCTGAACCAATACCGACAACTCGTCGCGACCGACGACGCCACTGGCGCCGGGTAAGGAAGACTGGGGGCAACTCCCCCTCTGGGATGACTCCGCCAGCTCCAACGGTGGAAGTTAACGCTGCTGTTCCAACCGGGAATAGCTTTGAGCTGTTGAATAGGGTACGCAGAAACTCACCATCTGCGGTCATTAAAAGATCTCCTCCATCAGTAAAGACTATGTTCCCCTCCGAATGTCGGCCGAGACATGGGCTGTCTTGCCTGAGATTCGGGGCAGATGCTAATTGGTGCTATCCGTTTACCTCTCCGAAGATGCCAAGTTGATTTATGGCACCGTATATCGAAGGTTTAAACGGATGCGGCCGATGCAGCAGACTTCGTCAGATTCCCCCTCGTTTGAGGGGTTTTTGATTGTGGGGACGCTCTTCCCTGTAGGCGCAAGCCCCTGCAGTTAATTACGCTACCGCATCGCGGCAACAACTTTCTCCTTCTCCAGATGGTTACTTCGTGTCGTGGGTGTTTGTTTTGTTTGTGGTTTCCCGTGGATTGTATACGGAGACCAATTTATATCGTCGCCCGTAGGACGTGGATTGGTCCAAATCCGTGTTTTCTTAGATTTGGGTTTGGAGTTTTGGTTTGAGGATACGTTAGCCGTATTTGAGGCTAAGATCAACTCAAACGTTTATTAAGGATACGTTAGTCCAGTTTGAGACTAAGATCAACTTAACGGGATCGTTTAAATCCGACAAAAGAGCGTTTGGGCTTTATTGTTTCAGTTTAGGGACATAATGATCCATTGAATGTATGCCCGTCGGGACCCGTCACCTCTCTGACGACGTTGAAGGATTACAACGACAGATATCAGAGGAGTTCAGAGATGTACCCTTGAACCAAAGTTGGTTGGGAGACCTGTTGTCCAATTTGGGACTTGAAGTCTGTTTGAGGGTTTAAGGATACGTTAGCCATATTTGAGGCTAAGATCAACTTAAACGTTTGTTAAGGATACGTTAGCCCAGTTTGAGACTAAGATCAACTTAACGGGATCGTTTAGATCCGACAAAAGAGCATTTGGGCTCTATTGTTCCAGTTTAGGGACATGGTGGTCCAATACCAGTTTAGGGATGTAGTGGTCCAATACCAGTTTAAGGACGTAGTGGTCCATGTTCCAGTTTAGGGACGTGGTGGTCCATGTTCCAGTTTAGGGACGTGGGGGTCCAATACCAGTTTAAAGACATAGTGGTCCATGTTCCAGTTTAGGGACGCGGTTGTCCATAGGTAGTTTAAGGACGCATAAGTTCGTGGGTTTAAGGACCCCACAGTCCGTATTTTAGTTTAAGGACGCATAAGTTCGTGGGTTTAAGGACCCCACAGTCCATCTTGATGTGTAGTCGTCGGGACCCGTCACCTCTCTGAAGACGTTGAAGGATTACAACGACAAATATCAGAGGAGTTCAGAGATGTACCCTTGAACCAATGAGTTGGTTGAAAGAGCAGATGTGCTCAGCTCAAGATGATTTGAGGACTTATGGCCAGTTTGGGCTAAGTCCAATTATGTTTGAAATATTGGCCCTCTGTTGGTCCATTGAAGGAGAGGCTTTGCCTCTAGAAACTTAGCCAATTGGGCTAAAGCTAGTGTTAAACACTAAAGACTAACAGTGTTGAACACTGGGAATAAGATTAGCAAGTTAGTCTTAAACACTAAAAGATAACCAGTGTTAAACACTAGCAACAGGGCTTTCAAATTAGTCTTAAACACTAAAGCGAATCAGTGTTAAACACTGGTAATCAGAGATTTCAAATTAGTGTTAAACACTAAAGCAAATCAGTGTTAAACACTGGGAACAAAGTCTTCGGATTAGTGTTAAACACTAAGGAGAGAGGGGTCACGTGTGGACACATGAGAGCGCCCTGATTTCCAATATTTTATTCTGCAGATCAGTGTTTAACTCCTTTAATTCCGACGGCCATCACGTGTGAGCACGTGATGGAGGCCTCCGCTCTGGTCTGTTAGAATGCTCATTAGGGGTCACGTGGTGACACGTGAGGGCGCCCTAAATATGGAGCCAGATCTCCTTTTGGTTTATCCTCAAATCTGCGAATAAGTGTTAAACACTTTTGTTTTTATTTTAGAGCGTCACGTGTTGGCACGTGATGGAGGCCCCCGCTCTGGTCTGTTAGAATGCTCATTAGGGGTCACGTGGTGACACGTGAGGGCGCCCTAAATGTGGAGCCAGATCTCCTTTTGGTTTATCCTCAAATTTGCGAATAAGTGTTAAACACTTTTGTTTTTATTTTTGAGCATCACGTGTTGGCACGTGATGGGGATCTGTGCGCCAATTGTTAAAGCATTTGCTGAGGGGTCACGTGATAACACGTGAGAGCGCCCAAAGCTTTCATTTCCTTTGCTTTTTTTTTCCTGCGTTTTGGGGGTCACGTGGGAGCATGTGAGGTGATGCTTCAAAGTTCTTTGCAGTGGATCTTTTCAAGGGTCACGTGGGGGCACGTGACCCTAGTTCTTTTCTTGAACATAGATCTTTTAAGAATTGAATTCTTTGTAGGGTTAAATCCTAATTATGATTTTTGGAGGAATTAAATTCCTATCGTGAAAGAACTAAATTCTTATTTAGGATAAAACCCTGATTTCTTTTCAAAAGAATTAAATTCCCAGATATGTAAAAGAATTAAATTCTTGATTAGGGTTAAACCCTAGTTTTGTTTTAGGAGGAATTAAATTCCTGTGAGTTTGGGAGAATTAAATTCTCAAAACTCAATTCCTCCTCTGTGTTTTAGATCTGCATGGCAGGATCTCAACCCAATGAGAATTAAATTCTCAATTCATGGGGAGATGTGCACTTTGCAGATCCTCAACCAGAGAAAGAACTAAGTTCTTTTCTTTATATAAGAGTTAAACTCTTTTGAGAATTAAATTCTCTTTTGAAGCCTCCCTTTCCTTACCTAGGGTTTTTCTTTTGCAGAGAATTAAATTCTCTTCTCTTTTCTTTTTTCTCTTGAGAATTAAATTCTCCTCCCTCTGTTTTTCTCTCTAAAAAAAGGGTCTCTCTCTAAAAAAGGTCCCTCTCTTCTTTTCTTGGCTCCTATTTATAGGAGAAGGAAAAAAAATCAATTTGCTTAGTAAATCTCTCATTGAGAGATTTGATTTGTATGTTGAGAGATTTGATTTATATTTATCATTAATCTGGGCCTTTAGATTGTTAAGTGAATTTTATTCACCATTGAATTTTAAATCCAGAGATATCCCTTTGTTATCTCGGTTAGATTTAGGGGGGAAATCTTTCCAAGTCCAAGATTATTCCATAAATTGGTGATTTTTAATCACCCTCGGATTTTTAATCCAACGGTCCCCATAGACCTTTTGTGTTTGGAAAGATTTAGAAAATTTAGAATTTTAATTCTATTAACTGTAAAACTTTCGAAACCAGTCACGTGCTGACACGTGACCCTTGGTCACGTGTGAGCACGTGACCCCCAATTGAGTTCTTTAACGGCCGTTTTTTTATGCTTCAGTTTTAACCATCACGTGTCAACACGTGACCATTGGTCACGTGTGAGCACGTGATACCTCATTGAGGTAACTTCTGATTTTTAATCAGGAAACAGATTTTAGAATTTAATTCTATTCATTATTTCAGAGGCCTTAAGAGCCCATCACGTGTTTGCACGTGATCCATGGTCACGTGTGAGCACGTGATGCCCCATTGGGGTCTTTTTTTGAGTTTTTATTATATCTTTTAACTCCTCCAGCGGGTTCTTAAAGGCCCATCACGTGCGGACACGTAATGCCTCATAACTTTTGATCCCGGATGAATTATGAGGCCCATAATATATCAAATCGAAGGGTTTTTCGAGATGCTTCCAATACCATCAGAATTTAATAGTTCCTCCTTCGGAAACTTATCAAAATACAGGCCAGAAGATACTGGTTCGCATTTTCTTAAGCGTATCATTGCCATTTGATACCTTGGACTCTTTCGCGCAGAAATTTTTGGCGGGAACAAATGCCCCCCACTACTTTGCCCACGTAAGTATATACGTGGGTGAAGTAGTGCAAAGGAATGCATAGCGTATGACCAATTTCGGATTGGTATATTACTTTCAGAATCTTGATCTGAGAAGATAACGAGCGGACACAAGCGTCGTCATTTATCATTGACTCAAATCTCGACTCTTAAGAGATATAGTTCCAAACCCTTAACTTCATGAGCCGCACTCTTCCATCTCTTTATATCTTACTCTGGCGTGAAGTAGTTTATATGCTCATGAGTAGCTTTTCCATTTCAGTGGCATGTAGCTTTGGTGAGTGTGGCTCATAGATGGTCCATCTTGACCACTTTGCAGGGCGGTGATGGCTTAGGAGACAGGGTTAGGATCTGCCACCTAAGACTTTTCACTTTATGAGCCATGAGGGTCTCATAAAGACTTTTCTCCCTACGAGTCGAGAGGATCCCGCAGGTGTATTTTCTCCTTAGGGGTCGTGAGGACTCCTAAGTGTGTTTTCTCTTGAAAGTCATAAGGATCTCATAAGAGAATTTTCCCGCTTATAAGTTGAGAGGACTTGTAAGTGGTTGTTTCCCTCCTTGTCGAGATTCGAATTTGGAGAGTGTGGCCCATGAATAGTATGCAAGAGACCGTTTTGGGCCGACTTGCAGAGTCCCAGTGCTTAGGAAACAGGTTTTTTAATCCCTACTGCCTAAGGCTTTATCTCACGAGTCGAGACGAATCGAGAAGTTCTCGCAAAGACATCAATTTCCTCACGAGTCGAAACGAATCGAGCAGATCTCGCAAGAATATTCTAACGTCACATTTAACCTCTGCTCTTTACGACAGAAGTCCGTTAGAGTCTGTGGTACTTAGGGTTTTGGCCGTCGTACCGTCGCATGAGCTGATATATTCCTTGATAGGCAATCGTGCTGTTCGAGTAGCCCTGTGACTGCCGTGTCTCTGATCCCTTTGGGGGCTGGACAAGACGTCTTCAAGCAATCCTCCTTGGCAGTCTGACCGTCGGAAGAGCAAGCGTTAGGAATTTTCCATGCCGCTTTTTACTTGAGGTTAGGCTCATTTTGGAGAGCCCCGATGAGTCATAACCACTCCGCGCTGGTGTGGGATGATCTCCGATAGTCTTTCAGGCTTTATATGACTTGCCGTTAAGACCCTGAAGCTAGGAATTTGGCCTTTGCTTCGTTTGCTGGCATTGCGTCCTCTGTATCGAGACGAATGTCGTGGTTGTCTCTAGGTTGCTGATGAATCGTTGAGGTTTGGAACTAGGGATTTTGCCGTGGCTCCTTTTGGTGATGTTGCGTCTGCTGTATCGAGACGAACGTCGAGGTGGTGACCACTCCATGTGGGATGATCTCCGGTGGTCTTTCAGGCTTTATATGACTTGCCGTTAAGACCCTGAAGCTAGGAATTTGGCCTTCGCTTCGTTTGCTGGCATCGCGTCCTCTGTATCGAGACGAATGTTATGGTTGTCTCTAGGTTGCTGGTGAACCGTCGAGGTTTGGAACTAGGGATTTTGCCGTGGCTCCTTTTGGTGATGTTGCGTCTGCTGTATCGAGACGAACGTCGAGGTGGTGACCACTCCATGTGGGATGATCTCCGGTGGTCTTTCAGGCTTTATATGACTTGCCGTTAAGACCTTGAAGCTAGGAATTTGGCCTTCGCTTCGTTTGCTGGCATCGCATCCTCTGTATCGAGACGAATGTCATGGTTGTCTCTAGGTTGCTGGTGAACCGTCGAGGTTTAGAACTAGGGATTTTGCCGTGGCTCCTTTTGGTGATGTTGCGTTTGCTGTATCGAGATGAACGTCGAGGTGGTGACCACTCCGCACTGGTGAGAGATAATCTCCGATTGTCTTTCAGGCTTTATATGACTTGCCGTTAAGACCCTGAAGCTAGGAATTTGGCCTTCGCTTCGTTTGCTTGGTGTGTCCTAATCCTGTTGGAGGAAGAACGTTGTTGTTGACATCTCGTCTACTGTATCGAGACGAATGTCGTGGTGGTGACCACTCCATGTGGGATGATCTCTGATTGTCTTTTCGGTTTTATATGAGTTACCGTCAAGACGTTGAAGCTAGGAATGTGGCCTTCGCTTCGTTTGCTTTGACTGTGTCTGCTGTATTGAGACGAATGCTGAGGTGGAGCTGGGATTTTACCGTCACTCCGCTTTGTTTCGACCATGAGGTCTTTTGTTGATGTTGCTTCTGCATCCTGTTGGACCGCGAAGGAACGCCATTGTTGACATTGCGTCTGCTGTAACGAGACGAATGCTGAGGTGGAGCCAGGATTTTGCCGTCACTCCGCTTTGCTGACCATGGGGTCTTTCGTTGATGTTGCTTCTGCATCCTGTTGGACTGCGAAGGAACGCCATTGTTGACATCTCGTCTACTGTATCGAGACGGATGTTGAGGTGGAGCTGGGATTTTGCCGTCGCTCTGCTTTGTTTCGACCGTGAGGTCTTTCTTTGACGTTGCATCTGCATCCTGCTGGACTGCGGAGGAACGCTATTGTTGACATCTCGTCTGCTGTATTGAGACGAATGCTGAGGTGGAGCTGGGATTTTGCCGTCGGTCCGCTTGATGGTGTAACATCTATGTCATGCTGGAATGAGGAGGCCCACCGTTGTTGGTCTTGGGGCTGCATATGTGGCCATTGAGATTTGGAACTAGGGACTTTGCCATGGTTCCGTTTCGTTGCGACTTTGAGGTCGATTGTTGACGTCATGTCTGTATCTGGTTGGAGTGAGGAGAAACGCCGTTGGTGATCCCTAAGTTGTCGATGTTGACGTCGAGACCCTGAAGCTCGGGATCTTCGTTTGCTTCATTTATTGACATTGTGTCTGCGATATTGCGACAAATGTCGAGGTTGCCTCTAGGTTGTCTGTGAACCGTCGAGATTAGGCTTCGCTTTCTAATGGAGCCTGGTGGGGAAGTATGGTTCCCTCTTTGTTTGTGCCCCTGGATTGTATACAGGGATCGATGTGATCTCACCTGTAGGGCAAAAGTTTCATTCATTTTCATATTATTATTTTATTTCATGCTCTATCATTTCAGCTTTTATATCGCGAAGGTCGCGATTGCCCAATCATTTCGGCTATTTTTCGCGGTGCCCAATCATTTCGGCTATTTATTTTATTTTTACTCGTTATTTTTTATTGCGAATTGCCCAATCATTTCGGCTATTTCGTATGCATACATTTTTACTTGCTGATTTTGTTTGCAAGTTGCTCCATCATTTCGGCTATTTCGTATGCATTTTTTTTGGCTCGCTGAATTTTATTTTTTTTACGAGTAGGGGATTTGGGATCTGATACCAATCTTGGCATCTGCATCGCTGCGACTGTAATATTGCCAGGAGCGAATCATCATTTGCCGTGAAAGGACTTGGAATTTGATACCGGTTTAGGCATCAGCATCGCTGCAACTGGGATATTGCCAGGAGCGAATCATCATTTGCCTTGAAAGGGCTTGGAATTTGATACCGGTTTAGGCATCAGCATCGCTACAACTGGGATATTGCCAGGAGCGAATCATCATTTGCCTCTGTCGATGTTGAACAAAGGTGGCTTAGTAAACAAGGTTAAGGGTCTTGTCGGCTAAGGCTTTTGACTTCATGAGCCGTAAAGGTCTCACAAAGGTATTTCTCCCTACAAGTCGTGAGGATCTTGTAGGTGTGTTTTCTCCTTGGGGAATCGTGAGGATTCCTAAGTGCATGTTCTCTTGTAAGTCGTAAGGATCTTAAGCGGGAGAAACGTAAAACTCGTCGGGAGCGGAAAAATATGACCGAAGGGTTTAACAGAACTACCGGTGATTGTCGCATGGTTAACGCTGGGGGATCACAGGTGCCTACATTCGGGAGCGATTCTGATGAGGATCTGGAGCTTGCCCCTCTCTTTAAAGAGTCCACCTCGGGAAAAGAAGAAGAGCCGAAGGTCTACGAAAATATCCGGCTACGTAATCGCACGCTCCCCGAAAAGAATCTCGGACCCTCAAACAGAAAAGACAAAGGGAAAGAAAAGGTCTCTGAGGATATTACCCTACATGACCAAGTTGTGGAAGAGCTAAGTGCCAAGGACCCGCCGAAAAGAAATAAGGTGGATTACAACGTCTTAGCGCATCTGAGGAAGCTACCCTCGCAGCTCAGCATTCTTGACGCCCTTTTGCTATCAAAGGAGGCAAGAGATTCGTTAATCAAAGCACTACAAGATCCAGAGCAATTCCAAGCTTTCCTGACCGAGGAAAAGATGAAGGATGAATTGGAGGAAGTGCACACGGCCGATGTCGCTTTTGGTGATGAAGACCTTCTCCTTGGGACGTGCGAACACAATCGCCCCTTTATGTCTCAGGATACTGCCACAATATAAAGATAGGAAAGATCCTGATCGACAATGGATCCTCCGTTAATCTCCTCAACATGCGAGTGTTAAAAGAAATCTGCATGAGCGTCCAGCACCTTGCTCGGGATAAGATTACCATCTCCGGGTTCGACTCCCAATCATCAAGAACTCTTCGGTCTGTGATACTGACGCTACGCTTTGGGCTACTCGTCACGGACATTAAGTTCCACATCATAGGCGCCAAGACATGCTACAACGCTCTGCTCGGCCGACCGTGGTTACACGAGTACAACATCATCCCTTCTACACAACATCAGTTTATGAAGTATTCTAAGGATGGTCTCGAGTATACCGTGGCGGGGGAACTGAACCCGTTCTCTGTGAACGAGGTCCGCAAATATGAAGATGCCAAATACTTCTTACCGGATTTCAAAGACACGGAGAGGTGTCACAAGCCGGAGAATAAACCTAATGCCACCATCCCTGTCTTCGGCAGTGATACCGAGGAGGAAGAGGAGATAGTTTATTCGGGTCCCCCCCAATACAACATGCCAGGGTCATCTGCTCCTACGTTAATCTTTGGCAGCGACTCGGAAGATGAGGTCCATGCTGTATTCCCTGCTCGACCTTCAATACAAACGTCTGCTGACGAAGAACGAAGTCTACAAGTCACCATGGTGCCGCTTAAACATCGTAAAGAACTGGATGCACTTGATATTTACAAGGTAGAAGAGCTGCAAACATTCTATATCCCTCCCAGGCGAGAAAGCGAAAAAGAAATTCTCTTCTATCGCTCTGAAGAAACCAAAGTGGAGAAAGAAATCTGGCATGGCGCGGATCCTACGCTTGATAGGCTTCAGCCCATCCGTCTCCCCAGATATTATACAGAATGCTTGAAAATGTTGCTGAAACGTCAGGGGATATCCTTCAAGCAGACCGTTCGAAAAGCCAAGTTCTATGACAAAGTCTGGAACGTTCCCGGAACTCAACGCAAACTGCTTAATGGAAGAATGGAGACAAAAGGGCTTGGATACATCCGTTCCAAGAAACAAGAGCTACTAAACGGTTGCTACGTCGTGTATGACTTCGATGAAGAAGCGGACGCTAATCCTGAACCAGTGAAAGTTCCAGATGCGAAGGTACCCGGTCTGTCGTTCGAAGAACGAATGGAAAAACTTATAAGGGAAGCGGGTCAAAAAGTTCGGGACGACCATAACCGCGAAATAGCCATCTACGAGAAAGCCAAAACGCAATGCCTCCTACAACAAGCTGTGAAAGATGAAAATGCCGCTCCTTGTCAACCTGTTATAAAGAAGGCTCGACGCAGAGGCAGAAACAAGTCGAAACGCGAAAAAGGCGCTCAAAAGCAACAAAGCGGGGCTAAGAGGCCACGCGAGCAAAAATCGAGCGGTTCCGATCTATCCCTCATAAGAAAAATGGGTCGGGCGTACTCTTTTCCTCGGGACAAGACGAAGAAAATACTTGACCTCGCTCTAAAACATCAGATGCTTACACTGCCGGGGTCTAAACACCCCGAACAAGCAGGCGAAGTCTCACACCCAGACTATTGCTTTTATCACCGAGTGGTAGGGCATCCTCTCGAAAACTGCTTCACCTTCAAGAATTGGGTCGAAGATCAGTATCAGCTTGGCAAGTTCGCTCTGTCCGACAACTGGAGGGTAACACCGCCACAAAAGCACGAACCCAAGGCCACCAAAGAAGAACCAGTGCCACATTGGGATTGGAAGCGAATTCATACTTGTCACTTGATAATGATATCAAAAGAAAAGCCCGAGGACATGGATGACCTTCCCTGGTGCTTCGAAAACAACAACGATGAGGTGATCTCAGAATTTCCACCAGCGCCAAAAGAGCTGGAAGATGGAATACATACAACCGCAGATAACCTTAAGAAAATTGAGTTGGGAACGGTGAACGACCCGCGACCGATATTCGTCAGCGAGCTGTTATCCGAAGAAAGGGTGGCTGTGCTAAAAGACTTGCTTATGCAGCATAAAGATTGTTTCGCATGGAACTACTCCGAAATGCCGGGACTAGATCCAGAAATTGCTGTGCACAAATTGGCAATATCCCCGGACGTCAAGCCAGTCAAACAGGCGCCGAGAAGAATGCGGCTCGAGCTTGAGATGAGTATCAATGCCGAGGTCAAGAAGTTGATCGACTCTGGCTTCATCCAAAAAGTCCAGTATCCGGAATGGATCGCCAACATCGTCCCGGTGATGAAGAAAAATGGGACAGTGCGCATATGCGTGGACTTCCGGGATCTCAATAAAGCCTGCTCGAAGGACGATTTCCCAGTGCCAGTCACCGAACTGATGATAGACAACACGTCCACTCATGAGGTTTTCTCCTTTATGGACGGCTTGTCAGGGTATAATCAGATAAAAATGCATCCCGAAGACCAGAAGCACACCGCCTTCAGGACTCCTTTGGGTATATTCTGTTACAAGGTGATGCCCTTCGGTTTAAAGAATGCCGGTGCCACCTATCAAAGGGCCATGACGAAGATCTTCAATGACCTTATACACGAAATCGTCGCATGCTATATCGATGATCTCGTGGTTAAAAGCAAATCATACGAGGAACATCTCGAGCATCTGAAAACTGTATTTCAACGCCTTCGGCAATACAAATTGAAGATGAACCCTCTCAAGTGCGCATTCGGAGTTTCCTCAGGAAAATTCTTGGGATTCATTGTCCGACATCGGGGGATTGAGATAGATCCGTTAAAGATCAAGGCGATCATGGAAATGCCACCGCCAAGGACTCTCAAACAATTGCGGTCTCTCCAAGGGAAGCTCGTATACATACGGCGATTTATAGCCAACCTTTCAGGAAAGTACCGTCCTTACAGCCACCTGATGAAGAAGGGAACCCCGTTCGTCTGGGACCAAAAATGCCAAAGCGCATTAGACAAGATCAAGCAATACCTGCAGAACCCGCCAGTATTGGCTGCTCCGGTCAAAGGGAAGCCCCTTATCCTTTATACAACCGCCCTCGAAGGTTCCTTAGGTGCATTATGGGCACAGGAAAACGATCAAGGGAAAGAAAGAGCACTCTACTACTTAAGCCGAGTTCTACTGGGGGCAGAAAGCAACTACTCCCCCATCGAAAAACACTGCCTGGCGTTAATCTTTGCGATAACAAAGCTCAGGCACTATGCGTTGGCGCATGAGATCCGTCTCATTTCGAAGGTGGACCCTCTTAAATATCTAATGTCAAAAGCCATATTGACAGGACGACTCGCTAAGTGGGCCTTGCTCTTGATGGAGTTCTCGATAACGTATCAACCTCTCAAGGCAGTGAAAGGCCAGGCCATCGCCGATTTCCTCGCTGAGCATCCGATACCCACCGATTCTCCTTTGAATTGCGATCTTCCAGACGAACATGCGTTTGATGTGATCGACGGTGGTGATACCCGATGGGAGCTTTATTTCGATGGAGCATCTTCCATGAAGAAACGCAAACAAAGTACCCCTATAATCAAATCAGGGGTAGGACTCATCTTTGTAACTCCACAAGGAGGAATAATGCGCTTCGCTTTCTCCTTAACAGAGCTGAGGACAAACAATGAAGCCGAATACGAAGCTTTGATAGCAGGCCTCGAGATCGCCATCGACATGGGAATTGAAAACCTCCTCATATACGGAGACTCCCAGCTGGTCGTTAGTCAAGTAAACGGCGACTACCAAACGTGCAAACCAGAGTTGGTAAAGTACGGTGAAAAGGTGCAACAACTGTTGACCCAAATCCCTTCCTATGTTTTGGAAAACATACCGCGCGCGGAAAACAGCAAAGCAGACGCGTTGGCCAAGCTCGCTAAGGAACTGGCTGATGAGAACCTCGATGACGTCAGAATTGTGGTACAGAGCCGTCGGGTGCTCGCCCTAGCAGAAATATCTCCGGAATCATTCGAAGAAAAAGGAGCGAGTGAGCAGACGACCCTGCAAATAAAAGATCGGGAAAATACCGAGGATTGGAGAGAAGTCTTTATAGACTACTTTAAATACCGTCGAGCGCCCGAAGATGCGTCCTCGAGACATCAGCTTATGAAACGAGCTCTGTCTTTCGCCTTCGTCAATGATACGCTGTACAAGAGGTCATTTGATTCTCTGTGGTTGAGATCTCTGGGACCTGACGAAGCGAAAAGAGTCATCCAGGAAGTTCATGACGGAATCTGCGGTTCTCATCAAGCAGGCCCGAAGATGAAGTTGAAGATCAAACAGATGGGCTACTATTGGCCCATGATGATTCAGGATTGCCTCGAATATGCGAAGCAATGCCACTCATGCCAAATCCATGGAGACTTCATCCACCAGCATCCAAATCCACTCCATCCAACGGTGGCTAGCTGGCCATTCGAAATGTGGGGGACTGACATAGTTGGCCCCATCGAACCAGCATCGTCCAAGGGATATCGTTTCATCCTGGCGACAACTGACTACTTCTCCAAATGGGCAGAAGCAGTACCGCTGAGGGAAGTGAAGACGGAGAATATCCTCCATTTCTTCAAGACGCACGTCATATATCGGTTTGGAACTCCGCGACGGATCATCTCCGATAACGGGCCAGCTTATAGAAGCCACAAAATCAGTCGCTTCGCGCAACAGCATAATATAGACTGGAGATATTCCTCAGTTTATAATCCACGAGCTAATGGTCTAGCTGAGTCCTTCAACAAGACCATAACAAAGATCATGAAGAAAACGGTGTCCCGAAATAAGAAGGACTGGCACGAGAGACTACAAGAAGCTCTCTGGGCATATCGAACTACGTTCAAGACGGCCACAAACACAACGCCATATGCGTTGGTATTCGGTACAGAAGCAGTACTCTCCCTCGAGATAGAGTTACCCTCTCTATGAGTGGCAGTCCACTACGAGCTGACGGACGAAGAAAATGCTCACCTTCGGCTTGAGGAGCTTGATGCCCTCGATGAGACCCGGCTCATAGCGCAACAAAATCTGGAAGCTTATAAAGCGAAGATGACGCGCTCATATGAAAGATTGACCGGGCCAAGAACATTTCGCCAAGGCGAACTCGTGCCAGTGGTCAAGAGGCCTATGATCCCCAATCGCTCAAAACGGGAAAAATTCGAGCCAAACTATGAAGGCCCGTACATCATAGACAAGGTCTACCAAGGTGGAGCCTATCTACTCATGGATATGCACGGTGAAAGGCCTTACAGGCCAATAAATGGTCGATTCCTAAAAAAATACTACGCTTAGCGGGTTACTGCCTAGGTCAATGATAGATGACGACGACTATGTCCGCTCGCTATCTTCCTAAGCTCAAACTTTATAAGCAATAGCCAGCCGATTCCTGGACGGACCGAAACGTTCTTAAACTAATGGTGGACCGAAACGTCCTTAAACTAATGGCGGACCGAAACGTCCTTAAACTAATGACGGACCGAAACGTCCTTAAACTAATGGCGGACCGAAACGTCCTTAAACTAATGGCGGACCGAAACGTCCTTAAACTAATGACGGACCAAAACGTTTTTAAACTAATGGCGGACCGAAACGTCCTTAAACTACTACCGCAGCATCTTTAGGCTGACGAGATGAATAAAAAAAAAGAAAAAGAAAATAATAAAAAAATGAATGATAAAAAAAACGGTATGTCCATAAGCAAAAAGGGCACGGATGAAAACCCGAAAGGGCTCCGTGAGTAAAAACAGCAGGACTACCGGCGAGTGTTCGTGAAAACCCGAAAGGGCGCGACCTCGTAAAAAAAAAGTAAATAAAAATAAAAAGGATAAAAAAGGGGTATGTCCATAAGCAAAATGGGCACGGATGAAAACCTGAAGAGGCTCCGTGAGTAAAAACAGCAGGACTACCAGCGAGTGTTTGTAAAAACCCGAAAGAGTGCAACCTCGTTAAAGGACACTTACAAGATCCTCTCGACCTTGTAAGGAGAAACCACCCGCGTGAGATCCTTACGACTCACAAGGGAGCAACACACTTAGGGATCCTCACGATTCCTAGGGAGAAAATACACTTGCGAGATCCTTACGACTCGTAAGGAGAACTCTCTTATGGGACCCTCACGGCTCATAAGATTTGAAAGTTTTAAGTTACGGAGATCTAAACCTGTGCTTAAGCAACCCCCCACAACCTTCGATATTGCCCTACAAGTGGCTCAATACTGGCCCTTGTATACAATCCACGGGCGCAAATAAACATTTCCCTAACCAAGTCCCATCCGTGACTGGGGATATATGCGCATGATGAACAACCCTTATAAGTCCTCTCGACTTACAAGGAGAAAATCCTCTTGTAGGATCCTTACGACTTACAGAGGAACATACACTTAGGAATCCTCACGATTCCTAAGGAGAAAATACACCTACAAGATCCTCACGACTTGTAGGGAGAAATACCTTTGTGAGACCCTTACGGCTCATGAAGTTAAAAGCCTTAGTCGACATGACCTTAACCCTATTCGCTAAGCCACCTTTGTTCAACATCGACGGAGGCAAATGATGATTCGCTCCTGGCAATATCCCAGTTGTAGCGGTGCTGATGCCGAAATCGGTGTCTAATTTTAGGTTTACGGTGAAAAACCGGTAAGCCGCACATGCATACGAAATAGCCGAAATGATATGGCAACTTACAATAAAAAGCAGCAAGTAAAAACGTATGCATACAAAATAGCCAAAATGATTGGGCAACTCGCAATAAAAAGCGGCGAGTGAAAATAAAATAAATAGCCGAAATGATTGGGCACCGCGAAAAATAGCCGAAATGATTGGGCAATCGCGACCTTCGCGATATAAAAGCAGAAATGATAGAGCATCGCGGAAATAAAAAAAAATGATAAAACTTTGGCCCTACAGTTGAGATCACATTGATCACTGTATACAATCCAAGGGCGCAAACAAAGAGGGAACCATACTTTCCCAACAGGCTCCGCCAGAAAACGAAGCCAAATTTCGATGGTTCATCCCAACACCAGGGAAACAAATAATCCTTGGCAAATACCTCAATTCAGGGAAACAAACATCCTTGATGAGAGCCTCTTGATTCGCGTCGACTCGCAGAGAAACCAGTGTCTCCGTGGGAAATTCTCGATCCGTTTCAACACCAAGGAAACAAATAATCCTTGGCAAATACCTCAATTCAGGGAAACAAACATCCTTGATGAGAGCCTCCTGATTCGCGTCGACTCGCAGAGAAACCAGTGTCTCCGTGGGAAATTCTCGATCCGTTTCAACACCAGGGAAACAAATAATCCTTGGCAAATACCTCAATTCAGGGAAACAAACATCCTTGATGAGAGCCTCCTGATTCGCGTCGACTCACAGAGAAACCAGTGTCTCCGTGGGAAATTCTCGATCCGTTTCAACACCAGGGAAATAAATAATCCTTGGCAAATACCTCAATTCAGGGAAACAAACATCCTTGATGAGAGCCTCCTGATTCGCGTCGACTCGCATAGAAACCAGTGTCTCCGTGGGAAATTCTCGATCCGTTTCAACACCAGGGAAACAAATAATCCTTGGCAAATACCTCAATTCAGGAAAACAAACATCCTTGATGAGAGCCTCCTGATTCGCGTCGACTCGCAGAGAAACCAGTGTCTCCGTGGAAATTCTCGATCCGTTTCAACATCAGGGAAACAAATAATCCTTGGCAAGTACCTCAATTCAGGGAAACAAACATCCTTGATGAGAGCCTCCTGATTCGCGTCGACTCGCAGAGCAACCAGTGTCTCCGTGGGAAATTCTCGATCCGTTTCAACACCAGGGAAACAAATAATCCTTGGTAAATACCTCAATTCAGGGAAACCAACATCCTTGATGAGAGCTTCCTGATTCGCGTCGGCTCGCAGAGAAACCAGTGTCTCTGCGGGAAATTCCCGATTCGTCTCAACTTGCAAGATGAAGCCTCAGGCAGCAGGGATTAAAAAACTTGTTTCCTGAACAATGGGACCCTGCAAGTCGGTCTAAAACGGTCTCTTGCATACTATTCATGGGTCTCACTTTCCAAAGTCGAATTTCGACAAGGAGGGAAACAACCGCTTACGGGTCTTCTCGACTCGTAAGAGGGAAAAATTCTCTTATAAGATCCTTACGACTTATAAGAGAAAACGCACTTGGGAATCCTCACGATTCCTAAGGAGAAAATACACCTACGAGATCCTCTCGATCCGTAGGGAGAAAATCTCTATGAGGCCCTCACGGCTCATAGAGTTGAAAAGTCTTAAGCAGCAGATCTGAACCTGCGGCCTAAGCCATCGCTATTTCTTGAGGAAGTCAAGATGCTTGCTCTAATTATCTGTTAACCATGTTTACTAAGGTGGCATGGTGATAATAAAATAAAGAAAAAGCGGAGAAATGACACAAGACATTACAAAAAATGTGTATCTTTTATTCATAAACTTGATTGGGTACAAGATACATTGTGTTAAAGAATATAAAAAAAATATATATATATATATATACACATTGTTTTTATTTACAAGTGCAAACGATACAAAAAGGGATAGCTACTGAGGAGGAAGTGTCTTTAACAAATCCGCAAGCTGCTCTCGCACTTCCTTCAGCGCCTCCTCCTGAGTGGCTGCCGTGGCCACCTCCGCTTCCACCTGGGCCCGCTGCCGCAAAAAGGATGAAAGTTGCTCCTCAGCCGCCTTCTGGGCTGCTTCCTGGCTAGGTGCATTCTGCTCGACAACGTCAAGCTGTTGCCTCAGTGATAACCCTTCGGAAAGGCATTGCAGAAGGCCCTCAAAGACAACCTTCAGCCGTGCAGCATTGGCCTCCACCCGAGCATGCAGTTGGGCAGACTTGCTCGAAGTCTCACCGCGCTCCTTACGCATTGAAATGACTTCTTGTTCAAGATGGCGGAAGTAAGAAGCACTCTGCTCAATCCACGCTGCTCTTTGATTACTGGCGGCTAAGGTCTCGGGAGCGGGACGCATCGACTCCAGCTGATGCAGGCGGGCCTCGATCTCCCTGCAATGGTTAACCCAAGATGCGATGATGCCCTCGTCATGAAAGTTCACGAGTATCACCAGCGTCGGGTTAACCGCCGTAGCGAAGTCTGCGGCAAATGTAGGAGTTTCAACGTCGAGTTCCTCGATGTAGTCATTCAACATGCGCAGACTATTCGCGGCACCTTTCGAAGATGGACGTCTCAGATAAGGACCTGCCGGCATTGTAATGCGAGGCTCGAAGGGCGCCGAGACCGGAACGACAGCTGAAAAGAAACAAAATGTGATCAGATAACGGTTCAGGAAATAAAAAGGGGGGTTATCAATGTAATAATCGCTGTACCAGCTGAAGCAGATGGCAAGGCCGGAAGGGCCGGTGGCGCAGCTGATCTTTCACCCCCTCCTTCAATCTGTAGCACTGCAGTCGGGACGAGAAAAAAAGGTTAGAAGTAATACCATCAATGGAAAAGGAAGATATCAATGGAATTCATACTCACCAGCGCCACCAGAGGAAGAAGCGAGTTCGGATGGGAAGGAGAAGTGTGGGAGCAACACCTGATAAAGATGGTCAAAAAGCACTCCTGAAAGGCACAACAGTATGACTTTAGTACACAAATTATACGTCTAAAAAGTAAGATTAATAAGTTGCAAACCCATACCTTCCAACATCTTTGACGGTATGAGAGAGGGCTGAGAAGTGACCACCGCCAAGGCGGTAGTTGAAGGCGCTCCCTCGAGCAATGGGGGCATCGGCACTGGCTGCACCTGCGTTACAAACAAATGTGAACTTGTCAGAAAGGATTGTAAAATAAAGAGGATAGTAACTTAGGATTTACCTGACGAGCTGCCGGCCGAAACGGAGGCGACACCCTCCTCCGTCAACATGAGGCCACCGCCCGTGGCCTCGTCACCCGACTCAATAGGGACCGTTGTCGTGCTCGCAAGACCTGGAGACAGCGGGGGACCATAGGCAGGGAGGGCTATCACCGGAGCATTACCAGATTCCTGAGAAAGAGCGGTTGGCTCGTCTTCAGGAATCATGTCTACCTCACCCGTTACTCCCTCGGGCTCAGCAATCACGGTTGCCTCGTCCACCGTCATCACGAAGTCGCCGTCCTCAAGCGCCTCGTCTGCTACTACCCTGGGCTCAGTTATAACAATCATTTCATCTGCCGCCACTTCAAGCTCGGCATCAATGACCTTCTCGGCTGCGGACCCCTCGGCCTCCAGCTCAGGCTCCATTACCCCAGCGACATTGCCCACCGTCGGCTCAAGTTCGGCTGGTGCCTCCCCCCTGCTTCCTCGGGTTCGACAGTCTCTGCCTCCCCCTCGGTCAGACTTGGCCCTGCAAGATGAGATGCATAAGAACCGGCGAGTTTACAATTTTTACAAACAAAATTCTGAAAAAATATTACCTGAGGTGGACTTCTCGTTAGCCTCCCTATTGGCACGAATCGCCTGTCTATGGGCTGTAGACAGGGCAACCGGGGACTCTTCTGAAGGGGTGTCGGCACGAGGAACGGTGCTTGGGCCCGCTCCAATGGCCAAGGCAGCCCTGCGTGCCTTTGCTTCGTGCCTCGACCGCTTCCTCTCCTCCCGGGCCATCACGATGGACCTCTTTGACGCTTCCTTCATCGAAGCGTCATCGTCCTCATTCAAGGATGCCTCCAGAGCCTTTAAGGCATCTCTCATCGGCTCTTCGAGACGGACCTCCTGCGGTAGCCCAGAGGGAGCAGGAACATCGGCAGCTGGCAAAGCAGTTGCGTCACTTGGCGGGAACGGCATTGAGGTTTCTGCGATAAAAAGGGAGAGGTTAGATTCACCATAACACAAGGGAAATGAAAACTTGATGAATTGAAACTTACTAAGGCCCATGGACGCTCTAAGACGTTCCTCCTCTTGGAAAGTCTTCAGGGAAGCGGCGGTGGCTTCTTCAGTGGTGATGCCTGTTGGAAGAAAAGAAAGAAAAATGTTAGTCAAAGGCAATAATAAAAAATATGATGCAATAAAAAAATGCGACTAGTGATTACCTGATGCCGCAAGCTTAGCCAGCCATGCTTCACGCCTCGCCAACCGATCCGAAGCTTCGAGGGCGGCCTCCAAGTCTGTATCATCCGGCGGCGGCACGAATAATCTCTCGTTAGTCCCATATTCGCTCAGGCCCTCGGCATAGGGAGTGTATGGTTCCTGACCGAACGCGACGTCTGCAGCGAAGAGCGACTTCTTTTTCTTCTGCCCTCCGACCCTAGGTGCACGTAGGATCAACTTACGCTTAGCAGCCACCTTGGGACGGCGGGTCCCGATGTCTGCACCCACGCCAGACTCCGGCGAGGCTACAACCACTGTCTCCACTGGAGCACAGGGCGCTGGAGGTGCATCTGTAATATCGGGGAGCGACAATCCGTGCAGAGGACTTTGCGCACGCGATGGCCCGGCTCTAACATCTTTTAGAGGGGCAACTACTGAAGTCCTAGGCACCAAAGGAGCGTTGCGGTCGCTGCCTGGAGGCGCACCCTTACGGTCGACCAGCAGTCGCCTTTCCTCCTTTATAACGGCTCCTGTTGCATGATTGTACCATTCTTTGTATACGTTGAGGAGTCGTGGAGCGCAAGCCGGGGCACTGATAAGAAAATGAGAACCCGTATTCAGGCGCATAAAATGATGCAGCGCGTTCTCCATCCCTTCTTCATTGGCAGCGGGTTCCAATAGGAAAGCTTCCAAGGGTACCCCTTGATCGTAGCCCAGTTGCTGGGCGAAACGATGCGGGTTGTATCTCATAAAAATCGACGCACCGTTCTGCCTGAATACTAGGAAGCCCGGTCTAATGGAATATAAGTGAAGGGTCTCCCGGACCATCAAAATTGAGGCTCCATCCTTGAAAGCATCTTGTAATGGCCGCATCGCAGTGGTAGACGCCTTTCCAATGGTCAGTACCTTATCGACGAAAGACATCCCGTTTCCAACGGTGTGAGGGCGAAGGAGTAAACCCCTGGCGTTCCGTGGCGAAGGAGTCACGATCGATGCGCCAATCAGCTGTATGATGCGAGGGAAACCACACTTGTCGAAGAATGAGGGCCTTTTATGCATGCCGAAGACACCCGCCGTGTGTAGCTCGAGCCACGATACGAAGTAGTGCATCGGAAAGACCACGTGCAGTACCCCAGGCTCATTAGCATCCGCTGCTCGACTGAGGCCATGATATAAGTGTGCCAAGCCGGCGATCCCAACAGCCACTTTTACCCCGATGGTCATCCGGTGGGCTGGGTAAAAGACAGAGAGGGCCACATATGGTGAGAGTGCATTGGGATCGCAAACCAACTCAGCCATAACCCAAGAAATACTAGGAAAAAGACCTCCTCGTCCATCCCAGGGGCTGCAATTTCTGTAAAAGACATGGTCGGGTAGTCCGGAAGGAAAAAACCCTTTTGGTCTATCTCCTTCGCCGGCAGGTTATCCAAACCTAGACCGAAAGGGTCATCTAGGGTAGCAAACTTGGCAGCTTCTGATGAGAAGACGCTTGGGCGAAGGAACCGAGCGATGAAATCCTCAAAGCTAACTCCGCGACTCCAATGTTCGATGAAAAGGGCCTCATAGATGTTCAACACTTTAATTAAGCTTGGGAATTGGTGTTGAACAACATTCTCCGGCGTGAGCCCCCTTACCACCGGCTTAGCACCGAAGACATACTCGTCTGTCGGGAGCAACTCCTCATAATGTTCCTCTATAACCGGTAAACCGGATACCTCCGTAAACTCTTCCAGAAAGATTGACACTTCCCGATCCAGGGCGAGGAAAGTGTGGGTAGGAATGTTCCACTGCTCCAAAAAAGCCTTGAACCACCAGGTGGGGAGCGTGGGATACTGGAAGAGAGAAACGTAGACCGCAGTGTACAATCCCAACCTTATCAACTGCGACTTCTTTGTCGACAGGATATACCGGGCCCACGGCAGATAGCCGATCGGGTGGCGGGGGATCAGACCAATGTTATATGATTGCCCCCAGGGTCGCGCCTCGCCCTGACAGATACGGCGTCCTAGGATATCCAGAACCATAGGGCGCTGGACCGGAATCGCATCCATAGCGGGATGAAGAAAGCCCTTCGAGGTCCAATCAACCATCTCCACGGCATACTGCACCGAGGGTGGGGTGGCATAATGAATCGCCGTGATGGGTTCTGACACGTGAAGCTCCGTTGACCCATGATAATCTGATTATACCACGACCCCCAAAGGTGGAGACTCTTGTATTCCGGGTCGTAGTCCTTAATCATGGCCAGGACTTCGTGGTCCAAGGGCGCTTTGGGGAATCCCTCCTCCGAACGAGCAAACGGGAATGAGGCATCGATAGACATGGTCACTGCAAAGGAACAAAAAATAGCCGTTAGTGCTGCAATTCCAACGCTTGGCGTTTAGAAATCTTCAATTAACTGAATTTAAAAATTGATTAAATTAAAATTAATCACACCACACTGCAGTGCAGTGGGTAGGGGACCAAATGGGGACCCACAAAATCTGGATGAAAGTGCCTCATTTAATAAGACAGCCCCATCATTGGGTGAGACTGTCAGTTAAATAAAAGATCCCCATGAGAATATTCTCATCAGTGGGGAATCCCTAGAGACAAGGAGAAAATCTCCTCTTTCAGAGTAAAGCTCTGTCACAGAATGACACTTGTCAAATTCTGGTCTCAAAGGAATAAAATTCCTTAAAAAGAGCTTAGCTCTATAATATTCCATCAAAAAGAAAATTTTGGAAAGAAATTAAAAATTAAAATTTTTGGAATCTTGAAAAATCCATGAAAACTTAAGAAAAATTCTTCATTTTTCAGATCTAAAAGATCTACATTTGATTCAAGAGCAAAGCTCTGTTCATGGGTTAGAACCCATGAACAAGATCTCTGTAGATCTATAAGTTTTTAAGAGCAAAGCTCTGTTTATGAAACCCCAATGGGGATCTCTTTAGATCAAAAGATCTGTGAGAGCAAAGCTCTTTGGTTTAAGATTGGTTTGAATTAATTTAATTTCATTAAGATTAATTTTTACCTAGAATTTCTAACTTTGGAAATGAGTAAAGCTCTGTTGAAATCAAAATCTTGAAAAAATGGTGAAGATTTTTTAAGGGCCAGAGGTCCTATTTATAGGGCGCTTGCGCCCCTTCAGCTCACCCGTTGATCCAACGGTCAGAAGCTTGCCACCGCTGCACTCACGTGCGCGCCACGTGAGCGCAACGGCGGGGGGGCATTTGTTTCCCCTAAACAGAGCAAAACTCTGTTGAAATTCAAAATTCAAATTTTGAAGCAACGCTTCAAATCCCGGGCACAACGCGCCACGTGTCAGACGCTGATACGTCAGCGCAGCGCCCAAGAAGGCGCGCCCAATCAGAGCAAAGCTCTACTAAAAAACAAAAGGAAGCAACGCTTCAGTTGCGCAAGCACTGCGTTGCGCGACACGTGTCAGCGCAGATGCGCTAGCGCAGTTGCGCTGCGCGACACGTGTCAGCGCAGATGCGCTAGCGCAGTTGCGCTGCGCTGTGCGCTGCTTGACACGTGTCACGCGCTGGGGCGTTTGCGCCAAACAGAATTAAGATTTTAAAGAAATCTTTCTGTTCTTGTTAAAACAAGAAGATTTTCTTTTGTAAAACAGAAGCGCTTGGATCAAAGTTCCAACGGTGGGGAAAATTCCCCAAATCACTCAGAGAAAAATCTCTTTAACTAATTTATGGGCACTATAAAAAGGACCCTAGACCTCAATTCAAAGGGCATCAACATTTTGTGAGAAATCAAAAATTTCAAATAGAGAGAAGTCTAAAGAAATTTCAAGAAGAAAAAAAAAAGGTAAAAGACCTTTTAGATAGAAGAATTTCTTCTGATAGATCATCGATCTAAGAACAAGATCAATGATCTTTAATAAAAAAAACAAAATAAAAATAGTGCTTTGCACTTCTTTTATGAACCATTGGTTCTGGAATCTAAATGATTCTCAGGTTAATAGTGCTTTGCACTTGTAAATCTGCACTGTTACGCTCTTGGGTTGGCGCAAGCCACCAGAGAGCGCCACATGTCAGTATCTGAACCATTTGCGCTATGCGCTTTTGAAATAGAGCCTTGCTCTCTGAAACTAGCGCAACTCAGTACAGCGCGCCACGTGTCAGCAGCGCAAGCGCAGCACACTGGCGCAGCGCACTGCGCTTGCATGACACGTGTCATCACCACAAGCGCTTGCGCTCTTTGATTGGCGCAAAGCGCCTGACAAATGCAATGCATTTCTTTTGCTAAAGGGCCAGGCCCAAGTCAAAAAGACCTAGCAGGCCAATGTAAATTGCAAAGCAATAAAAGGGCAGAGCCCAAATAAAATTGATCCCCTGCATCATTTATAAATGGGCAGAGCCCAAAACAAATTGATACTCTGCATCCTTTATGGGCATAGCCCAAACAAAAATAAAAAGTAATGCAACGCATTATTTAAATGTGGGCAAAGCCCTAGCACAGGTCTAATAGACCAAAAATAAATAAAAGCGTTGAATATTTTTCAACTGGACTTAGCCCAATCATAGCCGTAAGTCCTCAAATTAAATCGACTGAGCACAGCTGCTCTCTCTTAAATCAATTCACGACCGGTTCGAGGGTACATCTCCGAACTCCTTTGACTCCTATCGCTGTAATCCTTCAACGATGTCAGAGAGGTGACGGGTCCCGACAACCACACATCAACACGGACTGTGGGGTCCTTAAACTCATGGACTTAAGCGTCCTTAAACTAAAACACGGATTGTGGGATCCTTAAACCCGCGGACTTATGCGTCCTTAAACTAAAACACGGACTGTGGGGTCCTTAAACTCACGGACTTAAGCGTCCTTAAAATACCTATGGACCACCATGTCCCTAAACTGGAATATGGACCCCCATGTCCCTAAACTGGCAATGGACCGCAACGTCCTTAATCTACCTATGGACCACCATGTCCCTAAACTGGAATATGGACCCCCATGTCCCTAAACTGGCAATGGACCGCAAGATCCTTAAACTACCTATGGACCCCTACGTCCCTAAACTGGAACAATAGAGCCCCAAATGCTCTTTCCGTTAAGTCCATCTTAGTCTCAAATCAAACTAACATATCCTTAACGAATGTTTAAGTCGATCTTAGTCTCAAATGCGGCTAACATATCCTTAAACTAAAAACACCAACCCAAATATAAGTAAATACGGATTTGGACTAATCCACGTCCTACGGGCAACGGCATCACTTAGTCTCCGTATACAAACCACGGGTATCCACAAACAAAACAAACACACACGACACGAAGTGAAATTCTGGAGAAGGAGAAAGTGGTTACCACGATGCGGTAGCGTAATTAACTGCAGAGGCTTGCGCCTGCAGGGAAGAGCGTCCCCACAATCAAAAACCCCTCAAACGAGGGGGAATCTGACGAAGTCTGCTACATCGACCGCATTCGTCTAAACCTCCAATACACGGTGCCATAAATCAACTTGGCATCTTCGGAGAGGTAGACGGATAAAACCGAATAGCATCTTCCCCGAATCTCAGGCCAGACGTCCTCGCGTCTCGGCCGCCGTTCGGAGGGGAACACATAACTTTAAGAAAATTCACGAGGTAACGACCTACCCCTCTCATACACACATGATTCCATAGCACGATATATCGTTGTATGTATTTTTGTTACGAGTACAATATTACATTAAAATACCATTTATTATAAAAAACGTTTTTCTTTTAAATTGTATTTTAAATTCCAGTGCAAATATACCTCTAAAACACTCTTTAGGGGACCCGCTATTGGATGGTGCGGATTATCGCACATCCTTAGGCTAGTAGAGCGAGATGCAGACCTCCTCACGGAGCATTCGGTCTCGAAAGGTTTTTAATACGGTTTTTAAGAAAAAACGCATTTTTCTACTTAAATAAAATTTAATTTTTAATAATTATTTAAATATTACAAATTCATATATTTTAAAATTATAATAAACTTACATTTTGTACGATAAAAGAATTACAGGTTTCATCAAAATACCAACAAAAGTCAAGGTTTACAGTAAAATACCCTGAACTTTTCAAGCTAAGCTATTATCACTAAAATAGCTCAAATCATTAAAATTTACATCCATAAAAACCCTAAATAATATAAATAACTTCTCGAGGTTTATTTTTAATTATATTAAAAATATTTTCATAAAACCCCCCGAGTTTTATAAAACAACATTTAAGAACTTTAGTAAATATAGGTTTAAGCGGGATCAATTATCTCGAGCTCTAGAGAGCCAGAGAAACTAAGTGCTTGCCTATTCAAGGTAGAAAACTTAACGGTGTTATTAATGGTAATTTTGTTACGAAAATGAGGGAAGGGGGTTGGTAACTAAAACGGCAAAATTATGCTAGAATTATGCTAAGCCTAAATTGGTCGGCGAAACCCTAACTTACCCCTGAAGCGCGTGGGACTGAGTCCCGCCCAGCTCAAACCCTACGCGAAAAGCTGGATATCGGCCCGCTGAATCAGTTCCTACTGCGACACCACCCTCGCCTCTAGGGCACTAGACTGTTTGGCCCTAAGGCAATCGGCCCTATGCCACTTGATGGGCATGGGCCAATCCTCTCCCTTCGGAGGCCCGACGAAGACAAACGTCTCTTTCCATTCATGGATGGAAGAAAGGAAGATCACTACCCCAGACCCGGCTGCCCTACCATTATGTTTTTTGAAAGAAAGACACACCTAACTCGATTCGTCCTTGCTGGTACCGGGGTGGTTTTTATAATAAAGAAAGGAGAAGAGAAGACTCAAGTCGAAAGGTATCCGATCAATCTTCAACTGGATCAGAAACCCGAGGAGGATTCTCCACGAGTTCGGCGCTAGCTGGAAGGAAGTAATGGAGTACGGCGCAAACTTCGGACGAGAAAGGCAGATACATCCCTTCCCGGAACACTTCCAGGTACGGATCAATCTCATTGCCCTGCATCTGGTCTGTCCACTCACCCTCCCTGGCCAGACGAAGCGAATAGCCAGAGGGAATATGGAAACGAGCCCGGATATCGGAAAGCTCGTCCAAGCGATTCAACATCGAATGCGCATCGTGAGTATTTTCGATGCACACCTTGGAGGCCCGCTTCGCCGCCCGACGACGAAGTAAAAAGACGTATCCCCCCCCCTCGGGGGCGATCCCGATGCAGAAGACAAAGAAGAGGAAGAAGAACTTACTCGGTTATCGGAAGCCAAGGAGGAAGAAGACCCACTGGACTCGGCTTTAGAAGCTGAAGCCCCATCGCCCAACTCAACCCCAACTACATCAATGGATACTTCGAAAGAAGATATCTAATCTGATTCAAGAAAGGATTGGCCAAAGGAGGGTTTTTGGCTGAAGGTCTGACCTAAGCAAATGTGCATCGGGCAATCTTCAGATGGAAGGAAACGACTAGGGTAAAATATCTGCCAAGAGATGGCCTCCCCTATTTATACACTCGACAAAAAACCATCCAACGACCTAAATCCGTTCCCACCGAAATGAAGCATCGCACCTAACGGCCACGATGACTCCACGTGGCGATCGACCATTGGACACTGATCAGTCGAAAATACTGTATTTCTAACACGGCAATTTCCCTACCTTTTGCAGTCAAGTAGAGGTATCCGGTATTCATATCACACATATTTGCAAAACACATATAAAATACTGGATTACTTGCACTGTAGACTAAAACCGGCACTTTTTAGGGAAATTGTGTGTTTTTCATGGCATCGCATCATCCTTGTATCGCGCAACTCTTGTCTGGGGTCTAATGCAGGAAATCACAGAAGCAGAGCCCAAAATTGGGAAAAGATCTAATAAAAGATATGCCAACTCAAAGGCTGAAGATCTGGTAGTGATACAGAAGGCCAAATAGAAATTAAAATATCAGAAAAGGCCCATATGACAGCCCAAGATCACACCAGGAAAATGAAGCTCCAAGTCCACTAAAGGGCCGCGGATCCGCGGCCCAAACCCCCTTGGCGCCGCGGATCCGTGGCCTTTTGAGGAGATTAAAGTGCCCAATTTTGTCACATGCTTATTTGTAACGGCTAAACCTTCCAGAAAACCCCAGAAGCTCCACGTGGCACATCTAGAAGGCTCGGCTTAACAAACTCTTGGAGGGAAGTTCAAATTTTGGGCTTAACTAAATTTTTGGAGGGAAATTTAATCTTTTGGCTAACTAACTTGTGGAGGGAATTCAAATTTCAATCCTAGATCTAGAATTTGGAGGTCTATAAAAAGGAGCCTAGATCTAGGGTGCAAATGGTTCAAGAATCACCACCATCTTCAACCCACAAGTTGAGTGACACAACTTGTGCCTCGAATCCAAACCCCAATTTAAAATCAAGATCAAGATCCCGAGAGCAATTTGAGCAGAGAGCCTTCAACCTTTAGAAGCGACGCCGGATTCCAACGGAGCAAGAGATCCACGCCGATCCGCGACTCAAGGAGCCGAGCGAAGCCGAAATCGACGATCTAGTTCCTTCCTTTTGTAAATTCAAGAGAGTTGTAACGAAATTTGTCGATAAATAAAGGTGAATTTTCTATACTCTTGCTTATCTTTTAATTCAAGCATAATGATTAGATCTCAATTTGTGATTGTGTTTGGGATCATAATGTTTGAGTAATCTCCGCTCGTGTAGGAGTTGTGACGATCTTTAGATGATGATGATTTAGATATTTCTACAATTCTTAAATCCTATAATGTTTGGAAATTCTAGTGAATCAAATGATTAATGACCTAGTTTCGAGATGATGCTTTCTTGATTGTGTTCACTCGAAACCAGGGAACAACTATTGACCATTTGATTAACTAGAAGCTAGAATTTGAATGCGATCCATCGAAAGGACAAAGGGTCAGTTGCGAAATCCCTAATTTCCTTGTAAGATCCTTAAACCTCGATGAAATTTACATCGATCTAGTATCAATTCGTTAAAGGATAAGAATGAGTAATCATTAGATCTCATCACATCTTTAGATCCGATCTACTCCTACGAGCCATACTTATAATCTTGATTGTTGATTGAAAAATTATCACACATCTCAATTCTTGTTTTTAATGTCTTTTCTAGATCTAGATTTTTCTTATTTCTTGATCTTCAAATGCAAATCATGAATCATTTTCTTTTCTTTTCCTTAAATTTTCAACTCATCTAATTCGGAAATTGAACGGAACTCACTTTCCCTGTGGACTATCCGCACTTACTAACGCGCTACATCCGACACCGTTATTGATTGCGTTCAAATATTTTTGATTGTGATTTCTAAATACAAATTTTCTAAAAACCAACTACACAATCGGAAATCAAATTATTATTCAATCAGACACCTACCCTTCACTCGGATTCAACTGACGACCCCTCGCATCCCGCCACCCCACGACGGATACGTGGTACAAAGGCCAACAGACCGAGCTGTAAGTCTACGGTAGCGCCCCGGCCTCCAATCCGAGGCCAAACACGGAACAAAAACTTTTTCAACTGGCGCTAGCATAGACTTTAACCCTGATCGTGCCATTAATACTAAACTAGCAAACTACAAAATGATAGAATGACTATACCGATCGATCTGTATCCTTCGGTCTTTAGCCATCATCCTACGCTCCTCGCGGCATCTCCGGTCTCTTCCTCGAGGTGGCACCACGTCAACGGATCTTTATACGGGCTTCCGCCTCTGAACCGAGGCAACTCAGACATGAAGTTTTCTAACCGACATGTCCAAGATTGAAGTAGAGAGAGTGTAGAATATTTTGTCTCAAGGCACCCAACGAATCGGGTGAAAGTTAATGAAGTTGCCACTGGAGTGTAATGGAGTGAACCAAGAAATTTGCAATCAATGAATTTTCTTCACCAAAAATTGGCTCGGCCAAAAATATCAAACGAAAAAAGCTCTCTGTGAATTACATTCTTTTTCTCATTATGTGGGGCCGGCCATAATATATGATCACAGAGAAAGGGGGGTTGAGTCTAATGAAAAGCAAGTGGTGTTGATAAAGAAATATCAACACAAAAAGTCAACTAAAATATCCTTAAGCATTACAAGAAATTTTAATGCAAAAGACACCTTGCATAAAACCCATGCTTGCATTAAAGTCCAAGTGACTCATCCAAATGACTCACCACAATTTTCCACCTCACCAATGATTTCGGCCACAACATATAGAATGATAAAGAAAAATGTGGCCAAAAAAGATACACTCAAATCAACCAATAATTATACATTAAAACTAATGTTTAATCGAACGGAGAAAAAACTGGCAACTTTAAAAAGCAATCCCGTAACAAATTACAGGATTACTCCACAACGGTATATACATACCCGCATTTGTATTCCGACCGAATACAAAATGCAATGAGACAAAAATATCCCTACACAATATAATACTAGGAACCGGCTTAAACCAAAGCCCACCAGTATTATCTGTTCGAACCACGACATGTGCACAAGTACACGTGCTTGTTCGAACCCTGCCATAAAACCATACGGTCTCTACAACGTTTCGCCCGAACTTGGGAAACTATCTGTGGGGGACTCTAAAGACTCGTCAATACTCTGGCAGTGGGTTTAACCATAAGCCGTCAGTGATACTTGTTGGGGTAAAAATATACACCCCGGTTGACCAAGTCAAAATCAAAGTCAACCCCAAGCCAAGTGGGCCCAAGCCCAGATCCAGTGGGCCCATGCCCGGGTCGAGCCCGAACATGAAGCGGCCGGCCTCCCCCCAAGCCAAGATAAAAATTTTGTAAAAAATATTTTTGTTGTATTTCTTTTCTTTTATTTTATAGAAAAATGTAAGAAAAATAGACATAAAACCAAATTTTTGTAAAGCGCATGGCTTATGTGCAAAAAGAAATGGCACATGAGCCATGGGATAGACAAAATGCCATTTTGTGAAGCCCATGGTGCTATGTGTAAAGTGTATAGCCTATAAAGGCAAGGATAATGAAAATATCTCACAACTTTTTTTCTCTCTCCAAAAAAATTTAGATCTGAGATCTTTTCTCCTTCTTCAAGGTTCCAAAACCTTCTTCTTTCTTTTGAATTAAATCAAGAGTTTTACTCTTCATTTTATAAAACTAAATAGTTTTTCACCACAAAACCCATAAAGGGGAACTCAGATCTTCAATTAGATCTCAAAAAGAAGAGATTTTTAAAATCTCATATCTCTTGATCTTCAAGATCCAGCAACCAGAGGAGAAAGCGGAAGAACCCCTTTCATCAACCCCAAAACATCTTAAGAGTTTAACTCCACTCTGATTTCTCTTTCGAGAATTTCTGGGGCTAAAAGCCTTTTTTTCTCGCCGGCGCTCAAGCGCCAAGCGCCCACGTGTCGACACGTGGCGTCCGGCGCTCAAGTGCAAAGCGCCCACGTGCCGACACGTGGCGCGCTAGCGCTCGAGCGTCCGGCGCTCAAGCGCAAAGCGCCCACGTGCCGACACGTGGCGCGCTAGCGCTTGAGCGCCTAGCGCTCCAGTGCCCTGCGCTCAAGCGCAAAGCGCCCACGTGCCGACACGTGGAGTGCCTGCGCTAGCACCTAAGCGCACAGCACCTAAGCGCACAGCGCTAAAGGCGCTGACCCTACGCGTCCTTTGGGCGCTTTTTCCCCTTTTTTTACGTATGTATACATGTATATATATATACAGATACACACACACACTCCATAACACCGTCCCCCTCAAAAAAAATTTGGGCCGGGGCGCTGCCCCGCACCCCGCAAGGGGGCTGCTAGCCCCTTTGACCCCCAACCCGCTATCCGGGTAGCGGGACCCCCGTAAAAACTCTGTGTGGCTCCCGATATATCCAAACACCCCCTCCAAAACAACCCACACGTACACTGCACATTGAGTTCGCATGACCGATTTAACCCGTCAATCAGAGGTTCCCTCGCTCCAAAGGCGAGGGGTAATTAACGGCAACTTAGTCCGCGGCTGCCGGATATTCCGATCCCCACAATCATTAAACCCCGACCTACCCTAGGCAGGGGGAATCTGTAATACGCCTGACAAGCGCGCGCGTATTCCCATCTCAATGGGGTGACGAAAAATACACTACAGATTCTAAATTGCCCCCATCAATAAATGCACGCCACATATGTGGGTCATGTGCATGAAATTGATGGATCTTCTTTTACTTGGAGGCGACCTGATTTGGTTCCCGCTTTTTGGGAAATTGGCACTGCCCTTTTTACGACATGGACGGTCGTTGCTTGACATGTCTCCGAGACGGAGTGTCCGTGATAGACGTTTCTATGGCCCGGAGTGATCTGGTTCCCGCTTTGTAGGAATCCTGGGCTGCCCTTTTTACGACATGGACGGTCAATGCTGCCTTTTTGCGACTTGGACGGTCGATGCTGCCCTTTTAGCGACTTGGACGGTCGATGCTGCCCTTTTTGCGACTTGGATGGTCGGTGCTGCCATTTTAGCGACGTGGACGGTCGATTCTGCCCTTTTTGCGACTAGGACGGTCATTGCTGCCCTTTTAGCGACGTGGATGGTCGATGCTGCCATTTTAGCGACGTGGACGGTCGGTACGGTCGATGCTGCCATTTTAGCGACGTGGACGGTCGGTACTGCCATTTTTGCTACTTGGACGGTCGGTTCTGCCCTTTTTGCGACTTGGACGGTCGTTGCTGCCCTTTTAGCGACGTGGACGGTCGGTGCTACCATTTTAGCGGCGTGGACGGTCGATGCTGCCCTTTTTGCGACTTGGATGGTCGATGCTGCCATTTTAGCGACGTGGACGGTCGGTGCTGCCATTTTAGCGATGTGGACGGTCGATTCTGGATTTGACTTGCCCCGCTTCTTGCGGCGTCAGGGATGAAGTTGACTTGTTTCTGAGGTGGAATTTGATTCTGCCAGGGAGGTCATTGGTTGTTTTGCTGACTTGATGTGATTTGGGTTGACATCGGCATCGCTACGTTAGAATATGGTACCAGGAGCGAATCATCATTTGTCAGGATTTGGGGATTTTGGTTTTGGTTTGGCATCAGCATCGCTGCACTGGAATATGGTACCAGGAGCGAATCATCATCTGCCATGAGAAGATTTCCCTCGTTCCCAGTTTAACAACTTAGGGGTCATCTGTTCCCAGTTTAACGACTTAGGGGTCATCTGTTCCTAGTTTAAAGACTTAGGGGTCTATTGGATTGGAGTTTGGGATTTTGGGGTTAGGATAGGCATCAGCGTTGCTAACACTGAAGCACACGTGCCAGGAGCAATTCATCATTTGCCTATTCCTATTGGGGGAGCGATGGCTTAGGAGACAGGTTTAGGTCCCCATCACCTAAGGCTTTTCAATTTTATGGGCCGTGAGGGTCCCCTAAAAGCATTTTCTCCCTATGAGTCGTAAGGATCCCGCAGGTGTATTTTCTCCTTAGGAGTCGTGAGGACTCCTAAGTGTGTTTTTCCTTTATGAGTCGTAAGGATCCCACAAAGGTTTGTTCTCCTCATGTATCGCGAGGACACATGAGTAGGTCTGCTCAATGGAGCATAATTCCAAAGGCGGAGACCAGCCGCGTAACTGGTGATTGTGGTGGGGCATGGGTATGACGAGAATTATTTGAGCCCGTGGATTGTATACGACAGTCAATTTGGGGACTGGCCGTAGGGCTGGTGTAAATTTTGAGAAATTGGATTTTGGTTGGCGTCTGCATCGCTACACTGGAATATGGTGCCAGGAGCGACTCATCATTCGCCGTTTGGGGACTTGGAATTTGGATCTTGTTTGGCATCAGCATTGCTGCACTGGAATAATGCCAGGAGCAACTCATCATTTGCCTTGGGAGGAGTTGGGATTTGGGTTTTTGGTCGGCATCAGCACCGCTAACACTGAAGTGAAATACCAGGAGCGACTCATCATTTGCCGTTACCCGTTGGGGAACGATGGCTTAGGAGACAGGCTTGGGTCCCTATCACCTAAGGCTTTTCAATTTTATGAGCCGTGAGGGTCTCATAAAAGCATTTTCTCCCTACGAGTCGAGAGGATCTCACAGGTGTATGTTCTCCTTAGGAATCGTGAGGATTCCTAAGTGTGTTGCTTCTTTGTGAGTCGTCAGGATCTCACACAGGGGTTTTCTCCTCACAAGGTCGAGATGACTTTGCGAGTGTATTCATCTCTTTTCACGAGTTTGGGCCCTTTCGGGTTTTCACAAACTCGCCGGTAGTCCTGTTGTTTTTACTCACGGAGCCCTTTCGGATTTTCATCCGTGCCCGTTTTGCTTGTGGACATACCCTTTTTTTTCTTTTTTCTTTTTTTTCTTTTTTTTTGTTTGGCCGCTGGTGGGACTTTAAAAGTAGTCTCACCGGCAGGATTTGGGAGAGATAGGGGTCATTTACGCCCGTGGATTGTATACGGTTTTGCAGGATGTATGATCCAGACCGTAGGGCTGATGTTCTCAATTCGCCTGCGACTTGGAGCATTCACGTGTAGTATTTCTTGAGATATCGGCCATTGATGGGTGGCATGGGCCTTTCTCCCTCGGCACTTATTAGTTGGTTGGATCCTCCATCGAACACTTTCTCGATGATGTATGGTCCTTCCCAGTTTGGCTCAAATTTTCCCTTGGCGTGTCGATTGGGGATGATCGGTCTTTTGAGGACCAACACCAATTCACCTTTCTTGAAAGCGCGGAGACGGGTTATCTTGTCATAGGCCCGTGACATTTGGGCTCGGTATAGCTTCAGATTTTGCTGCACCGCGAGCCTCTTTTCTTCGAGGGCATCGAGCTCTTCAAGTCGAAGGAGCATGTTTTCCTCCTCCGTCAACTCGTGCTGAAGGGCCATTCTTAAGCTTGGCACTTCGACTTCGAGAGGGAGGACCGCCTCCACTCCGAAGAGCAATGAGTATGAAGTGGACTGAGTTGGAGTACGGTGCGTGGTACGATATGCCCACAACGCCTCGTGAAGTTTGAGATTCCAGTCTCTCTTGTTGGCTGAAGCATTTTTCCTCAGGAGCCTGCATAGAGTCTTATTGAAGGGTTCGGCTAGCCCATTGGCTCTTGGATTATAGATGGAGGAATATCTCCAGTCTATCTTGTGCTGAGTAGCGAACCTTGAGACATTGAAGCTCTTGAAAGAAGGCCCGTTGTCAGAAATGATTCTTCTTGGTGTACCGAAGCGGTATAGAATATTATGCTGGAAGAATGTCAGAATATCTTTTGTCTTGACTTCTTTTAGCGGGACAGCTTCAGCCCATCTGGAGAAGTAGTCTGTCGCAGCCAGTATGAACCGGTGGCCTTTGGATGACGGAGGATCAATTGGGCCAACAATGTCGGTGCCCCAGACTTCGAAGGGCCACGACGCCACCGTAGGATGCAACGGATTGGGATGCTTGTGAATGAAATCACCATGGATTTGGCAGATCTGACATTTCTTTGCATGCTCTCCGCAATCCTGTATCATGGTGGGCCAGTAATACCCAAGCCGTTTGATTTGAAGTCGCATCTTAGGGCCAGATTGGTGAGCACCGCAAACGCCCGAGTGAACTTCTTTCATGACCTTTTAGGCTTCGGACAACGACAGACACCTGAGCCAGAGTTGGTCATATGACCTGCGGTATAACGTGTCATTTACAAACACATATCGGAGAGCTCTCTTCCTTAGCTGAATCCTTGCAGATTTTCCTTCGGGCAGCTTGTCGTATCGGAGGTACTCTATGAACGGTTCTCTCCAATCGGGCTCGTCTCGGATGATCAAAGCTTCTTCGACAGGACTGCTTTTCTGTTCCGCGCTTTTCTCTTCTCGTAGAGAGACTGGGGGTAGAATTTGCCGGCTCCTGACTGTGATTAGAATTTCGTCCATGTCAGGATCAGCTAGCTCTTTAGCTAGGCGAGCGAGTATGTCGGCCTTTCCATTCAACGCTCTAGGGACTCTCATTAGTTCAATATGAGTGAACCGTTTCATGAGTTCCACCACTCGGCCTCTGTACCGAGCTAACTCGGGTTTGTATATCTTATAGTCGCCGCTTACTTGGTTGACGACAAGCTGTAAGTCACTGTAAACCCGTAGCCGAAGGATTTCCATTTCTATGGCGAGTTCCAAACCAGCTATCAGGGCTTCATACTCAGCTTCGTTGTTCATTCGAGGCTCGGTGAAAGCGAAAGAACGCCATAGGGTTCCCATTGATGGTGTGATGAACACCAATCCTATCCCTGCTTTTATCTCCGGGACGCTTGATTTACTGGAGGTCCTTATTGATGAGGCTCCTGTTCATATCATAATATTGCATTTCATATTCCTCAATTCTTATTCGCTTTATAACTAAACAGGTGCTTTTGACGCATGCCTGCTACATATTACAGGATACAGGTTCTTGGAGCGAAAACAGTGAAAAAGACAAAAGTTGATACAAAAGAAGGACTTTTGACCAACAAGTAGACGGATTCTAGTCAAGCCTAGACGAATAACAGTTCACTGAGGTACAAGGCAACGCAAGGTCCAAAAATGTCAAAGTGACTGTTAAAAGACCAATACAAGTTTTCACTGAAGATCTGGAGAAGAACCAGAAGCCATAAGGAGAAAAGAAATAAATAAATGAAAGGCCCAATCAGCAAAGAAGAAGCCCGCAAAATTTGACACAGTGTTCTCACCAAAGGGCCGCGGAACCGCGGCCCTAACCCCACTTATGCCGCGGTTCCGTGGCCATTTAATGCACGTGTCGGTGCAAATTTTGTGTGGCGGTGACTTTGTTGGGATTTTTCTGGGGTATTTTTGTAATCGCACATGTGCGAATCCCGTAACCCTAAATTTCCCTGTTTCCTTATAAAATTGTAATCAAAATATTGTAATGCGATGCCTCTTTTCAATCAATAAAATTTCAGAATTGTTGGGAGAAAAAGAACATCATTTTCTGTAAGTTTTTATTTTTATTTTCTGCCTTAGTGTTAATTTAATTGTTGCCCTAGCTCTCTAGTATAATTCTTGCCGTAGATTAATCATACAATTGCCCTAGTTAATTTAGTGTAGTTCTTTCAAATGCAATTGGTAAGTGCTTTCAAAATGCTATTTTTAAAAGACACCCTAATGAGCGAGTAATTTCCTCGCTTGTTAGGGTTAGGAATAAGGGAGGGATTGAGAGATGAATATCTCTCATCTCTTTCAATGCAAATAATTTGTTATAAGTAGAACTTCATGCACGCATGCATGATCCGCTCCCTACGGCACCCTACCCACGAGGTAACGGTGAAACCGTAGTATAAAGGACCGGGCATGCATGACGTCCATGAAGGTTATAGCAATTAGTAGGAAAGGACGGACAAGGATCTAGAGGAAGAAACTTCGTTTCTTCCCAATCATCCTAATCCCCGTTGCTAATAATTGTTATGACTTCTAAAAAGTTTTAATCGAGTGCATTGAAAGAGGTGATAAGATCAATCTCATCAAACCCCACTTTATACCTAACCCTAGCAAGTCCCTTAATATCGTACAACTTAGTTTTCAAAATCAATCGAGAAAAATCAAACCATAATTGGAATCAACTCGTAAAAACACATAAGAAAATTACACATCTCTGTGGATCGACCCGTATTCACCGGCTAGCTGCAAAGCGACGCCGTTTCTGATTACGGTAAATTATTTTTGGTGATCGTAAAACCTACACTCAATCAAATGGCGCCGTTGCCGGGGATGGCGTAAAATTTCTTTTGTGTAATTTCGGGTTGATATAAATTTTAAAATCATAAAAATCTGAAAATAGAAAAAAAAAGTATAAATTTTTTTTATCAATTATCTGTTTGAAGGGTTTATTGTTTGAATCTTGCAGGAACAGCGAAGAATCGTGGATCTGAAATTTTACAGAGAGCAAAACAGAAAAAGTCACATCAGAACAGAGGGGAAAATTCACAACAGAGCCATACAAATTTTCTGAGGACCTGATCTCCTAGTCCCACCGCGAAACCGCAGCTTAACTGCTGTCTAAACCGCGGAACCGCGGTCTTCTGTGCGCATCTCTGCGCGAAAAAAATTCCAGTTTGTTTCTCATTCTCCCCTCTGCCAACCTCAATATATCTTTTGTGAAATTTTCTGCAGGAATTCTTTGCGCTAAAAATCTCTTTCCCCCTTCTAAATAACAGATTTTCTGCAGGTTTCTTTGCGCTGCGCTAAAAATTGATTGCAAGTGAAGTTATTGTTTTGCATAATTTAATCGGACTTTAAGGGGCTAATTGACCAAACTCAGATTGGGTGGGGATTTCATCACCCTTCCCAGGACCCCAGAAATCACTTAAAGGCATTTTACATTGACCACTCTTAATTAAAAAATACTAGACTCAGCCCTAAGAACGTCGAGCTCAATAGGAAAAAAGACTAGACATAGGCATCGACCGTTTATCCTAACTGACTTTGCGGTGTCTAGGCAAGTCTCTCTAGGCTAGTGGTTATTAATTAGGCCCACTACTCTGGTTCCTTCCCACTTACCTGGCACTTACCTTGCCGCAATAGATGGTGAAGAGGCGGTTTGAGGTCCTATTTTTAGCCCTAGTTAGGAGCTGTCTAGCTGACCTAGGTGACCCTAGATCTAGGCCTGATTGTGCATGTGTGGTTGATCGCGTTTGCGTCTCAAGTCTCTTTTCAAAAACCTTTTTGCAAAACTCCTATATATAAAAAAAAAATCTTTTCAAAATTTGCAACTTGTCGCTAAAGAAAACTTGCACCTCACTTACACCACTTCCTCTCATTGACGTTATCTTACCTCCATATTCTGTCTTTTATTTTTTTCTGACTACACTACCCCTTTAGTGTATGTCACTTTGGACTAGGGATACTAACGCCCGATTAGTCCGTGTTTCGTTGGTACCGACCGACGAACCCTTCGACACCGAAGTCGAAGTTCCGACCACTTTCTTACCTCCACCTTCAAATTCTTCTTCCGAAGGCATGTCGGGATTCAACCCCAACGATACCTTACTGACGGGAATGATTCCACTTCCGTTAGGTGCGAATAACCCGAATCAACCGCCTGTTGAAGCGCCCGCACGAGTCGCGCTCCAGGATCTCTTCTACCCCGTCCGCACTTCTTTACCTACCTGTCTTTCACCCCCACCGGCAAATGGGGACAATTTTGAAATAAAACCACATTTCATCAATATGCTGCCAAAATTTCATGGTTTGGAATCTGAAGATGCATATATCTTTATCAATAAATTCCAAAATGTGTGCACTATGATGAAAACGACCCAATTAAGTGATGACGCTATAAGGCTAAGGGTCATTCCTTTTACTTTATGTGACCTAGCCGAGAAGTGGCTATACAGCACCGCATCACATTCCATTAGAAATTGGGACGAGTTTGTGAAAGCTTTTCTGAAAAAGTTCTATCCTCATCACAAAACTGCCAGAATCCGTAATGAGATTATACAATTTTCACAGCTTCCTTCCGAACCATTTTGGAAGTGCTTTGAGAGATTTAAAGACCTACTCTGTTTCCTGATTTAAAATCAGAAAAGTTTATGGGAAAAGCTTCAGAAAGAGGGGCCACGTGCTTACACGTGACCAGCAGTCACGTGTTGACACGTGACATATAAAAGCAGTGGAAAATGGCTCATTGATTCCCTGATCAAGTCAGAGAAAAGGTTCCCTAATCAAGTCAAGAAAAAGGGCTTCAGATGAGGTCACGTGTTGGCACGTGACGCTTAAAGGAGAGGACTCGTGCTACAGTTGAGTCAAGGAAAGGGGCTCCTAACAAGGGGTCACGTGTTCACACGTGACCAATGGTCACGTGTTAACACGTGATGGCTAAAACAGCAACCAGAAGACAGCGCAGAAAGAAAGAGGATTCTTCATTCCAAAGAGGGTCACGTGTCTACACGTGACCATGGGTCACGTGGTCACACGTGACCGGCTTTCAAAGCCCATTTTTGACGACAGAATTAAATTCTGAAGGAAATTTGAATCTTTCCAAAGGAAAGTGATTATCTGGGACCAATCAAATTAAAGATTCAGAGATAATTAAATATCATCTATCTATGGAAAAATCTCGGGTTTGGAAAGATTTCCCCTTTAAATCTAACCGAAATAACAAAGGAGAATCCCTGGATTTAAAATCCGATGGTGGATAAAATTCACCTAATAATCCAAAGGTCCAGAACGAATGAAGGATGCAAATCAAATCTCTCAATGAAGATTCATCGAAAACTGATTGATTCGGCTGCTTCTCCTATAAATAGGAGCCAAGACACACAATATACATACATACGCAGAGGGAAGAAAAAGGAGAGAGCCTTGATACTTTGAAGGAACTTGGATCTTCTGTAAAAGAAAACCCTAGGTAAGAAAGGGAAGGCTTTCTGAAAGAAAGAGAATTCACTCCTCAACAGAGTTTAACTCTGATATATAAAACAGAAGAACTTATTTCTTCTCTCTTTGATAGAGGATCTGCAAAGCGCACCCCTCCCCTTTAGATTGAGAATTTAATTCTCAATGGGTTGAGATCCTGCTATGCAGATCCAAAACATAGAGAGGGAATGCAAGCATGAGAATTTAATTCTCGCAGAACTATAGGAATTTAATTCCTTTAAAATAAAATTAGGGCTTGACCCTAGATCATGGGAATTTAATTCTTTCAGAACAAAGAGAAACAGGGTTTAACCCTAATTAAGAACCTAGCTCTGTTGAAACAGCGGGAATTTAATTCCCTTAATCATAATTTAACAGAGAATGGGAGTCCAATTCCTTAAAAGCTTTTATTAGGGTTTAACCCCATTTAGTTCTTCACATATATAAGGAATTTAATTCCTACAGAAAATTCAGAGTTCGACTCTTCAAAAGAAACTAGGAATTTAATTCCTTTGAAATTATTGTCAGGGTTCAACCCTACGAGGAATTTAATTCCTGAAAGGGATTAACAGATCTTCTAACAACCACAGAAAAGAAGAGTCACGTGTCACCACGTGACCCCCCCCCCAAAAGATCTACAGAAAGCCCTTTGAGGCAGTGCCTCACGTGACCCACGTGACCCTCGGCAGAAGCGTTAACATATAAGCATTTGAATACCCGTCACGTGAGGGCACGTGATACTCTGAAAAATGCGATAATCTCAACAGAATCAATGAAGGGAGGGCGCTCTCACGTGTTGCCACGTGACCCCTCTTGCCTTAGTGTTTAACACTAAATCGAAACTCCCGAATCCAGTGTTAGAACAACTGTTGGGCCTTAGTGTTCAACACTAATCAAAAAACTTTACTTGCAGTGTTCAACACTGACTACCTTAGTGTTTAACACTAATTTGAGGGCTCAGTTGCCAGTGCTTGATACCGATCTGTTTTAGTGTTTAACACTAATTTAAAAGCCTTGTCGCTGGTGTTTAACACCAATTATCTTCTAGTGTTAAACACTAACTTGTCAACCTCATTCGCAGTGTTCAACACTGATTGCTCTGTAGTGTTTAACACTAGGCTTTGGCCCGATTGGCTAAAGGGATAGAGGCAAAGCCTCTCCCTCAATGGACCAACAAGAAGCCAATATTCCAGACCTGACTGGACTTAGCCCAAGCTGGCCATAAGTCCTCAATTCGTGATTAACTGGGCCAATGGGCTCATAACATAATTAATCAGTCTTGACCCCAAATTGGGCCAGGGACTACTCAATCCATTCCGGTTCTAGGGTACATCTCTTCACTCCTTTGATACTTGGCATTGTAATCCCTCAATGTCTTCAAAGAGGTGACGGGTCCCGACGACCACTCATGATATGGACTGTGGGGTCCTTAAACCCATGTCTAATGCAAAATTCCTGGTTACGTGGAACGCGGATAACATCACTCTTTGACCCCGTGGAAAACGTCCAGAGCGGATCCTGGTCCTCGCAGAGCACGGCAGTGAACCCGTGTGAAGCATCCAGAGCGGAGCCTAGTCCTCGCCTAACGCGGCAGTGAACCCGTGTGAAGCATCTAGTGCAAACTTCCTGGTTACGTGGAATGCGGATAACGTCACTCTTTGACCCCGTGGAAAACGTCCAGAGCGGATCCTGGTCCTCGCAGAGCACGGCAGTGAACCCGTGTGAAGCACCCAGAGCGGAGCCTGGTCCTCGCCAAGCACGGCAATGAACCCGTGTGAAGCATCCAGAGCACATACTGGACCGCAATGTCCTTAAACTACCCATGGACCGCAATGTCCTTAAACTACCCATGGACCGCAATGTCCTTAAACTAGAACAATAGAGCCCCTATATGCTCTTTTGTCGGATCTAAACGGTCCCGTTTAAGTTGATCTTAGTCTCAAAGATGGCTAACGAATCCTCAAACCTTCAAGCAGACTGGACTACGAATCCCCCCAATTAACTCTGGCTCGAGGGTACATCTCTGAACCCCTCTGACACCCGTCGTTGTAATCCTTCAACGTCGTCAGAGAGGTGACGGGTCCCGACGGCCACACACATACGATGGACCACTATGTCCCTAAAACTGGAACAATGGAGTCCAAACGCTCCTTTGCCGGATCTAAACGATCCCGTTAAGTTGATCTTAGTCTCAAACTAGACTAATGTATCCTTAACAAATGTTTGAGTTGATCTTAGCCTCAAGCGTGGCTAACGTATCCTCAAACCAAACCCCCAAACCCAAATCTAAGATAACTCGGATTTGGACTAGTCCACGCCCTACGGGCGACGACATAACTCAGTCTCCGTAAACGATCCACGGGCAATAAAACATAAAACAAAAACACACGACACGAAGTGACCATCTGGAGAAGGAGAAAGTTGTTACCGCGATGCGGTAGCGTAATTAACTGCAGGGTCTTACGCCTGCAGGGAAGAGCGTCCCCACAATCAAAAACCCCTCAAACGAGGGGGAATCTGACGAAGTCTGCTACATCGGCCGCATCCGTTTAAACCTTCGAGACATGGTGCCATAAATCAACTTGGCATCCTCGGAGAGGTGGACGGATAGCACCTATTGGCATCTGCCCCGAACCTCAGGCGAGACGTCCCCACGTCCCGCGTGTCTTTCGGAGGGGAACAGATTCTGGCACGCCCGGTGGGACCTTTTCCTCTTTCCACTCCACACTTCGTGTGTCGTGATTCGCGAACCAATCGCGGTTCGCTAATAGTTGCCCTTGGGTTTCAAGATACTAAGAATTGGCGTCTTGCTTATTGCAGAAAGCAAAGGATCGATGGCTCCTACTTCTGCGAAATTCTCCAACTGCTCGAACTGCAATTACGACCAACGCTTTACCTCGCCAGGAGGTATAGCCTATGGACCCCAAGCTGCTTCGTTGTTCACAATGCCGGTGGACCAGGTGACTCAAGCCACTACCGGATTGTTCTTTAGGACTATACTCCCACCATCAAGCTTCGCGGCGCCGGTGATGACAAAGGAAGCTCTCAAGAAGTCGGTCTTTGACCGTCTTGCCCCTGCCGCGGATCCTCTCAACGAGTCACCCAATGTCAACGCCTCGGTCTTCTCTAGATTGGGCCAGAAATCCTGCGAACTCATCACGGGACATATGATCTCAGAGAAGGCTGCTTCTAAGAAAGCAGCCGCTCCTGCCTCCGAAATCGCCAAGGCGGCTTCTCCAGCCAAGAAGTCGATCTTCACAAGATTAACGGCTTCAGCTCCCGCTCCTGCTGCACAAAGGACATCGGTCTTTGACAGGCTAACACCAACAGCGACCCCCCACCTACACAGGGGGCAAGACGAAGCCATTCTCACCGCTGAACCAGCACCGTCCGCTCGACGCGCTCGACGTCGTCATTGGCGCCGAATAAGGAAGGCTGGGGGCAACTCCCCCTCCGGATTGACTCCACCAGCCCCGGTGGCAGAAGTTAATGCTGCTGTTCCAACTGGGAACAACTTCGAGATGCTAAATAAGGTGCGAAGGAATTCCCCTACTGCAGTGCTAAAGAGGTCTCCTCCCTCATTAAAAAAGGTTGTGGAAATAGAATCAGAACAGCCCCGATCTCCTTAACAGCTGTCTTCCAAAATCTATAAGGTTTGGCGGCAGGCCCGAGACTCGATCGTCGATCCAAACTTCTCCCGCCAGCACAAGAAGCTAAAAATCCAACCGGAGGCCGGTCATCAGGCTGGACCCCGAAAGGCTATCTGGACGCCCACCTCAACGGCCCCCTCAACCTCCATGGCTCATAAAAGGAGGAGGCCAGAGAAGACCCCCCAACGTGCAACGACGGCTAAAAGCACTGAGCCCAGACGCCCTAAGTCTGGGGGCATGATGGTCCACACAGTATACATGGCCTCTTGAAAGGAGGAGAGCCGCACTTCTACAGGCCACCGACCACTTACCCGATCCGTGACGAAAGCCCAGGAGCAGCAACAAAAGCTCCAAGAAATGATGAGTGCTATGGCCGCACTTATCGGGCCAGAAGAAAGCCCAGAAACATCCTCAGACGCGCGCCAAGAAGAAGAAACCGACGCTGAATTCCTTCGCCGGATACTGGAGAAAAAGGACAAAGAGGCTGCTGAACAAGCAGCCAACATACAACGTATGGGCCTTCTCTTCCAAGATATGATAGGAATGATGATCCAGCAGGACCTACCCGCCGACGATCCCCCAATCGTTCTGGAAGACGACCGAGGAGAAACGTCGAATCCACTGCCAGCCCTCTCAACGGCCAAGGAGGAGGCAATCTCTAAGGCGGACTTGGCTGACTACATAGCCCAGCAAATCCGGGTCCATCATGCGACTGAGGCAGCTGGTCAAGTCGTGAAAACGGGGCGGCCGTATCCAAGCTGGTACGACCAAATCAAGTACCCGCAAGGCTATACGATACCAAAATTCCACGTATACAAGGGGACCGGCAATCCCCATCAACATGTCGCCCAGTTCCGAGCCCTCTGCGGTAACACCGGCGGGGATGATAAACTGTTACTCCGTCAGTTCGTTGGCAGCTTATCAGAAACATCGTTCGAATGGTATTCGGAACTCCCGAACGATTCCATCAAAACGTTCGCTGAAATGGAGTTGTTATTCACTCAGCGGTTCGCAAGTGCCAGCGAGCGCACTCCAATAACTGCATTGATTAACGCCAGGGTAAAACCAGGCGAAACCTGGGTCCAGTATGCTATACGCTGGCGGAATTTGTGGTCGAGATGCGAGCAACGCATTGAGGAGGCACCCGCAGTGGGCATGTTCGTGGGAACCCTAGACCCCCACGCAACTATTTCGCAGTTCATGATGTTCTTTAAGCCAACCACATTCCAGGCTTTAATCGACAAGTTGGCTCAGATGGACCAGATGGGTCATAGACCACCTCCCCCGAAGTCGGAACCTCGGAATGACAAGAGTAAAGGAAGGGCAACCTTTGTCGCGAATGCCCAACAGCAACCTAACGCCCCGAAGCCGGCAGATCAATTAGAAGAAAGACGCCGGTATTATAATGAAAAGATGAAGCGTCCCTACTCGTTCCCACGAGACAAGACGAAACGGTTATTCGAGCTGGCAATACGCAACAGACTTATAAACCTACCAAATCCAAGGCGACCGCCACAACCCACCGAGGTGAATAACCCTAACTATTGCCCTTACCATCAAACGGTAAGTCATCCGATTGAAGATTGCTTCGTCTTCAAAGGATGGATTGAAGATCAATACCTCCAGGGAAAGTTTGTACTGTCCGAAAAGTGGAAGGTGAACCCACCACAACAGCATACTCCTAAGAAAGCAGATACATCGGGGGCAACCTGCTCCTTTATTGAAGAAGCTCCATGGGAGGTCGTACTATCAACTAAAACCAAAAGAATGCTGAGAGACCTTCATGCGTGCCCTGCGATCGAATGGAAGGACCCTCTTGAACCTCAAATTATCGAAGGGATGTTGAAGCCCCGCCCAACTACGAAGACTCGCGATGAGGGCCCAAATACTCACGCCCAGCCGTCAAAAGCTTCGAAGAAAAAGAAGAAGAAATCCAAGAAGCCCGCGAAGCTTGGAGACGAGCGCACGAAATTGCAAAAGCAGATCGACGCGCTGGAAGAATACAATCAAAAGACGCGAACCCCTGTCACACTGCAAGAGTTCCTCAACCACATCTTTCAAGAGGGACATGATGAAGAGAGCTCATCGGATGAATCCGAAGAGTATGTGGCGAGTTGTAACGTAATCTCCCATTCGTTTACCGATGATGAGAAAACTCCTGACACTAAGAAGCTGGAGGCAGAACCTGAACCAGAGCGTGCGTGGCTGACAAATGAAATGATCAATGCCTTTCTAGACGAGATTCGTCTAAAAAGTAAAGCGGATCAGGAGCGTGAGATGGCAACGTCAGAAGGAACCAAATGCAGGCGACTGAATGAAAGAGTTGAACTACCCCCGCCAGATCAAAAGGCATCCGAAGTAGACAAGAAGATATTCAAGACGAGGAAAAGGTTCGCTAAAGCCATGTCAATGGGAATGAAACTACCACCCTCAGAAGGAAATACACACGATGGGGCGGAGAGGCAACCTAATTATTGCGCATATCATCGGAAAATCTCACACCCCACAGAGGAGTGCGACGCCTTTAAGATATGGTGGTAAGGATATGTCGCTCGTCGGCAACATTTCAAGCGCATGAAACGCAAGAACCGTCGGGAGCGAAGAAGTACTGTCGATGGGCACAACAGAACTACTGGCAACTGTTATATGGCTCACGCCGGGGGGTCACAAGTTCTCACCTTTGGGAGCGACTCTGATGAAGAAATGGCTCTGGGCCCTCTCTTTAAAGAATCCGTGTTAGGGAAAGAGGAGGAATCAGAGGCCTGCGAGAACATTCAGCTGCGCAATCGCACACTCCCAGAAAAGAATCTCGGGCCCGTGAGCAGAAAAGATAAGGGAAAGGAAAAGGTCACCGAAGATATCACTTTAGATGACCAAGTCATGAAAGAACTAACTACCAGAGACCCTCCTAAGAAGGGTAAGGTGGACTATAACATCCTCGCGCACTTAAGGAAGCTACCTTCTCAGCTTAGCATCCTTGATGCCCTCCTATTGTCAAAAGAATCGCGAGACTCACTAATTAAGGCGTTGCAAGAACCTGAACAATTCCAAGCCTTCTTCGCCACTGAAAAGATGAAGGACGAACTGGAGGAAGTGCATACGGCCGACGTCACTTTCGGTGATGAAGACCTCCTTCTCGGGACGTGCGACCACAACCGTCCCCTATATGTCTCCGGATACTGCCATGATATCAAGATAGGCAAGATCCTGGTGGATAATGGATCCTCCGTCAATCTCCTTAATGTTCGGGTGTTGAAGGAAATCTGCATGAGTGTGCAACATCTCGCTCGTGACAAAATTACTATCTCCGGTTTCGATTCACAATCGTCACGGACTCTCGGATCTGTGATACTAACATTACGCTTTGGACTTCTCGTCACAGACATCAAATTTCATGTCATTGACGCCAAAACCTGCTACAACGCCTTGCTCGGTCGTCCTTGGCTACACGAATACAACATCGTCCCTTCTACACAACACCAGTGTATGAAGTACTTTAAGGATGGTTTCGAGTATACCGTAACAGGAGAGTTAAATCCATTCTCCGTGAACGAAGTCCGCAAATACGAAGATGCGAAATACTTTTTGCCAGACTTCGAAGATACAAAAAGGTGTCGCGACCCGGAGAACAAAGCCGCCGCCACCATCCCTGTTTTCGGAAGCGATACCGAAGAAGAGGAAGAGATAGTTTATGCGGGGCCATCTCAACGCAACAACCTAGGGACGCCTGCCCCCATGTTGGTTTTCGGAAGTGATTCAGAAGATGAAGTTAATGCCGTATTCTCCAATCGGTTGTCAATACAAGCACCCCCTGGCGATGACCATAGCTTGCAAATCACCATGGTACCGCAAGAACACTACAAGGATCTCGACACGCTGCAAGCTCATAATGTGCAGGACCTGCAAACATTCTACATCCCTCCCAGGCAAAGGGGTGAGAAGGTGATCCTATTCTACCGATCCTCAGAGTCGAAAGTAGAGAAAGAGATCTGGCATGGCGCAGATGCTACACCTGACAGGCTCCAACCCATCCGTCTGCCCAGATACTATACAAATGGATTAAAGAAGCTATTGAAGCACCAAGGGGTACCCTTAAAACAAACTGTTCGACAGGCTCGGTTCTACAACAGGATTTGGGATTTCCCTGGGACCCAACGCAAATTGCCCAACGGGAAAATGGAAACACTTGGGCTTGGATACGCGAGAACCGGAAAACGAGAGCGGGCCCACAGCAGCTACGCTATATATACCTTTGATGAAGAAGAGGACGCCCTGTCAGGAGATGCCAACCCCTCGTCAAAATTACACCCCGCGATTGAAGCGCCAAGTCCGTCGTTTGAAGAACGAATGGGCAAGCCTATCAGGAAAGTGGGTCAGAAAGCTCGGGAAGACCACAGCCGCGAAATGGCCATCTACGAGAAGGCCAGGACGCAACGTCTATTTCAACAGACTGCAAAAGACAAAGATGTTCACCCTTGTCAACCCATCATGCGAAAGGCCCGATGCGGAGACGGAAATAAGTCGAGGAGCGGAAAGAAGAGCCGACAACAACGACGTAGGATTAGAGGGTTACAGGTACTGCGCGGCTCGGATTCGTCCCTCATGGAAAAGACGAGTCGAGCGTACTCCTTCCCCCGAGACAAGACGGAGAAGTTACTCAAGCTCGCTTTAAAACATCAAATGATCGCGCTTCCAGAATCTAGACACCCTGAGCAAGCTAACAAGGCTTCTCGTCTGAGCTATTGCTCTTATCACCGAGCCATAGGACACCCCACCGAAGACTGCTTCACCTTCAAGAACTGGGTCGAGGACCAGTACCAACGGGGTAGATTCGCTTTATCCAACAGCTGGAGGGTAACGCCGCCACGAAAGCATGAACCCAAGGCCGCAAGAGCAGAACCGGATCCACCTCAGCCCTGGGAGCGGATTCGCACCTGTTATACGATTGCGATATTAAAAGAAGAGCGCGAGAACGTGGATGACCTTCCCCGGTGCTTTGAAAACAGCAATGATGAGGTGATCTCAGAATTTCCGCCCGCTCCGAAAGAGCTGGAAGACGGTATACATACTACTGCAGATAACCTCAGGAAGATTGAGTTGGGATCGATAGAGGACCCGCGACCGACATTCGTCAGCGAGTTGCTCTCTGAAGAAAGGGTGGCCGCGTTAAAGAACGTGCTTCTACGGCAAAAAGATTGCTTCGCGTGGAACTACTCCGAGATGCCAGGATTAGATCCGGAGGTTGCTGTGCATAAATTAGCAATATCCCCGGATATCAAGCCAGTCAAGCAGGCACCAAGAAGGATGTGACTCGAGCTAGAGATGAGCATCAACGCCGAAGTCAAGAAGTTGATCGATTCTGGATTTATTCAAGAAGTTCAATATCCCGACTGGATCGCCAATATCGTCCCGGTAATGAAGAAGAATGGGACGGTACGCATATGCGTGGATTTCAGGGATCTCAATAAAGCCTGTCCAAAGGATGATTTCCCAGTACCGGTAACCGAGCTAATGATAGATAACACGTCCACTCACGAGGTTTTCTCCTTTATGGACGGTTCGTCAGGATACAATCAGATAAAGATGCATCCCGAAGACCAGAAGCACACCGCTTTCCGGACCCCTTTGGGTATATTCTGCTACAGGGTTATGCCCTTTGGTCTAAAGAACGCTGGCGCTACCTATCAAAGGGCCATGACAAAGATCTTCGATGACCTCATACATGACATCGTTGAGTGCTATATCGATGACCTCGTAGTAAAGAGCATGTCATACGAAGAGCATTTAAAGCATCTGGAGACTGTGTTTCAACGCCTCCGGCAATATAATTTGAAAATGAATCCCCTCAAATGCGCGTTTGGAGTCTCCTCGGGCAAATTCCTGGGATTCATCGTTCGACACCGAGGTATTGAAATAGATCCGTCAAAGATTAAAGCGATCATGGAAATGCCTCCGCCAAGAACCCTCAAACAGTTGCGGTCTCTCCAAGGGAAGCTCGCATACATCCGGCGATTTATCGCAAATCTTTCAGGCAAATACCGCCCCTACAGTCACCAGATGAAGAAGGGAACCCCATTCGTCTGGGATCAAAAATGCCAAGGTGCCCTGGATGAGATCAAGCAGTACCTGCAGAACCCGCCGGTATTGGCTGCGCCGGTCAAGGGAAAGCCCCTCATTCTTTATACAACCGCCCTCGAAGGTTCCTTGGGCGCATTATGGGCGCAAGAGAACGATCAGGGGAAAGAGAGAGCACTCTACTACTTAAGTCGAGTTCTACTGGGGGCAGAAAGCAATTACTCTCCCATTGAAAAACATTGCTTGGCATTAATCTTCGCGATAACAAAGCTCAGGCACTATGCGTTGGCACACGAAGTCTGCCTCATCTCGAAGGTGGACCCTCTTAAATATCTGATGTCAAAAGCCATATTGACGGGACGACTCGCTAAATGGGCCCTGCTCTTGATGGAGTTCTCGATAATCTATCAACCTCTCAAGGCGGTGAAAGGCCAGGCCATTGCTGACTTCCTCGCTGAGCACCCGATACCGGCCGATTCTCCTCTGAATTGTGATTTGCCGGACGAGCATGCATTTGATGCGATTAGCGGCGGAAGCACCCGATGGGAACTCTATTTCGATGGAGCGTCCTCCGTAAAGAAACAGAAACAAGGTATCCCAATGATCAAATCAGGGATAGGCCTCATCTTTGCAACTCCACAAGGAGGGATAATGCGCTTCGCCTTCTCCTTAACAGAGCCGAGGACAAACAATGAGGCTGAATATGAAGCTCTGATAGCAGGCCTCGAAATCGCCATCAACATGGGAATTGAAGACCTCCTTATATACGGGGATTCTCAGCTAGTTGTTAGTCAAGTAAATGGTGACTACCAAACGTGCAAGCCGGAGTTGGTAAAGTACGGCGAAAAGGTGCAACAACTGTTGGCCCAAATTCCCTCCTATATTTTAGAGAACATACCGCGCGCGGAGAACAGCAAAGCAGACGCGTTGGCCAAACTTGCTAAAGAACTGGCTGACGAGAACCTCGATGATGTCAGAATCGTGGTACAAAGCCGTCGAGTGCTCACCACGGCAGAAATACCTCCGGAATTATATAAAGAAGGAGCGACTGAGCAGACGACCCTACAAATAAAAGACCAGGAGAAGGCCGAGGACTGGAGGGAAGTCTTCATAGACTACTTTAAGTCCCGCCGAATGCCCAAAGAAGCGTCCTCAAGACATCAGCTCATGAAACGAGCCCTATCTTTCGCTCTCGTCAACAATACTCTATACAAGAGATCGTTTGATTCTTTATGGCTGAGATGCTTAGGATCTGACGAAGCAGAAAGAGTCATTCAGGAAGTTCATGACGGACTTTGCGGTTCTCACCAAGCAGGCCCGAAGATGAAGTTAAAGATTAAACGAATGGGCTACTACTGGCCCACGATGATCCAGGACTGCCTCGAGTATGCGAAGCAATGTCACTCATGCCAGATTCATGGAGACTTCATCCACCAACATCCGAACCCACTACACCCAACGGTGGCCAGCTTGCCATTCGAGATGTGGGGGACTGACATAGTCGGCCCCATTGAGCCAGCATCATCTCGGGGACATCGTTTTATCCTGGCGACAACTGATTACTTCTCCAAATGGGCAGAAGCAGTACCACTGAGGGAAGTGAAGACGGAGAATATCCTCCACTTCTTCAAAACGCACGTCATCTATCGGTTTGGAACCCCACGGCGGATTATCTCCGATAATGGGCCAGCCTATCGAAGCCATAAGATTAGCCGCTTCGCGCAGCAGCACAATATAGACTGGAGGTATTCTTCAGTTTATAACCCACGAGCTAACGGTCTGGCCGAGGCCTTCAATAAGACCTTGACGAAGATCATAAAAAAGACCGTTTCCCGGAATAAGAGAGACTGGCACGAGAGGCTGCAGGAAGCCCTTTGGGCTTATCGAACTACATTCAAGACAGCCACGAACACAACGCCGTACGCATTGGTATTTGGGATGGAAGCAGTACTCCCCCTCGAGATAGAGTTACCCTCTCTACGAGTGGCGGTCCACCACGAGCTGACGGACGAAGAAAATGCTCACCTTCGGCTTGAGGAGCTTGATGCCCTCGACGAAACCCGACTCATAGCGCAACAACATCTGGAAGCCTACAAAGCAAAGATGACGCGCTCGTACGAAATATTGACCAGGCCGAGGACATTCCGCCAAGGCGAACTCGTGCTAGTGGTCAAGAGACCTATGATCCCCAATCGTGCCAAACGGGGAGAATTTGAGCCAAACTACGAAGGCCTTTACATCATAGACAAGGTCAACCAGGGTGGAGCCTATCTACTCATGGACATGCACGGTGAAAGGCCTTTCAGGCCAATAAACGGCCGTTTCTTAAAGAAATACTACGCTTAATAAGTCATAGCCTGGGTCAATGATGGATGACGACGACTATGTCCGCTCGCTATCTTCCTAGGCTCAGACTTTACAAGCAGCAGCCGGCCTTCCCGTAAAGACGGACCGAAACGTCCTTAAACTAAAGACAGACCGAAACGTCCTTAAACTAAAGACGGACCGAAACGTCCTTAAACTAACGACGGACCGAAACGTCCTTAAACTAACGACGGACTGAAACGTCCCTAAAACTACTACCGCAGCATCGTCAGGCTGACGAGATAAGAAAGAAAAAATAAAAAAATATATGAAAAAGAATAAAAGAAAAACGGTATGTCCATAAGCAAAATGGGCACGGATGAAAACCCGACAGGGCTCCGTGAGTAAAAACAGCAGGACTACCGGCGAGTGTTTGTGAAAACCCGAAAGGGCGCAACCTCGTTAAAAGACACTTATAGGGTCCTCTCGACCTTGTAAGGAGAAACCACCCGCGTGAGATCCTTACGACTCACAAAGGAGCAACACACTTAGGGACCCTCATGATTCCTAAGGAGAAAATGCACTTACGAGATCCTCACGACTCGTAAGGAGAACTCTCTCGTGGGACCCTCACGGCTCATAAGACTTGAAAGTCTTAAGTTACAGAAACCTGAACCTGTCCTTAAGCAAATCCTCCACAACCTTCGTTATTGTCCTACAAGGGACTCAATACTGACCCTTGTATACAATCCACGGGCGCGAATAAACATTTCCCCAGCAAAGTCCAACCCTTGTAGGTCCTCTCGACCCATGAGGAGAAAGCCCTCTTGTAGGATCCTTACGACTTACAGAGGAACACACGCTTAGGAATCCTCACGATCCCTAAGGAGAAAATACACCTGCAAGATCCTCACGACTTGTAGGGAGAAAATAACTTTGTGAGACCCTTACGGCTCATGAAGTCAGAAGCCTTGGTCGGCAGGACCCTTAACCCTGTTTACTAAGCCACCTTTGTTCAAACATCGACAGAGGCAAATGATGATTCGCTCCTGGCAACATCCCAGTTGTAGCGGTGCTGATGCTGAAATCGGTATCTAAAATCCAAGCTTGCAGCGAAAAAGCTAGCGAGCCACACATGCCTACAAAATAGCCGAAATGATGGGGCAACTTGCAACAAAAAGCAGCAAGTAAAAATGAAGGCATGAAAAATAGCCGAAATGATGGGGCAACTCGCAATAAAAAACAGCGAGTGAAAATAAATAAATAGCCGAAATGATTGGGCACCGCGAAAAATAGCCGAAATGATGGGGCAATCGTGACCTTCGCGATATAAAAGCTGAAATGATAGAGCGTCGCGGAAAAAGAAATAAAATAAAAGAGAAATCCTCGCCCTACAGGTGATGTTACATCTACCTCTGTATACAATCCAGGGGCGCAAACAAAGAAGGGATCATACTCCTTCCCCAGGTTTCATCATAAGGAGAAGCCAAATCTCGACGGTTCACAGATAGCCTAGAGATCATTTCGACGTTCGTCTCGTGGCAGCAGACACAACATCAAGCGAAACGGAACAGCGGCAACCCCAAGTTCCATGGCTCGGCGATACATCTCACCAAGAATCAAACCTCCATCCCGTGAAATGCGGATACAATCAACAAACTTCCTGGTTACGTGGAACGCGGATAACGTCACTCTTTGACCCCATGGAAAACGTCCAGAGCGGATCCTGGTCCTCGCAGAGCACGGCAGTGAACCCGTGTGAAGCATCCAGAGCGGAGCCTAGTCCTCGCCTAACGCGGCAGTGAACCCGTGTGAAGCATCTAGTGCAAACTTCCTGGTTACGTGGAACGCGGATAACGTCACTCTTTGACACCGTGGAAAACGTCCAGAGCGGATCCTGGTCCTCGCAGAGCACGGCAGTGAACCCGTGTGAAGCATCCAGAGCGGAGCCTAGTCCTCGCCGAGCACGGCAGTGAACCCGTGTGAAGCATCTAGTACAAACTTCCTGGTTACGTGGAACGCGGATAACGTCACTTTTTGACCCCGTGGAAAACGTCCAGAGCGGATCCTGGTCCTCGCAGAGCACGGCAGTGAACCCGTGTGAAGCATCCAGAGCGGAGCCTAGTCCTCGCCTAACGCGGCAGTGAACCCGTGTGAAGCATCTAGTGCAAACTTCCTGGTTACGTGGAACGCGGATAACGTCACTCTTTGACCCCATGGAAAACGTCCAGAGCGGATCCTGGTCCTCGCAGAGCACGGCAGTGAACCCGTGTGAAGCATCCAGAGCGGAGCCTAGTCCTCGCAGAGCACGGCAGTGAACCCGTGTGAAGCATCTAGTGCAAACTTCCTGGTTACGTGGAACGCGGATAATGTCACTCTTTGACCCCGTGGAAAACGTCCAGAGCGGATCCTGGTCCTCGCAGAGCACGGCAGTGAACCCGTGTGAAGCATTCAGAGCGGAGCCTAGTCCTCGCAGAGCACGGCAGTGAACCCGTGTGAAGCATCTAGTGCAAACTTCTTAGTTACGTGGAACGCGGATAATGTCACTCTTTGACCCCGTGGAAAACGTCCAGAGCGGAGCCTAGTCCTCGCCTAACACGGCAGTGAACCCGTGTGAAGCATCTAGTGCAAACTTCCTGGTTACGTGGAACGCGGATAACGTCACTCTTTGACCCCGTGGAAAACGTCCAGAGCGGATCCTGGTCCTCGCAGAGCACGGCAGTGAACCCGTGTGAAGCATCCAGAGCGGAGCCTAGTCCTCGCCGAGCACGGCAGTGAACCCGTGTGAAGCATCTAGTGCAAAATTCCTGGTCACGTGGAACGCGGATAATGTCACTCTTTGACCCCGTGGAAAGCGTCCAGAGCGGATCCTGGTCCTCGCAGAGCACGGCAGTGAACCCGTGTGAAGCATCCAGAGCGGAGCCTAGTCCTCGCCTAACACGGCAGTGAACCCGTGTGAAGCATCTAGTGCAAACTTCCTGGTTACGTGGAACGCGGATAACGTCACTCTTTGACCCCATGGAAAACGTCCAGAGCGGATCCTGGTCCTCGCAGAGCACGGCAATGAACCCGTGTGAAGCATCCAGAGCGGAGCCTAGTCCTCGCCTAACGCGGCAGTGAACCCGTGTGAAGCATCTAGTGCAAACTTCCTGGTTACGTGGAACGCGGATAATGTCACTCTTTGACCCCGTGGAAAACGTCCAGAGCGGAGCCTGGTCCTCGCCAAGCACGGCAGTGAACCCGTGTGAAGCATCCAGAGCAAGTACCGGACTGTGGAGTCCTTAAAATCCACGGACTATGACGTCCTTAACCTCGACCGCGATATCTTAAAACTAACGATCAACCACCCCTATTCCTTACAGATTTTTTCCTCGGTTTAAGGGTACATCTCTTCACTCCTTTGATGCCTGGCGTTGTAATTCCTCAACGTCTTCAAAAAGGTGACGGGTCCCTGCAACCAAACATCGGACTGTGGAGTCCCTAAATCCACGGACTATGAGGTCCTTAACCTTGACCGTGATGTCTTAAAACTAACATCGGACTGTGGAGTCCCTAAATCCATGGACTATGAGGTCCTTAACCTTGACCGTGATGTCTTAAAACTAACAGCGGACTGTGGAGTCCTTAAATCCATGGACTATGAGGTCCCTAACCTTGACCGCGACGTCTTTAAACTACAATATCCGGAGAAACCCCTGACTCCCCTGGAATGAGGGCGGTGCCAATCTCCCTCAAAGGGAAGCGGACTGGAACCCTCGGTCGCAGCTTAGCTCCCGAAACCTGAGGAGGGGAGTCGTGACCAAGAAGAACCCTTCTTTCTTCAGCAATAATTGGGGTGATTCGATGAAGATACCAGCCTGTAAATGCACCTACGCATCGGGGCATGTACTCGGCTTCGGGGACCATGAAATGAGAGCCGGTGTTCAACCTCATGAAATGATGAGCGGCATCGCGAACAGCGTCGAGCGAAGGGATCGGGGCGACTATAAAAGCCTCAAAAGGAACACCCTGGTCATATCCAAGCTGCCGGGCAAATCGATGCGGATTGTACCGCATAAAAAGAGCTGCACTGTCCTGGCGAAACACCAAGTAGCCCGGTCTAATTGAATATAAATGCGTGGCCTCTCGGGGCTTCAGAGAAGGCGCGTTGTCCTTTGACTGGTCCCAAAGTTTCTGAACGGGACCCGAAGGAGTAGACAGAACCCGATCATTAAAAACTAACCCGCCGGCGGTGGCGTGAGGGGAAATCAACACCCGAATAGCCCCAAATTGAGTTGGATCGGCGGCAGAAGCACCCACCAGTCGCATAAGTCGCGGGAAGGTATAGGCGTAGTAAAAAGCGGGCCTCTGATGCATAGCAAAAGACCCCAGTACATGCATTTCGATCCATGACGTGAAATAATGAAGCGAAAAGTTCACTACGTCCACGCCAGGCGTAGAGGTGTTAGCTGCGGTGCCCAATCCATTATAGAGGTGCGCCAAGGCCGGGATGCCGATGGCCAACCGCATCCCCTCAGCAATACGATGAGCCGGGTAGATGACCGAGGCTCCCATGAAGCGGCGATGCATGGGGATAACGAACCAACTGAGCCAGACGCTAACAAACCCCACAAAGAACGTCTCCTCGTCCATGCCTGGGGCAGCAATGGATTCAAAAGATATTGGCGATATAATAGGGATGTAATACTGAGGTAGATCTGATTCGTTGGTCGACAACCTCTTCGGGCCAAACCCAAAGGGGTCCCCAATGTTGGCAAACTTCGGGGCTGTCTTCGATAAGGCGTCTTCACGAATGAAACAAGCAATGAAGCTCTTGAAAGTAACGCCCTGCTCCTCGAACTCGGTGAACAATCGGTCGAAGATGCCTAGGGCCTTAATTAAACTGGGACGCTTGTAGCGAATAGCATTCTCAGCAGACAGGCCGTCAACTGGGGCGGGCTTGGGCTCAAAAACGTACTCGTCAGGAGGCAACAACTCCTCATACAGATTACCCCTTATCGGCAACCCCGAGATATCATAGAATTCGGCCAGGGAAATCGAAACCTCGCGATTTCCCAGAATGAAAGTATTAGTGGGAAGATTCCACTGGTTCAAAAACGCCTTGACCCACCAGGCATGCGGGGACTTGTAATGGAATAGCGACGCGTATACGGCCTGGTAGAGCCCGACTTTCTGCAACCGCGCCCGATGGGCAGAAAGGATGTAGCGAGCCCAGAGAAGGTAGCCCGTAGGATGCCTAGGAGTGAGCCCTATCTTATAAATTTGCCCCCACGGGTGGGCCTCACCCTGGCAGATACGCCGTCCCAAGATGTCTATGGCTGGAATCGGATGGTTCGGAATGCCGGTCGTCGAAGGCTCCAGCCTCCCCGTTGGAGTCCAGTTGGGCATTTCCACAGCAAAAGCTGTCCTCGGAGGACCCATCGGTAAAAATGGGAAAGTAGGCTCCGTCGGCACCGCGCAAAGAAAGCTCCGGCGACCCTGAATAATCTGATTGTACCAAGGTCCCCATTGAAGAAGATTGGTGCAGTTCGGGTCATGGGCCCGAATCATCGCCATCGCTTCCTCATCAGACGGCGACTGAGAAAAAGCAGCCTCTGAGCGAGAAAAGGGAAAGCGCGGAACAGAAGCCATCACACCTGAAATCCAATAAAGGAAGACCGTTAGAAGAAAAGTCAGCAACGTATATTCATGCATAAACATGAAGACTAATTAAAGAAAGCAACATCATGGTTTTTTTTTGGAGTCATTGGCTACAAAACATATGGGTCCCACAGAATCCGAATGACGGCTCATTAATAATGGGGCCACAGCGTTACAATAAAACAAAGGGAATATCCTCAAAAAGTGACGACCATGCACATTTTCCCCCAACAGAAGCTGTCTCGGGCTCTACAATGAATCTAGCAAAATCAAAGGAATTAAAATCCCACCAAAAGACATCATTACAAAGCGCCCATCGCATTAATTGCAGGAAGAACCGCCTAGGGCCAGGAGACCTCAGGAAGCCTCCATGCGAAGAAACTGAGTTCTTCATAGGAATTAAATTCCTTATTAAGAAAAAAGGAATTAAATTCCCAGAAATATTTTTGATGGAATTAAATTCCATGGATTGAAACGCCATCGTCATCTCCTCAAAGATCACCTAAACCCTAAGAGATCTACAATTCGAAAGTTAGGTGGTTTCCTGTTCTTATGGAAAAACTTGAAGAAAAATGGGTTCTCTGCGAAACCCTTAATGCGGATTTAAAATCCAAAGAGTCCTTTTAAAGACGAAGGCGCTTTGGCCGTTCAACATTATTACCTGAGGAAAAGGGATCCGCCAACAGAGTTAAACTCTGGAAAATGTCAAGACAGAGAACTAAGCTCTGAAAGCGAGAATTAAATTCTCAAAGAAAAAGTTCTCAGAGGAAGAAGATGAACAGAGTGAAGGCTCCTATAAAGAGACAGTGGTATTTATAGAAAATAATGGAAACGTTTCATCTCCCAAATCCCCTAAATGAATCCAACGGTCACAAAGATGACAGCGTTGCACTCACGTGCAGACACGTGAGAACAACGCTGTGGGGGCATTTGTTTCCTGATTTAAAATCAGAAAAGCTTATGGGAAAAGCTTCAGAAAGAGGGGCCACGTGCTTACACGTGACCAGCAGTCACGTGTTGACACATGACATATAAAAGCAGTGGAAAAGGGCTCATTGATTCCCTGATCAAGTCAGAGAAAAGGTTCCCTAATCAAGTCAAGAAAAAGGGCTTCAGATGAGGTCACGTGTTGGCACGTGACGCTCAAAGGAGAGGACTCGTGCTACAGTTGAGTCAAGGAAAGGGGCTCCTAACAAGGGGTCACGTATTCACACGTGACCAATGGTCACGTGTTAACACGTGATGGCTAAAACAGCAACCAGAAGACAGCGCAGAAAGAAAGAGGATTCTTCATTCCAAAGAGGGTCACGTGTCTACACGTGACCATGGGTCACGTGGTCACACGTGACCGGCTTTCAAAGCCCATTTTTGACGACAGAATTAAATTCTGAAGGAAATTTGAATCTTTCCAAAGGAAAGTGATTATCTGGGACCAATCAAATTAAAGATTCAGAGATAATTAAATATCATCTATCTATGGAAAAATCTCGGGTTTGGAAAGATTTCCCCTTTAAATCTAACCGAAATAACAAAGGAGAATCCCTGGATTTAAAATCCGATGGTGGATAAAATTCACCTAATAATCCAAAGGTCCAGAACGAATGAAGGATGCAAATCAAATCTCTCAATGAAGATTCATCGAAAACTGATTGATTCGGCTGCTTCTCCTATAAATAGGAGCCAAGACACACAATATACATACATACGCAGAGGGAAGAAAAAGGAGAGAGCCTTGATACTTTGAAGGAACTTGGATCTTCTGTAAAAGAAAACGAAAGGGAAGGCTTTCTGAAAGAAAGAGAATTCACTCCTCAACAGAGTTTAACTCTGATATATAAAACAGAAGAACTTATTTCTTCTCTCTTTGATAGAGGATCTGCAAAGCGCACCCCTCCCCTTTAGATTGAGAATTTAATTCTCAATGGGTTGAGATCCTGCCATGCAGATCCAAAACATAGAGAGGGAATGCAAGCATGAGAATTTAATTCTCGCAGAACTATAGGAATTTAATTCCTTTAAAATAAAATTAGGGCTTGACCCTAGATCATGGGAATTTAATTCTTTCAGAACAAAGAGAAACAGGGTTTAACCCTAATTAAGAACCTAGCTCTGTTGAAACAGCGGGAATTTAATTCCCTTAATCATAATTTAACAGAGAATGGGAGTCCAATTCCTTAAAAGCTTTTATTAGGGTTTAACCCTATTCAGTTCTTCACATATATAAGGAATTTAATTCCTACAGAAAATTCAGAGTTCGACTCTTCAAAAGAAACTAGGAATTTAATTCCTTTGAAATTATTGTCAGGGTTCAACCCTACGAGGAATTTAATTCCTGAAAGGGATTAACAGATCTTCTAACTACCACAGAAAAGAAGAGTCACGTGTCACCACGTGACCCCCCCAAAAGATCTACAGAAAGCCCTTTGAGGCAGTGCCTCGCGTGACCCACGTGACCCTCGGCAGAAGCGTTAACATATAAGCATTTGAATACCCGTCACGTGAGGGCACGTGATACTCTGAAAAATGCGATAATCTCAACAGAATCAATGAAGGGAGGGCGCTCTCACGTGTTGCCACGTGACCCCTCTTGCCTTAGTGTTTAACACTAAATCGAAACTCCCGAATCCAGTGTTAGAACAACTGTTGGGCCTTAGTGTTCAACACTAATCAAAAAACTTTACTTGCAGTGTTCAACACTGACTACCTTAGTGTTTAACACTAATTTGAGGGCTCAGTTGCCAGTGCTTGATACCGATCTGTTTTAGTGTTTAACACTAATTTAAAAGCCTTGTCGCTGGTGTTTAACACCAATTATCTTCTAGTGTTAAACACTAACTTGTCAACCTCATTCCCAGTGTTCAACACTGATTGCTCTGTAGTGTTTAACACTAGGCTTTGGCCCGATTGGCTAAAGGGATAGAGGCAAAGCCTCTCCCTCAATGGACCAACAAGAAGCCAATATTCCAGACCTGACTGGACTTAGCCCAAGCTGGCCATAAGTCCTCAATTCGTGATTAACTGGGCCAATGGGCTCATAACATAATTAATCAGTCTTGACCCCAAATTGGGCCAGGGACTACTCAAGCCATTCCGGTTCTAGGGTACATCTCTTCACTCCTTTGATACTTGGCATTGTAATCCCTCAATGTCTTCAAAGAGGTGACGGGTCCCGATGACCACTCATGATATGGACTGTGGGGTCCATAAACCCATGTCTAATGCAAAATTCCAGGTTACGTGGAACGCGGATAACGTCACTCTTTGTCCCCGTGGAAAACGTCCAGAGCGGATCCTGGTCCTCGCAGAGCACGGCAGTGAACCCGTGTGAAGCATCCAGAGCGGAGCCTAGTCCTCGCCTAACGCGGCAGTGAACCCGTGTGAAGCATCTAGTGCAAACTTCCTGGTTACGTGGAACGCGGATAACGTCACTCTTTGACCCCGTGGAAAACGTCCAGAGCGGATCCTGGTCCTCGCAGAGCACGGCAGTGAACCCGTGTGAAGCACCCAGAGCGGAGCCTGGTCCTCGCCAAGCACGGCAATGAACCCGTGTGAAGCATCCAGAGCACATACTGGACCGCAATGTCCTTAAACTACCCATGGACCGCAATGTCCTTAAACTACCCATGGACCGCAATGTCCTTAAACTAGAACAATAGAGCCCCTATATGCTCTTTTGTCGGATCTAAACGGTCCCGTTTAAGTTGATCTTAGCCTCAAAGATGGCTAACGAATCCTCAAACCTTCAAGCAGACTGGACTACGAATCCCCCCAATTAACTCTGGCTCGAGGGTACATCTCTGAACCCCTCTGACACCCGTCGTTGTAATCCTTCAACGTCGTCAGAGAGGTGACGGGTCCCGACGGCCACACACATACGATGGACCACTATGTCCCTAAAACTGGAACAATGGAGTCCAAACGCTCCTTTGACGGATCTAAACGATCCCGTTAAGTTGATCTTAGTCTCAAACTAGACTAATGTATCCTTAACAAATGTTTGAGTTGATCTTAGCCTCAAGCGTGGCTAACGTATCCTCAAACCAAACCCCCAAACCCAAATCTAAGATAACTCGGATTTGGACTAGTCCACGCCCTACGGGCGACGACATAACTCAGTCTCCGTAAACGATCCACGGGCAATAAAACATAAAACAAAAACACACGACACGAAGTGACCATCTGGAGAAGGAGAAAGTTGTTACCGCGATGCGGTAGCGTAATTAACTGCAGGGGCTTGCGCCTGCAGGGAAGAGCGTCCCCACAATCAAAAACCCCTCAAACGAGGGGGAATCTGACGAAGTCTGCTACATCGGCCGCATCCGTTTAAACCTTCGAGACATGGTGCCATAAATCAACTTGGCATCCTCGGAGAGGTGGACGGATAGCACCTATTGGCATCTGCCCCGAACCTCAGGCGAGACGTCCCCACGTCCCGCGTGTCTTTCGGAGGGGAACAGATTCTGGCACGCCCGGTGGGACCTTTTCCTCTTTCCACTCCACACTTCGTGTGTCGTGATTCGCGAACCAATCGCGGTTCGCTAATAGTTGCCCTTGGGTTTCAAGATACTAAGAATTGGCGTCTTGCTTATTTCAGAAAGCAAAGGATCGATGGCTCCTACTTCTGCGAAATTCTCCAACTGCTCGAACTGCAATTACGACCAACGCTTTACCTCGCCATGAGGTATAGCCTATGGACCCCAAGCTGCTTCGTTGTTCATAATGCCGGTGGACCAGGTGACTCAAGCCACTACCGGATTGTTCTTTGGGACTATACTCCCACCATCAAGCTTCACGGCGCCGGTGATGACAAAGGAAGCTCTCAAGAAGTCGGTCTTTGACCGTCTTGCCCCTGCCGCGGCTCCTCTCAACGAGTCGCCCAATGTCAACGCCTCGGTCTTCTCTAGATTGGGCCAGAAATCCTGCGAACTCATCACGGGACATATGATCTCAGAGAAGGCTGCTTCTAAGAAAGCGGCCGCTCCTGCCTCCGAAATCGCCAAGGCGGCTTCTCCAGCCAAGAAGTCGATCTTCACAAGATTAACGGCTTCAGCTCCCGCTCCTGCTACACAAAGGACATCGGTCTTTGACAGGCTAACACCAGCAGCGACCCCCACCTACACAGGGGGCAAGACGAAGCCATTCTCACCGTTGAACCAGCACCGTCCGCTCGACGTCGTCATTGGCGCCGAATAAGGAAGGCTGGGGGCAACTCCCCCTCCGGATTGACTCCACCAGCCCCGGTGGCAGAAGTTAATGCTGCTGTTCCAACTGGGAACAGCTTCGAGATGCTAAATAAGGTGCGAAGGAATTCCCCTACTGCAGTGCTAAAGAGGTCTCCTCCCTCATTAAAAAAGGTTGTTGAAATAGAATCAGAACATCCCCGATCTCCTCAACAGCTGTCTTCCAAAATCTATAAGGTTTGGCGGTAGGCCCGAGACTCGATCGTCGATCCAAACTTCTCCCGCCAGCACAAGAAGCTAAAAATCCAACCGGCATATGAGAGCTTAAGCCCACTCACTGTACTCTCCAAATGGCTGATCGATCAATCACCCATCCAAGGGGTGAGCTAGAGGATGTGTTGATCAAAGTTGGGGAGTTCATATTCCCAGTTGATTTTATTGTTATGGATACACAACCTGTTGCGAACTCACGGAACCAAATTCCGGTGATCCTCGGTCGACCATTTTTGGCCACTTCCAATGCCGTAATAAACTGTCGCAATGGCTCCAAGACTCTATCCTTCGGGAAGACGTCTAGTGAGTTCAATATTTACAAGTCAGGAAGTCTGCCCCCCATGCCTAATACTAGTACACGAGAAGTTTGCTCTATTCATGAAATCACGCAGGAGGACTGCGAGTTTGAAAGCTTCTTGTTTGATGAAAACAGTTTTGACGCCACTAGTGCGTCCCTCCTTAAGCCTACCACAGTTGACACAACCGATATTGATTATGAATGTTTCACTTTTTCGGATGATGGAGACTCACAGCCCGAATATGAGTCTTTTGAATTTTTGGATGAGTTAGCTGAACCATCCGAATGGTTGTTTGCAGTGATTTCGAACCTGTACTAGAATCCTTTGAGTTTGAGGTAGAGTCCCCAATGATTCTTTCGCCTCCGAAACTCGAATTCATGACCTTGCCGTCTCACCTTAAATATGCTTACATAGGTGAGAATGAGACCTTTCCCATTATAATATCAGCCTCTCTAGCCTTCGAGCAAGAGAACGCTATTTTAAAGGTCTTACAAGATAGGCGACAAGTTTTCGATTGGACTGTGGCGGACATCAAGGAGATTAGTTCCCTCATAATTGAATATCAAATGAAATTGATGGATGATGCCAAGTCAATAAAGGACCCACAGAAACATTTTGGGGGTATTGTGGTGAGTCAACCTCCTCCTTTAGAAGTTGAACCACCCCCATTTCTTTTAATAAGCTATGAGAATGCCAATATTCCATTGATTGCTGATCATTCTCATTCTCATTTTGATTCATCACCACATCATATCTATTCACTTCCACACTTTCCCTACCATCACTCCTATCTTCCCCAATTCCTTCTGGATCGGTACAACATGTTCTTCCACCAACCGACACTCTTTACAGATAAATTTTTCGACTGGTTGGTGTTGATATTTGGTCTATGCAAAGTCTGGTAGTAATGTCTAACTTTGTTTCACTGAAGTTTGGGGGGACCGTTCTGTACATATTTGTGTTTTTCTTTTAATAATAAAAAAATTATAAATAAATAAACAGGGAAGTGCCGACATTATCGACCCACTTGGTGTAGCATGACAGTGAGGACACTGTCAAGTTTAAGTTTGGGGGTATGCTCGGTACGTTTTCTTCTTTCGCATTCATTTGTACATGTAGGCTGTTTTTCGTCACCCCATTGAGATGGGAATACGCGCGCGCTTGTCGGGCGCATTACAGATCCCCCCTGCCTAGGGTAGGCCGGGGTTTATTGATTGTGGGGATCCGAATCTCCGGCAACCGCGGACTAAGCTGCCGTTAATTACCCCTCGCATTTGGAGCGAAGGAACCTCCGATTAACCGGTTAAACTGGTCATGCGAACTCAATGTGCAGTATCGTGTTTTGAAGGGGTTTTGGAAATATCGGGGGCCCCGCAGAGTTTTTACGGGGGTCCCGCTACCCGGATAGCGGGCTGGGGGTCAAGGGGGCTAGCAGCCCCCTTGCGAGGTGCGGGGCAGCGCCCCGTTAGAAATTTTTTTCTAACGGAAGACAGTGTCGTGGAGTCTGTGTATGTTTTCCTCCCCCCCTTTTTTAAAAGTGGAGCTTAATTTCAAAAGGAATTTTATTGTGGAGTTAAACTCCAAAGAATTTTAAATGGAGTTAAACTCCTAAAAGAATTTTATGCGGAATTAAATTCCTAAAATAGAACTTTATTGTGGAGTTAAACTCCAAAGAATTTTTATATGTATATATTTTAAAAAGGTTTAAACTCCAGAAGGGATTTTATTGGGGAGTACACGTAAAACGAGGGGAAAAGAAAATAAAATGGATCTAAAGGACGCTCGTACGGCAGGTGGGCGCCTTAATGCCCGGGGTCACTTGCGCGCACGTGACCGATGGGCGCCTTGGCGCCTCAGGGGTCACGTGGGCACACGTGACCGATGGGCGCCTTGGCGCCCCAGGGGTCACGTGGGCACACGTGACCGATGGGCGCCTTGGCGCCCCAGGGGTCACGTGGGCACACGTGACCGATGGGCGCCTTGGCGCCCCAGGGGTCACGTGGGCACACGTGACCGATGGGCGCCTTGGCGCCCCAGGGGTCACGTGGGCACACGTGACCGATGGGCGCCTTGGCGCCCCAGGGGTCACGTGCGCACACGTGACCGATGGGCGCTTTGGCGCCCCGGGGTCACGTGGGCACACGTGACCGCGGGAGAAACCCACGGAAAGGGGAGCCTAGCCCGTAGGCTGGGGAGTTGAACTCCCAAGGGAATTTTTGGAGTTGAACTCCTGACAGAAACAAATTTATGGAGTTAAACTCCCACAGAAATCAATTTATGGAGTTAAACTCCAGCAACTTTAGAAAGGAGTTAAACTCCTGGGGATTTATTGCTCTTCTTTTGAGCCTTGGGTCTGTCCAAAGTTAGATTTTTGGAGATGGGTCTCCTTCTTCTTGCACTTGACCGGCGGGATCTTGGAGAAAAGGGGATGAGCTTTAAAAGCCTCCCCTTTTCGAGATCTGATTGGAGATCCGAGCTCCCCTTCGTAGGTTTTATGGTGGAAATCTACTTATTTTTAGAAAAGGAAGAGTTAAACTCTTGATTTAATTCAAAAGGAAAAAGAAGGTTTTAGAACCTTGAGGAAGGAGGAAGAGATCTCAGATCTAGAAAATTTCTGGAGAGAGAAAAAGTTGTGAGATATTTTCATTATCCTTTGCCTTTATAGGCCATACATTTTACACATAGCCCCTTGGGCTTCACAAAATGGCATTTTGCCTATCCCATGGCTCATGTGCCATTTCTTTTTGCACATAAGCCATGGGCTTTACAAAAATTTGGCTTTATGCCCATTTCCTTACATTTATCCATAAAATAAAATAAAAATAAAATAAAATGCAACAAAATTATTTATTACAAGAATTTTATCTTGGCGTGGGGGAGGCCGGCCGCTTCATGTTCGGGCTCGACCCGGGCATGGGCCCACTGGGTCTGGGCCTGGGCCCACTTGGCTCGGGGTTGACTTGGATTTTGACTTGGTCAACCGGGGTGTAAATTTTTACCCCAACAAATTGCCCCCCATCAATAAATGCACACCACATATGTGGGTCGTGTGCATGAAATTGATGGATCCTCTTTCACGTGGAGGCGACTTGATTTGGTTCCCACCTTTTGGGAAGCTGGCACTGCCCTTTTTACGACATGGACGGTCGTTGCTTGACATGTCTCTGAGACGGAGTGTCCGTGATAGACGTTTTCCCTAGCCCGGAGCTATCTGGTTCCCGCTTTGTAGGAATCCTGCGCTGCCCTTTTTGCGACTTGGACGGTCGGTGCTGCCCTTTTTGCGACGTGGACGGTCGATGCTGCCCTTTTTGCGACTTGGACGGTCGGTTCTGCCCTTTTTGCGACATGGACGGTCGGTTCTGCCCTTTTTACGACTTGGACGGTCGGTGCTGCCATTTTAGCGACGTGGACGGTCGATGCTGCCCTTTTAGCGACGTGGACGGTCGATGCTGCCATTTTTGCAACGTGGACGGTCGATGCTGCCCTTTTTGCGACTTGGACGGTCGGTGCTGCCCCTTTGCGACGTGGACGGTCGATGCTGCCCTTTTTGCGACTTGGACGGTCGGTGCTGCCCTTTTAGCGACGTGGACGGTCGATGCTGCCCTTTTTGCGACTTGGACGGTCGGTGCTGCCCTTTTTGCGACTTGGACGGTCGGTGCTACCCTTTTAGCGACGTGGACGGTCGATGCTGCCCTTTTTGCGACTTGGACGGTCGGTGCTGCCCTTTTAGCGACGTGGACGGTCGATGCTGCCATTTTAGCGACGTGGACGGTCGATGCTGCCATTTTAGCGACGTGGACGGTCGATGCTGCCCTTTTAGCGACGTGGATGGTCGGTTCTGCCCTTTTTGCGACATGGACGGTCGGTTCCGCCCTTTTTGCGACTTGGACGGTCGGTGCTGCCATTTTAGCGACGTGGACGGTCGATGCTGCCCTTTTTGCGACTTGGACGGTCGGTTCTGCCCTTTTTGCGATATGGACGGTCGGTTCCGCCCTTTTTGCGACGTGGACGGTCGGTGCTGCCCTTTTAGCGACGTGGACGGTCGTTGCTGCCCTTTTAGCGACGTGGACGGTCGATGCTGCCCTTTTTGCGACTTGGACGGTCGGTGCTGCCCTTTTAGCGACGTGGACGGTCGATGCTACCCTTTTTGCGACTTGGACGGTCGGTGCTGCCCTTTTAGCGACGTGGACGGTCGATGCTGCCATTTTAGCGACGTGGACGGTCGATACTTGATTTGACTTGCTCTGCTTCTTGCAGTGTCAGGGGTAGACTTGACTTGCTCCGCTTCTTGCGGTGTCGAGATTGGATTCTGACTCGCCCTGCTTTCCGCGGTGTCGGAGTGGAAGTTGACTTGTTGATTTTGATTTGGGTTGACATCAGCATCGCTATACTGGAATATGGTACCAGGAGCGAATCATCATCTGTTATTGAGAGGATTTTGGGATTGGTATTTTTGTCGGCATCTACATTGCTGCACTGGAATAATGCCAGGAGCAACTCATCATTTGCCCCGAGGGGATTTGGATTTGGTTTGTTTGGCATCTGCATTGCTGCACTGGAATAATGCCAGGAGCAACTCATCATTTGCCCCGAGGGGATTTGGATTTGGTTTGTTTGGCATCTGCATTGCTGCACTGGAATAATGCCAGGAGCAACTAATCATTTGCCCCGAGGGGATTTGGATTTGGTTTGTTTGGCATCTGCATTGCTGCACTGGAATAATGCCAGGAGCAACTCATCATTTGCCCCGAGGGGATTTGGATTTGGTTTGTTTGGCATCTGCATTGCTGCACTGGAATAATGCCAGGAGCAACTCATCATGTGCCCCGAGAGGATTTGGGAGAAATTGGGATTGTTTTGCGCCCGTGGATTGTGTACGGTTTTGCAGGATGTATGATCCAGACCATAGGGCTAAAGAATTTTTAGACTTTGCCGGCGTCTGCATCGCTACACTGGAACATGGTACCAGGAGCGACTCATCATTCGCCGTTGGGGTATAGATTTGGAATTTGGTTGGTGTCTGCATCGCTGCACTGGAATATAGTACCAGGAGCGACTCATCATTCGCCATTTGGGGACTTGGAACTTGAATCTTTCTTCTTCTTTTTTTTTTGCATCAGCATTGCTGCACTGGAATAATGCTAGGAGCAACTCATCATTTGCCTTGGGAGGACTTGGGATTCGGGTTTTTTGGTCGGCATCAGCACCGCTAACACTGAAGCGAAATGCCAGGAGTGACTCATCATTTGCCGTTGCCCGTTGGGGAACGATGGCTTAGGAGACAGGTTTGGGTCCCTGTCACCTAAGGCTTTTCAATTTTATGGGCCGTGAGGGTCCCATAAAAGCATTTTCTCCCTACGAGTCGTAAGGATCCCGCAGGTGTATTTTCTCCTTAGGAATCGTGAGGATTCCTAAGTGTGTTGCTCCTTTGTGAGTCGTAAGGATCTCACGCAGGGGTTTTCTCCTCGCAAGGTCGAGAGGGCTTTGCGAGTGTATTTCATCTCTTTTCACGAGTTTGCGCCCTTTCGGGTTTTCACAGACTCGCCGGTAGTCCTGCTGTTTTTACTCACGGAGCCCTTTCGGGTTTTCATCCGTGCCCGTTTTGCTTGTGGACATACCGTTTTTTTCTTTCTTTCTTTTTTTTTCTTCTTTTTTTTTTGCCGCTGGTGGGACTTTAAAAGTAGTCTCACCGGCAGGATTTAGGAGAAATAGGGGTCATTTACGCCCGTGGATTGTATACGGTTTTGCAGGATGTCTGATCCAGACCGTAGGGCTGATGTGCTCAATTCGCCTGCGACTTGGAGCATTCATGTGTAGTATTTCTTGAGATATCGGCCATTGATGGGTGGCATGGGCCTTTCTCCCTCGGCGCTTATTAGTTGGTAGGATCCTCCGTCAAACACTTTCTCGACGACGTATGGTCCTTCCCAGTTTGGCTCGAATTTTCCCTTGGCATGTCGATTGGGAATGATCGGTCATTTGAGGACCAACACTAATTCACCTTTCTTGAAAGCGCGGAGACGGGTTATCTTGTCATAGGCCCGTGACATTTGGGCTCGGTATAGCTCCAGATTTTGCTGCACCGCGAGCCTCTTTTCTTCGAGGGCATCGAGTTCTTCAAGTCGAAGAAGCACGTTTTCCTCCTCCGTCAACTCATGTTGGATGACCATTCTTAAACTTGGAACCTCGATTTCGAGGGGGAGAATCGCCTCCACTCCGAAGAGCAATGAGTATGGAGTGGACTGAGTTGGAGTACGGTGCGTGGTACGATATGCCCACAATGCCTCGTGAAGTTTGAGATTCCAGTCTCTCTTGTTGGCTGAAGCATTTTTCCTCAGGAGCTTGCATAGAGTCTTATTGAAGGCTTCGGCTAGCCCATTGGCTCTTGGATTATAGATGGAGGAATATCTCCAGTCTATCTTGTGCTGAGTAGCGAACCTTGAGACATTGAAGCTCTTGAAAGAAGGCCCGTTGTCAGAAATGATTCTTCTTGGTGTACCGAAGAGGTATAGAATATTATGCTAGAAGAATGTCAGAATATCCTTTGTCTTAACTTCTTTTAGCGGGACAGCTTCAGCCCATCTGGAGAAGTAGTCTGTCGCGGCCAGTATAAATCGGTGGCCTTTAGATGACGGAGGATCAATTGGGCCAACAATGTCGGTGCCCCAAACTTCAAAGGGCCACGATGCCACCGTAGGATGCAATGGATTGGGATGCTTGTGAATAAAATCACCGTGAATTTGGCATATATAACATTTCTTTGCATGCTCTCCGCAATCTCGTATCATGGTGGGCCAGTAATACCCAAGCCGTTTGATTTGAAGTCGCATCTTGGGGCCAGATTGGTGAGCACCGCAAACGCCCGAGTGGACATCTTGCATGACCTTTTGGGCTTCGGCCAATGACAGACACCTGAGCCAGAGTTGGTCATATGACCTGCGGTATAACGTGTCATTTACAAACACGTATCGGAGAGCTCTTTTCTTCAGCTGAATCCTCGCAGATTTTTCTTCGGGCAGCTTGTCGTATCGGAGGTACTCTATGAAGGGTTTTCTCCAATCGGGCTCGTCTTGGATGATCGAAGCTTCTTCCGCAGGACTGCTCTTCTGTTCCGCGCTTTCCTCTTCTCGTAGAGAGACTGGGGGTAGAATTTGCCGGCTCCTGACTGTGATCAGAATTTCGTCCATGTCAGGATCAGCCAGCTCCTTGGCCAAGCGAGCGAGTACATCAGCCTTTCCGTTCAACGCTCTAGGGACTCTCGTTAGTTCAATATGAGTGAACCGTTTCATGAGTTCCACCACTCGACCTCTGTACCGAGCTAACTCGGGTTTGTATATCTTATAGTCGCCGCTTACTTGGTTGACGACAAGCTGGGAGTCACCGTAAACCCGTAGTAGAAGGATTTCCATTTCTATGGCGAGCTTCAAACCAGCTATCAGAGCTTCATACTCAGCTTCATTGTTTGTCCGAGGCTCGGTGAGAGCAAAAGAACGCTGTAGGGTTCCCATTGATGGTGTGATGAACACCAATCCTATCCCTGCTTTTATCTCCGGGATGCTTGATTTACTGGAGGTCCTTATTGACGAGGCTCCATCGAAGTTGAGCTCCCAACATGGCTCATCTTCCTCGAGGTGCAGCACTTGTTCATCGGGTAACTCACAATTTAGCAGCGACCCTTCTGGTATGGGATGAGCGGCGAGAAAGTCTGCAATAGCTTGCCCTTTTACTGCTTTCTGAGGGGTATAAACTATGTCAAACTCAAGTAGCATAACAGCCCATCTTGCCATTCTGCAGGCTAGGCTCGCTTTGGTCATCAAGTGTTTGAGCGGGTCGACCTTGGAGATCAGCATAACCCGATGAGCGAGCAGATAGTGCCTCAGCTTCTTCACGGCAAATATCAGAGCCAGGCATTGCTTTTCGATTGGGGAGTAGTTGTGTTCCGCCCCGACTAGAGTTCGACTGAGGTAGTAGAGGGCATTTTCTTTTCCTTGCTCATTATTCTGGGCAAGGAGCGCACCGAGTGACTCCTCCAGCTCGGCAGTGTAGAGAATCAGCGGTTTATTTGGAATGGGAGCGGCCAGCACTGGAGGGTGCAACAAGTATTCTTTGATGCTTTCGAACGCTGCTTGACATTCGGCATCCCAGATAAAAGGAGCTCCTTTCTTCATGAGCTTTGAGAAGGGCCTACATCTTCCCGATAAATTTGAGATAAACCTCCGTATATAAGCAAGCTTGCCTTGAAAAGACCTTAGCTGCGTCAGACTCTTCGGAGGGGGCATCTCCATGATGGCCTTTATCTTTGATGGGTCAACTTCGATCCCTCGATGTCGGACTATGAAGCCCAGGAATTTTCCCGATGACACGCCAAAAGCGCACTTCAGAAGATTCATCTTCAGATCGTATTCCCTCAGTCTGGTGAGAACGGTCCTGAGATCTTGGATATGATTGGCCTTGGCTTTAGTCTTGACGACCAGATCATCAACATAACATTCAACGACTTTATGGATTAGGTCATCAAAGATATTAGTCATCGCCCTTTGATATGTAGCACCTGCGTTCTTCAGTCCGAATGGCATTACCTTGTAGCAATATATTTCGATCGGGGTTCGAAATGCTGTGTGCTTCTCATCCTCAGGCGACATCTTGATCTGATTATATCCAGACGAGCCGTCCATAAAGGTGAACAGTTCGTAAGTTGAGGTGTCATCGACCATCATTTCCATGACCGGTAGCGGGAAGTCGTCTTTAGGACATGCCTTATTGAGATCCCTGAAATCGACACAGACTCGGATCTGCCCATTTTTCTTCTTCACTGGGACTATGCATGCGATCCAGTCTGCATATTTCTCTTCCCTGATGAAGCCGGCAACGATGAGTTTCTTGGTTTCCTCAATGACCTTTTCTTCCAACTCCCTTCTCATTCTTCGAGGAGCTTGTTTGACTGGCTTAGCATCAGGAGATATAACCAGCTTATGCACGGCTACCTCAGGGGAAAGGCCAGGCATTTCTTTGTACGTCCACGCGAAGCAGTCGACGAACTCATGCAGCAGGGCAATTATCTGCTCTTTCATTTCCTCCGACAAGAGTGAGCTGATGTAGGTCGGCCTTGGATTATCGAACGTTCCCAAGTCAATCTCGGTTAGCTCATCAAAGGTTGCTTGTCCGCCATCTTCGAGCTCTTGAGGAGCTTCTTCTGGCTCGGCTATCTCGTCATCATTATTTGATCTTTCGCTGGCCTCACCAACATGGATCATGTAGCACGCTTTGGAATCAGGTTGAATGTAGCCTATGCCCCGTTTATCTGGAATTCGTCCATCAATGAGTGCTCGGACCTGGGGGGGATACCATAGCCCTTCGTAAAACTTTGCTTCGGACTCCGTTTGATATAACCGGCATCCGCACTTCTTGAAGTATTCCCGCATCTCGGGCGCATAGTATCTGGGATTGAGAACGGCTCTTATGCCTCTCTTATAGGGAAGGCACACGACAGAAAGGTCGTCCGGGTGCACAACGGGGTTTGACCTGTAAAACAGGATGCCCTTCTACCTATTTTTCCTCCCGGGCACGTAGAAAGTTTTCAGCTGGTCCACGGTAGAGACTGACAATGTGTCAAGCTCTTTGCACATCTGTTCCGGCACCCTTGTGATGGCCAGGGACCCTTCTGCGACTTCGAAGGTCTCTCGTAGTTTCTCTTGCTGCATGGGGGGCCAATCTGCACAGCTGTTGCATGGCAGGTCCTCTTCTTCTGACTCTTCAGTATCACTGCCAAGATGAGGGCGGGCTTTGCTGCTAGATGGGCTTTCAGTAACAGATTCGTCTGTATCGCTGCCGAAATGAGGGCGAGTTTTGCGGAAGGACGGGCTTCCAGCGTCCGACTCATCAGTGTCGCTACCGAAATGTGGGCGCACTTGGGCGTTTTTACTTTTGAAAGTGACAACCGGCGCGGATTTGCTTTTGGTTCTTGGGGCCGGTCTATCCTCAGTCAGTTGTGGCTTAGCATTTTGGTGGTTCATAAAGTACCGAGAATCTTCATAGCGGACTTCATGCACACCGAACGGCTGGATGTCTCCGTCAATGCGTCTTTCTTCGCCATTTTTAGTATACTTCATGCATTGATGGAGAGTTGACAGAATGATGCCGTAATCGTGGAGCCACGGCCGCCCCAAGAGAATCTTATAAGACGTGTCAGCATCGATCACGTATATCTTAGCTTCAGTTTGCAGATCCCCGAATTTGATTGGCAAAGCTATAGAACCTAGAACTTGCTGGCAATTTTGGTTGAACCCTTGAATGACAATCCTTTCCCTTGACAGGTGTCGGACATCCATTGACAAACTCTTCAGAGTTCGCAAGTTCATGATGTTCACTGAGGACCCCGGATCAATCAATATACGATTAATTCGATCTCCGTCGCTGTACCCGGTTACGTAAAGCAGCCGATTATGCTCAGCCGTTCCCAGTAGCAAGTCTCCATCCTTAAATGTGACTGCGACGGCATACAAAGCGTGCTGGGCTTCTTTCATATTAATTTCCGCAAAGTGAGCCTGGTACCGCTCGGGGTTTTGCAAAGCATGGATGAGAACATCTCTAAGCTCTTTAGATAGGACCAAGGCGTCGTAGATGCTCAGGAGAGACGGAAGCTTCCGGAGATGTGCCAAGACATTATAGTCCACCGAGGAAGGACTTATGTTTTCATCAGCCGGTTCTCTGCCATCTTCTTCATTAGCGACTTGTTTTTCCTTCCCTTTCGGGGCATTGCCCTGATTTGGCGGTAGAGCCCTGCCGCTTCTGAGCTGGATTTGATTGGCCTTTGTGGTGAGCTCCTCATCCTCTTCGGGAAAACAGAGATCATCCTCGGAGTCGCTGCCAAGATGGATGGCGTAGCAGGTCACTACTGGGATCTCTTCATTGGAGTCTTCTTCTAACTCCTCCAGAATTTCAGCCGCTTGTACAGGGAAGAACTCCTTCAATCGAATCAATGTTCTTTCCTTTTGTTCATATTCTTCGAGGGAATCGATATATTTTTGAATGGTCGATCTCCCTGCAGACTCTTTTCGCGCCGAGCTGCACTTTTCTTCTTCTTGAGCTTCTTGGATTTTGAGCCTGATGGAGCCGCATTGGCAGCTGGACTGGTAGGCCTCTTCTGCCCTTCCCATTCCGTCCTGGGTTCTTTCTGAAGTAGCCTTAGCATCTTCTTCGTCTTATTACATATGTGCGTACTCCACGGAGACCGCGATGAGTCAATTTCGTTTTTCAGGGCAGCAGATTCAGCTGTCTGCTCCCAGAAGGCTTCAGCTTCTGTCTGTATAAAGTTGGCGGTTGCAACTTGATTGTTTACCAACACGCTTTTGGATAGCTCGATCTCTCCAGCTTTGTACTGCTTCTCGACCCAGTCCTTGAAGATATAGCAATCCTCGATCGCATGGCTCACTACTCGGTGGTACGGGCAATACAGGGGATTGTCGGTCATTTTTGCTTCTTAGGGTCTTTTCGACTCCGGCAATTGTAGGCCGTTGTTCAAGGCATCTTTAAATATCTTGCGGACCTTGTCCCTTCTGAAAGAGTAAACCTTGTTCTTTTTCTCCTCTAGGGTGGGCCCATCTCCTCCCAGCAATGGCTTTCGAGACCGGTTAGTTTTGGATTCGGCCGCCCTTCGCTTTTCTTCATTGTCGGAGGCATTGAAGACATTGGTACTGCTGGAGCTCCCGCTTCTACGGTTGTCGTCCCGCTTGCTTTTCCAAGTTTTGTCTCTCTGAGGATCCGACGGGGACTCGTGCTTCGAGCGTTCCAGCATTTGGACTTTCTTGGTTAGCTCCTGAAATGTCTTAAGGCCCGCGGTACACAAGAATGGGACCATCCAATTGCTGAGGTTCCCAGTGAGAAGACTGACGGACTGGTCCTGCTCCAGCGGTGGTTCGCACTTGACTGTGAGATTACGCCATCGAGCGATAAATTCGGTGTTGCTTTCATTCTTCCCCGGCTTGGTCCTCACAAGGTCGGCAATGGAGATTTTATCACTGACACTCATGAACCTTTGCCGAAACAGGGACTCCATTTGGGCAAAGGTAATGACGGACCCATCCGGTATACTCGCATACCAGTCGAAGGCGACGCCGGTCAAGCTGTTGACAAACTGACGAAGGAGGAGCGCATCATTGCCCCCCTTGCTTCGGTAACTGGTAGTCGATTGAAGGCGGCTGGCTTAACCAGCTTCTTGAATGGTGCTGGCGCTTCTTTTCTGGGTTTGCCCCGCTGCTTTCGTGCGGCACAGAGTGCTTGATAGACTCTTGATGAGACAGCGTCATACTTTTTTCGTTGGGGCCGGGACACGTCTCTTTGTGGCACTGTTCGGACCGCTGTCTTCTTGATTCTGGCGGTCATGGCATTTTTCTGAACCCACCTCAGAGGTTCGAAGGAATTGCCGATTCTTACGTCCGACTCAGCCGTCATCACGGGGCAACCCTGCACTTGGAACTTCACACAATTCCATTTGGCCGAAGCCTTGGCCCTCTTGTTGGCTCGATACCTGAGACGCTTCTGCCTTAACTTTTCTGTTCTAAGCACCTGGCAGACTTCGGCTCTTTGGGAAGACGCCGCAGACCGGGCGATGAAAGGCCTTGGAGATACGCTCGATTGCGCATTTGTTGGAGTCATCTCCTGAGCTCGCCCGCAACATTTGATGTTGCCCTTTGTACCGAAGTTCTTGCCCCCCGCTGGAGCACCAAAGAATCGTTCAGATACCGTCTTAAGTTCCGTTTGTGGTGCCTTGGCGATCACGACGTTCGGCCTCTTACCCCTTGAGACCGGCTTGGCCACCTGTTCTGCTGGGATCTCCGCCAGATGAGCGCTTCCGGCAGAGTAGATGATGACGGAACCAAATTGACGGGGTGGCTCTTCCCATTGCCGGCTGAGACTTGCGGGGAGAACCACGCGGGCATTGATCTTGACTACGTACGAGATCGGGGTCGCGTCGTAAGCCGAATTCGTCTTGGGAGACATCGTCATTGAAAGTTGATTGCTGCACGAAAGAAAGAAATTATTTCAGTACAAACATCGGCGTATATGTTAAATGAGTTCGCATGAACGCTTAACCCGAGATATGGGAGGAGAGATTTGTCCCACCGGGCGTGCCAGAATCTGTAGGGTGTTTTTCGTCACCCCATTGAGATGGGAATACGCGCGCGCTTGTCGGGCGCATTACAGATCCCCCTGCCTAGGGTAGGCCGGGGTTTATTGATTGTGGGGATCCGAATCTCCGGCAACCGCGGACTAAGCTGCCGTTAATTACCCCTCGCATTTGGAGCGAAGGAACCTCCGATTAACGGGTTAAACTGGTCATGCGAACTCAATGTGTAGTATCGTGTTTTGAAGGGGTTTTGGAAATATCGGGGGCCCCGCAGAGTTTTTACGGGGGTCCCGCTACCCGGATAGCGGGCTGGGGGTCAAGGGGGCTAGCAGCCCCCTTGCGAGGTGCGGGGCAGCGCCCCGTTAGAAATTTTTTTCTAACGGAAGACAGTGTCGTGGAGTCTGTGTATGTTTTCCTCCCCCCCTTTTTTAAAAGTGGAGCTTAATTTCAAAAGGAATTTTATTGTGGAGTTAAACTCCAAAGAATTTTAAATGGAGTTAAACTCCTAAAAGAATTTTATGCGGAATTAAATTCCTAAAATAGAACTTTATTGTGGAGTTAAACTCCAAAGAATTTTTATATGTATATATTTTAAAAAGGTTTAAACTCCAGAAGGGATTTTATTGGGGAGTACACGTAAAACGAGGGGAAAAGAAAATAAAATGGCATCTAAAGGACGCTCGTACGGCAGGTGGGCGCCTTAATGCCCGGGGTCACGTGCGCGCACGTGACCGATGGGCGCCTTGGCTCCTCAGGGGTCACGTGGGCACACGTGACCGATGGGCGCCTTGGCGCCTCAGGGGTCACGTGGGCACACGTGACCGATGGGCGCCTTGGCGCCTCAAGGGTCACGTGGGCACACGTGACCGATGGGCGCCTTGGCGCCCCAGGGGTCACGTGGGCACACGTGACCGATGGGCGCCTTGGCGCCCCAAGGGTCACGTGCGCACACGTGACCAATGGGCGCTTTGGCGCCCCGGGGTCACGTGGGCACACGTGACCGCGGGAGAAACCCACGGAAAGGGGAGCCTAGCCCCTAGGCTAGGGAGTTGAACTCCCAAGGGAATTTTTGGAGTTGAACTCCTGACAGAAACAAATTTATGGAGTTAAACTCCAGCAACTTTAGAAAGGAGTTAAACTCCTGGGGATTTATTGCTCTTCTTTTGAGCCTTGGGTCTGTCCAAAGTTAGATTTTTGGAGATGGGTCTCCTTCTTCTTGCTCTTGACCGGCGGGATCTTGGAGAAAAGGGGATGAGCTTTAAAAGCCTCCCCTTTTCGAGATCTGATTGGAGATCCGAGCTCCCCTTCGTAGGTTTTGTGGTGGAAATCTACTTATTTTTAGAAAAGGAAGAGTTAAACTCTTGATTTAATTTAAAAGGAAAAAAAAGGTTTTAGAACCTTGAGGAAGGAGGAAGAGATCTCAGATCTAGAAAATTTCTGGAGAGAGAAAAAGTTGTGAGATATTTTCATTATCCTTTGCCTTTATAGGCCATACATTTTACACATAGCCCCTTGGGCTTCACAAAATGGCATTTTGCCTATCCCATGGCTCATGTGCCATTTCTTTTTGCACATAAGCCATGGGCTTTACAAAAATTTGGCTTTATGCCAATTTCCTTACATTTATCCATAAAATAAAATAAAAATAAAAGAAAATGCAACAAAATTATTTATTACAAGAATTTTATCTTGGCGTGGGGGAGGCCGGCCGCTTCATGTTCGGGCTCGACCCGGGCATGGGCCCACTGGGTCTGGGCCTGGGCCCACTTGGCTCGGGGTTGACTTGGATTTTGACTTGGTCAACCGGGGTGTAAATTTTTACCCCAACAAATTGCCCCCCATCAATAAATGCACACCACATATGTGGGTCGTGTGCATGAAATTGATGGATCCTCTTTCACGTGGAGGCGACTTGATTTGGTTCCCACCTTTTGGGAAGCTGGCACTGCCCTTTTTACGACATGGACGGTCGTTGCTTGACATGTCTCTGAGACGGAGTGTCCGTGATAGACGTTTTCCCTAGCCCGGAGTTATCTGGTTCCCGCTTTGTAGGAATCCTGCGCTGCCCTTTTTGCGACTTGGACGGTCGGTGCTGCCCTTTTTCCGACGTGGACGGTCGATGCTGCCCTTTTTGCGACTTGGACGGTCGGTTCTGCCCTTTTTGAGACATGGACGGTCGGTTCTGCCCTTTTTGCGACTTGGACGGTCGGTGCTGCCATTTTAGCGACGTGGACGGTCGATGCTGCCCTTTTAGCGACGTGGACGGTCGATGCTGCCATTTTTGCGACGTGGACGGTCGATGCTGCCCTTTTTGCGACTTGGACGGTCGGTGCTGCCCTTTTGCGACGTGGACGGTCGATGCTGCCCTTTTTGCTACTTGGACGGTCGGTGCTGCCCTTTTAGCGACGTGGACGGTCGATGCTGCCCTTTTTGCGACTTGGACGGTCGGTGCTGCCCTTTTTGCGACTTGGACGGTCGGTGCTACCCTTTTAGCGACGTGGACGGTCGATGCTGCCCTTTTTGCGACTTGGACGGTCGGTGCTGCCCTTTTAGCGACGTGGACGGTCGATGCTGCCCTTTTAGTGACGTGGACGGTCGATGCTGCCATTTTATCGACGTGGACGGTCGATGCTGCCCTTTTAGCGACGTGGATGGTCGGTTCTGCCCTTTTTGCGACATGGACGGTCGGTTCCGCCCTTTTTGCGACTTGGACGGTCGGTGCTGCCATTTTAGCGACGTGAACGGTCGATGCTGCCCTTTTTGCGATTTGGACGGTCGGTTCTGCCCTTTTTGCGATATGGACGGTCGGTTCCGCCCTTTTTGCGACTTGGACGGTCGGTGCTGCCATTTTAGCGACGTGGATGGTCGATGCTGCCCTTTTTGCGACTTGGACGGTCGGTGCTGCCCTTTTAGCGACGTGGACGGTCGATGCTGCCCTTTTTGCGACTTGGACGGTCGGTGCTGCCCTTTAGAGATTAACGGTAGAAAGTATATGTCTTTGTAGTTTATTTAGAAATAGGCAAATTTTGAGTTCACTTTTTGGGCTAAGTTGAAATAAAGGAAAAATATTGATATTCTTATTAGAGTATAAGTTTGAAAAATAATTCCTAACTTAAGTCTAGATTCTGAAAATGTATACCCTACAATTTGCACAATCACGGACCTTAAAACTTGGAATAGTAGAAGAGACCTTGAAATACTCTTGTCTAAAGTCCTTAGTACAATGAAAATGAAAAAAAATATATATATGTGTGAATAAAGAATATAAAAAATGAACACTGGTTTTTTTGATTACTTAAGGCTGCAAAAATAGAAAAATATTTAGCGAGGGTGCTTCATCACCTAGTGCCTTAGACCAACTGGTTTGGGAGTCACTGCTAAAAGCCTTGGGTATTGCAAGACTATGAATTATGCTTTAAAGTGCAAACATATCTTGTAATCGGTTGTTGGTACCTCAAGAAGTATTAACAGTCGCATGAAGGATGTGAATTCACCAGTTAATTAGTGCTTTGGACAACGGACAAGAGTATGATTGCTTGATTTGAATTTCCAAGTGTAGGGGTGATTTATACACACACGTGGGGATATATGATTAGAGTTGAGATAAGAGAAAGGAATGAAGAATAGAACTTGTAATTTTAGTAGAGTTGATAGAAAAATTCCTAAGTGGAGATGGAACCTTAAAAGGAAAACTTAAGAAATGCTGAAAGCTGAATGAGTCTATCGAACATATATAATCTTAAGTTAAATGATAAGGAAGTTGAAGAATATGGGTGGATAGTTTACAAGTCAACGATAATAGAATTCCTTGTTAGAAACCTAATTGGAGAACAAAAGTCAATGGGCCGAGTTGATAGGATTTTGTGGGTAGTATCCGCTGAAAACCCTCAGGAGACTACACTCCTCCTACTAGGGACACCCAGAGGTTTAACAGCTTATTGCACTAGCTCAGTGCAATCGCGTTTCCCTGCGAAAGTGCGGTTAGGTTTTATCGAGAATAAAATAATAAGTTTGCTCGAGGACGAGCAAAAGATAAGTTTGGGAGTATTTGTTCATATCATAATATTGCATTTCATATTCCCCAATTCTTATTCGTTTTATAAGTAAACAGGTGCTTTTGACGCATGCCTGCTATATATTACAGGATACAGGTTCTTGGAGCGAAAACAGTGAAAAAGACAAAAGTTGATACAAAAGAAGGACTTTTGACCAACAAGTAGACGGATCCTAGTCAAGCCTAGACGAATAACAGTTCACTGAGGTACAAGGCAACGCAAGGTCCAAAAATGTCAAAGTGAAACTGTTAAAAGACCAATACAAGTTTTCACTGAAGATCTGGAGAAGAACCAGGAGCCAAAAGGAGAAAAGAAATAAATAAATGAAAGGCCCAATCAGCATAGAAGAAGCCCACAAAATTTGACACAGTGTTCTCACCAAAGGGCCGCGGAACCGCGGCCCTAACCCCACTTATGCCGCGGTTCCGCGGCCATTTAATGCACGTGTCGGTGCAAATTGTGTGCCGGTGCGTCGGTGACTTTGTTGGGATTTTTCGGGGGTATTTTTGTAATCGCACATGTGCGAATCCCGTAACCCTAAATTTCCCTGTTTCCTTATAAAATTGTAATCAAAATATTGTAATGCGATGCCTCTTTTCAATCAATAAAATTTCAGAATTGTTGGGAGAAAAAGAGCATCATTTTCTGTAAGTTTTTATTTTTACTTTCTGCCTTAGTGTTAATTTAATTGTTGCCCTAGCTCTCTAGTATAATTCTTGCCGTAGATTAATCATACAATTGCCCTAGTTAATTTAGTGTAGTTCTTTCAAATGCAATTGGTAAGTGCTTTCAAAATGCTATTTTTAAAAGACACCCTAATGAGCGAGTAATTTCCTCGCTTGTTAGGGTTAGGAATAAGGGAGGGATTGAGAGATGAATATCTCTCATCTCTTTCAATGCAAATAATTTGTTATAAGTAGAACTTCATGCACGCATGCATGATCCGCTCCCTACGGCACCCTACCCACGAGGTAACGGTGAAACCATAGTATAAAGGACCGAGCATGCATGATGTCCATGAAGGTTATAGCAATTAGTAGGAAAGGACGGACAAGGATCTAGAGGAAGAAACTTCGTTTCTTCCCAATCATCCTAATCCCCGTTGCTAATAATTGTTATGACTTCTAAAAAGTTTTAATCGAGTGCATTGAAAGAGGTGATAAGATCAATCTCATCAAACCCCACTTTATACCTAACCCTAGCAAGTCCCTTAATATCGTACAACTTAGTTTTCAAAATCAATCGAGAAAAATCAAACCACAATTGGAATCAACTCGTAAAAACAAATAAGAAAATTACACATCTCTGTGGATCGACCCGTATTCACCGGCTAGCTGCAAAGCGACGCCGTTTCTGATTACGGTAAATTATTTTTGGTGGTCGTAAAACCTACACTCAATTAGCTCCATCGAAGTAGAGCTCCCAACATGGCCCATCTTCCTCGAGGTGCAGCACTTGTTCGTCAGGTAACTCATAATTTAGCGGCGACCCTTCTAGTATAGGATGAGCGGCAAGGAAGTCTGCAAGAGCTTGCCCTTTCACTGCTTTCCGAGGAGTATAAACTATGTCAAATTCAAGTAGCATGACAGCCCATCTTGCCATTCTGCCGGCTAGTCTTACTCTGGTCATCAAGTGTTTGAGCGGGTCGACCTTGGAGATCAGCATAACCCGATGAGCGAGCAGATAGTGCCTCAGCTTCTTCACAGCAAATATCAGAGTCGGGCATTGCTTTTCGATTGGGGAATAGTTGTGTTCCGCCCCGACTAGAGTTCGACTGAGGTAGTAGAAGGAATTTTCTTTTCCTTCCTCGTTATTCTGGGCAAGGAGCGCACCGAGTGACTCATCTACCGCGGCAGCGTAGAGAATCAGCGGTTTATTTGGAATGGGAGCGGCCAGCACTGGAGGGTACAACAAGTATTGTTTGATACTTCCGAACGCTGCTTGACATTCGGCATCCCAGATAAAAGGAGCTCCTTTCTTCATGAGCTTTGAGAAGGTCCTACATCTCCCCGATAAATTTGAGATAAACCTCCGTATATAAGCAAGCTTGCCTTGAAAAGATTTTAGCTGCGTCAGACTCTTCGGAGGGGGCATCTCCATGATGGCCTTTATCTTTGATGGGTTAACTTCGATCCCTCAATGTCGGACTATGAAGCCCAGGAATTTTCCCGATGACACGCCAAAAGCGCATTTCAGATGATTCATCTTCAGATCGTATTCCCTCAGTCTGGTGAGAACGGTCCTAAGATCTTGGATATGATCGGTCTTGGTTTTAGTCTTGACGAGCAGATCATCAACATAACATTCGACGACTTTATGAATTAGGTCATCAAAGATATTGGTCATTGCCCTTTGGTACGTAGCACCAGCGTTCTTCAGTCCGAACGGCATCACCTTGTAGCAGTATATTCCGATCGGGGTTGGGAATGTTGTGTGCTTCTCATCCTCAGGCGACATCTTGATCTGATTATATCCAGACGAGCCATCCATAAAGGTGAACAACTCATAATTTGAGGTGTCATCGACCATCATTTCCATGACCGGTAGCGGAAAGTCGTCTTTAGGACATGCCTTGTTGAGGTCCCTGAAATCGACACAAACTCGGATCTGCCCATTTTTCTTCTTCACTGGGACTATGCATGCGATCCAGTCCGCATATTTCTCTTCCCTGATGAAGCCGGCATCGATGAGCTTCTTGGTTTCCTCGATGGCCTTTTCTTCTAGTTCCCTTTGTTTCCCCCAATCAGAGCAAAGCTCTGTTGGAAATTCAAAATTCAAATTTTGAAGCAACGCTTCAAATCTCGGGCGCAACACGCCACGTGTCAGGCGCAGATGCATCAGCGCAGCGCCCAAGAAAGCGCGCCCAATCAGAGAAAAGCTCTATTTAAACTAAAATTAAGGGAAGCAACGCTTCAGTTGCGCAAGCCCTGCGCTGCGCAACACGTGTCAGCGCAGATGCGCTAGCGCGGTTGCGCTGCGCGAAACGTGTCACACTCTGGAGCATTTGCGCCAAACAGAATTAAAATTCTAAAGAAATCTTTTCTGTTCTTGTTAAAACAAGAAGATTTTCTTCTGTAAAACAGAAGCCCTTAGATCAAAGATCCAACGGTGGGGAAAATTCCCCAAATCACTCAGAGAGAGATCTCTTTAACAAATTTAACTAATTTATGGGCACTATAAAAAGGACCTTAGACCTCAATTCAAAAGGATCAACATTTTTGGAGAAAATCAAGAGCTTCAAGCAGAGAAAACTCTGAAGAGCTTCCAAAAAAAAAAGAAATGTAAAAGACCTTTTAGATAGAAGAATTTCTTCTGATAGATCATTGATCTAAAAACAAGATCAATGATCTTTAATAAAAAACAAAATAAAAACAGTGCTTTGCACTTTTTATGAACCTCTGGTTCCTGAAATAAGAAAAAGCTTGTTTTTCTTTGATCTAAATTAGGTCAAGAAATCAAATAGTGCTTTGCACTTCCTTTATGAACCATTGGTTCTTGAATCTAAAAGATTCTCAAATCATAGTGCCTTGCACTTGCAAACTGCGTTATTGCGCTCCTGGATTGGCTCAAGTCACCAGAGCGCGCCACGTGTCAGCAGCGCAGGCGCAGCGCATTAGCGCAGCGCACTGCGCTTGCACGACACGTGTCAACACTACAAGCGCTTGCGCTCTCTGATTGGCGCAAAGCGCCTGATAAATGCAAGACGTTTCCTAAAGGGCCAGGCCCAAATCAAAAAGACCAAGCAGGCCTAATGAAATTGCAAAGCAATAAAAAGGGTAGAGCCCAAACAGAATTGATGCTCTGCATCTTTTATGGGTAGAGCCCAAATAAAAATAAAAAGAAATGCAATGCAAAAGCAAATAGAATGTTGAACATTTTCAACTGGACTTAGCCTAATTTTGGCCGTAAGTCCTCAAATTAAATTGACTGAGCAAGATTGCTCTCTTAAATCAATTTACCTCCGGTTCGGGGGTACATCTCTGAACTCCTCTGACACCTGTCGTTGTAATCCTTCAACGATGTCAGAGAGGTGACGGGTCCCGACAACCATACATCAACACGGACTGCGGGGTCCTTAAACTCGTGGACCGAAACGTCCTTAAACTAATATTGGACCGAAATGTCCCTAAACTAATGATGGACCGAAACGTCCTTAAACTAATGTCGGACCGAAACGTCCTTAAACTAATGATGGACCACTACGCCCCTAAACTGGCGATGGACCACCACGTCCCTAAACTGGAACATGGACCACCACGTCCCTAAACTGGCGATGGACCACCACGTCCCTAAACTGGAATATGGACCACCATGTCCGTAAACTGGAATATAGACCGCAATGTCCTTAAACTACCTATGGACCACTACGTCCCTAAACTGGAACAATAGAGCCAATTGCTCTCTTGTCGGATCCAAACGATCCCGTTAAGTTGATCTTAGTCCCAAATCAGACTAACGTATCCTTAACGAACGTTTAAGTTGATCTTAGCCTCAATATGGCTAACGTATCCTTAAACCAAAACCCAAATCTAAGAAAATACGGATTTGGACTAATCCACGTCCTACGGGCGACGGCATAACTTAGTCTCCGTATACAATCCACGGGCATCCACAAACAAAACAAACACACACGACACGAAGTGAAATTCTGGAGAAGGAGAAAGTGGCTATCGCGATGCGGTAGCGTAATTAACTGCAGGGGCTTGCGCCTGCAGGGAAGAGCGTCCCCACAATCAAAAACCGCTCAAACGAGGGGGAATCTGACGAAGTCTGCTACATCAGCCGCATCCGTCTAAACCTCCGATACACGGTGCCATAAATCAACTTGGCATCTTCGGAGAGGTAGACAGATAAAACCAAATAGCATCTGCCCCGAATCTCAGGCAAGACGTCCTCACGTCCGTCGCGCCGTCTTTCGGAGGGGAATAGATTCTGGCACTCCCGGTGGGACCTTTTCCTCTTTCCACTCCACACTTCGTGTGTCGTCTTCGCGAACGAATCGCGGTTTGTTAATGGTTGCCTTTGGGTTGCAAGTTACTAAGATTTGGTATTTTGTCTGGCGCAGAACTCAAGCATCAATGGCCTCTAACTGCACCAACTGCTCGAAGTGCTACTGCAACGGACGCTCCACCTCCCCCGGAGGTGTAGCATATGGGCCCCAAGCGGCTTCCTTCCTCGCTTTGCCGGTAGACCAGGTGACCCAGGCCACCACCGGCCTGTTTTTCGGGACCATGATCCCGCCTATAAGCTTCTTTATGCCAATATCTGCACCGGAAGTGAACAAGAAGTCGGTCTTCGACCGGCTCACTGCTACGACGACCCCTGTCAACGGGTCGCCAACTACCAAACCAACAGCCTCTGTTTTCGCCAGGATGGATCAGAACTCTAAATTGGCTGTCCCGAGGAAGGCAATAACTGCTGCTCCAGAAGTCGTCAAGACGACTTCCCCTGTCAAAGAGTCAATCTTTTCAAGACTGACGATTCCTGCTCCTGCCCCTGCTCGAGGATCTGTCTTCGACAGGTTAAATATCATCCCTCAAAAGACAACTTCAGTCTTTAAGAGATTAACACCAGTGGCGCCTCATTCAGACAGGGGGCAAAAAGAAGCTGTCTCAATCTCCGAGCCAGTCCCAACGGCTCGTCATGCTCTACGTCGCCATTAGCGACGAGTGAGGAAGGCAGGGGGCAACTCCCCCTCAGGGCTAACTCCACCGGCTCCAGTAGTGGAAGTCAACGCTGCTGTTCCAACTGGGAACAGCTTTGAACTGTTGAGGAGGGTAAGTAAGAACTCTCCAACCGCTACACTGAAAAGATCTCCTCCGCCCGTGGAAAGAGTTCCGGAAACAAAGCAAGAACAGCCCCCTCAACGGCTGTCCTAAAAAATATACAAGGTTTGGCGAAGGGTCCAAGACTCCGTGATCGACCCAGATCACTCTTGTCGACGAAAGAAGATGAAGGTGCAAAAATAAAAGGACCGTCCTATTAAACAGCAGAGGACAACAATCGCTAGGGTGCCCACTGCAACGGCCCCTTCAACTTCAACGGCCCACAAAAGAAGAAGGCCAGAGAAAACCCCCGCGCCGGCGACAAATATCAGAGGTGGTGAACCCAAACGCCCTAAGTCAGGGGGCATTGTTGTTCATACCGTCTATGTAGCGTCGGGTAAAGAGGACAGTCGCATATCTACGGGTCATCGACCACTTACGGGATCAGTGACCAAGGCGCAGGAGCAACAGAAGCTCCAAGAGATGATGAACGCTATGGCCGCACTTACTGGGCCAAAACAAAACTCCGAAACGTCCTCGGATGAACGCCAAGAGAAAGAAACTGACGCCGAATTCCTTCGTCGAATATTGGAGAAGAAGGACAAAGAGGCTGCTGAACAAGCAGCCAACATAAAGCGTATGGACCTCCTGTTCCAAGACATGGTCGGGATGATGATCCAACAAGATCCTCCGGCCGAAGAACCCCCGATCATCCTTGGAGACGATAGGGGAGAGACATCAAATCCTCCGCCAGCTCTGTCGACGGCTAAGGAGGATACAATCTCCAAAGCTGATTTGGACGAGTACATAGCCCAGCAAATACGAGTTCATCATGCGACTGAAGTAGCCGGCCAGGTCGTAAAAACGGGGCGGCCGTATCCGAGTTGGTACGACCAGATCAAGTATCCGCCGGGCTACACAATTCCCAAGTTCCATGTCTACAAGGGGACGGGCAATCCTCACCAGCATGTTGCCCAGTTCAGGGCACTCTGCGGCAACACCGGCGGTGACGACAAGCTGTTGCTTCGCCAGTTTGTTGGAAGTTTATCAGATACGGCATTCGAGTGGTACTCTGAGCTCCCGAACGACTCTATCAAAACCTTCGTGGAGATGGAGCTGTTGTTTACTCAGCGTTTTGCAAGCGCCAGTGAACGTATCCCAATGACGGCACTGATTAACGCCAGGGTAAAGCCAGGCGAGACATGGGTCCAATATGCTATAGGTGGCGAAACTTATGGTCGAAGTGCGAGCAGCGCATTGAAGAAGCTCCCGCAGTGGGTATGTTTGTGGGAACCCTTGATACGCAAACAACCATCTCGCAATTTATGATGTTTTTCAAGCCGACTACCTTCCAAGCCTTAATTGACAAGCTAGAGAAAATGGATCAGATGGGTCATAAACCCCCTCTTCTAAAACCGGACTCCCGAAATGACAAAGGAAAGGGAAAAGCGATCGTCGTCGCTAATGCTCAACAACAACCGAGCGACTCGAAACCGGTTGTTCATCAAAATAATATGCGTCCGTACGTAGCCCTTGAGAAGAGGCTAGGACGTTCTTACTGTAAGTCGATATACATCACCCCACGACTTGCGGGGAGGCGGAATAATGAAAAACGATCTTGTTTAAAGCGTAAACATCGACTAACCGAGAATCTTTGCATAAACAATAACTAACAACAAACATAGGAGTTAACAACTACTATGAAAAGAGATTATACCTAAAGATCCGAGTCCTTCGTCTTGTCGTTCTCCACGTTCTCTCCGGCCTTCTCTAAGTAGTAGAAGATCCACCCGAGAGCTTTACTGCAAGCTTCACCTCAAACTAGAAGTAACTAGGTTTCTTAAATCGCTAATCTAAGAAACCTAGGTGATATAGAGAATGGTTAAGGATTAAGTAGTCTAATCTAATCCTTATACTCAACACATGAGAGGGGGGGATTAGGGTTTGAAGAGGGTGAGCTTGAGGAGAGAGAAAGTGAGCAAGAGAATGGAATGAGATAATGATCTCTCATAATATATATGAAGCATAAATAATAACAAGATAAATCAAGTATATGATTTAACAACCATGCTCCGTAAATATCTAATGGGTGATTCATCTCTATGAGTCATTAAGCATTTATGATGCATTAATGACATGGATGAATCACTCAAATGAGTCACTAATCCCATTTAATGCATATGCCACCTTAACCCCCAAGTCACCATCTTCTAGAAGCTTCTCACGCAATTACGAGAACGCCCCTCCTATCCGTGAAAACACGGAAAAACTTTAGACTGTATAAATCCAATAACCGGATACTAGAAACTGGCTTAAACCAAAGCCGACTAGTAAAAACTGTCCGGATGTCGTACGTGCGTAAACACACGTATGCGTCCGAACCCTTGTCGTAAAACCATACGACCTCTATATCGTTTCGCCTGGAGTAGGGAAACTCTCTGTGTGGGACTCTAGAGACTCGACTACTACGCTGGTAGTGGGTTTAACCACAGACCGCAAGCGGCACTAGCTGTACGTAACGGTCCCTAGGTAGATGTTGATAAGAAGGCCGATGAGGAAACCCATCCGAACTCCTACCGAGTCTGATGTGACAATCTCCATACAGTCCGGTCCGTTCGTCTAAGACTATCGCATATCGGGCCTAGGGGCGGCAAGCGTCAGTCCCCTAATAGCGGTATAAGTCGTGTCGGAGCGTAGCCCATTACACCCTGAGAAACTATTGGAACTTACCAGCAAATCTCGCTTGCCCTGGCCAGTGACTTTGCGTAATGGCTCTCTGACACAGCGCGATATCAACCCCCAATACCTGGAGAGACGAATCTTGTCTAACCGCCACTGCCTCCAAGTGCTCGGGACTGCACCCAACTGCTACCTGTTTGCACGACTCCTTTGAGCCATGGTAGGGTAGCAATCTAAAAAAGTGGGACACACTCGAGGTGAAGTAGCAGAGTCAAGTCTGCGGACTATGCTGTACTCATGTCACCTGGGAACTGTTAACTGACGACTGGTATAAAACCAACCAACAGTTCCCTGTGAGTCCTGTCCGGTGTACCCGTAACCTAACGAGCACCTGCATACTATCTCCAGTACGACGTACTGACGGCTGTGGGACATACCATCTCCCCAACTGGGATGAGAAGCGTACACACTAGTCTACTACGGAGTATCGATGCCCTGTCTCGATAATCCTACGACTAGGGACCTGAATAAGGATGTGCTTGTAGACTACCCAGCCCCCACTAGTGTGACTGCCATCACAACGCTGGTAGTCAAGCAAGATCCTAAGAGCTCTATCAATACGTATACTCATATATTAAGATAGAAAAACCAAGTGGCATACTACCATGTTTAGCAAGACTGTTATATACATGTGAATATTCCAAGCTTCCATTAAGTAATATACAAACTAGTATGATACAATAATGGCCCCTAGGGCATATACACTAACACTTACTCTTTTCCCCGCGATAAAACGAGATGGTTATTCGAGCCGGCGTTACGCAACCGACTCATAAATCTGCCGGATCCAAAACGTCTGTTACAACCAAGTGATGTCAATGAGCCCAACTACTGTCCTTATCATCGAGTACTGGGCCATCCGATCGAAGATTGCTACGTTTTCAAAAATTGGCTTGAAAACCAGTACCGACGGGGCAAATTCGCGTTATCTGACAAATGGAAGGTGAATCCCCCGCAACCCCACACCTCTAAGGGGACGAATACGTCGGGGGCAACATGCTCCGTCGTTGAAGAAGCTCCTTGGGAGGTTGTATTATCAGCCAAGACAAAGAGGATGCTAAACGATCTTCAGGCATGCCCAGCGATTAGGTGGAAGAACCCGTTGGAACCGCAGGTCATTGAGGGGATGTTGAAGCCACGTACAGCTCCAAAGACCACTGGTGGTGACTCAAGCACTCGCAACCAGCCGTCAAAATCTTCGAAGAAGAAGAAAAAGAAATCAAAGAAGCCCGTGAAGCCTGGCGACAAGCGCACGGACTTGCAAAAACAAATTGACGCGCTGGAGGAATACAACCAGAAGGCACTGACTCCCATTACATTCCAAGAGTTCCTCGATCATGTCTTTCAAGAGGAAGATGAGGGAGAAAGTTCATCTGGTGAATCTGAAGAATGCGTGGCGAGCTGTCATATAATTTCCCATTCGTTCATGGATGATGAAGAGACTCCTTGTACTGGAACGCTGGGGGTAGATCCTGAATCAAAAATTCTGGGGCCATCAGATGAAATAATTGACGCATTCCTTAATGAAGCTCGGTTGAAAAGTAAAGCTGATCAAGAACGCGAGACAGCCATATTTGAAAGGGCCAAACGCCAGCAACTTGATGAAAGAGCTGAGATGATCCTGCTGGAGAAAAATACCTCCACTACCGACAAAAGCCAATTCAAGATGAGGAAAAGGTTTGCTAAGGCCATATCAATGGGCATGAAGCTACCATCCTCCGAAGAAAAAATTACTGGTGAAATAGAAATGCACCCCTCCTATTGCTTGTATCATCAGAAGGTTTCACACCCCACTCAAGAGTGCAAAGCTTTCGATAGATGGTGGCAAGGATACGTTGCTCATCGGCAACGCTTTAAGCGGGAAAAGCGTAAAACTCGTCGGGAGCAAAGAAATACGACCGAAGGGCTTAAAAGAACTACCGGCGATTGTCGCATGGTTAGCACCGGCGGGTCACAAGTGCCTACATTCGGGAGCGATTCTGATGAGGAGCTGGAGCTTGGCCCTCTCTTTAAAGAGTCCACCTCGGGAAAAGAAGAAGAGCCGAAGGTTTGCGAAAATATTCGGCTGCGGAATCGGACGCTACCTGAAAAGAATCTCGGACCCTCAAACAGAAAAGATAAAGGGAAAGAAAAGGTCTCTGAGGATATCGCCCTAGACGACCAAGTCATGGAGGAGCTAACTGCCAAAGACCCGCCGAAGAGAAATAAGGTAGATTACAATGTCTTAGCACATCTGAGGAAGCTGCCCTCACAGCTCAACATTCTTGATGCCCTTTTGTTATCAAAGGAGGCGAGAGATTCGTTGATCAAGGCACTACAAGATCCGGAACAATTCCAAGCATTCCTGGCCGAGGGAAAGATGAAGGATGAACTGGAGGAAGTGCACACGGCCGATGTCGCTTTCGGTGATGAAGACCTTCTCCTTGGGACAAGCGAACACAATCGCCCCCTTTATATCTCAGGATACTGCCACAATATAAAGATGGGCAAAATCCTGATCGACAATGGATCCTCAGTTAACCTCTTTAATGTGCGGGTGTTAAAAGAAATCTGCATGAGCGTCCAGCACCTTGCTCGGGACAAGATCACCATCTCCGGGTTTGACTCCCAGTCATCAAGAACTCTTGGGTCTGTGATACTGACGCTACGTTTTGGGTTACTCATCACGGACATTAAGTTCCACGTCATAGACGCCAAGACATGCTACAATGCTCTGTTCGGCCGACCATAGTTACACGAGTACAACGTCATCCCTTCTACACAACATCAGTGTATGAAGTATGCTAAAGATGGTCTCGAGTATACCGTGGCGGGAGAACTGAATCCGTTTTCCGTGAACGAAGTCCGCAAATATGAAGATGCTAAATACTTCTTACCGGATTTCGAAGACACGGAAAGGTGTCACAAGCCGGAGAACAAAGCTAACGCCACCATCCCTGTTTTCGGCAGTGATACCGAGGAGGAAGAGGAGATAGTGTATTCGGGTCCGCCCCAACACAACAAGCCAGGACCGTCCACTCCTACGTTGATCTTTGGTAGCGACTTGGAAGATCAGACCTATACTGTATTCTCTGCTTGACCTTCAATACGAACGTCCGCTGGCGAAGAACAAAGTCTACAAGTCGCCATGGTGTCGCTTAAACACCGTAAGGAACTGGATGCGCTTGATATCTACAATGTAGAAGAGCTGCGAACGTTCTATATCCCTCCCAAGCGAGAAAGCGAAAAAGCAATTCTATTCTACCGCTCTGAAGAAACCAAAGTGGAGAAAGAAATCTGGCATGGCGCGGATCCTATGCTCGACAGGCTTCAGCCTATCCGTCTCCCCAGATATTATACAGAAGGCTTGAAAAGATTGCTGAAACGCCAAGGGATATCCTTCAATCAGACCGTTCGAAAAGCCAAGTTCTATGACAAAGTCTGGAACATTCCCGGGACTCAACGCAAACTGCCTAATGGAAGAATGGAGACAAAAGGGCTTGGATACATCCGGTCGAAGAAACGAGAGTTACTACACGGCTGCTACATCGTGTATGACTTCGATGAAGAAGCGGATGCTCAATGGGAGGACGCTAATCCTGAACCAGTAAAAGTTCCAGATGCAAAAGTGCCCAGTCCGTCGTTCGAAGAACAAATGGACAAACTTATAAGGGAAGCTGGTCAAAAAGTCCGAAACGACCATAACCGTGAAATGGTCATCTACGAGAAAGCCAAAACGCAACGCCTCCTCCAACGGGCCGTGAAAGATGAAAATGCCGCTCCTTGTCAACCTGTTATAAAGAAGGCTCGACGCAGAGGCAGAAACAAGTCGAAACGCGAAAAAGGCGCTCAACAGCAACGAAGCGGGGCTAAGAGGCCACTCAAGCGAAAATCGAGTGGTTCCGATATATCCCTTATGAGAAAAAAGGGGTCGGGCATACTCTTTTCCTCGGGACAAGACGAAGAAAATACTTGACCTCGCTCTAAAACATCAGATGCTTACACTACCGGAGTCTAAACATCCCGAGCAAGTAAGCGAAGTCTCACACCCAGACTATTGCCCTTATCACCGAGTGGTAGGGTATCCTCTCGAAGACTGCTTCACCTTCAAGAATTGGGTCGAAGATCAGTATCAGCTTGGCAAGTTCGCTCTGTCTGACAAGTGGAGGGTAACGCCGCCACAAAAGCACGAACCCAAGGCCACGAAAGAAGAACCAGTGCCACATTGGGATTGGAAGCGAATTTGTACTTGTCACGTGATAATGATATCAAAAGAAGAGCCCGAGGACATGGATGACCTTCCCTGGTGCTTCGAAAACAGCAACGACGAGGTAATCTCAGGATTCCCACCAGCGCCAAAAGAGCTGGAAGATGGAATCCATACCACCGCAGATAACCTCAAGAAAATTGAGTTGGGAACGGTGAACGACCCGCGACCGACATTCGTCAGCGAGCTGTTATCCGAAGAAAAGGTGGCTTTATTAAAAGACCTGCTTATGCAGTACAGAGATTGCTTCGCATGGAACTATTCCGAAATGCCGGGACTAGATCCAGAAATTGCTGTGCATAAATTGGCGATATCCCCGGACATCAAGCCAGTCAAACAGGCACCAAGAAGAATGCGGCTCGAGCTTGAGATGAGTATCAACGCTGAGGTCAAGAAGCTGATTGACTCTGGCTTTATTTAGGAGGTTCAATATCCGGAATAGATCGCCAACATCGTCCCGGTGATGAAGAAAAATGGGACAGTGCGCATATGCGTGGACTTCCGGGATCTCAATAAAGCCTGCCCGAAAGACGATTTCCTAGTGCCAGTCACCGAACTGATTATAGACAATACGTCCACTCATGAGGTTTTCTCCTTTATGGACGGCTCGTCAGGGTATAATCAGATAAAAATGTATCCCGAAGACCAGAAGCACACCGCCTTCAGGACTCCTTTAGGTATATTATGCTACAAGGTGATGCCCTTCGGTCTAAAGAACGCCGACGCCACCTATTAGAGGGCCATGACGAAGATCTTCGATGACCTTATACACGAAATCGTCGAATGCTATATCGACGATCTCGTGGTTAAAAGCAAATCATACAAAGACCATCTCGAGCATCTGAAGACCGTATTTCAACGCCTTCGGCAATACAACATTAAGATGAACCCTCTCAAGTGTGCGTTCGGAGTTTCCTCAGGAAAATTCCTGGGATTCATTATTCGGAACCGGGGGATTGAGATAGATCCGTCAAAGATCAAGGCGATCATGGAAATGCCTCCGCCAAGGACTCTCAAACAGCTGCGGTCTCTCCAAGGGAAGCTCGCGTATATACGGCGATTTATAGCCAACCTTTCAGGCAAGTGCCGTCCTTACAGCCACCTGATGAAGAAGGAAACTCCATTCGTCTGGGATCAAAAATGCCAGGGCGCACTAGACGAAATCAAGCAATACCTGCAAAACCCGCCTGTGTTGGCTGCTCCGGTTAAGGGAAAGCCTTTCATTCTTTATAAGACCGCCCTCGAAGGTTCTTTAGGCGCATTATGGGCACAAGAGAACGATCAAGGGAAGGAAAGAGCACTCTACTACTTAAGTCGAGTTCTGCTGGTGGCAGAAAGCAACTACTCCCCCATTGAAAAACACTGCCTGGCGTTGATCTTCGCGATAACAAAGCTCATGCACTATGCGTTGGCGCATGAGGTCTGTCTCATTTCAAAGGTGGAACCCCTCAAATATTTGATGTTGAAGGCCATATTGACAGGTCGACTCGCTAAATGGGCCCTGCTCTTGATGGAGTTTTCGATAACTTATCAACCTCTCAAGGCAGTGAAAGGCCAGGCCATCGCCGACTTCCTCGCTGAGCATCCGATACCTGCCGATTCTCCTCTGAATTGCGATCTACCAGACGAGCATGCGTTCGACGCAATCGACGGTGGTGATACCCGATGGGAGCTCTATTTCGATGGAGCATCTTCCGTGAAAAAGCGCAAACAAAGTACCCCTATAATCAAATCGGGGGTAGGACTCATCTTTGTAACTCCGCAAGCTGGGATAATGCGTTTTGCTTTCTCCCAAACAGAGCCGAGGACAAACAATGAAGCCGAATACGAAGCTCTAATAGCAGGCCATGAGATCGCCATCGACATGGGAATTGAAAAACTCTTCATATACGGAGATTCCCAACTAGTCGTTAGTCAAGTAAACAGCGACTACCAAATGTGCAAGCCAGAGTTTGTAAAGTACGGTGAAAAGGTGCAACAACTGTTGACCCAAATTCCCTCATATACTTTGGAAAGCATACCGCGCACGAAAAACAGCAAAGCAGACGCGTTGGCCAAACTTGCTAAAGAACTGGCCGACGAGAACCTCGATGACGTTAGAATCATAGTACAAAGCCATTGGGTGCTTTCCCCAGCAGAAGTACGTCCGGAATCATCCGAGGAAAAGGGAGCGACTGAGCAGACGACCTTACAAATAAAAGAACGAGAAAAGGCTGAGGACTGGAGGGAAGTCTTCATAGACTACTTTAAGTCCCATCGAATGCCCGAAGATGCGTCCTCGAGACATCAGCTTATGAAACGAGCTATGTCTTTCGCCTTCGTCAATGATACTCTGTATAAAAGGTCATTTGATTCCCTGTGGTTGAGATGTCTGGGACCTGACGAAGCGAAAAGAGTCGTCCAGGAAGTTTATGACGGAATCTGCGGTTCTCACCAAGCAGGCCTAAAGATGAAGTTGAAGATCAAACGAATGGGCTACTACTGGCCCACGATGATTCAAGACTGCCTTGAGTATGCGAAGCAGTGCCACTCATGTCAAATTCACGGGGATTTCATCCATCAGCATCCAAATCCGCTGCACCCAACGGTGGCTAGCTGGCCGTTCGAAATGTGGGGAACTGACATAGTCGGCCCCATCGAACCAGCATCGTCCAGGGGACATCGTTTCATCCTGGCGACGACCGACTACTTCTCCAAATGGGCAGAAGCAGTACCATTGAGGGAAGTGAAGACGGAGAATATCCTCCATTTCTTCAAGACGCACGTCATATATCGATTTGGAACTCCACGACGGATCATCTCTGATAACGAGCCAGCTTACAGAAGCCACAAGATCAGTCGCTTCGCGCAACAACACAATATAGACTGGAGATATTCCTCGGTTTACAATCCGCGAGCTAATGGTCTAGCTGAAGCCTTCAACAAGACCCTGACAAAGATCATGAAGAAAACGGTGTCCCGAAATAAGAAAGACTGGCACGAGAGACTGCAAGAAGCTCTCTGGACATATCGAACTACGTTCAAGACGGCCACAAACACAACGCCGTACGCGTTGGTATTCGGTACGGAAGCAATACTTCCCCTCGAAATAGAGTTACCCTCTCTAAGAATGACAGTCCACTGCGAGCTGACGGACGAAGAAAATGCTCACCTTCGGCTTGAGAAGCTTGACGCCCTTGATGAAACCCGGCTCATAGCGCAACAAAATCTGGAAGCTTATAAGGCAAAGATGACGCGCTCATATGAAAGACTGACCCGACCGAGGACATTCCGCCAAGGCGAGCTTGTGCTAGTGGTCAAAAGGCCTATGATTCCCAATCGCGCCAAGCGGGGAAAATTCGAACCAAACTATGAAGGCCCGTACATCATAGATAAGGTCTACCAGGGTGGGGCCTATCTACTCATGGATATGCACGGTGAAAGGCCTTTCAGGCCAATAAACGGTCGCTTCCTAAAGAGATACTACGCTTAATGAGCCACAGCCTAGGTCAATGGTAGATCACGACGACTATGTCCGCTCGCTATCTTCCTAAGCTCAAGCTTTATAAGCAGTAGCCGTCCTTCTCCATGATGGACCGAAACGTCCTTAAACTAATGACGGACCGAAACGTCCTTAAAACTACTACCGCGGCATCCTTAGGCTGACGAGATGAATAAAAAAAAAGAAAAAAAATATAAATATAATAATAAATAAAAACGGTATGTCCATAAGCAAAATGGGCACGGATGAAAACCCGAAAGGGCTCCGTGAGTAAAAACAGCAGGGCTACCGGCGAGTGTTCGTGAAAACCCGAAAGGGCGCGACCTCGTAAAAAAAAGAAGAAGAAGAAGAAGAAAATAAAAAAATAAAAAATAAAAACGGTATGTCCATAAGCAAAATGGGCACGGATGAGAACCCGAAAGGGCTCCGTTAGTAAAAACAGCAGGACTACCGGTGAGTGTTTGTGAAAACTCGAAAGGGCGCAACCTCGTTAAAAGACACTTATAGGATCCTCTCGACCTTGTAAGGAGAAACCACCCCCGTGAGATCCTTACGACTCATAAGGGAGCAACACACTTAGGGATCCCCACGATTCCTAAGGAGAAAATACACTTGTGAGATCCTCACGACCCGTAAGGAGAACTCTCTTATGGGACCCTCACGGCTCATAAGATTTGAAAGTCTTAAGTTACAGAGACCTAAACTTATGCTTAAGCAACCCCCAAAACTTTAGATATTGCCCTACAAGTGGCTCAGTACTGACCCTTGTATACAATCCACGGGCGCGAATAAGCATTTCCCTAACCAAGTCTCATCCGTGACTGGGGATATGTTCGCATGGTCAACAACCCTTGTAAATCCTCTCGATTTATGAGGAGAAAACCCTCATGTAGGATCCTTACGACTTACAGAGGAAACGACCACTTAGGAATCCTCACGATTCCTAAGGAGAAAATACACCTACAAGATCCTCACGACTTGTAGGGAGAAATAACTTCGTGAGACCCTTACGGCTCATGAAGTCAAAAGCCTTAGTCGACAGGACCCTAACCCTGGTCGCTAAGCCACCTTTGTTCGACATCGACAGAGGCAGATGATGATTCGCTCTTGGTAATATCCCAGTTGTAGCGGTGCTGATGTCGAAATCGGTTTACAGCGGAAAGCCAGTAGGCCGCACATGAATCCAAAATAGCCGAAATGATGGAGCAACTTGCAATAAAAAGCAGCAAGTAAAAATGTATGCATGCAAAATAGCCGAAATGATTGGGCAACTCGCAATAAAAAGTAGCGAGTAAAAATAAAAAAAATAGCCGAAATAATTGGGCAACTTGCAATAAAAAGCAGCGAGTAAAAATAAAATAAACAGCCGAAATGATTGGGCACCGCGAAAAATAGCCGAAATGATTGGGCAATCGCGACCTTCGCGATATAAAAGCTGAAATGATAGAGCATCGCGGAAACAAAACAAAAAAAATGATGATAAAACTTTGACCCTGCAGTTAAGATCACATCGATCCCTGTATACAATCCAAGGGCGCAAACGAAGAGGGAACCATACTTTCCCAACAGGCTCCGCCAGAAAACGAAGCCAGATCTCGACGATTCATCCCAACTCCAAAGAAACCAGTGTCTTCGGCAAGTACCTCAACTCAGGGAAACAAACAATCCTTGACAAGAGCCTCCTGATCCGCGTCGACTCGCAGAGCAACCAGTGCCTCCGTGGGAAATTCTCGACTCGTTTCAACCCCAAGGAAACAAATAATCCTTGGTGCTAGGGAAACAAATAATCCTTAGCAAATACCTCAACTCAGGGAAACAAACAATCCTTGACGAGAGCCTCTTGATCCGCGTCGACTCGCAGAGCAACCAGTGCCTCCATGGGAAATTCTCGACTCGTTTCAACCCCAGGGAAACAAATAATCCTTGGCGCTAGGGAAACAAATAATCCTTAGCAAACACCTCAAATCAGGGAAACAAACAATCCTTGACGAGAGCCTACTGATCCGCGTCGACTCGCAGAGCAACCAGTGCCTCCGTAGGAAATTCTCGACTCGTTTCAACCCAGGGAAACAAATAATCCTTGGCGCTAAGGAAAGAAATAATCCTTAGCAAATACCTCAACTCAGGGAAACAAACAATCCTTGACGAGAGCCTCCTGATCCGCGTCGACTCGCAGAGCAACCAGTGCCTCCGTGGGAAATTCTCGACTCGTTTCAACCCCAGGGAAACAAATAATCCTTGGCGCTAGAGAAACAAATAATCCTTAGCAAATACCTCAACTCAGGGAAACAAACAATCCTTGACGAGAGCCTCCTGATCCGCGTCGACTCGCAGAGCAACCAGTGCCTCCGTGGGAAATTCTCGACTCGTTTCAACACCAGGAAAACAAATAATCCTTAGCGCTAGGGAAACAAATAATCCTTAGCAAATACCCCAACTCAGGGAAACAAACAATCCTTGACGAGAGCCTCCTGATTCGCGTCGGCTCGCAGAGAAACCAGTGTCTCCGCGGGAAAATTCCCGATTCGTCTCAACTTGCAAGATGAAGCCTCAGGCAGCAGAGACTAAAAAACTTGCTTCCTGAACAATGGGACCCTGCAAGTCGATCTAAAACGGTCTCTTGGATACTATTCACGGGTCTCACTCTCCAAAGTCGAGTTTCGACAAGGAGGGAAACAACCGCTTACGGGTTCTCTCGACTCGTAAGAGGGGAAAATTCTCTTATAGGATCCTTACGACTTACAAGAGAAGACACGCTTAGGAATCCTCATAATTCCTAAGGAGAAAACCCACCTACGAGATCCTCTCGATCCGTAGGGAGAAAAATCTCCATGAGACCCTCACGGCTAATAGAGTTGAAAAGTCTTAGGCAGCAGATCTGAACCTGCGGTCTAAGCCATCGCTATTTCTTGAGGTAGTCAGGATACTCATTCTAATCATCCGTCAACCATGTTTACTAAGGTGGCATGCTGATAATTAAAGAAAGAAAAGACGGAGAAAATGACACAAGACATTACAAAAAAAAATGTGTATCTTTTATTCATAAACTTGATTGGGTACAGGATACATTATGTTAAAGAATAAATATATATATATATATATACACATTCTTTTTTTTATCTACAAGTACAAACGATACAAAGAGGGATAGCTAATGAGGAGGAAGTGTCTTTAGTAAATCCACGAGCTGCTCTCGCACTTCCTTTAGCGTCTCCTCCTGGGTGGCTGCCACGGCCACTTCCGCTTCCACCTGGGCTCGCTGCTGCAAGAAGGATGAAAGTTGCTCCTCCGCCGCCTTCTGGGCTGCTTCCTGGCTGGGTGCATCTCGCTCGACAACGTCAAGCTGTTGCTTCAATGATAACCGTTCGGAAAGACATTGCAGAAGGCCCTCAAAGACAACCTTCAGCCGTGCAGCATTGGCCTCCACCCGAGCATGCAGTTGGGCAGACTTGCTCGAAGTCTCACCGCGCTCCTTACGCCTTGAAATGACTTCTTGTTCGAGATGGCGGAAGTAAGAAGCGCTCTGCTCAATCCACGCTGCTCTTTGATTGCTGGTGGCCAAGGTCTCGGGAGCGGGACACAGCGACTCCAACTGATGCAGGCGGGCCTCGATCTCCCTGCAATGGTTAACCGAAGATGCGATGATACCCTCGTCATGAAAGTTCACGAGTATCACCAGCATCGGGTTAACCGCCGTAGCGAAGTCTGTGGCAGATGTAGGAGTTTCAACGTCGAGTTCCTCGACGTAGTCACTCAGCATGCGCAGACTATTCGCGGCGCCTTTCGAAGACGGACGTCTCAGATAAGGACCCGCCGGTATTGTAATGCGAGGCTCGAAGGGCGCCGAGACCGGAACGACAGCTGAAAAGAAACAGGATGTGATCAGATAACAGTACAGAAAATAAAAAGGGGGGAGTTATCGATGTGATAGTCGCCATACCAGCTGAGACGGTGGCAAGGCCGGAAGGGCCGGTGGCGCAGCCGATCTTTTATCCCCTCCTTCAATCTGTAGCACTGCAGTCGAGATGAGAAAAAAGGGGTTAGAAGTAATTCCATCAATGAAAAAAGAAAGATATCAATGGAAATCATACTCACCAACGCCACCAGAGGAAGAAGCGAGTTCGGATGGGAAGGAGAAGTGTGGGTGCAACATCTGATAAAGATGGTAAAAAAGCACTCCTGAAAGATATAACAGTATGACTTTAGTACACAAATTATACGTCTGAAAAGTGAGATTAATAAGTTGCAAACTCATACCTTCCAACAACTTTGACGGTATGAGAGAGGGCTGACAGGTGACCACCGCCAAGGCAGTAGTTGAAGGCGCTCCCTCGAGCAATGGGACATCGGCACTGGCTGCACCTGCGTTATGAACAAATGTGAACTTGTCAGAAAGGATTGTAAGATAAAGAGGACAGTAACTTGGGATTTACCTGGTGAGCTGCCGGCCGAAACGGAGGCGGCTCCCTCCTCCATCGACATGAGGCCACCGCCCGTGGCCTCATCACCCGACTCAATGGGAGCCGTTGACGTGCTCGCGAGACTTGGAGATGGCGGGGGACCATAGACAGGGAGGGCTATGACTGGAGCATTGCCAGATTCCTGAGAAAGAGCGGTCGGCCCGTCTTCAGGAATCATGGCCACCTCACCCGCTACTCCCTCGGGTTCAGCAGTCACGGTTACCTCGTCCACCGTCACCACAAGATCATCAGCCTCAGGCACTCCGCCCGCTGCTACTTCGGGCTCAACAACAACCGCTTGCTCAGGCATAGCGGACATGACCAGTTCGTCGGCCATTATTTCGGGCCCAGCAATCCTGGCTGTGTCATCCGCCATCGGCTCGGCTTCGACCAATGCCTCTCCCTCCACCTCTCAGGTTCAACGGTCTCCGCCTCCCCCTCGGTTGGACTTGGCCCTGCAGGACAGAATATATAAGAACTGGTAACTTCATAATTCTTACGACAAAATTCTGAAAGGAATACTACCTGAGGTGGACTTGTCGTTAACCTCCCTGTTGGCGCGGATCGCCTGTCTATGAGCTGTAGACAGAGCGACCGGGGACTCTTCTGACGGAGTGTCGGCTTGAGGAACGGTGCTGGGGCCCGCTCCAATGGCCAAAGCAGCCATGCGTGCCTTTTCTTCGCGCCTCGACCGCTTCCTCTCCTCCCGGGCTGTCACGATGGACCTCTTTGACGCTTCCTTTATCGAAGCATCGTCGTCCTCATTTAAAGATGCCTTCAGAGCCTTTAAGGCATCTCTCATTGGCTCTTCAAGACGAGCCTCCTGCGGTGGCCCGGAGGAAGCGGGAACATCGGCAGCTGGCAGAACATTTGCGTCGCTTGGCGGGAACGGCATTGAGGTTTCTGCAATAAAAAGGGAGATATTAGATTGACCATAACACAAGGAGAATAAAAACTTGATGAATTGAAACTTACTGAGGCCTAAAGACGCTCTAAGGCGTTCCTCCTCTTGGAAGGTCTTGAGTGAAGCAGCAATGGCTTCTTCAGTGGTGATGCCTGTTGGAAGAAAAGAAGGAAAAATATTAGTCAAAGGCAAAGATATGATACAATAGAAAATGCGACTAGTGATTACCTGAATCCGCAAGCTTAGCTAGCCATGCGTCACGCCTTGCCAACCATGCTGAAGTTTCGAGAGCGGCCTCCAAGTCCGTATCATCCGGTGGTGACATGACTAATCCCTCGTTAGTCCCGTATTCACTCAGGACCTCGGCATAGGGAGCGTGGGGTTCCTGACCGAACGCGACGTCCGCAGTGAAGAGCGACTTCTTTTTCTTCTGCCCTCCGACCCTAGGTGCACGTGGGATCGACTTCCGTTTAGCAGCCACCTTGGGACGGCAAGTCCCGATGTCTGCACCCACGCCAGACTCCGGCGAGGCTATAACCACTGTCTCCACTGGAGCACAGGGCGCTGGTGGTGCATCCGCAATATCAGGGAGCGGCAATCCGCGTAGAGGACTCTGCGCACGCGAGGGTCCGGCTCTGGCATCTTTTAAAGGAGGGATTACCGGGGTCCTTGGAACCAAAGGAGCGTTGCGGTCGCTACCTGGAGGTGCACCATTACGGTCGATCAGCAACCGCCTTTCCTCCTTTATGACCGCTCCCGTTGAATGACTGTACCATTCTGTATATACCCGGAGTCGTGGGGCGCAAGCCGGCTCACTAATAAAGAAGTGGGAGCCCATGTTTAGACACATGAAATGATACAGCGCTCTTTCCATCCCTTCTTCGGTCGCAGCAGGTTCCGATAAGAAAGTCTCCAGCGGTACCCCTTGATTGTAGCTCAGCTGTTGGGCGAAACGATGCGGGTTATATCTCATGAAGATCGCTGCCCCGTTCTGCCTAAACACCAAGAAGCCCGGTCTGATGGAATAAAAGTGAAGGGTCTCCCGGGCCGTTAAAACTGAAGCTCCATCCTTGAAAGTGTCTTGCAATGGCCGCACTGCAGTGGTAGACGCTTTTCCAATAGTCAACACCTTGTCAACGAAAGACACATTGGCTCCAACGGTGTGGGAGCGAAGGAGTAAACCCCTGGCATTTCGCGGCGATGGATTCACAATTGATGCGCCAATCAGCTGTATGATGCGAGGGAAGTTGCACCTTTCGTAGAACGAGGGCCTTTTATGCATGCCGAAAACACCCGATGTATGTAGCTCGAGCCACGACATGAAATAGTGCTTCGGGAAAATCACGTGCAGCACCCCGGGCTCATTAGCATCCGCCGCTCGACTGAGGCCGTGATACAAGTGTGCCAAGCCGGCTATCCCAACGGCTACTTTTACCCCGATGGTCATCCGATGAGCAGGGTAAAAGACGGAGGGCCGCATATGGCGAGAATGCATTGGGAGCGCAAACCAACTCAGCGATAGCCCAAGAAATCCTAAAAAGAAGGCCTCCTCGTCCATCTAGGGGGATACAACTTCTGCAAAAGACATGGTCGGGGAGTTGGGAAGGAAAAAATCCTTTTGGTCTATTTCCTTCGCCGGCAGGTTCTCCAAACCTAAACCGAAAGGGTCCTCAAGGGTGGCAAACTTGGCAGCTTCTGCCGAAAGGACGTTTGGGTGAAGGAACCGAGCAATGAAATCCTCAAAACTAACTCCACGGCTCCCACGCTCAATGAAAAGGGCCTCGTAGATGTTCAACACCTTGATCAGACTTGGGAATTGGTATTGAATAGCATTCTCCGGCGTGAGCCCCTTACCACCGGCTTAGCACCAAAGACGTACTCATCTGTCGGGAGAAACTCCTCATAATGTTCCCCCATGACTGGTAAACCGGATACCTCCGTGAACTCCTCCAAAGAGATTGACACTTCCCGATCCATGGCAAGGAAAGTGTGGGTAGGAATATTCCACTGCTCCAAGAAAGCCTTGAACCACCAGGTGGGGAGCGTGGGATACTGGAAGAGGGAGACGTAGACTGCGGTGTACAATCCTAATCTTATCAACTAAGACTTCTTCGTCGACAGGATATACCGAGCCCATGGCAGGTAGCCGATCGGGTGGCGGGGGATCAGACCTATGTTATATGATTGCCCCCAGGGTTGTGCCTCGCCTTGACAGATACGGCGTCCCAGGATATCCAAAACCATGGGACGCTGAACCGGAATCGCATCTATGGCGGGATGTAGAAAGCCCTTCGATGTCCAATCAACCATCTCCACGGCGTACTGCACCGGGGGTGGGCTGGCGTAATGAATCGCCGTGATGGGTTCTGGCGGCACTGAGCATGTGAAGCTGCGTCGACCCATAATAATCTGATTGTACCACGACCCCCAAAGGTGGAGACTCTTATACTCCGGGTCGTGGTCTTTGATCATGGCCAAGACTTCACGGTCCAAAGGCGCTTCGGGAAATCCCTCCTCTGAACGAGCAAACGGGAATGAGATGTCGAGAGACATGATCGCTGCAAGTGAACAGAAATTAGCCGTTAGTGTTGCAATCCCAACGCTTAGCGTTTAAGAAAAAAATGCATTAATTAATCAATTAAATTAAAAATTAATTAGATTAAAATTAATTAATTACACCACACAGCAGTGCAGTGGGTAGGAGACCGAAGGGGGACCCACAAAATCTGGATGACAATACGTCAGTTAATAAGACAACCTCATCATTAAATGAGATTGTCAGTTGGTCCCCAGGGAAACATTCCCACTAATAATAATAATAATAAATCCCTAGAGACAAGGAGAAAATCTCCTCTTTCAGAGCAAAGCTCTGTCACAGAATGACACACGTCAAACTCTGGTCTCAGAGAAATAAGATTCCTTAAAAGAGCCTAGCTCTGTGGTGATGATGAGAAAATTTATTTAAAACTCCTAAAGAAATTAGAACATTTTGAAGACTCTTAGAAGTTCTTCATTTTTAGATCAAAAAGATCTATTTTTGGATCCATGAGCAAAGCTCTGCTCATGGGTTAAAACCCATGAACAAGATCTCTGTAGATCTATGGATTCATGAGAGCAAAGCTCTGTTGGTGAAACCCCAAAGGGAATTTCTTTAGATCAAAAGATCTATGAGAGCAAAGCTCTTTTGGTTAAGATTAATGTAAATTAATTTGATTTAAATTAATTTTACCTAAGAGTTTTCTAACTTTGGAAACGAGCAAAGCTCTGAAGTCCTTAAGCAAGAGCAAGCTCTGAAAATAAAAGTTCTTGAAGATGGTAATCATCTACTGAGGGCCAGAGGTCCTATTTATAAGGCGCTTGCGCCCCTTCAGCTCACCCCTTGATCCAACGGTCAGGAGTATGCCACCGCTACACTCACGTGCACGCCACGTGAGCGCAACGGTGGAGGGGCATTTGTTTCACCCAATCAAAGCAAAGCTCTGTTGGAAATTCAAAATTCAAATTTTGAAGCAACGCTTCAAATCTCGGGCGCAACGCGCCACGTGTCAGGCGCAGATGCATCAGCGCAGTGTCCAAGAAGGCGCGCCCAATCAGAGTAAAGCTCTATTTAAACTAAAATTAAGGGAAGCAACGCTTCAGTTGCGCAAGCACTGCGCTGCGCGACACGTGTCAGCGCAGATGCGCTAGCGCAGTGGCGCTGCGCTTTGCGCTGCGCGACACGTGTCAGCGCAGATGCGCTAGCGCAGTTGCGCTACGCGACACGTGTCACGCTCTGGAGCATTTGCGCCAAACAGAATTAAAATTCTAAAGAAATCTTTTCTGTTCTTGTTAAAACAAGAAGATTTTCTTCTGTAAAACAGAAGCCCTTGGATCAAAGATCCAACGGTGGGGAAAATTCCCCAAATCACTCAGAGAGAGATCTCTTTAACAAATTTAACTAATTTATGGGCACTATAAAAAGGACCCTAGACCTCAATTCAAAAGGATCAACATTTTTGGAGAAAATCAAGAGCTTCAAGCAGAGAAAACTCTGAAGAGCTTCCAAAAAAAAAGAAATGTAAAAGACCTTTTAGATAGAAGAATTTCTTCTGATAGATCATTGATCTAAAAACAAGATCAATGATCTTTAATAAAAAAACAAAATAAAAACAGTGCTTTGCACTTTTTATGAACCTTTGGTTCCTGAAATAAGAAAAAGCTTGTTTTTCTTTGATCTAAATTAGGTCAAGAAATCAAATAGTGCTTTGCACTTCCTTTATGAACCATTGGTTTTTGAATCTAAAAGATTCTCAAATCATAGTGCCTTGCACTTGCAAACTACGTTGTTGCGCTCCTGGATTGGCGCAAGTCACCAGAGCGCGCCACGTGTCAGCAGCGCAGGCGCAGCGCATTAGCGCAGCGCACTGCGCTTGCGCGACACGTGTCAACACTACAAACGCTTGCGCTCTCTGATTGGCGCAAAGCGCCTGATAAATGCAAGACGTTTCCTAAAGGGCCAGGCCCAAATCAAAAAGACCAAGCAGGCCTAATGAAATTGCAAAGCAATAAAAAGGGTAGAGCCCAAACAGAATTGATGCTCTGCATCTTTTATGGGTAGAGCCCAAATAAAAATAAAAATAAATGCAATGCAAAAGCAAATAGAATGTTGAACATTTTCAACTGGACTTAGCCCAATTTTGGCCGTAAGTCCTCAAATTAAATTGACTAAGCAAGATTGCTCTCTTAAATCAATTTACCTCCGGTTCGGGGGTACATCTCCGAACTCCTCTGACACTTGTCGTTGTAATCCTTCAACGACGTCAGAAAGGTGACGGGTCCCGACAACCACACATCAACACGGACTGCAGGGTCCTTAAACTCGTGGACCGAAACGTCCTTAAACTAATATTGGACCGAAACGTCTTAAACTAATATTGGACCGAAATGTCCCTAAACTAATGATGGACCGAAACGTCCTTAAACTATTGTCGGACCGAAACGTCTTTAAACTAATGATGGACCACTACGTCCCTAAACTGGCGATGGACCACCACGTCCCTAAACTGGAACATGGACCACCACGTCCCTAAACTGGCGATGGACCACCACGTCCCTAAACTGGAATATGGACCACCATGTCCGTAAACTGGAATATGGACCGCAATGTCCTTAAACTACCTATGGACCACTACGTCCCTAAACTGGAACAATAGAGCCAATTGCTCTCTTCTCGGATCCAAACGATCCCGTTAAGTTGATCTTAGTCCCAAATCAGACTAACGTATCCTTAACGAACGTTTAAGTTGATCTTAGCCTCAATATGGCTAACGTATCCTTAAACCAAAACCCAAAACCTAAATCTAAGAAAATACGGATTTGGACTAATCCACGTCCTCTGGGCGACGGCATAACTTAGTCTCCGTATACAATCCACGGGCATCCACAAACAAAACAAACACACACGACATGAAGTGAAATTCTGGAGAAGGAGAAAGTGGCTATCGCGATGCGGTAGCGTAATTAACTGCAGGGGCTTGCGCCTGCAGGGAAGAGCGTCCCCACAATCAAAAACCCCTCAAACGAGGGGGAATCTGACGAAGTCTGCTACATCGGTCGCATCCGTCTAAACCTCCGATACACGGTGCCATAAATCAACTTGGCATCTTCGGAGAGGTAGACGGATAAAACCAAATAGCATCTGCCCCGAATCTCAGGCAAGACGTCCTCACGTCCGTTGCGCCGTCTTTCGGAGGGGAACACCCTTCTCATTCGTCGACGAGCTTGTTTGACTGGCTTAGCATCAGGAGATATAGCCAGCTTATGCACGACCACTTCAGGGGAAAGGCCAGGCATTTCTTTGTATGTTCACGCTAAGCAGTCGACGAACTCATGCAGCAGGTCAATTATCTGCTCTTTCATTTCCTCCGACAAAAGTGAGCTGGCGTAGGTCGTCCTTGGATCATCGGGCGTTCCTAAGTCAATCTCGGTTAGCTCGTCAAAGGTTGCTTGTCCGCCATCTTCGAGCTCTTGAGGAGCTTCTTCTGGCTCAGCTAGCTCGTCTTCATCATTTGACTCTTCGCTGGCTTACCCAATATGGGTCATATAGCATGCCTTAGAATCAGGCTGGATGAAACCTATGCCCCGCCTATCTGGAATTCGTCCATCGATGAGTGCTCGAACCTGAGGTGGATGCCATAGCTCTTCGTAAAACTTTGCTTCGAACTCCGTTTGATATAACCGGCATCCGCACTTTTTAAAGTATTCCCGCATCTCTGGCGCATAGTATCTGGGATTGAGGATGGCTCTTATGCCTCTCTCATATAGAAGGCACGCGACAGACAAATCGTCCGGGTGCACAACGGGGTTTGACCCATAAAACAGGATGCCTTTCTGCCTACGTTTCCTTCCAGGGACGTAGAAAGTTTTCAGCTGGTCCACGGTGGAGACTGACAACGTATCGAGCTCTTTGCACATCTGCTCTGGTACCCTTGTGACAGTTAGGGACCCTTCTGCAATTTCTAAGGTCTCTCGTAGTTTCGCTTGTTGCATGGGGGTCCAATCTGCACCGCTGTTGCACGGCAGGTCCTCTTCCTCCGACTTTTCAGTGTTGCTGCCAAGATGAGGGCGGACTTTGCTGCTAGATGGGGCTTCGGTAACAGATTCGCCCGTATCACTACCGAAATGAGGGCGAGTTTTACGGAAGGACGGACTTCTAGTGTCGAACTCATCAGTGTCACTACCAAAACGCGGACGCACTTGGGCGTTTTTGCTTTTGAAAGTGACAGCCGGCTCAGATTTGCTGTTAAGTCTTGGGGCCGCTCTATCCTCAGTCAGTTGTGGCTTAGCATTTTGGTGGTTTATAAAGTACCGAGAATCTTCATATCGGACTTCATGCACACCGAACGGCTGGATGTCTCCGTCAATGCGTCTTTCTTCGCCATTTTTAGTATACTTCATGCATTGATGGAGAGTTGATGGGACGATGCCGTAATCGTGGAGCCACTGCCGTCCCAAGAGAATCTTATAAGACGTGTCGGCGTCGATCACGTATATCTTAGCTTCAGTTTGCAGATCCCCGAATTTGATTGGCAAAGCTATAGACCCCAGAACTTGCTGGCAGTTTTGATTGAAGCCTTGAATGACAATCCTTTCCCTGGACAGGTGTCGGACATCCATTGACAAACTCTTCAGTGTTCGCAAGTTCATGATGCTCACTGAGGACCCCGGATCAATCAATATGCGATTTATCCGATCCCCGTCGCTGTACCCGGTCACGTAAAGCGGCCGATTATACTCAGCCGTTCCCAGTAGTAAGTCTTCATCCTTAAACGTGACTACGACGGCTTACAAAGTGTACTGAGCTTCTTTCATATTAATTTCCGCAAAGCGAGCCTGATACCGCTCAGGGTTTTGTAGAGCATGAATGAGAACATCTTTAAGGTCTTGAGATAGAACCAAGGCATCGTAGATGCTAAGGAGAGACGGAAGCTTTCGGAGGTGAGCCAAAACATTATAGTCTACTGGGGAAGGACTTGAGTTTTTATCAGCCGGTTCTCTGCCATCTTCATCATTAGCCACCTGTTTTTCCTTCCCTTTTGGGGCGTTGCCCTGATTCGGCGGTAGAGCCCTGCCGCTTCTGAGCTGAATTTGATTGGCCTTTGTGGCGAGCTTCTCGTCCTCTTCGGGAAAACAGAGCTCCTCCTCAGAGTCGCTGCCAAGATGGATGGCGTAGCAGGTCACTACTGGGATCTCTTCATTGGGGTCTTCTTCTAACTCCTCCAGAATTTCAGCCGCTTGTACAGGGAAGAACTCCTTCAATTGAATCAGAGTTCTTACTTTCTATTCATATTCTTCGAGGGAATCGATATATTTTTGAATGGTCGATCTCCCTACAAATTCCTTTTCGCGCCGAGCTGCACTTTTCTTCTTCTTGAGCTTTTAGGATTTTGAGCCTGATGGAGCTGCATTGGCAGCTGGACTGGTAAGCTTCTTCTGCCCTTCCCATTCCGTCCTGGGCTCTTTCCGAAGTAGCTTTATCATCTTCTTCGTCTTATTAGATATGTGCGTACTCCACGGAGGCTGCGATGAGTCAGTTTCGTTTGTCAGGGCAGCGGGTTCAGCTGTCTGCTCCCAGAAGGCTTCAACTTCTGTCTGTATAAAGTTGACGGTTGCAACTTGATTGTTCACCAACACGCTTTTGGACAGCTCGATCTCTCCGGCCATGTAGTGCTTCTCGACCCAGTCCTTGAAGATATAGCAATCCTCGATCGCATGGCTCACTACTCGGTGGTACGAGCAATACAGGGGATTGTCGGTCATTTTTGCTTCTTGGGATCTTTTCGACTCCGGCAGTTGTAGGCCATTGTTCAAGGCATCTTTAAATATCTTACGGACCTTGTCCCTTCTGAAAGAGTAAATCTTGTTCTTCTTCTCCTCTAAGGAAGGCCCATCTCCTCCCAGCAATAGCTTTCGAGACCGGTTGGTTTTGGATTCGCCCGCCCTTCGCTTTTCTTCATTGTCGGACGCATTGAAGACATTGGTACTGCTGGAACTCCCGCTTCTACGGTTGTTGTCCCACTTGCTTTTCCAAGTTTTGTCTCTCTGAGAGTCCGGCGGGGACTCTTGCTTCGAGCGTTCCAGCATTTGGACTTTCTTGGTTAGCTCCTGAAATGTCTTAAGGCCCGCTGTACACAAGAATGGGACCATCCAATTGCTGAGGTTCCCAATGAGAAGGCTGACGGACTGGTCCTGCTCCAGCGGCGGTTTGCACTTGACTGTGAGATTACGCCATCGAGCGATAAAGTCGGTGTTGCTTTCATTCTTCCCCGGCTTGGTCCTCACAAGGTCGGCAATAGAGATTTTATCACTGACGCTCATCAACCTTTGCCGGAACAGAGACTCCATTTGGGCAAAGGTAATGACTCGTCTGGTATAATCGCATACCTGTCGAAGGCGACACCGGTCAGGCTGTTGACAAACTGACGAAGAAGGAGCGCGTCATTGCCCCCTGTATTTCCGCACGATGCTTTGAAGTGGGCGACATGCTGATTTGCATTCCCCGTTCCGTCAAATCTTCCGAACTTAGGAATGACGTAGCCGCTCGGGAACTCGATCAAATCGTACTGTGCGGGGTATGGCCGCCCACTACTGCCAATTTCTTTCTGAGCTTTAGCTTCATCCACCAATGTTTTAACTTTGCTGGTGACTAAATCCATTATCCGATCTTGTGTTAGCGGGATAGTGCCATCTGGGGCCAAGGCATCCCCAGAAGCGGAATGTGGCCAGCTTTCGTGCGGCTCGACCAGTCTTGGACCCAAAGGAACAGGCATCGGCTGCTAAATTGTCATCACCCGGCTGATTAGTAGCGACTTGTGCTTGATTGGGAGGCGCTCGAGCAATTTGAGCCGTAAGCTGCATCACAACATTCGTTAGATCGTCAATTTTCGAATAAAGCTTGGACATCTCTTTATCCTTGCTCCTGAGTTGTTTTCGAAGCTCTTGAAACAGCTCCTGCTCCGCGGTCCTGGGGCGGAAAGTCGGCTCTTCCTCACTGTCCAAGCTTGACTCTGTATGGACCGAGAGGTCTTTCTGCCTATCTTCCTCCTCGAGAGGGTTTTCATCATCCGGCGGAAGCGGATGTTCTTGGGAAGCGGCAACCACATTCAAGCCAGATTGGACTTGGGATGTGGTGGCCCCATCTTTGCTTTTGCTGCGAAGGTTGTCGCTGGGGCGCCCACCCGCCATATAGACCGTATGGATAATATATCCAGCCCTCTTTTTATTGTCGGTAGCTGATTTCACAGATTGCTGTCTTGACCCCCCTGTTTCAGTAGCGGGCAGTCGATTGAAGGCGGATGGCCTGGCCGGATTCTTTAATGGTGCTGGCGCTTCTTTTCTGGATTTGCCTCGCTGCTTTCGTGCGGCACAGAGCGCCTGATAGACTCTTGAAGAAACAGTGTCATACTTTTTCTGTTGGGGCCGGGACATGTCTCTTTGTAGCATTGTTCGGACCGCTGTCTTCTTGATTCTGGCGGTCATGGCATTTTTCTGAACCCACTTCAGAGGCTCGAAGGAATTGCTGATTCTTACGTCCGACTCAGCCGTCGTCGCGGGGCGACCCTGCACTTGGAACTTCACAAGATTCCATTTGGCCGAAGCCCTGGCCCTCTTGTTGGCTCGCTACCTGAGCCGCTTCTGCCTTGACTTTTCTGTTCTAAGCACCTGGCAGACTTCGGCTCTTTAGGAAGACGCCGCAGACCGGGCGATGGAGGGCTTTGGAGATACGCTCGATTGTGCATTTGTTGGAGTCATCGCCTGAGCTCGTCCGCAACATTTGATGTTTCCCTTTGCACCGAAAGTCTTGCCCCCAGTTGGAGCGCCAGAGAGTCGTTCAGACACCATCTTAAGTTTCGGTTGTGGTGCCTTAGTGATCACAACATTCGGCCTCTTGCCTCTTGAGACCGGCTTGGCCATCTGTTTTTCCGGGATTTCTGCCAGATGAGTGCTTCCGGCAGGGTAGATGATGACGGAGCCAAACTGGCGGGGCAGTTCCTCCCACTGTCGACTGAGGCTTGCGGGGAGAACCACACGAGCATTAACCTTGACCACGTACGGGATCGGGGTCGCGTTGGAAGCTGAATTCGTCTTGGGAGACATTGTCGTCGAAAGTTGATTGCTGCACGGAAAAAAACATCATTTCAGTATAGGCAATCGATATGTATATTGATTGAGTTCGCATGAACATTTAACCCGAAATATGGGAGGAGAGAAAGGTCCCACCGGGCATGCCAGAATCTGTAGGGTGTTTTTCGTCACCCCATTGAGATGGGAATACCCGCGCGCTTGTCAGGCGTACTACAGATTCCCCCTGCCTAGGGTAGGCCGGGGTTTAATGATTATGGGGATCCGAATCTCCGGCAGCCGCGGACTAAGCTGCCGTTAATTACCCCTCGCCTTTGGAGCCGCGGACTTCTAATCAGGCGATTGCGGTGCTCACCAATCTGGCCCCAAGATGCGACTTCAAATCAAACGGCTTGGGTATTACTGGCCCACCATGATACGGGATTGCAGAGAGCATGCAAAGAAATGTTAGATCTGCCAAATCCATGGTGATTTCATTCACAAGCATCCCAATCCGTTGCATCCTACGGTGGCGTCGTGGCCCTTCAAAGTCTGGGGCACCGACATTGTTGGCCAAATTGATCCTCCGTCATCCAAAGGCCACCGGTTCATACTGGCCGCGACAGACTACTTCTCCATATGGGCTGAAGCTGTCCCGCTAAAAGAAGTCAAGACAAAAGATATTCTGACATTTTTTCAGCATAATATTCTATACCGCTTCGGTACACCAAGAAGAATCATTTCTGACAACGGGCCTTCTTTCAAGAGCTTCAATGTCTCAAGGTTCGCTACTCAGCACAAGATAGACTGGAGATATTCCTCCATCTATAATCCAAGAGCCAATGGGCTAGCCGAAGCCTTCAATAAGTCTCTATGCAAGCTCCTGAGGAAAAATGCTTCAGCCAACAAGAGAGACTGGAATCTCAAACTTCACGAGGCGTTGTGGGCATATCGTACCACGCACCGTACTCCAACTCAGTCCACTCCATACTCATTGCTTTTCGAAGTGGAGGCGGTCCTCCCCCTCGAAGTCGAAGTGCCAAGCTTAAGAATGGTCGTTCAGCACGAGTTGACGGGGGAGGAAAACGTGCTCCTTCGACTTGAAGAGCTCGATGCCCTCGAAGAAAAGAGGCCCGCGGTGTAGAAAAATCTGGAGCTATACCGAGCCCAAATGTCATGGGCCTATGACAAGATAACCCGTCTCCGCGCTTTCAAGAAAGGTGAATTGGTGTTGGTCCTCAAAAGACCGATCATCCCCAATCGACACGCCAAGGGAAAATTCGAGCCAAACTGGGAAGGACCATACGTCATCGAGAAAGTGTTCGACGGAGGATCCTACCAACTAATAAGTGCCGAGGGAGAAAGGCCCATGCCACCCATCAATGGCCGATATCTCAAGAAATACTACACGTGAATGCTCCAAGTCACAGGCGAATTGAGCACATCAGCCCTACGGTCTGGATCATACATCCTGCAAAACCGTATACAATCCACGGGCGTAAATGACCCTTATCTCTCCCAAATCCTGCCGGTGAGACTACTTTTAAAGTCCCACCAGCGACAAAAAAAAAGAAGAAGAAAAGAGGTATGTCCACAAGCAAAACGGGCACGGATGAAAACCCGAAAGGGCTCCGTGAGTAAAAACAGCAGGACTACCAGTGAGTTTGTGAAAACCCGAAAGGGCGCAAACTCGTGAAAAGAAATTAATACACTCGCAAAGTCCTCTCGACCTTGTGAGGAGAAAACCCCTGCGTGAGATCCTTACGACTCACAAAGGAGCAACACACTTAGAAATCCTCACGATTACTAAGGAGAACATACGCCAGCGAGATCCTCTCGACTCGTAGGGAGAAAATGCTTTTATGAGACCCTCACGGCTCATAAAATTGAAAAGCCTTAGGTGATAGGGACCCAAACCTGTCTCCTAAGCCGTCGTTCCCCAACGGGCAACGGCAAATGATGAGTGGCTCCTGGAATTTCGCTTCAGTGTTAGCGGTGCTGATGCTGACCAAAAACCCAAATCCCAACTCCTCCCAAGGCAAATGATGAGTTGCTCCTGGCATTATTCCAGTGCAGCAATGCTGATGCCAAACAAGATCCAAATTCCAAGTCCCCAAACGGCGGATGATGAGTCGCTCCTGGTACCATATTCCAGTGTAGCGATGCAGACGCCAACCAAAATCCAATTTCTCAAAATTTACACCGGCCCTACGGCCAGTCCCCAAATTGACTGCCGTATACAATCCACGGGCTCAAATAATTCTCGTCATACCCATGCCCCACCACAATCACCAGTTACGCGGCTGGTCTCCGCCTTTGGAATTATGCTCCATTGAGCAGACCCACTCATGTGTCCTCACAATACATGAGGAGAACAAACCTTTGTAGGATCCTTACGACTCATAAAGGAAAAACACACTTAGGAGTCCTCACGACTCCTAAGGAGAAAATACACCTGCGGGATCCTTACGACTCGTAGGGAGAAAATGCTTTTATGGAACTCTCACGGCCCATAAAATTGAAAAGCCTTAGGTGATAGGGGCCTAAACCTGTCTCCTAAGCCATCGCTCCCCCAATAGGAATAGGCAAATGATGAATTGCTCCTGACACGTGTGCTTCAGTGTTAGCAACATTGATGCCTACCCTAACCCCAAAATCCCAAACTCCAATCCAATAGACCCCTAAGTCTTTAAACTGGGAACAGATGACCCCTAAGTCGTTAAACTGGGAATGAGGGAAATCTCCTCATGGCAGATGATGATTCGCTCCTGGTATCATATTCCAGTGCAGCGATGCTGATGCCAAACCAAAACCAAAATCCCCAAATCCTGACAAATGATGATTCGCTCCTGGTACCATATTCCAGCGTAGCGATGCTGATGTCAACCCAAATCACATCAAGTCAGCAAAACAACCAATGACCTTCCTGGCAGAATCAAATTCGACCTCGGAATCAAGTCAACTTCATCCCTGACGCCGCAAGAAGCGGGGCAAGTCAAATCCAGAATCAACCGTCCACGTCGCTAAAATGGCAGCACCGACCGTCCACGTCGCTAAAATGGCAGTATCGACCGTCCAAGTCGCAAAAAGGGCAGCATCGACCATCCACGTCGCTAAAATGGCAGCACCGACCGTCCACGTCGCTAAAAGGGCAGCAACGACCGTCCAAGTCGCAAAAAGGGCAGAACCGACCGTCCAAGTCGCAAAAATGGCAGCACCGACCGTCCACGTCTCTAAAATGGCAGCACCGACTGTCCACATCGCTAAAATGGCAGCATCGACCGTCCACGTCGCTAAAATGGCTGCATCGACCGTCCAAGTCGCAAAAAGGGCAGAATTGACCGTCCACGTCGCTAAAATGGCAGCACCGACCGTCGAAGTCGCAAAAAGGGCAGCATCGACCGTCCAAGTCGCTAAAAGGGCAGCATCGACTGTCTAAATTGCAAAAAGGGCAGCATTGACCGTCCATGTCATAAAAAGGGCAGCGCAGGATTCCTACAAAGCGGGAATCAGATCACTCCGGGCCAGGGAAACGTCTATCACGGACACTCCGTCTCGGAGACATGTCAAGCAACGACCGTCCATGTCGTAAAAAGGGCAGTGCCAGCTTCCCAAAAAGCGGGAACCAAATCAGGTCGCCTTCAAGTAAAAGAAGATCCATCAATTTCATGCACACGACCCACATATGTGGTGTGGATTTATTGATGGGGGGCAATTTGTTGGGGTAAAAATTTACACTCCGGTTGACCAAGTCAAAATCAAAGTCAACCCCAATCCAAGTGGGCCCAAGCCCAGATCCAGTGGGCCCATGCCCGGATCGTGCCCGAACATGAAGCGGCCGGCCTCCCCCCAAGCCAAGATAAAAATTTTGTAATAAATAATTTTGTTGTATTTCTTTTATTTTATTTTATGGATAAATATAAGAAAAATAGGTATAAAGCCAAATTTTTGTAATGCCCATGGCTTATGTGCAAAAAGAAATGGCACATGAGCCATGGGATAGGCAAAATGCCATTTTGTGAAGCCCAAGGGGCTATGTGTAAAGTGTATAGCCTATAAAGGCAAGGATAATGAAAATATCTCACAACTTTTTTTTCTCTCTCCAAAAAAATTTAGATTTGAGATCTTTTCTCCTTCTTCAAGGTTCCAAAACCTTCTTCTTTCTTTTGAATTAAATCAAGAGCTTTACTCTTCATTTTATAAAACTAAATAGTTTTTCACCACAAAACCCATAAAGGGGAACTCAGATCTTCCATTAGATCTCAAAAAGAAGAGATTTTTAAAATTTCATATCTCTTGATCTTCAAGATCCAGCAACCAGAGGAGAAAGCGGAAGAACCCCTTTCATCAACCCTAAAACATCTTAGGAGTTTAACTTCACTATGATTTCTCTTTCGAGAATTTCTGAGGCTAAAAGTCTCTTTTTCTCGCCGGCGCCCAAGCGCTCAAGCGCAAAGCGCCCACGTGCCGACACGTGGCGCGCCGGCGCTCAAGCGCAAAGCGCCCACGTGCCGACACGTGGCACGCTAGCGCTCCAGTGCCCTGCACTCAAGCGCAAAGCGCCCACGTGCCGACACATGGCGCGCCCGCGCTCAAGCGCAAAGCGCCCACGTGCCGACACGTGGCGCGCTAGTGCCTAAGCGCACAGCACCTAAGCGCACAGCGCTCAAGGCGCTGACCCCACTCGTCCTTTGGGCGCTTTTTCCCTTTTTTTATGTATACATGTATATATATGTACAGACACACACACACACTCCACAACACTGTCCCCCTCAAAAAAAATTTGGGCTGGGGCGCTGCCCTGCACCCCGCAAGGGGGCTACTAGACCCTTAACCCCTAGCCCGCTATCCGGGTAGCGGGACCCCCGTAAAAACTCTGCGTGGCTCCTGATATATCCAAACACCCCCTCCAAAACAACACACACGTACACTGCACATTGAGTTCGCATGGCCAGTTTAACCCGTCAATCGGAGGTTCCCTCGCTCCAAAGGCATGGGGTAATTAACGGCAGCTTAGTCCGCGGTTGCCGGATATTCGGATCCCCACAATCATTAAACCCCGGTCTACCCTAGGCAGGGGGAATCTGTAGTACGCCTGACAAGCGCGCGCGTATTCCCATCTCAATGGGGTGACGAAAAACACCCTATAGTACTAGCTGTACGTAACGGCTGCCCATGTATTGACAGAAAGGGAAGTGATGAGCGAACTCATCCTGAAACCCTACTGAGCCTATCAGTGACAATATCCGTACAGTCTGGTCCGTTCGTCTATGAGCATCGCATATCGGGCCTAGGGGGCTGGTAACGTCAAACCCCCAATAGCGGTATAAGTCGTGTCAGAGTGTAGCCCAGAACACCCTGAGATACTACTGGAGTACCTACCAGTAAATCTCCTGCCTCGGCCGAGGGCTTTGTGTAATGACTCTCCTAGACACAGCGTGATCTCACCCCCAATACCGGGAGAGACGAATCCCCTGCCGATCCGCTCACTGCCTCCATGTGGCTCGGGACTGTACCCAACTAAAACCTGTTTACACGACTCCTTTGAGCCGTGGTAGGGTAATAATCAAAGCACGGTGGGAACTCACACGCGACAAATGATGATCTCAGGTCGATGAACTAATCTGTACACATGTCACCAGGGAACTGCTATCTGACGCTAGGTATAATACCAACTAGCAGGTTCCCGGCGAGTCCTGTCTGGTGCACTCATAACCCAATGAGCACATGTATACATCTTAGGTGAACCAACTGATACCAGTGGCTTGTGAGACCAGCCACCGCCCCTCGTCGGGGTCTCGACTGTATACACCAGTCTACTCCGGAGTATCGACGCCCTGTCTCAAAACTCCTACAACTAGGGACCACTTTTAAGGATGTGCTTATAGACTACCCAACTCTCACGTATATGATCGCCATCATACTGTTGGTAGTCAAGCAAGAATCCTAAGGGCTCTATCAACGGGTAATAGTGAACAGTAATGTCACATAAAGCTGTACACGACTGATAAAGGCAAACCAGATAGCATACTATCATCTTGAGTAAGACTGTCCTACCGGTATAGGTCCTCCCTCAATTATTGCAATCACGTGCCTGCGATCCAATAATTGACTTTGAGGGCACTATATCCAACACGAGCGAGCGAAGCGGCGTCCTCTTTAAAGCGCAATCATTTTGTCAATCCGCCGACGTCACCAAAGATGCGCGCGGGAATCAAGGTGTTTCGTGAGTCGCCATGTGGATCCAGGAATCCGAGAGACGTAGCCGCCAAACGTCACATCATCCTCAGACAACCCATTACGAAGAATCCTTGACGCGGACTGAATTACTGAAGACCGGGATGATAGCCACTCTCGGCCCGGCCAACAAATTGGTCAGAACAAGAGTGGGAGGCTAGCGATGATACTCGTAAGTAGGAATTCCCTAGATCACAACACGTGGCGGGTGATGTGTCATCCACGTAAGCCCACTAGATTCCTGGAGACTACAGAGCTAGAATAAGTATGATGCATAAGGAACATTCCACGGCGACACGCCTTCAAGATTGCACCCGACCTCTTAAAAGACCTTCCCGGAGTATGTTCCCTCTTCTGCTGACCGCCAGCCAATAGCTCGTCTCCGAGCTATCCTATAGCTGAGATTCCTCTGCTCACTTGCTCGTCTCCGAGCTATCCTATATTTGAGATTCCTCAGCGTCTCTGTTTGGCCGGGAGCACGGAGCCCGAGCGCCCCGCAACGGTTCCGTGTATCTCGCCACAACGAGATCTCCGCCGCTCCACGTCCCGCATCCCACGCTAGCGTATCTCGTCATTAATGAGCGTATCTCGCCATTGATGGACGCATCACGCCATCAACGCGAACGTGACGCAGAAGCGTAACGGACGGAGAGAATCCCGCATCGGCTCGCTCCATACAACCACTATATAAACCCCTCTTCCATACGACTCGGGTAACACGAATTGAATCCAATACGCTACTACCCTGTCTTAATATTTCCCGGTACTTACTTGATCTTCGGAAGGTCCTATGGTGGTTTCCCACCCCGAGGCTTCTTTTGCAGGTAGCTCGGCGTCTACAACCTATTGAGATTCACACGCTCAATTTTCCACAACAAATCTCAGTCGTTCTGCTCCGCTGGCCGCAAGATCGACGGAGGACAACATCTGAGGGAGATTCCGACCTCCATTAGAGAGAGAGATTGGTAGAAAGAAGAGAACTAGAGAAAATGGTTCCAAATAACTTCCCAAGTTGGAGTGAATTCCCTTGCTCCCGTGGGCTTAGGATAAGGAAATTGGGTCCACCTTAGTTGACTTGACTACGGCTAGATTGCAGGACTTAACTTGGTTTTATCCCCACAAAATATTCCTAACTTTTTAAAACCTGTATTTTGTCTCCCTTGGCTTTAATTTGTTCTCTAATGATATTTATTTAAGTATTAAAACTTAGGCCTATTAGTCTCTGACAAAGTCTTTCTGGGGTAATTCAGTTCATTCATGTTTTAAATGAAGCATGAAACTAACATTTTCAAACTATATTGCCAATTTTAGGGTAACTCGTGGTATTTTAAAGTTCGATGATATTATCTCCAAATCTAAAAGTTCGATGGTATTTTATAACATTTACCTACCAAGTTAAATCTAAGTTGCTGTTTTTTGGACCGCAGCGAAGCCCACCGGCTCCGCGTGTCACTCTTCGAATCACTAAATGTTCGATCCCGGCTTCGATCCTGAGTCTCCCCTACAAACTCCTATTGCCCAGCGCTGGGCCATGTGCCTCGCACTTGAATCTAATTTGTTGAGAGTGAAAATTACAACCTTTTGCCCTCTTCTTGTAACGGCCATCAAACCATCTTCACCCCTTGTACGTTCCAATACCACCACCACTCCAATCATTTAACCAAAATTTAATCAAAGTCTAGGCTTCCCTCTTCTTTCCATCCTCCCTCACAATTCCACCAATACCAAGTCTTCTCTCATTCCTCCGTCTATGAAAACCTTACACCTCTTAGCCTTCGCTTGTCTCTCACTCTCATCCACAATGCTTGTATCAAAACACGTAGTTCCACTTTCTCATTTGCCAATAAACATAATCCCTTTTCTTCAATTTCTTTACTAAAGTTTTGTGAAGAATACTAAATGAAAGAAAGAATTAGAGTTTAGAAGGATACATAAGTAATTTGTCATTCCCAGTTAAGCTAACCAATCCTTTTAATCTCAGTTTACCAACATAGAGTTGTATTTAGGCACCTCAAAGTTTTGAGGGTTGTTTTAAAATATATGATTTGTAGGGGTTGTATTTTAAGCTCCGCAGGTTTTGGGATCCTATAAGGTAAGAAAAAAAAACCTTTAGCTTTTTTACTCGTATAACATTTAAATGTTCTAAGATCTTTTTTATTTGGGTCACTATTGATGGTGTAAGACAGAGAAAGGACATGAGAGAACCCTTTCAAACCCCACCTCTGTCCATTCCCAACTTCTATCTTCTAAACTGTCCTGCTCTCTTATTCTCTTATTCAACGGGAAAAGAACGGCTGCTATTACGAGATAATAGCACTCGTGTTATTCTATCATCTTGGCCACACTTCCTACGTGCACGTAGAATACACCAATACCAAAATTCCTCTGTTTTACACAAATCATTTCGATTTTGGATGAATCTGGACCGTTGGATCTAACAGTATGGATGCTATTGTGGATCTAATAGCAGCCACTCCGGATCCCTTATCAACTTCTACATCTTACAACTATTGCCTTCTTCTAACTTCGGAAAAAGAGTGGCTGCTATGTGGATTGTAATAGCATGGGTGTTCTTAGGGGATCTTGGCTACACATCATATGTGCAAATCACGTAGGATACACCAACACCAAAGGCCCACAGTTTCACACAAATCTCGACCGTCCATTACTATTTTGGATCGATCTGGATCCTTGGATGTAATAGCGTGGATGCTATTACACCCATAATAACAGCCATTCCAAATACGCTGACTTTTACCCCCAAGCGGTCCTAGACCACTTCCCAGCTTTTGCCTTTCAAACCGTACAGCAGCCTAACTTTCTTCTCATCTTTAACATGTCACCAATTACTTTAATAAGCTTCGAAAATGATGAAATAATGGTTAAAATGAATGAATTAAATGTAATAACTATTAGTGGTTTGTATGAAGGTTTTTTTTTTGAAATAGTACGATTTTAATTTTAAATTATTAAAATAGGATGTTTTGAATTAAAATTGCAAAAATAGAACGGTTTGGTGGCCCAACCCCCCAACCCCAATGCAGGGGGCAGGTTCCTAGAACCCGCCCCCTATATAAAACATATAGAGGGCGGGTTCTGGGAACCGCCCTCTCTATTAATATAACCCGCCCTCTCTATTAATATAAATATATAAATTTAAAAAAAAATTGAATAAAAAATGGTTTCGTAAAATAAAAAAACGGTAAAATTGAAAAAAAATTGAATAAAAAAATAAAATTTTATTATATCAATGTTTTGTACAAAATGAATCCGTCAAATTTACAATACAAAAAAATCATATCCGATTTCTATCTCGACGGTCAAATTTATAATATTAAAATAAAGCCGTCAAATTTACAATACAAAAAAATCTTATCTGTTTGTAAAATGTAAATAATTATAGTTTTCCTTTTCCCTTTCCCTTATGAAATCCGAGGAGGCTTGACATAAGCCTATGCCTCCTGGGATGACTGGAGGACCCATCCGTTTCTTGGGTAGATAGCGGCGGCGGCGGCGGCTGCTCTTCTGCTTCGGCTTCGGCTTCGGCAGCGTCTTGGACAGGCTGTTGTTCCGCAAATCCTGAATGTGGGACAGGTGTCGGATATGTGCTGACTCCCAACAACTGTACGTAGGACGATAAATCCGTGTCCCAACTGGGCAGTTGTAGCGAAGAACCTGTCCCAGTTTCTTGCGGCTGCTGTTGCCCAAAACCTGGGCCCCATGGCTGCGCAAATCCTGACCCCCAAGGTTGCTGTTGTTGCGCAAAACCTGACCCCCAAGACGGCTGTTCTGCAAAACCTGACCCCCAAGACTGGTGTTGTTGCGCAAAACTGGTCCCCCAAAACTATTGTTCCTCCGGTTGTTGCGCTTGTCCGGTATGCCAGGGTTGCTGCTGACGGTATGGTGATCCAAACCACTGATCCTGCTGCGCTGGATCTCCGTGATGCTGCGGCTCTGGTGCCGGCTCATGCTGCGGCTCCGGTGTCGGTTCATACTGCTGCTCTGGTGCCAGCGATAAATATGGAAGAATATTATATGAACCGAATACACCACCAATTAATTGGTCTACACTTGAAAATAGAGCCTGAGTCTCCAGACCAGCATCAGTCGGGTATGGATTCTGCACCATTGTTTGTATAAGATGCAGCCCACGAGCCTGTCGTTACATTAGAAATAAGAAATAAGTATTGACTCATACCGCCGGATGTTAAAAAGTAATGTAATATAAAGAATTCAACTTACCAAATCTCGTTCCACGTGGCCTCTAGGCTCGTACCGCGCGATGTTTGGGAAGTTGTTATAGGGAGCAGAAAGATATCTTATGGTGACACGCTTATACCACTGTAGATATGCTTCGGTAGCGTCGGTGGCTGTTTGGTCACCTATTTGCTGTAAGGCAATATTACACTGCCTATCCTCCCATCTCAGCAAATATTGATGATGATGCTCCCTCCAATCACGCTCCGCCTTTCCTCCTCGCATGTCTCCCTCTATTGTCATAGGCGAAGACGGCGGGACAGAAATATGTTGCGATCTATTAAACTGTCGCAACACCCGGTCCGGGAGGTGCATGACAACGATATTAATGCAGAGGAGTGGGCATCGAGCCCGCCAAACCGGCACTCCTTCGATACAGATGCCGGGTAATCTTTGCAGACGATCTGCTGTATAAGGCGTCCACGTGAACTGCGCAAATAACATAGTACAAAAATTGTGATGAAGGTATTGCAAAATTTTAAAACAAACTTAATTACCTAAGTTATGGTTACCTGAGTCGCCTCCATGCGATCCAACTCATCTCTATAATACCAAAGTACTCGACGAGGAGCCTTATACGCTTTCTTTCCATTCCACCAACAGCCGAGCGGCTTTCCAGGGGTATCCAAGGCAGTTATTTTAACTCGATCCGGTCTTCCTATACACATACGCTCCCATGACCAAATCTATAAATAAAGTGTCAGATGATAAGAGAGAGAACCAATATTACAATTTTACAAATTTCTAGCTGTGAAAAATAAGGAATTTACCTGAAGTAATGTAATGCAGCCACAAATTTTATTCTTCGTTAGAGCGCATGCCTTATCGAGTTCCTTGTAAAGAAAGGCCAGGACCCCTGCTCCCCAAGCATATTGGCCACACACATCAAAGTCCATAAGGAAGCCAAGGTATAACGGATGGACATGCGTTGCCGATTGGTCCGGCATCAACCAAGAACCGATCATGTAGAGAATGTAGGCACGTGCATGTCTATCCAAGACTTCATCGGTGGCTTCATCAGGGATATTAGTAAATGTATCTTTTAACCAGTTTAAACTGATCTTATACCCCTTACTGTAGCCTCCTGGTGCCTGATATTAGCATTTTTTATGAAATATTAAAACTAGAAATAATATACAACATACAATAGGCATAATATAGAGGGGAAACAAAATGAATTTTTTTACCTATCGGAGAGCAGACTCGGTATATGTATCCCAGTATGGGTGGTCGATATCTGGACCAACAATTTTTCCTCCGACCAGTCCAAGCCCATTGACCCGTAAACCGAGTAAGAGGCCAATATCCTGGAGTGTGATAGTGGTCTCACCCCATCTTAGATGAAAAGTGTGGGTCTTTTTTCTCCAGCGCTCAACTAGAGAGCTAACGAGAGCGTGGTCGATTTGGATATGACGAAGCAATGAAGCTTCATAAAATCCGGCCCTTCGAATCTGCTCGGTTATTCGCTGGTCGGTAACTATCCACTTGTCAGAACTATGGGTGACGACGGTGAGATTATCTCCATTCTGCAAAATTAAATAATGTTATTTTCAACTATTAGAATTAAAAGAAAGGGGTAATTAAAAAAAATTAATAAGTTTAGAATATTTTCTCTCCGTATAATATATTAAAAAATCTGTGTTCGTTTTGATCAACGAGCAGAGATTTGTCGAATGGTTGATTCTCCATTGAGACGATTTTAGATATGAGAAAGGACATAGTTAATTTGACGAAAGAGTTAATTTGATGAAAACCATACTGGAGGCACTGGAGGGTGGGTTTTTAGGGAAAGGAGGGCGGGTTCCAGGAACCCGCCCTCTTCAACAATTAGTGTTGTCACATCATTTTTTTTTGTTATATTGTATTGTCACATCATTTTTTGTGTTTGTCGTGTGTTTGCAGAACGAAGAGGGCGGGTTATTAGAACCCGCCTCTTCAATATTTATATGAGGGCGTGTTCCAGGAACCCGCTCTCATATATTCCGTTTGTTTGTGGTGTCACATCATATATTGTGTTGTCACATCAGTTTTTTTTATATTGTGTTGTCACATCATTTTTTTGTGTTTGTCGTGTGTTTGCAGAACGAAGTGGGCGGGTTATTGGAACCCGCCCTCTTCAATAATTATACGAGGCCCTCATATATTCCGTTTGTTTGTGGTGTCATTGTTTGTGGTGTCATATCAGTTTTTTTTTATATTGTGTTGTCACATCATTTTTTGTGTTTGTCGTGTGTTTGCAGAACGAAGAGAGCGGGTTATTAGAACCCGTTCTCTTCAATAATTATATGTGGGCGTGTTCCAGGAACCCGCCCCCATGTCTTGTCACATCATTTTGTCAGTATTATCAGAACGAGAAGGTTCTTAGAACCCGCCCTCTTCAATAATTAAATAAGGGCGTGTTCCAGGAACCCGCCCTCATATTATTAATGGAATGCACCATGTTCCTATAAATAGCTCTCTGCTATACAGCAACTATCCATTTACCCTCTCTGCTATACGCAACTATCCATTTACCCTTATTTTGTGCAAGTGTGGAATTTAGGAAGAAGGTCAAGTTCAGTACCATAGTCGTGAGGAGCTGTTGTGTCACGCCCCGCTTCCCGGTGTACGGCGAAGGGGACGCGACGGGCCCGCTACGTATTTACTCTGAAGTAAATACGCTTAGCGTGTCTAAGCAATATAAATAAAATGCACAAGAGACAAAATATATCAGCAACTTTATTCATTAACATTCTTTTACAGTACATGGAAAAGTAAATACATGGAATAAAGCGATGCCTAAACAATGGCATAACAAAAATGAAAAGTACTGAATGGAAAGTGTACAATGACTAGAGCTCGGGGTCTTCACTAAACTGGTCCAAGTCTTCGGCAGTGGGCTCGATCTCCGATGTGTCCAGATCCCCTGACGACATTCAAAGAAGAAAGAAAAGAGAATGTCGTCAGCGAACAGGTCGCTCGGTAAGTCTCAAAGAAAGAGGGAGAAATAGAATAGATAGAATAAGAAGGTATCTTTTAACGATACGAGGGGAGTCTCGTTAGACCAGAGACTACAGTGAACTGAATATAGAGTACAAGATGTAGCTATTAAAGTTGTATTTATATTGTGGTAATGTTATATTAACGTTGTTGTTTGTAGCTTGGTACAGAAGGATGCCAGTGTATACGAGAGGAGTCTCTATATGCCAGAGACCAGGGCAAATGGAAGTACAAGGCTCCGTTATACAACCCGGAACAACGGCAATTGGATTCAGGTTAGGTGTCTTAATCTTACTGTCTCGTGCCACCTTTAACACCTTCCGTACCAGTCTACCCCTTAAACCCCGTAGTGTTTCGATTGTATTGTTGTATTGTATTGTATAGATTGTAAAGTTGGATGACTGACCAAAACCATGATATCAGTAAATGGATGTAACTGTATAATCATGTAAATGGAATATCTGGAGAGCCATGTAAATGGAATGTATATCCATGGTTCGGTTCAGTCAAGTTGTATAGATTGATAGATTGAATATATGGAATAATGGATTCATGGATTCATGTTGATTTGTAATATTGTAAATTGTAGAATGTAAATTATACTTGAATCATATTCAAGTTAGATTATTAAGAGACTCAAAGTAAATTGAAGTCCTGATTGTTTTGATGTTATCGGTAACCGCTGCACATGGGCGGCAGGATTTGTGTCTTTTTCAAAGACGATTACCGTATTGATAACACCGTTGTTAAGTTGTCTGCCTTAGATAGGCAAGCACCCACTTCTCCGGCTCCCTGAGGCTCAAGAGATTGGTCCCGCTTAAACCTATGTTTACTAGGGTCCTTATTGTAATTTATAAAACTTGAGGGGGTTTTATGTAAAAAATACTCTTGTATAGTTTTCAAAATACACCCCAAGTATTTATTAATCGTCTTTAGAGTTGTAATGAATGTAGATTTTATATTGTGATATTTCTAGTGAAAATATCCTATTTTCATAATAATTGGTATTTATTTGCAATATTGGTTTTGTATGAAATTCATGGTATTTTAAGGTAAATTGATTCTTGCGATTTTTAGAAAAATGTGGAATTTTTATATCATAACAAAATAGTTATTTTAATGATAAATATACATATATTTATACAAAAATAATCTTAATATATATTTTACATTCTAAAAATCTCATTTTCTTAAGATGTCGTATTTTAAATCTTTCGAGACCGAATGCTCCTTGCGGAGGTCTGAATCTCGCACTACTAAGCCCGAGGATGTGCGATAATCCGCACCATCCCGAACGGGTTCCCCAAAATGGGTTGTAGCGGCGCTTTGCAAAGATTTGTATAAATACTAAATCCTTTAGAAAACAGTTTTATTAAATAAATGGTATTTAAACGTAAAAGTGAAATAAAATTTACATAGCATGGTATTTGTTGTAAAATACCCCAAATTAGCATCAAATATGATTTTACAGGTTTATCATTAATTTTAGCAATATATAAAAATTTACTATAATTTTTCCATGTTTTAATATTAAAGAACTAATTATCGATAACCTTTATTTATCACTGTAGAATAATTACATTTATACCTGCAAAAGTTGTCCCGGCCATGATAGTTGTTTTAAGACTTAGTTCCATATGTCCAAGCAAGAATCCGGGGTTGTCCGTTACCCCGCGATTTTATTATGAAGGATAAATGATAAAAGTCCATTATATTAACATGGTTTAATATCGATTTTAATTGTCAAAACTTGTAAAATAGATAATATAGTTAAATATTCAGAATTATGTCCTAACATATTTTTCACAGATAGATATTGTTATGATGAAGATAACAAGAGGTCAAGTGTTGAGAGATCTTACCGGAAATGATCTATAAAAATGAACTTCGGTGAACGTCGGGTTGTACGAAACAATTAATATCTTGAAGCCAAGAATTTTTCTGCCTTTGAGACTTTTCCCAGAGGACAGAGGACACAAAGAGGAAGCTCTGGAAATGTTTTGAGAGTTTTGTACCGAACAAATAATTTGTGGTGAATTTTAGAAGTTCGGGGCTATTTATAGGGATTTCTAGGATTAAAAAATCTATTTATTTATTTATTTAATTATTGCTACAGTACCGACCAGATCTGGCCATTGGCCGACCAGATCTAAGGATCCATGTTCTCACATGTGTGTGGGGCCCACACGAAAAATAAAATAAATTTTTTTTTTTAATATTCAGAAATGTTTTTAAAAAATGTTTTTGGCTTCTAAAAATTATTTAAAAATAGTAAAAAATATTTTTAAAATCTGAAAAAATTATAGAAAATTTATTTTGATATTTTACATCTTTTTCAACCAATATAATTATTTTTTATCATTTAAAAATATTTTTAAAATTATTTTGTTGGCGTCTAGAAATTATTTAAAAATAGTAAAAATATTTTTAAAATATGAAAAAAATTATATAAAATGTATTTTGATATTTTATATGTTTTGCAACCAAATTTTGTCTAAATTAGATCTTCTCATCGGTTATAAAAATTTTCCCTTCGATAAAAAAAACATTTAATTTCTTAAAACTTCCCAAAAATTCCTAAAAATCATATTAATTTATTTTAAACATGGAAAAAATATTTTTAAAGTGTTTTCTAACAATAGAAGCAGTAAAATAATTGTTTTGATATCGAGAAAAATTATAAGATGTTTTTTATTACGTATCTAAGGTACACAGTCGTTACAATCTACCCTCCTTAGAAAAATTTCGTCCTCGAAATTTACAATTATATAAAGACTAATTTATAAATAAGAAAGGGTATCTTGCACGCATGTCGGCTTCCCTTTCCCAAGTGGACTCTCCCGGAGTGTCTTTCCTCCACATCACTCGGACCAAGTTAACTTCCTTGTTCCGAAGTGTCTTCACTTTCTTGTTCAGGATCTCCACGGACTGTTGCTCACAAGACAAGTCGGGTTGTATAGTGAGCTCGGAATGATCAAGAACATGGCTGGGATCACTCACATACCTTCTGAGTTGGGATATGTGGAACACATTATGCACTCCTTCCAATGAGGGTGGAAGCGCTAAGCGGTATGCCACTTCACCGACTCGTTCGAGTATGTCGAACGGTCCAATGTATCTCGGACTTAATTTACCCCGTCTTCCAAATCGGATCACTCCGCGGTTCGGAGATATCTTCAAGAATACGTGATCTCCTGGCTGGAACTCCAAGTGTCGTCTCTTTGCATCAGCCCAGTGCTTCTGTCGATCTTGGGCTATGCGCATCCTTTCCCTGATAGTACGAACTACATCAACCGTCGCTACTATCATCTCTGGTCCAAGAAGTTCCCTATCTCCGATGTCGTCCCAACTTAATGGTGATCGACACTTCCTTCCATACAATGCTGCAAAAGGTGCCATTCCTATGCTTGCTTGGTAGCTGTTGTTGTATGAAAACTCCACGAGATGTAGGTGATCTTCCCACGATCCTTTGAAGTCTAACATACATGCTCTAAGCATATCCTCCAAGATCTGAATAGTTTGCTCAGACTGACCATCTGTTTGTGGATGATAAGCCGTGCTGAAGTTCAGACTTGTTCCCAAGCTCGCTTGCAGACTCTGCCAAAATTGCGATCGGAAGCTGGTGTCACGATCGGAGACAATGCAGACCGGTACTCCATGAAGTCTCACAATTTCCTCCATGTACTTCTTTGCTAGTGTCTCAGTTGATTGGCCAACTCGAAATGGGATGAAGTGGGCCGACTTTGTGAGTCGATCCACAATGACCCATACTGCATCGTTACCCTTTGTGCTGCGAGGAAGAGCAGTCACAAAATCCATCGTGATGTGTTGCCACTTCCATTCTGGGATTGGTAACGGTTGAAGTAATCCAGCAGTCCTGTGATGTTCAGCCTTTACTTGCTGACACACCAAGCATTTTGCGACGTTTCTAGCTACTTCACGCTTCATTGCATTCCACCAATAATTCTGACGTAGATCTTTGTACATCTTGGTACCTCCAGGGTGTACTGAGTAGGGAGAGCTATGAGCTTCTTTCATTAACTCTTCCCGTACAGGACCTTTTGGTACACACAATCTGCTGCCGTATCTTAAAGATCCGTCTTCATGGATGATGAAATCTGTTCTGAGTCCATTCTCCACTTGTTCTCTGATCCTTTGCAACTTAGCATCACTTGCTTGAGCTGCTTTGATCTGATTGACAATGTTTGATTGAATTTGTAGATTCATCAAACTTGAAGCATTACCTGGCATGACTACTTCAATCTCCATCTGATGCAAGTCTTGTTGAAGCTTCCACTGAGCGGTGAGATTCATCGATAATGGTTGGCGACTAAGAGCATCAGGCACCACGTTCACCTTCCCTGGGTGATATTGCAAGTCGATATCGAAGTCTGCCATGAGTTCTAACCATCTTCTCTGCCGCATATTCAACTCCTTCTGAGTAAACACATACTTCAGGCTCTTATGATCTGTGTAGATGTTCACTCGTTCACCAAGTAGATAATGGCGCCAAATCTTGAGAGCAAAGATGACGGCTGCCAACTCCAGATCATGCGTCGGATAATTGCGCTCATGAATCTTCAGCTGTCTTGAAGCATAAGCCACAACTTTACCGTGCTGATGTAGAACACATCCTAATCCCTTACCGGATGCATCGCAATGCACTTCGAATCCTCCGGATTGATCCGGTATGACGAGAATAGGTGCAGATGTCAATCTTGACTTGAGTTCTACGAAAGCTTGCTCGCATGCTTCTGACCACACAAATTCTTCATCTTTTCTTGTGAGCTTGGTCAGGGGTGTTGCTATCTTCGAAAAGCCTTCAATGAATCTTCTGTAATATCCAGCTAAGCCCAAGAAACTCCGTATATCCTTCACTGATTTTGGTGTAGGCCAATCGCTGACTGCTGAAACTTTCGCTGGATCCACAGAAATTCCTTCACCTGATACGATATGTCCAAGAAAACCAACTTGATTTAGCCAAAACTCGCACTTGCTGTACTTGGCATAAAGCTGATGTTGTCGAAGAGTTTCCAGGACAATTCGTAGATGTTCTGCATGTTCTTTCCGACTCTTAGAATACACCAGGATGTCGTCGATGAAGATGACAACAAACCTGTCTAAATACTCCCGGAAAACTTGGTTCATTAGGTTCATGAATATTGCCGGTGCGTTGGTCACTCCAAATGGCATCACAAGAAATTCGTAATGTCCATAACGAGTTCTGAAAGCCGTTTTGTGGATATCAGACTCTTTGACCTTCACCTGATGATAACCTGAACGAAGATCTAACTTAGAGAATACACAAGATCCACTTAGCTGATCGAATAAATCATCGATGCGCGGAAGGGGATACTTGTTCTTTATGGTTACTTCGTTCAAGGCTCTATAATCGATGCACATTCTGTATGAACCTTCCTTCTTCTTCACAAGCAGTACTGGTGATCCCCAACTTGACGTGCTGGGACGAATCCATCCTTTCGCCAATAATTCGTCCAACTGAGTTCGGATCTCCTTTAAACCTTCCGGACTTAACCGATAAGGTGCTTTGATCACTGGTTGTGCTCCTGGTACTAAATCAATACTGAATTCAAGAGCTCGATCGGGAGGCAAACCTGATATGTCTTAAGGAAATATGTCGTCGAACTCTCGAACCACTTCTGGCTTTGATCCTTCATCCGCTTGAATCGCTGCAATCACGGTTTCCTTCGGCCTCGCCTTGTATGTACTTGGCTCCAGGGTACGATCTCCACTTTTGAAATAAAAGACTGGATGGTCTGGAATCTCGAACACTACCCTCCTTTGACGACAGTCGATGGTAGCGTAAAATGTTCCTAGCCAATCCATACCCAGAACCACGTCGAAGTTCGGTATGTCCAGCACCTTGAAATCAGCATAGAATTCTCTGCTGCAGACAACTACTGGACACAAGTCGTATCCCATAGTTGCCTTTAGAACGCCGTTCCCTGAACTGACATTCCAGCTGGATACGAGGGGTTTAACTGGAATCGCATGTGTTCGGACGAACCGTTGCGACATAAAGCAATGAGATGCTCCAGTATCAAACAGTGCTAGTGCAGGTATTGAGGATACTAAGATTGTACCTAAGGTATGTGGGATATGTTTTAGGTATAGAAAATATGTAACTAAGTAGTATGATAGAAGAGCAAAATTTGAAAAGAAAAGTTTACCGGTGATGACTTGGCCAGTGGCCTCAGCTTCTTCCATTGTCATCGTGAAAGCCTGGCGCCTTGGTACATTCCTCCTGGCCTGAGGAGCATTCCTCGGAACGTTCCTTTGAGCTTGATGGAACTGACGAGGAGGTGGTGCAGCTTGTGATCCCCTGGGTGGTGCAGGCAGGGCAAGTCTGGGAGCAGGTGCCTGAAGAGCCGGTCGCTGCTGATAAGTGTTTGCTGGCCTGGGTGCAGCAACTGGGTTCTGCCTTTGGGGACAAGATCCAATATCATGAGCAGCTGAACCGCAGACTAAACAGAGGCGGTTGGCTCGACAGCAGTCCTTCATCATATGTCCAGTTCTCTTGCAGTATGTACAAAAGGCTGGGCTAGGACGATGAGTTGGTACTCCGGGTCGCCTCGGCACAAAAGATGGTCTGGATGTGGCTCCACCTGTCATCTGGTTGGCAGGGCGTTTGACTCCTGCAGATTGAGGTCTGCCCCTCTCTTTTATCACTGCCTCGTAACTGCGGGCAGCTTCTAATGCATCCTCATGAGTCAAGAACTTTCCTGTGGCTAGAGCAGCCTTAATCTCTGTGTCCAAACCTTGCTGAAAACGACGGGCTCTGATCTCGTCCGTCGGTATCAGGTGTGCCGCGAATCGGCTCAACATAGTGAACTCAGCATCGTATTCATCTACCGATTTCTCCCATAGTGATCCTTGCTGTAGATGAATAAACTGCTGCTCCATAGCGAACCTGGCAGTCACAGGGAAATACTTCGCGTCAAACTTATCGCGAAATGTCTTCCATTCAATAGGTTGTGCAAGACGGCTTTCTTCCGCCTTCCACCAGTTGCGAGCATTGTCCGTGAGCTGTAGTTTCGCCACACGGACCCAAGCGGCGTCTGGCACTTGAGCTGCTGCCAGATCATCTTCGATGCTTTGAGCCCATTCCTCAGCTTCCAGTGGGCTCCCCTTTCCTGAGAACTGCTTCGGATGTAAAGCCCTGAATTGCCTTACCCCAGGAGCGTCAGTCTCGGGACGGTTCAGGAGTTGTTGCTGTCCCTCAAGAAGGCCGCGAATCGCCTCAAATAGCATTGTTTGCTCGGTGGGTGGTGCAGGAATAGTAGGAACAGTGGTTAGTGGAGGTGGAGTGTTGTTGACGTTGGTGCTGGTGTTATTTGGTGAATCCATATCCTTGAAGAAAAATTTAGGTTAGGATAGATTCAAGTACATGAAATGATAAGATTCAAGGAATAGAGATTTGTAAGATTCAAAGAACATGAATTGTAAAGAATGTTTTAGTTGCTGGTTCTTGTGTTATATTGCTTAGGTTGTTCACGCAGACCAGAACTGCATAGGAGGGTTCTATACAGCGCTGACCTGCATGGGCCACCAACAAAACCTGTCACGCCCCGCTTCCCTGTGTACGGCGAAGGGGACGCGACGGGCCCGCTACGTATTTACTCTGAAGTAAATACGCTTAGCGTGTCTAAGCAATATAAATAAAATGCACAAGAGACAAAATATATCAGCAACTTTATTCATTAACATTCTTTTACAGTACATGGAAAAGTAAATACATGGAATAAAGCGATGCCTAAACAATGGCATAACAAAAATGAAAAGTACTGAATGGAAAGTGTACAATGACTAGAGCTCGGGGTCTTCACTAAACTGGTCCAAGTCTTCGGCAGTGGGCTCGATCTCCGATGTGTCCAGATCCCCTGACGACATTCAAAGAAGAAAGAAAAGAGAATGTCGTCAGCGAACAGGTCGCTCGGTAAGTCTCAAAGAAAGAGGGAGAAATAGAATAGATAGAATAAGAAGGTATCTTTTAACGATACGAGAGGAGTCTCGTTAGACCAGAGACTACAGTGAACTGAATATAGAGTACAAGATGTAGCTATTAAAGTTGTATTTATATTGTGGTAATGTTATATTAACGTTGTTGTTTGTAGCTTGGTACAGAAGGATGCCAGTGTATACGAGAGGAGTCTCTATATGCCAGAGACCAGGGCAAATGGAAGTACAAGGCTCCGTTATACAACCCGGAACAACGGCAATTGGATTCAGGTTAGGTGTCTTAATCTTACTGTCTCGTGCCACCTTTAACACCTTCCGTACCAGTCTACCCCTTAAACCCCGTAGTGTTTCGATTGTATTGTTGTATTGTATTGTATAGATTGTAAAGTTGGATGACTGACCAAAACCATGATATCAGTAAATGGATGTAACTGTATAATCATGTAAATGGAATATCTGGAGAGCCATGTAAATGGAATGTATATCCATGGTTCGGTTCAGTCAAGTTGTATAGATTGATAGATTGAATATATGGAATAATGGATTCATGGATTCATGTTGATTTGTAATATTGTAAATTGTAGAATGTAAATTATACTTGAATCATATTCAAGTTAGATTATTAAGAGACTCAAAGTAAATTGAAGTCCTGATTGTTTTGATGTTATCGGTAACCGCTGCACATGGGCGGCAGGATTTGTGTCTTTTTCAAAGACGATTACCGTATTGATAACACCGTTGTTAAGTTGTCTGCCTTAGATAGGCAAGCACCCACTTCTCCGGCTCCCTGAGGCTCAAGAGATTGGTCCCACTTAAACCTATGTTTACTAGGGTCCTTATTGTAATTTATAAAACTTGAGGGGGTTTTATGTAAAAAATACTCTTGTATAGTTTTCAAAATACACCCCAAGTATTTATTAATCGTCTTTAGAGTTGTAATGAATGTAGATTTTATATTGTGATATTTCTAGTGAAAATATCCTATTTTCATAATAATTGGTATTTATTTGCAATATTGGTTTTGTATGAAATTCATGGTATTTTAAGGTAAATTGATTCTTGCGATTTTTAGAAAAATGTGGAATTTTTATATCATAACAAAATAGTTATTTTAATGATAAATATACATATATTTATACAAAAATAATCTTAATATATATTTTACATTCTAAAAATCTCATTTTCTTAAGATGTCGTATTTTAAATCTTTCGAGACCGAATGCTCCTTGCGGAGGTCTGAATCTCGCACTACTAAGCCCGAGGATGTGCGATAATCCGCACCATCCCGAACGGGTTCCCCAAAATGGGTTGTAGCGGCGCTTTGCAAAGATTTGTATAAATACTAAATCCTTTAGAAAACAGTTTTATTAAATAAATGGTATTTAAACGTAAAAGTGCAATAAAATTTACATAGCATGGTATTTGTTGTAAAATACCCCAAATTAGCATCAAATATGATTTTACAGGTTTATCATTAATTTTAGCAATATATAAAAATTTACTATAATTTTTCCATGTTTTAATATTAAAGAACTAATTATCGATAACCTTTATTTATCACTGTAGAATAATTACATTTATACCTGCAAAAGTTGTCCCGGCCATGATAGTTGTTTTAAGACTTAGTTCCATATGTCCAAGCAAGAATCCGGGGTTGTCCGTTACCCCGCGATTTTATTATGAAGGATAAATGATAAAAGTCCATTATATTAACATGGTTTAATATCGATTTTAATTGTCAAAACTTGTAAAATAGATAATATAGTTAAATATTCAGAATTATGTCCTAACATATTTTTCACAGATAGATATTGTTATGATGAAGATAACAAGAGGTCAAGTGTTGAGAGATCTTACCGGAAATGATCTATAAAAATGAACTTCGGTGAACGTCGGGTTGTACAAAACAATTAATATCTTGAATCCAAGAATTTTTCTGCCTTTGAGACTTTTCCCAGAGGACAGAGGACACAAAGAGGAAGCTCTGGAAATTTTTTGAGAGTTTTGTACCGAACAGATAATTTGTGGTGAATTTTAGAAGTTCGGGGCTATTTATAGGGATTTCTAGGATTAAAAAAACTATTTATTTATTTATTTAATTATTGCTACAGTACCGACCAGATCTGGCCATTGGCCGACCAGATCTAAGGATCCATGTTCTCACATGTGAGTGGGGCCCACACGAAAAATAAAATAATTTTTTTTTTTTAATATTCAGAAATGTTTTTAAAAAATGTTTTTGGCTTCTAAAAATTATTTAAAAATAGTAAAAAATATTTTTAAAATCTGAAAAAATTATAGAAAATTTATTTTGATATTTTACATCTTTTTCAACCAATATAATTATTTTTTATCATTTAAAAATATTTTTAAAATTATTTTGTTGGCGTCTAGAAATTATTTAAAAATAGTAAAAATATTTTTAAAATATGAAAAAAATTATATAAAATGTATTTTGATATTTTATATGTTTTGCAACCAAATTTTGTCTAAATTAGATCTTCTCATCGGTTATAAAAATTTTCCCTTCGATAAAAAAAACATTTAATTTCTTAAAACTTCCCAAAAATTCCTAAAAATCATATTAATTTATTTTAAACATGGAAAAAATATTTTTAAAGTGTTTTCTAACAATAGAAGCAGTAAAATAATTGTTTTGATATCGAGAAAAATTATAAGATGTTTTTTATTACGTATCTAAGGTACACAGTCGTTACATGTTGGATAGGATCAAGACGGAACCACGGCTTGCTGTAAATTTCTGGAGCAAATTCAGTGACCAAACCAAGGTTCAGGGGCTTTAAACAGGAAGAAGAGACCAAAACAAGCACAGGGAAGATATTTGAAGGTTTATTTTTTAAATTTATTTTCTAAACATTATTATTATCTTAATTTCAGTTAACATTTAATTATTATTCATTATTTTTTCACTTTATAATTACAATTTGGAAATGGAAGTATCAGTAATTTTAATTTCTGTTCATAGAAATGACTTGTAACTCAAATATCACTATTAAAGATTTTTCATATATGCTTAAAAGTCGTATGTTGTAATCAACAAATATGCACATGCACAAACGTGTGAGTGTGTGTAACTTAAATGTAATCGAAAAATGTTTACCTAACGACTTTCCTAATTATATTTTTAGCAAGTACTAAATTGATATTAAAAACATGTATAGACTTTAAATATCAATTTTTGCCTCGAAATGATTCTTCTTCTCGTATATATGATTTACAATAACAAAATTTTACCTGAACAAATTTTGTTCTCTATAATAGACTCCAATTACATTTAACAGGACGCAAGGTTGTTAGTCTTATGAATTATATTTTCTATATGTACTAATATCTTGTTCAGTTTGATATTTATTATTTTGTATTATAAAATGGTTGTTTCAACACAACATAAAAAATATAGTTCGTAAAACTGAATATATATAAGTCAATGCAAGCTTATTGCAAGTTTCTTCTTTGCAAAAACTCTCTTCCTCTCTCCAATAAAACTGTTTTTGTGCAGGATTCTTTGCGCCGCCGCCAAATAAGTTGTTTGCAAGTGTTTTCGATTTATGTTTGTTACTGTTTTGCATAAATAATACGGATTTTAAGGGGCTATAACACCAATTCAGATTGGGTGGGGATTTCATCACCCTTCCCAAGACCCCAAAAATCACTAAAAGTATACGCATTACCCTCGAGTTTAATTAAAAAATATCTAAACTCAGCCAACTAAGGACTGTCGTGCTCAATAGGACAGAGGAAGGTTGTGGGCATTCGATCGTTTATCTAAACTTGACTTTGTGGTGCCTAGGCTAGACAAGTGAGAAAGGTAATTTTAAAAGGCCCGTCTCACGGTGATTCGTGAGCGGATCCCTCCTTTCCTCATTTGTACTTACCTGGCCACAATTGGCAGTGAAGAAGCGATTTGAGGGTTATCTCACAACTTGTCACTTTGGAACAGTTAGGAGCAGTCTAGTGGACTTTGAAGACCATAGCTCTAAGTATGATTGTGCATGTTTTGACTGTGATTGTATGAAGTTGTTAACGCTTTTTTTATTGTTGGCTTGAAATTGTTTGATGCAGATTATGACAAGTTCAAGTTTATTTGATGTATGTAAATACGATGGCCGGATTATCACAAGTGCACAAGGTCCCGAGTATATGGGCGGGTCCGCAAGAATCATGCGATTAGAACCATCAATGACTTATAATGAAATCGAGAATAAAGTGTTCAAAATCATGAAATACGATCCCCGTGAAATTAGGCTTAAGTTAAGTTGTATATGGCCTATGTTTAGTGGAAATGCATTGGTTGAAATTATAGACGATACATCAATATCTTCGATGATAGACTTCGGTCTGTCAAACACCCAGCATTCTTTTGAACTTTTGGCTCAGAAGGAACAATTGGAAGTATCAGATGTCCCTCCAACGGGTAATTTTGACGGTAATGCTGGAGGTAGTTTCTGGGGGTACGGTCACATGGTTAACGATGATACCGTCAGTCTCGGCGGATATGACTATACACAACATTATTCAAACCTTCAAACTCATGGGTAAACATTTTATAAATCCATATTCAAACATTTTAGTAATACCAAGATACTAATATGTTTTATATATTGAATACAGGTTCTCCCAGTCGACTGCTGCAGTTACATGCATCCCAGAAGAACAACAAAGATTATCATACACAACCTTCCACAGGTAAATAAATCTGAAACAAGTGGTGATTTATTTACAAAAATATTAAGGAATAATAGTATAATAACAATTTATATACTAAACGCAGATTTTCCCATACCTCCGCATCATTCCAACACGATCCAAGTAGCGCATTCCAAGCATGTCCGTCCACATCTTTCCGGTCTTCTCACCCCGAACCATCCACATTACACTGTCCACAACCATCATATATTGCACCCGAGCCTTATGTTGCTACGGGTGACATTGATATGTGTGGCAGTGATGATGATGAAATCGGTGAAGGTCATCAAGGGGAGGATAGCGTGGAATATGCCGCTGGATTGAATGAGGTAGCATTGTTTGATGGTATGGTTGCGAATAATGATTTTGTCGATCTAGAAGATCCCGGCCTCGATTTGCTGGAAGATAACAGTTTGGTAGACTTAGCCGTGGCAAAAGTAAATACGGCACCCTATTTGGAAGCGACAGTAGCAAGCGAAGATTGCGTCGGTGTCGGAGATTTGTTTCTGTAAATCCCCGTTTCCTTTCAATGAAAATCTTTCTATATTTTTCCCAAGTCCCCGATTGTTTCCCTATTTTTCCTCATGATTTTTTGTAGGTATTTGGTTGCTCAAGTTTTACTAATTGTTTTCCTAAGCGAATAAAAAATTTAAAACCCAAACTATATTTATATATACACTTCTTTCCTCAGCCCAGCCGAATAAAGAAAACACAATTCATTAATTTTTCCCACCATTTAATCCAGCCCAAACAAATTAAATTCCCCCAAAGCCCGTTTCCCTTTTAAAATTAAACCCAGCCCAAAAGAAAATAATAAAAACAATTTAATTAAACCCTAAACTCCCAAACCGGCCCAGCCCATCAGCCCGCGCCCAAACCCCTAAACCCACGCCCGCAGCACCCCAGACCCGACCCGCTCCTTAACCTCTTCTTCCCCACTCGTAAAAAAAACTTTCCCGCTCTTTTTTCCAACGCCAACCGACGTCGCCACGTCCCCGCGCCTTTGCCGGCACCCTCGACTGCGTGCCCACGACCTCGACCCCGACCCCACGAGCTCCTCAAACTCCTTCCCCCTCTCTCCCTCACACCCTCACTCTCCAACTCCTCCTCATCTCTCTATCTACAGAAAACCAAACTCGAGCACCCACTGCATCTCGCTCAACCCCCACCGCCGACGGCGACGACTACAACCCCTCACCCTCCTCCCTCGCTCACTCATCTCCACCAACAGAGCTCCCTACGCTACCCCACTCCCTTCAACCACCGAGCCCAACCCTACCCGACGAGCTCAGCCACCCCCTGCACCTCGACGCCGGCAAACCCCCACTGCACCTGAACCACATCGTCGACCTCTGCACCCTCTACATCCTCAGCATCATCATCATCACTCCAAACCCGAGCCCCACTATCCCTCTCTCTCTCTCTCTAAACCCCCACTGCGAGCCCCAAACACCCACTGCTGCCCGCCGCCGGAGCGACCCCGCCGACCATCGTCGACCCCAGCACATCCCTGGAGATCCGCAGCACCACACTCTGCCTCCGGTGATCTCGAGACATCTCCGGGCAACTCCGACGACGAAACCGAAATGCGAGCCGAGGCCGTGAACCCTAGCCGCGCCGTTCGTCGCGCGTTCGTGTCGTTGCCGCTGTCGTGCATCGCCAAAACGTCTCCAGGCAAGTATCCTACTTGCTACATGCTAGATTATTTCCGTTACAAAACAAAACCGTATTAATTCCATGTTTACGATTCATGAAAACTCAAATGACATAAGTGTTTGATGCAAGATCCCAATGAAAACCTTCATCTAAATTGACGGAACTTGATTTCATATTCTGGCCCGTGTGGCAATGAGCACTGTGTAGAAATTTTACTGGAAAATACAATTGTTAATGGTTTAAACGAACACTCCCAATTACACCCGTAAAAACTGGGAATTTCCCGCAGCTGAAATTTGTTAAAATCACAATTAATTGTGTACATATTGAAATGATGCGTTCGAGGGCTCAAATCGAAGCCGACTCGACGACCTATAACCCTATGCAAGTTTTTAATTGTTTCTGTACTGAAACTATGACGAGAATTGGTTCGGGGAGCGGCTCTGGACTACAGTCCAGAGCAGCTCTGGTTGTTGTTTTATGTCTCATGATGCTTACCCCCTCGCTGCCTGAATTTGTTTGTTGCGGAACCCTGCATTTTATTGAAGATCAATCTGTTAGCTAAATGACCCTGAATTTGTTTGTTGCGGAACCCTGCATTTTATTGAAGATCAATCTGTTAGCTAAATGACGCAAGTGATTTCACCTCGTTATATCGTCGTTTATTATTTAAACTGCAATTTAAAAGATCGGGACACATAGCAGTCCCAAACAGAAACAGAATTGATACACTAGTGTTGAACAGTGCATAACTTATGACGTACATATGTGATTGAGAATCCGTCTATTGCGTTGAAAACCCTATTGAATACCCTATATTTCATTCAACTGTAGCGTCGCTAAATTCTGAGCCCCACTAGGTGAAAATTGTGCCACGAAACGGACGTTCAGTTCAGAAACTGAATTTCCTGCAGCGAGCACTTAAATTGAAACGGTTGTAACTTGGATACCAGAAATCCGATTGTACTGAAACAAATGTTGATGAACTGTTGACAGAGTGTACTTGTTACCGTATTTGTAACGTTTCATTGAATTCTGAACATATGAATTACTGCAATTTTTGTAAGCTTATGACGTGCATGTTAGTTCATATCACATATGACTTGTTAATTGCATAAATGTACATACCTTACCCAACTGCCATATACATAGTGATAGTGCGCGTTATTATTCAGTGGACATTGCATTATCATGCGTGAATGATATTGGTTTAGGAGTGTCAAGTACACCAATGGAAAGTGAATGATTTCGTGACAGTGATTAATACAGTGAACAGTGACAAAACCGTGCTATTGGTGCATACTTGTACACGACTAAATCATAATCATCATTAGCGTAAACCTGGGGAAAAAGGGAAAATCAAAGTGGAAAGAGCATCGTATTTAGCGGGACCGTGTTTTAGAAGATGATCATTCGAACAGTGATTCTTATATATATTAGGTAGGATCTAGCGATCCGGCTGACAGGGTTATGTCCCGGGCGTGTGGGCCGTTGTCTCGGGTATGTACGAGACTCCTGTTAAACATGATCCTCCTTTCCACTATACGATTTCAAACATGACTTAGAGACCGATAGGGACACAGATCATACTTTGCATCATTTAGTGACATAATGATTACCCACATTTTACTTTCACCGTTATTACCGTATTTGCATGTTTCATGTCATTAATATAAAAATTGCTATTACGTCTCTCTGACGACCTGAGTGTGCATACTCAGACCTCGAGGAAGAACCAGCGCAGGAGTCGGATTTACCTTTCGAGCTGACGGAGATCTAGTCTGGAGTACCTTTTTCTTCGTTTCTGTTTTCCCTAGAGATCTTGTATTCGAACTCGGTTAGTAGTTCTTTCCTGTTTATTTATGAATTATGAACAATGAAAATTTGAGGTAATATTTTAGTGATGTTTTTCCTTTACTGCTGTGCTTTGTTTACTGATTACCATGTAATGCTAGAAGCCGAAGTGTGACTACGGCGGGATTATTCCCCGACCGTAGGAGCATGGCTGGCCTAGTCATCCTTCGTTTTCCGTATTTTTGGGAAGCGGGGCGTGACACGGTTTTGTTGGTATCAGAGCCGTGTTTAGTAACAAGGGATAACATTGACTACACTGTATTACATTATTTTCGTTTCACCATTCCTGATTTTCATCCTTGAATCTAATCATATCCTTTTGAATCTTCCAGCGATATGACATCCCCGAACGACCACTCCTCGGACTCGAGTTCTCAGGACCGCATGGAGAGGATACTTAGTGCACTGACCTCTCTCGCAGAAGCTCAGGAGAGGAAGACGGATTTACTCGCCGAGGGACTCAGGGCTATTACCGCTGCAGGAGGACCCTCCGCACTCATTACCGCCCCCGAAGGCACTACTCCACCAGCTTACTCTGCCAGGGCTGGCACCGTATCGGATTTCCGGAGGTTGCACCCGGCTGCGTTTACAGGGCTAGCCGAGCCACTCGAGGCCGAGCAATGGCTAGTGAACATGGAGAACTTACTGACGGACGCCAGGGTACCAGATGAAGATAGGGTGAACGTGATAAAGATCCAATTGGAAAATGAAGCCCGTACATGGTGGTCAGTGGAAGAAAGCAGGCTAGACAGGCCGATTGAATGGGGCAAATTCAAGGAGTGCTTCCTAGACCATTATTTCCCTTCCACCGCCAAGGCTGAGATGGAAGAAAGATTCATTCTACTGAAGCAGAATGGCCTCCCTGTGGACGTATACGCGGCAGATTTCAACCGTCTGAGCCGATTTGCTCCGTACATGGTCGCTTCAGAGGCTACCAGGGCCAGACGCTTCTTGCAGGGACTTGATTTCGAGCTGCAGCAGTTGATCGCATCACTGGAGTTGCAGACTTTTGCACAGGTACTCAACGCGGCGAGAATTCAGGAGCAATTGATCAACAAGTTCAGGAAGCCCCCAGTTGTTCCAGCGCTCACCCACGCACCATCTCGAGGAGCCATACCGGTTCACAGGCCTGGAACGACTCAGATGAAGCTCCCATTTGTGCCACAGCATCGCCCCCAGAGACAGAACGTAGTTTGCGGCTACTGCAATAGAGATGGGCATACCCAGAAGGACTGTCGCCGCGCCAAGGGACAGTGCTTGATTTGCGGATCCAGTCAGCACAGGATTAGCGGTTGCCCCGAGCGAGCAGAGATACGGGAAGGTTCTGGACCGCAGCAGCAGAGACCACAGGAGCAGAGGCAACCCTATACAGGCCGCGGTCAGGGACGGGTTTTCACCTTGACCGCCGAGCAGGCAGAGGCTTCAGGAGAAGTTGTTACAAGTACTCTACTCGTACATTCCTTGCTAGCTAGAGTATTATTTGATTCTGGAGCATCGCACTGTTTCATATCTGAGCATTTCATTGATACACACTCCATACCACATGAACCACTAACCAAGGGCTGGGAGATACATACGGGTAATGGCATTATAATATCTAGTCGAGAATGTAGATCATGTCCGGTTGTAGTATGTGGCAGGGAATTCTATGCGAATTTCCTTTTGATCGGGACAGGCAGTTATGACGCAATTCTCAGGATGGACTGGATGAGTACCTTCCATGCAGTTATTGATTGTCGTGCAAGGAATGTGATCTTCCGCATTCCCAATCATCCAGAGTTTATTTTCGAGGGCGGAAGCGAATCTTTGGAGCCAGCCAAGTATAAAGCCAAGCCAAAGGAGCTGACAGCTATGGAGATTGATGAGAGCGCAGCCCCAGAGATTGTTCAGGATTTTCTGGACGTGTTCCCTGAAGATTTACCAGGTCTACCACCTCCTCGCATCTTGGAGTTCTCGATCGATTTGACACCGGGTACAACACCAGTTTCCAAGGCCCCGTACAGAATGACACCGGTTGAGTTGGCGGAGTTGAAGAAGCAAATCGAAGAACTCCTGGAGAAGGGTTTTATCCGGCCAAGCGTTTCGCCGTGGGGTGCGCCAGTTCTGTTAGTGAAGAAGAAGGATGGATCGCTGCGGATGTGTATAGATTATCGGGAGCTGAACAAAGTCACAATAAAGAACAAGTACCCAATCCCGCGCATCGACGACTTATTCGATCAGCTAAGTGGGGCCAAGGTATTTTCGAAGTTGGATCTCCATTCTGGGTATCATCAAATCATAGTAGCAGCCGAGAATGTATGCAAGACGGCTTTCAGGACCCGGTACGGACACTACGAGTTTCTTGTGATGCCGTTCGGTGTCACCAATGCTCCAGCAATATTCATGGACTTGATGAACAGGGTGTTTGCAAAGTACTTGGACACATTTGTCGTTATATTTATCGACGACATACTTGTTTACTCGAAGACCCGGGAGGAGCATGTTGAGCATTTGCGCACGGTTCTACAAATTCTTTGGGAAGAGAAGCTGTATGCGAAATTGAGCAAGTGTGAATTCTGGCTCGACAAGGTTCAATTCTTGGGACACATCGTTTCGGGCGAAGGCATCTCGGTGGACCCGGCAAAGATAGAATCTGTCAGAGATTGGCCAACGCCGAAGTCAGTGGCCGAGATCAGAAGCTTTATGGGATTGGCAGGATATTATCGGAGGTTCGTCCAAGACTTTTCAAGAATCGCTGAACCGTTGACGAGGCTGACACGGAAGGATGTACCGTTTGTGTGGACAGAGGAGTGTACACAGGCATTTGACACACTGAAGCAGAAGTTAACCGCGGCACCTATTCTTACAGTACCAGATGATTCCGGTGGTTTGGTGATACATAGTGATGCCTCAGGGAAGGGATTAGGCCGTGTTCTGATGCAGCACGGCCGAGTGGTTGTTTACGCCTCTCGACAGTTAAGAAATCACGAGAAGAACTATCCTACGCACGACTTGGAGTTAGCTGCAGTAGTCTTTGCGTTGAAGATTTAGAGGAATTATCTATTGGGCGAGAAAGTGGAGGTGTACACGGATCATAAAAGTCTGAAGTACGTCTTCACTCAGAAGGAACTAAACATGAGGCAGCGCCAAGGGCTAGAGCTGATGGCGGATTATGACTTGGACCTTCAGTATCACCCGGGGAAAGTAAATGGTATACCAGATGCGCTCAGTCGCAAACCAGCGGTCATGATGTTGACCAATCAGAGGAGCATTATTGAGGACGTTTAGAGACTTGAGCTTGAAGTCGTTACACCGAGCGCACTCAGTCAATTTTGGCAACTACAGGTGCAGTCTTCCCTTGTGGATCGCATCAAGGCTGCACAAGCGGATGATCCTCGATTTCAAAAGTTCAGAGCGCAAGTAGAAGCCGGGCTGAGATCGAACTTAATCATACATGAAGATGGTTCTTTGAGATTCGGTAGCAGACTCTGCGTACCCAAGGGAGATGTTCGAGAAGAGGTACTGCTGAAGTGCATAGTTCAGCTTATTCTGTGCATCCGGGAGGTACAAAGATGTATCGGGATCTAAAACAACATTTTTGGTAGAATGGGATGAAGCGGGAAATTGCGTGGTTCGTATCCAGATGCTTGGTATGCCAGCAGGTGAAGGCGGAACATCAGAGGACAGCAGGGCTGCTGCAACCACTTCCGATACCAGAATGGAAGTGAGAGCACATTACCATGGATTTCGTGACAGCCTTACCACGGAGCCCTAGGGGCAATAACGCCATTTGGGTTATCGTCGACCGCCTCACGAAAACTGCACACTTTCTTACCATTCCGAGTGGGACAGTCAACAGAGTCACCGGCAGAGAGATACATGCAGGAGATAGTGCGACTTCACGGTGTTCCGGTCAGTATTGTGTCAGATCGAGACACCAGATTCGTGTCGCACTTTTGGAGGAGCTTACAGGAGAGTTTGGGTACCCGCCTCAAATTCAGCACAGCTTATCACCCGCAGACGGATGGACAATCCGAGCGTACGATTCAGACGCTCGATAATATGTTGAGAGCCTGCATGTTGGACTTTCAGGGTTCTTGGGAAGACCATCTGTATCTAGTCGAGTTTTCTTATAACAACAGTTATCAGGCTAGCATCCAGATGGCTCCTTTCGAAGCTCTTTACGGGCGAAAGTGTCGATCCCCAGTTTGTTGGGATGATGTGGGAGAGCGAAGACTACTGGGTCCCAAGCTCATCGTTCAGACAGTTGACAAGGTCCAAATGATCAGGCAGCGTATTAAGACGGCTCAGGATCGACAGAAGAGTTGGGAAGATACCAGCAGGAGGGCACTAGAATTTGAAGTCGGAGATCACGTGTTCCTGAAGATTTCCCCTACCCGTGGAGTTATCAGGTTCGGAGGTTGGGGAAAGCTCAGTCCCCGTTTCATCGGACCTTTTGAGGTGCTAGAGCGTGTAGGAGAGGTGGCCTATCGACTTGCCTTGCCTCCATCGCTAGCTGGTGTGCACAATACCTTCCACGTGTCACAGTTGCGGCGTTATGTTCGGGATGAGAGCCATGTTCTGGACTATTCGGAGTTATCTTTGGGTACCGACCTATCCTATGAGTAGCAGTCCACCACCATCCTCGACCGCAGAGAGAAAGTGCTGAAGAACAAGGTCATTCCGTTAGTCCGAATGTCTTGGGGCGGTCGTTCCCCAGGAGAATCTACCTGGGAGCGAAAAGAAGATATCCGCGCACGTTTCCCACATCTCTTTGTTTAGTACTTTTGTTTCCCTGTATCTCTGTTAAATTTCGAGGACGAAATTTTTGTAAGGGGGGTATGATGCAAATCCCCGTTTCCTTTCAATGAAAATCTTTCTATATTTTTCCCAAGTCCCCGATTGTTTCCCTATTTTTCCTCGTGATTTTTTGTAGGTATTTGGTTGCTCAAGTTTTACTAATTGTTTTCCTAAGCGAATAAAAAATTTAAAACCCAAACTATATTTATATATACACTTCTTTCCTCAGCCCAGCCGAATAAAGAAAACACAATTCATTAATTTTTCCCACCATTTAATCCAGCCCAAACAAATTAAATTCCCCAAAGCCCGTTTCCCTTTTAAAATTAAACCCAGCCCAAAAGAAAATAATAAAAACAATTTAATTAAACCCTAAACTCCCAAGCCGGCCCAGCCCATTAGCCCGCGCCCAAACCCACACCCGTAGCACCCCAGACCCGACCCGCACCTTAACCTCTTCTTCCCCACTCGTAAAAAAAACTTTCCCGCTCTTTTTTCCAACGCCAACCCACGTCGCCACGTCCCTGTGCCTTCGCCGGCACCCTCGACTGCGTGCCCACGACCTCAACCCCGACCCCACGAGCTCCTCAAACTCCTTCCCCCTCTCTCCCTCACACCCTCACTCTCCAACTCCTCCTCATCTCTCTATCTACAGAAAAACCAAACTCGAGCACCCACTGCATCTCGCTCAACCCCCACCGCCGACGGCGACGACTATAACCCCTCACCCTCCTCCCTCGCTCACTCCTCTCCACCAACAGAGCTCCCTACGCTACCCCACTCCCTTCAACCACCGAGCCCAACCCTACCCGACGAGCTCGGTCACCCCCTGCACCTCGACGCCGGCAAGCCTCCACTACACCTGAACCACATCGTCGACCTCTGCACCCTCTACATCCTCAGCATCATCATCATCATCACTCCAAACCCGAGCCCCACTATCCCTCTCTCTCTCTCTCTAAACCCCCACCGCGAGCCCCAAACACCCACTACTGCCCGCCGCCGGAGCGACCCCGCCGACCATCGTCGACCCCAGCACATCCCTGGAGATCCGCAGCACCACACTCCGCCTCCGGTGATCGCGAGACATCTCCGGGTAACTCCGACGACGAAACCGAAACGCGAGCCGAGGCCGTGATTCCTAGCCGCACCGTTCGTCGTGCGTTCATGCCGTTGCCGCTGCCGTGCATCGCCAAAACGTCTCCAGGCAAGTACCCTACTTGCTACATGCTAGATTATTTCCGTTACAAAACAAAACCGTATTAATTCCATGTTTACGATTCATGAAAACTCAAATGACATAAGTGTTTGATGCAAGATCCCAATGAAAACCTTCATCTAAATTGACGGAACTTGATTGCATATTCTGGCCCGTGTGTCAATGAGCACTGTGTAGAAATTTTACTGGAAAATACAATTGTTAATGGCTTAAACGAACACCCCCAATTACACCCGTAAAAACTGGGAATTTCCCGCACCTGAAATTTGTTAAAATCACAATTAATTGTGTACATATTGAAATGATGCGTTCGAGGGCTCAAATATAATACGACTCGACGGCCTGTAACCCTATGTAAGTTTTTAATTGTTTCTGTACTGAAACTATGATGAGAATTGGTTCGGAGAGCGGCTCTGGACTGCAGTCCATTGCAGCTCTGGTTGTTGTTTTATGTCTCATGATGCTTACCCCCTCGCTGCCTGAATTTGTTTGTTGCGGAACCCTGCATTTTATTGAAGATCAATCTGTTAGCTAAATGACGCAAGTGATTTCACCTCGTTATATCGTCGTTTATTATTTAAACTGCAATTTAAAAGATCGGGACGCATAGCAGTCCCAAACAGAAACAGAATTGATACACTAGTGTTGAACAGTGCATAACTTCTGACGTATAGATGCGATTGAGAATCCTTCTGTTGCGTTAAAAACCCTATTGAAAACCCTATATTTCATTCAACTGTAGCATCGCTAAATTCTGAGCCCCACTGGATGAAAATTGTGCCGCGAAACGGAAGTTCAGTTCAGAAACTGAATTTCCTGCAGCGAGCACTTAAATTGAAACGGTTGTAACTTGGATACCAGAAATCCGATTGTACTGAAACAAATTTTGCTGAACTGTTGAAAGAGTGTACTTATTACCGTAATTGTAACGTTTCATTGAATTCTGAACATATGAATTACTGCAATTTTTGTAATCTTATGACGTGCATGTTAGTTCATATCACATATGACTTGTTAATTGCATAAATGTATATACCTTACCCAACTGCCATATACATAGTGATAGTGCGCGTTATTATTCAGTGGACATTACATTATCATGCGTGAATGATATCGGTTTAGGAGTGTCAAGTACACCAATGGAAAGTGAATGATTTCGTGACAGTGATTAATACAGTGAACAGTAACAAAACCGTGCTATTGGTGCATACTTGTACACGACTAAATCATAATCATCATTAGCGTAAACCTGGGAGAAAAGGGGAAATCAAAGTGGAAAGATCATCGTATTTAGCGGGACCGTGTTTTAGAGGATGATCATTCGAACAGTGATTCTTATATATATTAGGTAGGATCTAGCGATCCGGCTGACAGGGTTATGTCCCGGGCGTGTGGGCCGTTGTCTCGGGTATGTACGAAACTCCTGTTAAACATGATCCTCCTTTCCACTATACGATTTCAAACATGACTTAGAGACCGATAGGGACACAGATCATACTTTGCATCATTTAGTGACATAGTGATTACCCGCATTTTACTTTCACCGTTATTACCGTATTTGCATGTTTCATGTCATTAATATAAAAATTGCTATTACGTCGCTCTGACGACCTGAGTGCGCATGCTCAGACCTCGAGGAAGAACCAGCGCAGGAGTCGGATTTACCTTTCGAGCTGACGGAGATCCAGTCTGGAGTACCTTTTTCTTCGTTTCTGTTTTTCCTAGAGATCTTGTATTCGAACTCGGTTAGTAGTTCTTTCCTGTTTATTTGTGAATTGTGAACAATGAAAATTTGAGGTAATATTTTAGTGATGTATTTCCTTTACTGTTGTGCTTTGTTTACTGATTACCATGTAATGCTAGAAGCCGAAGTGTGACTACGGCGGGATTATTCCCCGACCGTAGGAGCATGGCTGGCCTAGTCATCCCTCGTTTTCCGTATTTTTGGGAAACGGGGCGTGACAGTTTCAGGAAAAAGGAGATCTTATTTGTAAGCTAAAGTCGTGGGCTATTCAGCAAAACGTTACATTTAAAACCGAATAGTCAAATAAGACGTACTATACTGTGCTCCTGAATGTAAGTGAAGATTGCATGCATGTTGTTCCAAAAGAGCCAAAGCTTGGAAGGTCACGAAATACAACCAATAACATACTTGCATCAATTCTATTATGTTACAAGATCACCGGAATTGCACTTCATCTTACATTTGCTCACTAATCATGCCACTAATCCGTACAGATGTGGCGATGACTCCCCGAGAGATACGGCTCTACGTTAGCAGAGAGCACAAAATTCAGATTTCGTATGTGAAGGCATGAGATGCTCGTAGAAAGGCTTTATGCAAGATATTTGGAGACTGGAAAAGCTCGTACAACTCACTAGTCCCTTTTATAGAAGCCATGAAAGCATCAAATCCGGGGACCGTATACCGGTTAAAAACCACAGAAACAGATGTCGATGGCTCTATCAGGTTTCAAAGAATTTTCTTGTGCTTTGGTCCATGTGCGGCTGGTTTCACACACTGTCGGCCGGTATTGTGCGTTGATAGGACGTATCTATACGGTAAGTACAGAGGCTGCATGTTAATTGCTACAGGTGTTGATGCTAATAACGGTATATTTCCGTTGGAATTTTCTATTGTCGAGGGTGAAAATACATCATCCTGGGTATGGTTTTTCCGACAACTCAAAAATATCCCATCTGTTATTGATAAAACAGATTATGCATCATATCTGATAGACATCTAGGAATACTAGCTGCAATGAGATCTGTATTTCCGACGACCCCACATAGGTTTTGCCTATGGCACTTCAGGCAAAATTTTGATAGAAAATTTAAAAATTCGTATCTACATAAGTTTATGTACAAAGCGGGTGAAATGCCTGACCCTAATGTTCATGACATGTACATGCCGAAAATTGGGGAGATAAGTCAAGCCGCGAAAGCGCGGTAAGATGAGTATCCAGTACGTATGTGGTCACAAGCACATGATAATGGGTGCAGATATCTACTAATAACCACTAATATGTCTGAAAGCTTCAACGGGGTTCTTAAAGGTGTTAGAGGCTTACCGATACAGGGGTTGATTGTTCGAACCTTTTTCCGGATGAATACTTACTTTATGCAAAGAAAAGAAAAGTCTTTGGCGATGGAGACTCCGCTCACCGCGTAATACGAAGATATATTCCGAAAAAGAGAGCGCAGAGCACAATACTACAGATCCGAAAGGTTTGACACGGCGGAGTTTCAAGTAACGGGGAGTAATGGGAATCAATATACAGTGAACTTTAGAGATGAAGGGCTCTCTTCGTGTACATGCGGTGTTTTCCAGCAACAACATTTACCTTGTGCCCACGCAATTGATGCTGCGAGCAGCATGCATAACTCACATTACAATTTTGCTTTCCATTACTATACAGTTTCTAATTACCAAGACGCATACGATCCAAAATTTCATCCTATACCGGACAGTCGCTATTGGCACTATTATACTGGGAACAGAGAAACACCGACTGTATTACCGCCGGAAAAAAATATAGGGCCCGGAAGACCTAAGGTGCGTCGAGATCGAATGACAATGGATGCTGATCCTCAGCAAAGGCACGCCAGATGTAGCCTATGCAAACAACCAGGCCATTATAGGACCAGATGTCCAGGACAGTCATCACAGGCGGGACCTTCGAGATCGTGACAAGTGCACCGGAAGATTTTTTTGTATTATAAATTTGAATGATTCATTTTGTTATTATAAATTTGACCGTTGAGATAGAATTTACATTTTACAAACAGATAGGATTTTTTTTGTATTGTAAATTTGACGGATTCATTTTGATATTATAAATTTGACCGTCGAGATAGAAATCAGATAGGATTTTTTTGTATTGTAAATTTGACGGATTCATTTTGTACGAAACATTAATATAATAAAATTTTATTATTTTATTCAATTTTTTTTCAATTTTCCCATTTTTATTCGATTTTTATTTAAATTTTCTATATTTATATAGGGGGCGGGTTCTAGGAACCCGTCCCCTGCACTGGGGTGGGGGGTTGGGCGACCAAACCGTCCTATTTTTGCAATTTTAATTCAAAACACTCTATTTTAATAATTTAAAATTAAAATTGTACTATTTCAAAAAAAAACCTTGGATGAATCGATAAAGTGAGGGGGAGAGGGGAATTTAGTAATCTTACACTTTATAGTCACCTCTAACAGCCATCTAACTAAATCAGGGGGAACTTAAAATTATTTAATATTTGAGTGGGGTTTTAACTAATAGGGAAAAAATTTAAGGGGGCTATATCTGAAAAAAACCTTTCCATCATCAAATCAACAAACTACCGAAAGATCTTTCCTGCCTAGCTATCAGCTATTCGATAAGTATTGAAAGTATATGAAAATTTGTGTATACATACTTTCGGACATGACAATCAAGAGGACGATGCTGTGGGAAGTTCGGCTTTTTTCTGGACCAATTTAGAGGAGTTGCATTTGCAGTACAATCAACATTGCACAACCAAAACAATCAACAACTATATATTTTCCAAGGATATTTTTTTTCTTTTTTAAGTTTTTTTTTTCTTCCACCCTCCCCCCACAAAGTAAACTATACATTACCCTTCCATGAGAGCTGAATTACAGTATCAACTATCAAGCATATATACTAGTAAATATTACAATAGTCCATTAGTAGTTGCATGGAGCTTTCAAATCAAGGTTCTCTTGTTTTATAGAGTGGTTGCTAGTTTGACTAGAGTTGCCCTTCCAACAATCCAATTAGTTATGGTTTAGTTGGCCAATAAATTTAGTTGATGACTTGCATGCTTATGTATTTTATGAAGTAATAGAGTTAGTTGTGCTCTTTATATTCAACTAATTATGGTCAAACTTATAATCTTTGCATATTCTATGATTTTGCTGGTCTTAAAATTTTTGACAAATAATTTACAATAATCTATTGTAATGTATGTATACTTTCGAAGAACATGATATCGATCAAATTCTTGCTTGAGAAGTTTTGGACATATACATGCCTACCATAATACTGAATACTTTCTGATTTTTAGAACTGGAAAGGAGTCCAGACGGAAAAAATGACAACAATATTTTCTATAGGAAATTATATCCAATTGTAAAACACATTTATCTTAAAGAAATGTTATTCACTTTACATTTATTTGATCAAATTTTGGCTTTCATTTGATTTGCACTTCATTTTCAAGAAGCCTATCGAATTTTAATGCTAACCACCAAGAGCTAACTACAGTGTCTATATTTTGATGGATGATTTTCAATTTTGAAAGTTTAGGTAATATTTATTAACCGAGGTTACTGAGCCGGGGAGCAGCGCTTGTGAAGCAGGCACAAATTCACATGTGGTGGTGTGTGTTGCGGGGAGGGAGCACCCACGCCGCACGAGCAGACCCACCCGTCCACTTGTGCCTGCACTCACAGGCACATGGCCTGGAGAGCTTCCCATGACCATTTTAATCTTGTTACCGTCAAAGATGATTTAGCCCCCTCCCACCCCACCCCATCCCACCCCCACCCCTCACACACACCTATATTTCTTCAATTATACTTTTGACTGGGACGAACAACAATAATGATGTTAAAAATAATTCAATATTCAATACATATGAAATTTGGTACTAAATCGGTACATGAACATCATTACATCTGATATTTTTTCTTTTTGTATATGGAAAAGATCTTATTGACTCTATGCTTCAATCATGATGATCTATATATATATATATATATATATATATATATATATATTACCTTCTCACAGAAAAAAGGAAGAAAAATTCCAGTATTTATCCACTCTGGTCTTTGTATACCACTAATATCAAATCACAATGAAGCCAAAGGGGATACGATTTTTGGTTACTGACGAAGAGAAATGTAAATATGAATTACTACCATATCAAAAATGACTAAATTCTATTTTTCTATCCAAGAGACGACTAAACCAAAAACCCTATAGCCATTTAGCATGCTATCGAGATGGAACCAGACATGTTTGTTTATTAAGTAAAAGAGACATAATATAAAATATCATATATTTTACCCATTCTGTCATTCTGTCATTTTTAAGAAAAGCAAACAAGATATATGTAACCGTGACACAAAACCTTTGAGTTGTCTCTTGTTCTTTGTTAAAGCCCGACCACTACTTAGCCTTGAAAGTGATTTACCATGCTGTTCGAGTTGCATTTCCCAACAACTAGCTTGCCTATATTTCTCTTTTAGATACAAACACATACATGTATGATATTAAAAAATCATTAATTACCCCATCGTAAACTGGTCTACATGATGCACTGCAGAAAAAAAAAAATGAATCAACAAGGTAGGCAGCATGGCTAAGATAAATATTTATTAAAATGAATCAACAGGTTGACATCTTTTACATTAATTATATATAAAGCCAATCACATCACATAAACAAATCATCAGCTCACCAGCCAACAAGAAACCAAGAAAAAGGAAATCAGAGCCTCCAAAATTCAGCGGTTGGCTATCCTCTACCCATTCAAACTCTGCATGCACAAAGGTGGGAACAGAACAGACATATTAGAAGCCAATAGAATAATAGATGAAACCAAGGAGAAAAACAAGGATATCAGCTTCCAGAATTAATGTATAAGTCCTTGGCCAAACTTTATGTCAGCATCTAGATTTAGTCTTTCTTATAATTTCTTTGTACATATCAATTGGACACGGGCCAAGATAGGGAAAGATCCATGAAGGTATCATTTATTATTGATAAAGCAAGGTCATGAGCTATATTGGGATGGGTGTCCAATGTAAAATTATTTTCATGTGATGAAATGCATGTAATTTGTATTATATGCAACAAAATGTATGCAGTTTAATATTGCAAATGGCAATGAAGCATTACATGCACATGCACATGAATTATTAATCTACATTATGTATAATCCATACTATAACCATTAGAAAATATATAAAGGGGAAAAAGACACCCTGGAATTTGCTAATTATTATGTGTTATTAGCCTAATTTGCTTGCATATGCTACTATAGACATTGATATATAAAAACATGTGTTCAAAACTTCAAACGAATCGATATAAATATCTGATAACGGAAAAAGAAAAGTCAAGACAGAACGAAATGCAAATAAAAATCAACTCTTATAAGGCCCAACATTGTAATTACGAGTGTCCTTGTATTTGATTTCAAAAAGAAGATTAATTTGAACATTTGGTGGCAAGTGTTCTAAATGAGCTAGCTAAACATTTTCTATTTCATATATCTTGAGATATTAAAGGCACTTACTGGGTGAACTCTATATTAATCACCCGAGCCGATTGCTTCGCTATCATCTGAAATGCAGCAGCAGAAAGCACAAGAGTCGTGCCATTCTTCGATGGTATCGTATTCAACGCCGACGCAAGATCAACAACCTTCACCTGTATTGTTTGTCCCTCGATGCACGCCTTCGGTACTGGAGAGCTAAGGCACCTCACCGCGTACTCTCTCCCACACGAAGCGCCGTTGTCCCATACGCCCTCACCAGCCGCAGCAAACATGCGAAAGGCCGGGAGCTGGCTCGCGTCGTTGCCATAACAAACAGTAGCTGCGACACAAAAGAATGTACATATATGAGTGTTTTTGTAAATATGCAAGATAAGGAATATATACAGAGAAACAGAGATATGCCAGTTGCTTTAACAAACAATCATTGCAGCAAAAGAATAAAACTGAATGTTCTTTATTATTAGTATATAAATATAATAGAAAATGCTAGGTAACGAATATATAAATAGAAACATATGCTTCCATAACAGTCAATAGCCGCGACACAAAAGGGTGTAAATGAGCGTTTATGTAAGCTATATTGGAAATATAGAAATAGAAAGTAACAGATGTTGAGTATCACTTATAAGAAAAATGATGTAGATCAATGACACTTAATTACATGTATGTGGATATTTTAAATTACACTAAACCACCCTTTACTACCATTGTTTTCCCCTAAACTACCTTATTTTGTATCTCACAGTAACCTTCGCTAGAGCGCTAAATTTTAAGGGTATTTTAGTGGGAAAACTTCCTTAAAGCCAAACCTTAAGGGAATTTAGCGTAATAATTTTTTTCTTAAGGCTGCTTTGTGAAGAACAGTGATAGTTAAGGCTAATTACTATGATTTAATGAAATATGCTAAATTTTAAGGCTAATTAGCCTTATATACAGGAAATATGCTAGCCAATGAATACATGCAGAGAAGCAAATGCTGCGTAAAAACGTACGTAAGTATGGCGGACTGTAGAAAGAGGCAGTGCCCACGTCGGCAGAAGAGGGTTTAAAGAGGAGGGGGAGGAGAAGAAGAAGAAGAAGAGAGAAGGCGGATTGAGGAAGGAGATATAAAGTTTTGGACATTATGATAGAATAATTGGAGAAAGGTAAACTAGCTAGGCTCCTTGTATTGATTGGAAAAACAAAATTTTTAAGAGTTTAAGGGTCAGTGGAGGAGCTTATAACAATAATGGTCATGGAGGGAACATCCCTATAGCTTAGAATAAGTCGATTTCTTCCCATGCACATTGAGCCTCCTCCTATAGTCAATGAACTTGATACATACAATAAAACTAGTTTAGGATATTCTATTATGGAAGATAATAATGCTTTCATTGTGATAGTGAGAGATATATAAATTCTTATTATTATTTGTTAAGGTATTTGTTGTAAGATCATTCTGGATGCTTCCAACACTGTGTCTATATTCAACCCATTGGAGGTTACACAGTGATTTGAAATGAACTCTCATATCTGGTTGATCCATGATTTAAAAATCCGGGGCCGGTCGCTATCCGAGATGGCCGATTCCTATCCAAAAAGTAACCGAGATGTGATACCGTCCGATACGGAGTTATATGTTGTTGTTTTTTGAAGATTAAGTTTACAATTTGATTAATATTAAGTGTATGTATGAGTTACTGGGTTTAAGTTATTGATTTACGGTTTATATAACATCATTAATTAGTTTTAAAATATATATAAATATATTATAGCTATTTTCACCAATTATTAAAACAACCATTTACACATCATCAATTTTGCTAGAGAACTTGTCAAATTATTATACTCTCCTTTTCAAAAAGAAAGTCATTTTTTTGCTCTTTCATTTGTTCCAAAATGGCAGCCCTTTAAAGTTTCCAGGACAATAAATTACTCCATGCATCTTAAAACTATACAATGTTTAAACAGGCTTCCAAATTTAACCCTAATAAATTGCTTATTAAGGTTTCAAGTAAAGTAATGAAGTGCAATTATTAGGGTTAAACCGGTAAATTATCATTTAGCATGTTTTAGATATCGAAGTAGTTAAACACTACTAAATAAGTGTGCAAAATTAAAAAAAACTTTCTTATTGAAACGGAGTCTGAATATTAATTTTCTTTATCATGCGATATACAATCCAATATTACCGATCTGAAATGGTTGATACGCCAAAGGTGACCGTCCGATATGGATACAGATACCGATACCGAGATTTTAAACCTTGGTTTGATCTATAATGACACTAATTAAAACATAAGATGCTGTGAGGTTTGGGAAAATTACTTTGTTGACAGAATTAGAAATTTGTCTTCATGTTAAGAGTTTCAACATATCAAAAGCATAGATTATGGGTGGCACCCGATATGCACAGCATCATTATATAGTACTAATCTGGGCTGTAGATTCAAATAAAGACTTAGAATTCCCCATAATTAAGCAACAAAAAGTTGTATCTTGCTTAACTACAACTTGTTAACGTACAGAACTTCCTGTAAAAGAACCAGTTACGTAAGAATCAAAAGAAACCAAACCTTTCTTATTGCAGTTCAACCAATCATCTTGTGGTATCCAACTCATGGTTGACCAAGCACATTGCATAATTGTAGGAAAGTGTGGAAGTAAGTATTATCATATAACCTATGGCGAATAATTTCTGACTAAATAAATGAATTTTCACTAGTTGGGTATGACAATACATGCATAAATGCCAAAATACTCTTCTTATCTACAGCCGAGGAATCAGTCTGTAGTATTTCAGTGGAGAGGAAAAATTGGTGCCCACTTCATTCCTTGACTTTCAGAAAATTCAACAAACGGCAGCTTAAATGGGGAGAAAATTGGTATTATATGTTCATATTAGATATGGGGACAATTTAGAAAAGATGGGTCAATGCATGGTTGCATCCATGCGTTAATGTTCCCCAAACTTTGGGAAACTCAAGTTTAACTTATTCTTAGCCTCTACATAGATCCTGGGACAATCTTATTCTTTCTATGTGAGCCCTATTTTCTTCCAACGATATCAAAATATCAAATGAGCAATAACACAGTTAGTATGACACTTCCCTGGCCAGGAAGAGTGCAGTGTTCAATCCCCAAGAAGGAAAGTGGGCCAGAGTGCAGTGTTCAATCCCCAAGAAGGAAAGTGGCCCAGCTTAACGCTTTGGGGGCAAATTCGTTTGGCCCATGGGTGCGTGTGTGATGTGTGCTTAGGTGTGTTGTGTGCGTGGGTTGCTTATGGGTAGGGATGGCAATGGGGCGGGGCGGGGCCGAGAATTGCCTACCCCGTCCCGTCCCATCTCCGGAGATGTGATACCTCGCCTCATCCATGCCCCATGCCCAGCGGTGTCTATCACATCCTCGTCCTATCATATTTCTAACCATTCGTTTTCAAGTGTTCGTATTCCAACTGATAAGACTAGCTTGATCAAAATATTCATACATAGCAATTAAAATTAAGTCTTATCATAAAAAACTATAAATATTAAATACTTACAATTTGTAAACATCCACTAAACAAAAAAACATTTAAGTTTAAGCATGACAACCCCGTAAGTAGGCCAGTTCAAAAAAGAAAAAAGATAACAGCCTGTTTCCAATTCAATTGTTCAGGTTGTTACTTACCCAGAAAAAAAAAGGGTAAATCTTTGAAAAATTCAAAAGATAGCTCAATGCATGGCTGCATCCATGCATTATTCCCTAAACTTTGGGGAACTAAAGTTTAACTTATTGTTGCCCTCTATAAATCCTATTCTAACATGGGGCAATGTTATTCCTAGAATTTAAGCAATCTGTTTTAAATTTACTTCTGCAGGTTTTTACATATCAGAACAAATTCATTCAACCCATGCATCATATTTCTCTATTATAGTTCTTTCAACAGAAATTTGATTCATTGAGACATTTATACAAACACATTTCATTCAAGATGTATCTGGGCACAAAAATCAACGCTTTAATATTTAGTTACAGAAACAGAAAAGATAATAATGTTAGAGTAATAAACTTGAGGAGGATTTGAATTTACCAGAGAAAAGATCAAACCTTTGCAAAATTTGCCTTCAGAAATTCAAACGTCTTGGAATCATTGGGTGGGCTTCCTGCCTGATAATTCTTTTCTCACTTTCTCATATTCACTTTACTACTTTAGTTTTTTGTTTTAATAGCACTCCAAAAGAGATGATATTTCCAAAAGTCACCCCAAAGTTTGAAATTCTAAATGCCAATCCTAAAAATATAAGTTGTTCAGAAAAACCCGAATGTTATAAGTTAGCTGGGGAGATAATAAAACTTAAAATAGATTTCGTATTGGATGACATGATGTCTTTACTAAAGTTGTGTGTAGAAAAAAAATTAGGGAAATATTTGTCTAGGCCTCTGAGACCAAATGAGGGCAGGCTTAGATCCTTGGGATTTTAAAAGAGGGGCAAAATTTCTTAAGACATAATTTTCATGTTTTTAGGATCGTAATTGACGTCTATTGTTTATTCTAAGTTGAATGAAACTCATTTGAAGATGTGTCCAAGCCAAATCGATTCAAGTTATAAATCTTGCACCTTATTAACCTGGACCAAGTGGTTGATTCCGCTTATTGGTGTAAGCCCAAATCCAACATTATCCTCTGAAGTGATTTATCAGCGCAAGCATCATTATTGTTCATCATCAACCAAAATCCCCTCCTAAAAATTATCAAATTCTATCTAAACAACACAAAATAAGTTGTAGAGTTTATTATACAGTCATTTTGAATTGTGCAGACTTTAATTCAAGTATTTTCAAGCGTTTTCTATGTTGTGTGTCGCTTAATCTTAGAATCAATTTAGGGTGTCTATCGGCCCCCCCGGGCCAGCCCGTCTGCGGGCCGGGCCGGGCCCGGGTTGACCGGACTTCGGGCCGGGCCGGAGTCGGGCTGACCCGTTTAAAAATTTTGATTTTTTAAAAAAATAATTAAAGTAAATATTTATGTTTATTAAAAAAAATTTGAAATTTTTTTAACCCGAACTTCGTGTAGATTCCGGGATAGACCTAGATATTTTATTAATTAAAAAATATTTTGAGGGGGGACATAAGTTGGAAAACCTTACCCTTCATACAATTGCCAAAAAAATTTAAAATACAATTCAATGGAAAAAAAACTAACTAGTTAGCTTTTATCGGTCTTTACTTTTCATCGGTATTGGAGTTTTCAATACTCTTAACGTGTTGCTGTCTAGCTTCTGCATCGAACCAATATTTTTGGCACATTGCGATCTCCAATGCGTCATCCGACAGCCTCTGTCACGCCCCGCTTCCCAGTGTACGGGTAAGAAGATGCGACGAGGCCCTGCGTATTTACTCAGAAGTAAACACGCTAAGCGTAACTAAGCAATATAATGAATGTACACAAGAAAAATGACAATAGATATAACTGAACAACAACTTTTATTTATTAAATATTTCTTTATAAGTACGACTGAAAATGTAAATACAGGAATGGAAAGCAATGCTTAAACAATGGCATGAACTGAAAAGAAAATATATACAAGTATTTAGAGCTCTGGGTCAATGGCGAACTGCTCCAAGTCTTCGGTACGGGGCTCGAGCTCCAGAGAGTCCGATCCACCTGACAACATTCTAAAGAAAGAAGAGAATGAATGTCGTCAGCGAACAATCGCTCGGTAAATCCCAAAGATAGATAGAACTAGAATAGACAAAAAAATATAACTGTATACTATCTGATTGTTATGTTAACGCAGTTGTTTGTAGCTTGGTACAGAATATGCCAGTATATACGAGAGGAGTCCCACTATTTCGGAGACTAAGGTATACGGAGTATAAAGAACCGTTAAGCCACGATACAACAGTAATGGATATTCGGGTTAGGTGTATTAAAGTGGTCGTCTCGTGCCACTTCTAACACATTCCGTACCGGTCTACCCCTTTAAAACCCCGTAATGTTTTTTGTATTGATTGTATTGTTTGTTTTATAAATGGAAGACTTGTTGAAACCATGATATCATATAAACGGAATGGATATAAATGGATAGTCATGTAATCAGAGTATATCCATGGTTCGGTTCGATCGAGTCATGTTGATATGGATTGAATTATGGTATAAACGGATTCATGTTGAAATGGAGTTATACTTGAATCCTATTCAAGGATAGATTGGTTTCATATTAGACCGAGACTCTGTCTGAGTCAGACACTTTAAAACAAATTGAAGTCCTGAATTAGTTTTGATATTATCGGTAACTGCTGCACACGGACGGCAGGATTTGTGTCTTTTCCAAGACAATTATCGTATTGATAACATCGTTTTTAGGTTGTCTACCTTAGATAGGCAAGCATCCATATTCTCCGGCTCCTTAAGGCTCAAGAGAACTGGTCCCGCTTTAACCTATATTTACTAAGGTTCTTACTGCAAATTAATATAATTTGAGGGGGTTTATGGAAAATAGTTTTGATATATTTTCAGAATACACCTCAAGTATTTAATTATCGTCTTTAGGGTTTTCATAGTTGTAATTTTTTATAAATGAAGTTTTCTAGTGAATAGAACCTAGATTTCATTGTATATGGTATTTTAGTGTAATATTGGAATTGTATTGATTTGTAATAGTAGTTTCATGAAATTTATGATTTTTTTGATTTGAAAAAATATGGAATATATATAATATATTTAAAGTAGGCATTTTGATAATATTCATATATATATATAGAGAGAGAGAGAGAGAAAGAGAGAGAGAGAAAATAATGGAGGAAAGATGCCATGGGAGGGAATTCCCTCCTATGGCGTCGAAAAAATACCCCCTCTCTAGTTTTTTCTGACGATCAGCACCCACCATCTTCATCGTCATCATCTAAGATGTGGGTATACCAAATTTCATGTGATTCTACAACTTTTTCACCGTTGATTTAGCAATGTAAAAAGTTCTATTGTCGGTAAACCGTTAATTTTAAACCTACTAAATCAACGGTAAAAAAGTCGTAGAATCACATGAAATTTGATGTACCCACATCTTAGATGATGACGATGAAGATGGCGGGTGCCGATCGTCGGAAAAAACTAGAGAGAGATTTATTTTTCAACGCCATAGGAGGGAATCCTCTCCTATGGCCTCTTCCCTCCATTAATCTCATATATATATATAATAAAAATAAATTTTATTTATTAAGTAGAAATTTCATTTTTTAAAAAAATTCTATCGAGATCGGATGCTCCGTGAGGAGGTCTGCATCTCGCTCTACTAGGCCCGAGAATGTGCGATAACCCGCACCATCCCGATCGGGGTTCCCCAAAATGGGCTGTAGAGACGCATTTGTAAGGAATTAAATAATACACTTGTAAAGAAAACGGTTTTGAATGTTTATGGTATTTAAATGTAAACTCGTAAATTCCCACAATCTAATGTTCCAAAAGTTATCGTGCTATGTCAAGAATATGTGTTATGATGGGGTAGGCCATTACCTTGTGAGTTTTCTAAAAGTAATACGATCAAAATGAATAAGCAATGTCGTATGTAAACATGATGGTATTTTACCGTAAAATTGAAATAGAACTTGCAATACATATTATTTTAAATTGAAACTTGTTGTGAATGTTGTTTTATGTTCGTTAAATAATATAAGAAGAGATGATAATTTGTTGTTTAAGAAAAAAATGAGTTTTTAAAGAAAAGAGAATCGGAAATTGGAATAACTCTGCCTTCGACGAGTTTTGAAAAGTGAAAGTTTTAGACTAGAGATTGAGAATGGGAGAGGGGGCTTGCAAGTTTATAGAAGAGATGGAAGATTGAGGGTGTTTTTGAAAGTGTTGCGGAGTCGCGGTATCGCCGGATTTTGCCCCGAAACGTCGCCAGAACTTTGACCTAAGCTAATTCCACTTGTACAATTTCTTGGACTTGAAATTTTTAGAGAATTTTGATACTAAATTTCAGAATGAAGAGGTCAAAGTGTAGGGTTGTATTTATAGGGTAGCATTAGGGTTTTGTGAGTGGAGAGAGAATTAAAAATGCATTAATTTTTGGTTTAATGGTGATTTTTATTTCTATGGATAATTGCAGAGAAAACAAACGGTACGGGGTTAATGGGGTAGGCCAACATGTGTTAGGGTTTAAAAATTTATAGTATTACCTCCAGGGGGGCCGGCGGCGCCGGCCCCTTGGCCAAATCCCGCCGATCCAATCCGGTAGGTTGGGGTTTCGATCTTTGTCACGTGTCCAAGCCGTCTCATATATCTTAGTGCACATGTTTGATTTTGTTGTGACTTTACATTTTACGTGTTTTGCACGTGTAAACTTTTGAGATTCTAAAAGTTTAAAAGAAAATCAACAAAAATATATGTGGTTGGGAGGATTCGAACACAGGGGCTACGTCACAGCAATGCAAGGCTTTACCAGTGAGCTACAAGCTATTTCTTGCTATTCAAAAGCAAATCAAATACTTATATCATACACAGGATTGCAAATACTCTATTTGTACATTAACTTTTAAACAAATTTTCTGTACACCGAAACAGAGTTGTTACAGCTTCACTCTTTTATTGCTCAGAACTCTGTTAGCTGCACTAAAAGCAGACTCGGAAGCTACTGTGGACACCGGAGTTGTTAGTAAATCACGAGCCATGGTATAAAGCACAGGATACATGTGTCCATGTGTTTTCTACCAATCCAAAATATCAAAATTATCTATTTGATCCGCGGTAAGAAAATTACTGAAATCAGTTTGTAAATACAATGTAAGCTCATTATAAGTAGAAGAAGTACAAACGGTTGTTCTTTGTTTTTTCTGCTGCAAAAACTGAAATATTCTGTTTTTGGAAGTTTGTTGTGAAGAGGAAAATAAAGAAAAAGTTCTATTTTGACCGTACTATGTATCATATATGACATACAATTCATGCAAATAAGAATCTAAAATATTTTTATAATCTCCTATATCCGTATCTAAGTTTTCATGGTATCCATCTAATAAAAAAAATACATTATCTTTTTTAAGTTTAGAATAAAAAAAACATATGCTAAACAAAACAATGCAGAAACTTTTCGCTAATATTTATTCAATTTCGTAAGCATGATGTGTAACATTCCAGCAAATACACTTTCAGGATCAATTACATACTCATTAATAATCTTACTAATATAAAATTATTATTCTGCTGCTGAACATGTAGTAGGATAATAAACACCGGATAAACATTTAGTTCCATCATAAAATATTTCTAAAAATTTCAAAATATATTCACAAACAAACCAATCACAATCCTCTAAATTATTATTGGGCATTTGTTCCTCATAAAATAAAGTAATGGGCCCCCGATATTTTAAAACATATTTCAACATCTCATAAGTGGAATTCCATCTAGGTGGAATGTTGAATTTGAAAGTTCTAAATTTTAAATTTAACTGGGTACAAATTGGCTTAAAAATCTGTTTTCGAAGTCCAGAGGTTTCAATAAATATCATTGCATCTTTAAGTTTCACTAAATGATGATCGATTATAGTAAGACCATCATGCACAATTAAATTTAACACATGACATACACATCTTTGATGAAATAATTCTCCATTCAAAACATGATTTAAATTATTTTTTAGAATTGCTATAGCAGAATTATTATTAGTAGCGTTATCGAAATTAACAGAAAATATTTATTTTGAATATTATATTCACGTACAGTAGTCAAAATACAATTACTTATATTATTTTCACTATGTGGATGCTCCATTTTTGAAAAACCAATAATTCTTTTATGTAAAAACCAATCATTATCAATGAAATGTGCAGCAACACAAATATAACTTATACCACATTTTGTAGTCCAAAGATCAGAAATTAATGCAATTTTACTCTTAAGGTTTGCAAAAATATCAATCAAATTGGCTTTACCATCGTATATTTTTTTTTAAAAACATCGCTTCTAAGTGTTGTTCTGGGTATTTTTTGAAATGCTGGATTATATGCATTTTTACCAATCTATCAAATTTTCCGTTTTCTGCAAAACCAAATGGTTGTTTAGCATGTATGACATATCTTGCAAGTTTTCTTCTATTAGTATCTTGTGAATAAGAAAAACTAGTTAAAAAGTTAGACGACAACTTAGAGTCGTCTGCCGAGGATCGGATTTTTCGTATTTGATTAAATGTCTTTTTAGATGGGCAGTTCCACCTGAAATGACACAAGTAAAATCTGCTTGGCAATGAGTGCAAACCGTCCGCCCGCCTTTACCTGCAACTGTTTGTATTATAAAATATTTCCAAATATCAAAAGTTTTAGCTCTTTTTTCTTCAGGGGCAAAAGTTCTAATTTCAGAATGGTAAGAGCAGCAACTTCTTCATGGATATTACTTTGTGAAGTAGCATGGATCTCATAATTAGAAGATTCATAGTTAGGAGAATAAGAATCAAAATTAGTTTGCAGCATATTGGTTAATCTCTGTCTCTCTTGTGAATCCATATCGATTTGAAATGAACGTCTCCGTGAAGATGAAACACCCGTGTTACCTTGTGAAGACCAGCCTGACATTCTTAATTAAAAATATTAGCAATAGAGAAAGAGAGATGATAAAAAAATATACGAGAAAAATATATAATCAATAAAAAAAACCCGATTCCAAATAGCAGAATCAAATTAGTGAAACTGAAGTGAAGATTGAGACCGCGGAAATGAAGATTGCGTGATTCCAATTTTAACAGCAAACTTCTCGAAAATTAAAAAAAGCGATTGAGAGATTAAAAATTTTGTTGTTGTGGATTGTGAAAGAACGAGAAGTGTAGATAGGTATTTATAGAGTTTTGAATTAGAGATATAAAAATGTATAATTTTAAGTTAGGGGGTTTTAGATAATTTTACAAACTCCACTTTAATTCAAATTTCCCCATTTATTAAAAAACCCACCTCCATTAAAAAAAAACCCATTCCAAGAATTTGACAGCCCCCCTCCAAAAAAAAAACCCAGGCCATTTTTAGGGCCGGGCCGCGGGCGGCCTGGCCCGTTAGACACCTTGAGAACCAATCAATCCATAATCATATTTCTAAGGTTTTTTTTTACCATATAGGCCCTCCTAAAATATTGGTGTTTTGAAAAACAGCCCTTAAAACTTTATATTTTTAAACACATTCTCTGAAATCTCTCCGTTAACTGAAAACACCAATTTTCTTAACTTAATTAGGATTAATAATGTAAAACCCATATTTTCTTCTTTAATTCACCAACATTACTGAATAATCTCTCTTTCTTTCTCCTTTTCAGATACAAATGTACAAAGTTGTTATTTTAGCTTCTTTACAGAGATTTTTAGTGGATTAGGGATCATAATTAGCATAGGGGTTCAATTTAGTTTAATTAAAAGTTTTAGGGGATGTATTTAAAGATATGAAGTTTTAAGGGGTGTTTTTCAAAATACTAATGTTTTAAGGGACCTATATCGGAAAAACCTTATTTTTAGGGAAAATCTTTTTAGCACGGTAAGCCCTAATCTAAGCATACAACTCGTCCACGCACACCACACACAAAACCACAACGCATGGACAAGCATCGTCTATTCCTTCATTTGTGGCCACCTTACAGTCAAAAAAAATACTGCACATAAAAACAAACAAAAGATGGGAGGTCACCTCAAAATTCAAATGCCGCATCAATCAAAGAGAATTAAGTAAAAGATCAAATCTTTTGCAAAATTTGACTCTCTTCCAAAAATCAGAAGCGTTGGAATCTTCACGAATTATGCTCATGCCTGCAATGTCGCGACAAAGAGGTGCCCGTAGATTCTCTACGCCCGTCTGCTGTTACAGTGTACCGCAGGAGGATTTAAACCAAATGCTATCACAAAAAAATATTGAGCTAGATGCGTAAATTGCTTCATACATCCAAAGCTGCATCCATGTTATACTTAACGGGCCTTTTACTACGTGCCAAACATTTTAGTTTAAATTGCTCTCTGGAGCAGCGCAACTTAAATTGAGTTTGCAACCAATCAGTAGAGCGCATCTGTCTTATTAATTATCTAATAATCTAAACTCTCCATCTCAAAATCTCAATTCAATCGATTTCATCGCTTTCGTAATCTCAGTGATCGCATCGAAGTTTATGAAGTAAGACATATCTCTCTCTTGTGTGTGTTGCTGAAAATTTTATGCTGCTTGTTAATCTTTGTGCGCTCAATTACGTTCCCTTTCTTATGAATTTCATGGGGATTGATTTCCCCTCTGATATCAAATTATTTCTTAGCTGGATTTCATCTAATCTTAGTCAAGCTTTGTAAATTTATTGAAGGGAATCGCGAATGCAGATGATCTGTATGAAGAGAATGGCTGGTTAAATTCTCCCCCCTTTTGCACTAAAAAAATAGCTTGACCTTGCATTCTTTACTTGCTTGATTATCTATGTGTTAGTATAGGGTATATTTTATAAATCACCATCGGACAAACTTGAAAAATGCCATGAGCCCCAAAACACACACACACACAAAATGTTTGTTTTGTCGACCCCTTTGGGGCACGAGTGGATTGAATAACCCCCAAATGACATAATTCGTAGACTGAATAGACCCAAAATGAACTGAATGTGGTATTTTTATTTATGAAAATGCCTTGACAAATATACCCTTGAAGGAGGGTTCATGGTATTTTTAAAGTTCGATGGTGCTATCTCAAGAAACTCGTAAGATTGATGGCGCTTTACGAAATTTACCTGTTAATATAAGCTTGTGTGTTTTCGCCCCAAGAGATTTAAAAGTATACTCCCTTTGATCACAAATTCACAATTTACTGCCAATATTACCCTTTACAACCGGGATATTGCATCTCTCTCTCTCTCTCTCTCACATTGATTTCTTCATATTTGAGACCATGATAATGAATCAGCTTAATTTTTGTTGGTTGTGCCAGTAATTTTTGTGATGCCTAAATTGTGTCTGCTCTAATTGGTTTCCTACAAGTGCACTTTATGCAGCAGATATACGTTTGTGGAGAGCAGTAGGAAACTTCTTTCTCATTGAAATTGTCATTTTTGTTTGTGTTTGACACAACATGCATGCCCAATTATAATGCTTAGGTTGGGTTACGCTAGAGCGCCCACCTTCATTTGCTTTTAGAGGATGTTTGTGCTAACCTTTTTCCTCCATGTGCAAATGTAGAAACATATTGAACTATTTATTAGTTGGTGTATTTACATTCGTGTATAGGGACATATGTTGCCAGATCTTCATTGCTATACCTTAGAGAATTACCATGCAGTAAATCCGCTGTTTGCTTCCATCCACGTTAACAACTTAACATGTCTGAAAATGCCTATCGATATTACTATTTTTGCTCCGTTAACTGTAACTTATTTGGTTTATCTGGTTGCAGGTAGTTGAGAAATTTTGGTTGGAGGATGGCTTCTAGTATTGCTCAGTGCCGTTTTGGAAGTAGGGGTCTGTTTTATGATGAATATAAGGGCCAATTTTCTAAGTATAAATTCTTCAGAAATCCCCACGGCTTAAAGGGGAAAACTTCAGAATCCATTATGTTCCCAAGATCTACAGAAGCCCATCAGCTCAAGGTATTTGGAAACATTTGGGATTAAATTTAGAAGCAATGGTAAATTTATTGTTAATCCTTGCTATTTCTTGAAGAAGAAAATTGCATGAATGGGTTATTTTGAATAGCCTGCAGTGTTGTAAGTGGGTAAGATAACTTATTGATTGTGAAGTTTAATCTCATTCAACTGAGAGAAACCCCCAAAACCAAGGGGTATGGTAAGATCTTCTATAGTCTCAACTTAAAGCCATGATATAATTGTAATTCAGAAGGCTTATATAAACACATTTTCGGACTTATTAATATAGAAGACAGGAAAGGAGCGAAGCTCTATAATCAAAGAAAACTAATCTAAAGTACGGTTTAAACGCAACACTCTAAAGTTTAAGAGCTTATATGGCAATCTTGTAGGCTAACTTATTCGGTGCACCTTACGCGTAACAAACAAGCATTTGACTCCTAATTGTTAAATCACTTAGGCATGGATCACTTCCAAGTGGGTGGAAATAGCAATATCATTTCTTTCCATAAAAGGATGATTCACAACCAAGATAAGTTTTAGAAATAAAATTTTGGCCACCCAACTATTTCTTAAATTGGCAAGAGTTGAATGCTTATGTAAACACGCTAGAAGTTAGCTCACAGTCTAATTAAAATCCGCTATGATGGTCTTATACTACTGCTGAAGTGGATACATGAAGATTTGCTATGAAATTTGGAACATAAACTATCTGAGTAGCCTGAAAATAATTATCAGGAGAGAAAAATCTATTTCGTTGGTTATGCAAGTTAACCCAAGGATCCAAACAATAACCTGCAGGTTGCACTTGGTACATGGAATGGAAGATTACCGGGAATCCTCGCATTCCCAGAAATGAGATGACCCGGCATTTAATTTCAAGGAATTTTGCATTAACATGCTTGGTATACTTTAATTATTCCCGGTAATATATGCATGTGCAACGGTCGACAGGCGGCAAGGCCGGAGGAGGGCCAGTGGATGACAGTGACGAACGTCTAATCGGTGGGCCGACCAGCCGGCGGCAAACGTCCAATCAACGGTGGTCCAGCCGGGCGGCGAACGTCCGATTGGAAATGACCGACAGACGGACGACCGGCGATGACAGCTAGCCGGTGGATGATCAGCGATGATCGACGGCTGAACGGAGGACGATCTGCGATGACTGGCGGCCGGCGGAATACCAGCGATGGGCGCGGGGCCATCTAGGATGGACGGCGGGGCCGGCCGCCGATGGGCGGCGAGGGAGATTGGCGGCGGATGATCATGGCTCATTCATGTTAGGCGGGAATATTTCATGGTAATCTCGGATAAACACATGTTCTGAAGGGAATAAGATTACCATGAAATATGGTCATTTGATTACCATAATCCTATATTCCCGGGAATATCTTTTACATCTAAACAAGCATGGTAATATTTCATGGCAATCAAGGATTACTACCTAGATTGCCTCTTACCAAGCGCACCCGCAAAGGTTCTGGTAGATTTGGTTCAGAGACCGAGGATAGAAAAAGAATTGGCATCCTAATATTGGAATAAGAGTGGCTTATACTGATCTTTTTATATAACCACTGATTTTTAATGTTTGCCAGTTTCTATTGACACTGATGGAGGAATGTACATTTCCCATTATCATGCAACAATACGACCGATCTTGATACTGTCAAGGAGCGACTTAACTTTTTAATATATTATATCAAAATTTTCATTTATCAGATATTTGATCTTTTCGATGCAGGGCTCCTTCATGCAGGTGTCTGCTCTACCAGATGATAATGAATTTTACTGGGAGAAGTCTCCAACACCCATTCTAGATATGGTTGATTTACCAATTCATTTGAAGAATCTCTCTATCAAGGTCTCTGCAGTACGCATATGACCATCCTGTTAAAGTTTTCTGTTTGCTTAGTAATGTGACAACTGACAAGTCATCTCATTGAAGTGCAGGAACTTAAACAGTTAGCTGATGAGATTCGTGTGGAGATATCCTTCTTGATGTCAAAGATGGATGTTCCTTTCAGAGCTAGTCTTACAGTGGTGGAACTGACAATTGCTCTACACCATGTTTTTCATGCTCCGGCAGATAAGATACTGTGGGATGTTGGTGAACAAGTGTGTACATCTGTCATTAGCAGCAATTCAGTTTGTGATCATATATTATCCGACTTGTTTCTTTCTAGAACCTTGACATGGAGTAAATATCCCTGTGCTTTCGATTGCGCAGACATATGCACATAAGCTTCTTACAGGGAGACGATCTTTAATGCATACCCTTAAGCAAAAAAATGGGGTCTCAGGTTTCACATCTCGCTTCGAGAGTGATTATGATGCATTTGCTTCTGGACATGGATGTAACAGTGTTTCTGCTGGTCTTGGTATCTTCTAAATCCCCACTTAATAGCATTTTGTTGACCATGAAAGATCAATTTTAGCTTATCATGCATTTCACTTCAATAATAAAGTTCTATTTTTTCTTCAACGACAAGAAAATAATGAAAACTTCCATTTTGTGGATTTTAAAGCTTCAAAACATATCAAGTAGTCCCCATTCTCAGATATCAGACTGCTTTGATCAGTGGACTTCTGTATTGATTCTTCTTTTTTCTCATCTCTCTCTCGTAGCTTGTCGTGTGTCAACCTGTAATAATCTTGATGACTGCGATCTTTTTGTCGTGCTTTACAAACATACCGTGCATATATCACTCATAGCAATACAGAAAATTAATGGCGGTGCCCTTTCCTATGGCGAAAATAAATTTTTTTGTTTTGTGAAAGCATATTATATTCTCTTTATTTAAGCAGTCTATTGTCTATTTATCAATGGTTTATTAAATAAGTGAATTTCTTGGATTCTGAAGTTTCATGGGCTATAACTGATGTAGTGATGTGTGACGACTTGTAAAGTACTCAGCTGCAATTCTTCTTCGTCTTCTGAAACCTTGAAAGTGTACCATGAAAGTTCTGTCGTTCTAAATATTGAACTGAGAACATGTGATTGTTTTAACCTCATCTACATGAAATGCTCATTTGCTACATCTTAATCAGAGTTATATCCTCCTCTATCTTGGTCTAGTGATTTTTATATTAAAAAATAAATGACGGCATTGTTTATTTTTATATTAAAACACGGCATTGTTTATTTTTGTCCTTTCTTATCTTCAGGCATGGCAGTTGCACGAGATATTAAAGGAAAGAAGGACCGTATCGTGACTGTTATAAGTAATTGGACAACAATGGCCGGTCAGGTATACGAGGCAATGGGCAATGCTGGATATCTTGATTCTAACATGATAGTAATATTAAATGATAGCCAGCATTCTTTACATCCCAAGCTAGAGGAAGGCCCAAAAATGACAATCAATGCTCTGTCCAGTACCTTAAGCAAGCTTCAATCCAGTAAATCATTTCGGAAATTTAGAGAAGCTGCAAAGGTATCTATGCCATGCTTTTATAAAAAAAAAATCTATTTCGAATGAACTACATTCACTTTGTAAGTGTGCATGTCTATGAAACACAACAAAGAACTTATTAGGAATATGTATGCCCTTGAGGCCATTATTGTATGAAACACAATAAAGAACTTGTTAGGAATATGTATGTCCTTGAGGTCATTATTGTTGATATAGTGGATGCTTGGACATATATATAGAGGACTTTCTTACTCGACATGATAGTACTATCAGGTTACCTTTATCTTAACATGTAGACTGGTATTTATACCGTCCGTCTCTTACATGTTGATAAAATCCTTAAGATATGTACTTAACTACCAGGATTATGATGAGATCATACTAGTGGGGCCAGGGTGGTCCAAAAGTACATCCTTTAATCAGTTCCTAGTCGAGAGAATATCGAGACTAGGTCATCGATATTCCAGAGTAGACTAGTGTACGTTTCTTGTCCCTTAGAGGGCGATGGCTGATTCCACAACCATTGATGTGTGACATCAAAGATTGTACACATGTGCTCATAAAAGAATGGGTACACCGAACGGACTCGCCGATGACTCCTAATTGGTATTATACCTATCGTCAAATAGCAGTTCTCTGGTGACACTGGTTCAGATTAGTCTGTAGACCCAAAATCGTCATAGAGTCTTGTGTGGCTTCCACCGTGCTTTGATTTCCTCCCTACCACGCTCAAGAGGAGTTGTGCAAACAGATGGATTTTGGATGCAGTCCCGAGTCACATGGAGGCAATAAGCGATAGGGAGGTTTCGTCTCTCTCGGTATTTGGGGTTGATGTTGCGCTATGCTGGATTGTCTATAACTGGAAGTCCCTGGACAGGGCTGCTGCTGAGATTTACCGATAAGAGTTATCGGTAGTTTCTCGAACCGTTATAGACCAGACATTGGCATGACTTATCACGTTACTGGGGTCTGACGTTTACCACCCCTAGACATGATATGCGATATATCAGACGAAGAGACCGGACTGTACGGTAGTGTTACTGATAGGCTTCATGGAGAGTATGGACAAGCTTGCTTGTTTATCTTCATATCGCTCAATACCCGGATAGCCGTTACGTCCATCTAGTACCGCTGACGGCTTGTAGGTGACTGATATGATCATCACCTACTGCTGGCGTATTAACGAGTCTTTAGAGTCCCACACAGAAGTTTCCTGGTTCAAGCAAAACGATGTAAGACACATATGTGATATGTGTGTGAGCCTGATTAAATACGTGTATGTGATACCGTATTGTAATCTGGCAGTTATCTGTTATCAGTTAGGTTATATGTGATATAACTAGATTATCGAATCAAGTGTTGATTTGATAATGTGATATACAGATAAATGATATTAGTCGGTCATATGTGATATAACCGGATTATTAAATCAAGTGTTGATTTAATAATGTGATATATATTATATTTGATATAATTATATTTTAACTAATATTATTAGCTTACTAAATATTTTCTTATATATATATATATATATATATAAAGCATGGCATGAATTCTATTTTGTGAAAATAGAAATGAGATGGAAATTGAGAGCATGGTTCTAAATATGGCATTTATATTTCTTTATTCATCTTGAATCACTATTCAAACATGGTTACAATTTTATATTGCAATAATTCCATGTTTGAATGAGTGAGGGTCAAGGGTTGCCATTCACACTCTCATTCATTCAACACTAGAGCTCATTCTTTAGTTGCTCCCAATGTTGCTCTCTTGCTCTCATCTTCTTCCTCTTCTTCATGCCACCATGGTTCAAGCTTCAACCCTCATATGTGATGTGAATCATGAAGCTTGAACACATATTAGTGAGCATCAAATCCCCTATTTCACCATCCTACTCTTGACTAGCGTCAAGTGTAGCGTGTTTCCTACGCTAAGGAGTTTAGTGTAGAGGTAGCTTGAGTTGAGAGATTTCGCGTGGATCATCTTCGGCACGAAGGTCATCGAAGGAAGCTCGTCCAAACCCTCAAGTGGAGCCTAGTGGAGTCGCGAGACTACTATATGGAGCATGTGAAGTGAAGGACTCGATCTACGAGGGTATATCCATCTTCACTTCTCTTATAGTTTCACTTGATATCAAACTAAAACCCTAATAATCTAGTTAAAGATCTTGTTTAGTCTGGCTTAGCACCTACAAAAATTAGAATTTGGAATGTTTGATTTCATTAGAACCTCATAGTGGTGTTAGGGTAGACTTTCATGGTATCAGAGCCAAAACTAGAAGATTAGACGATATTATTAGAAACACGAAACCGAAACAACTCCAAAACTGCAAACCCGAACACCAAGTTTCTGTCAATTTTTTAAAGGTCTCTAAATTTTTTTAAACAAGTGCAGAATGTTACATGTGATGTAACTAGAACACTAGAGAAATTTGAGAGCAAAACTCCAAAATTGACCCGGTGAGATTGCCCAAAAAACCGGCCTCACCTTTTTTTACTGTAGCAATAGACCTTAAATTTTTTATGGTGTTCTGATCTCTTGGTTTTAGGGTTTCAGGCTATGTTTTTTTTCCCAAAATTGCATGTGATGTTCATTTTGTTAAGGGGCCAATACGGAATGTTTCGTAGTCGTGCTTTTAACATTGTTTCGGGTTTAAGTTTGGTATGGATGCAGTAGTTAGGATCCACATTTAAATTAGTTTTGTGAAAACTGGTTTGTTTATAAATCTAGTTTTTAGTCTCGGATAATCGGTTGCCACGGAGTCTTGATTTGGATCAAAACTCCGTCGCAATCGCGTATTGTACGTGAATACTCGCCGAATAACTTTGCTAGGTAGCCACGCCCAATTACCCCGACCAAGTGACTGTAGGAGAACCCCGGTACCAAAAGCATCCACTCGGGTGCTTGCGGCTACAGTGTTCCGTCTTAGTGCACTTCGTCGACGGTATCGGGGGTGCGGCCATCTACTAATGTTTCCGACGAGTATTCGATAATGTAGTCGGGAATCTTGTTGAATCCCCGATTAAGTAATTGAAAAGTGTTTTTAATTTAAGACTAAAATACAAGATTTATTTGGTTAGGCATGAAATCCAGAGTATGAGATATTCCGGGTTTATGATGTTTAATGATATGCGGATTTTAATTATTGCAGTTTTACATTTCTTTTCTGCGACCGTAAGTGTAATACGTGGGGTATCCCAAATCTCGTTACTATATGTCAACGGAATTTAGGATACGCGTATTTACTTACATTGATGATTTGTGATATTATGTGTCGCTGATATAATTTATTGGATCGTCGTGAATGAATAGCCGGTTTTTTTTATGTGAGATAAGAGTTTTTATTTTCATTCATGTAAAATTTGTACGTAATATTCTTTTATTGGGGCACATCTGGGTTGAGGATGATGTCACCACTGTTGTATATTATTTACTTTTCCGCATTAGGATAGACCCAAGACGGGGAGCACAAGTAACCGGGTTCTAAAGTCCAGTGGGAGACCATCTTAAGGAGTTGAGACCGGGTCTCCTAACTCTAGAATTGGTAGGGTTACTTGCTGCTCTCGTAGGGGTCTAGGGATGTGGGTTTGGCTATTCATCACGACCGTGGAATCCGTGTTTTACATTACTGGCTAACTTTAAAACAGAGACATCCTAGTATATCCAATATTTCATATGTTGCTTCTGCTGCTTGGTTCTGTGATGTAATCATATAACCGTGTGAGACGAATGCTATATTATATATATGATATATAATAAACGTTGCTTATATTTTGCACCCACGCTAGTCCAGCTCCCGCTCTGCCGCTAGTTAAGTAATCTAACGGTGCATGATGGGGCCCAGTGACGAATGCAGATGGCATGAGCGTACGTTCTATTTTCGTTTCATTTTTCTGTGATGTTTAGGAAACATTAAATGACGGGACTTCATTAATGAGATTAATGAAAAGAAAGAAACCTAAAGATATTGTAGAATCGGTTTTTTAAAAACAGGTAGCTCTAGTTTTTGCTTTGCATAGTGGTATTCCTTGATGAATATCCATCACCTCATTCGATGAGGAAAGAGCCGAAATCCCTTCACCGGGAGTGACCTCTTTAGCGAAACCAGCAAATGCTATAACCCACTCGGTTTTATTTTTGATAGCTTCTCTAGTTCTTGCTTTGCATAGTGGTATTCCTGAATATCCTGCACCTCATTAGATGAGGAAAGAGCCGAGATCCCTTCACCGGGAGTGATCTCTTTAGCGAAACTAGCAAAAGCCTAAAAAAACTCATTTTCAAAATCATTAGATTCTACAACGATTTCAAGTTCATTATGCTCATGGTTTTCTTAAAAACCTGCGTAGTCCTTCGTCATTTCAGATAAGTACTATTTTAGTATTCGTGCTACGTTTGTTGGCCTGCGTCAAGGCGTAGTGTGCGGTAGCCGATTAGTGCTTATCTGCTAGCATGTGATGCGATTGGATTAGGGTATTCGTGCGGCGTTGTTTGGCCTGCGTCAAGGGTCATACGGGTGGGTTTAATTCAATCAAGAAATGAACGGGTTGAACTTGACTAGCGCCCTATGAGTTGTTTGGTCTGCATCAAGGTCATAGGACGCTAGGGGTAAAAACCATTATCGGGAATTTCAAGTGTTAAAATTTGCAATGAGATTGCATACCATCTATATGATAGTTGGATCCCGATACCCGCTGCGAGTAAGAGTTACTCCTGAGAGAGTTTTGCACTTTACAATTAGCTAATCAAGTGGGTGTCTAGAAAGGTGTCAACGGGGTTATATCTCTAGGGAAACGAGGTTTATTTTAATTAGGTCCGTGTAAAAGCACAGGGAACCTCCCTCGGAGTACCGATATCCGCCTGGCCGAACGATTGGCGAACCTGTAGGGTGTAATTAATTCCGGCTAATCTTACCTTTTAGGATTTGAAGGAATATTTGATAAAAACAGTGGGAGCCATCATGATTAGATAAAATAACCAATCTTACTTGCAAAGAGCACACACAAAGTGATTATCCTTCTCTTTCCTGGTAGCGACCAATGAAATGCCTGAATCAAGATAATAATATGGATGTATTGACCGAACCTACTTATTATACTGGGCTGGGTTCTGCTATACCTTATGATTGTCATAAGTCTGAGTAAGAAATAGGGGAATATCCGGATTTCCACGCCGCCCAAATGAAGAATAAGCATGTTGATGCACTGCCTTCGGGTGTGTTCGTTATCAAGAACTGTTTCTCAGTTGTTTCTACGTCCTGGGTATTGGATACCGGATCAGGATCCCACGTATGTAATTTGTTACATGGGCTAAAGACAGGTAGAGAACTGGGAAAGGTGATATGTCTCTAGTAGTAGGGAATGGTGCAATTGCAGCCAAAGAAGTTGGCAAATATCATATGGTGTTACCAACTGGTAATACATCGATTCTGAGCGACTGTTATTTCGTACCAAAAATATTGTTAATATTTTCCTAGCTCAAGTGTTGATTGGGTAAGGTACGTTGTATAACAGTATACACGTTCTGCATCAAACCACAGTTCTAAACGAACAGAACACACACAAGAGGAACAGTTCAGAAATGAACGAAGTCTTCTTGTGGCATTGTAGACTGGGTCATATCGATGAAACAAGACTAGCTAAAGTTCCATAAGGATACATATTTGAATTTGTTCGAATTTATATTTTATGAAACTTGCCAGTCATGTCTCAAAGGCTAGGTGATCAAATCTCCGTTTACTGGAAACAGAGAAAGAGCTACTGGACTCTTGGACAGATACATAGTGATGTATGCGGTCCTATGTCTACACATGCCAGAGATGGTTCCACGTACTTTATTACATTCACCGATCTCTCAAGATACGGACATGTGTTCTTGTTGAAACACAAATCCGAATCTTTTAAAAATTTCAAGGAATATAAGTACGAAGTTGAGAACCAAATGGGTAAAAGTATTCAAATCCTTCAATATAATCGGGGAGGAGAATACTTGAGCACGGAATTCCGGGATTATTTAAAAGAGAAGGAGATTCTCTCTCAGTTTACTCCTCCGTATACACCACATCACAACGGTATATCGGGGTGGAGGAATTGCACCCTATTAGATATGGCGCGTCCTATGATGAGTACTGCTGAGTTACCTATTTTCTTTTGGGGACATGCAGTTGAGATAGCTGCATACCTATTGAATAGAATTTCGACCAAATCTGTTGCCTACCACTCCATATGAGATATGGAATGGGAAGAGACCATCTTTTAAACAAGTTAAGATATGGGGTTGTCCGGCCTATGTTGAAAAGCATAATCCGGTCAAGCTTGAGGCAAGAGCAGTTCTGTGCAAGTTTGTAGGATATCCCAAACATTCGCGAGGGTATATTTTCTACCACACTGAGGAACAAAATGTGTTTTGTTTCTCGACATGCCACATTTTTAGAAAAGGAATTTCTTGTGAAAGAAATTAGTGCAATGAGGTAGAACTGGAAGAAGTTCCAGCAACGCAAACTATAACTGACGATTTGGTGGAACCGGAGGATTCAATAGTCCCCGACGAACCGCAGTTACTCCGCAGATCTAGTAGGGTTTATCATCCACCAGAGAGATACTACGGTTTTCTCATAGACGGTGGGAGCGAGGATTGCATCATGGAGATGATGACCCAACTAGTTTCGAGCAGGCCATCACGAGTGAGGACTCTCTGAAATGGTTGGATGCTATGCGATTTGAGATGGAATCCATGTACACCAACAAAGTGTTGACTTTGGAAGTTGCTCCTGAAGGGGTAAAACCCATCGGGAGCAAGAGAATCTTTGAGAAAGATAATTTGGTGTAGATGGAAAAGTTGAGACTTTCAAAACTAGACTTGTAGCAAAAGGTTTTCGTATACGACCTGGTGTCGACTATGATGAAACCTTTTCTCCTGTCGCTATGCTTAAGTCCATCAGGATCCTATTTACCATTGCTGCATACCATAACTACGAAATCTGGCAGACTGCACGTCAAAACCGCTTTTCTAAATGGTGATTTAGAAGAGAGTGTGTATATGATACTGCCAGAGGGCTTTGTAGATAGTGGAAGCAACGGAAGCGTGTGCAAGCTGCTTGAATCCATCTACGGATTAAAGCAGGCATCACGGAAATGGAACATCTGTCTTGATGAAACTATCAAAGAGTTTGACTTCATCAAAAAGGTAGATGAACCATATATATATATAAGAAGGTTATAGAGAGTATGGTTGTATTCCTCGTATTGTACGTGGATGACATACTCTTGATAGGAAACGATGTTTTTAAGCTACACTCGGTCAAGCTCCTCTTATCACACAAGTTCTCCATGAAAGATCTAACTGATGCTTCCTACATCCTGGGGATATAGATCTATAGAGATAGATCTAAATGGATTTGGGATTGTCCCAATTCAGGTACATAGATACCATGCTAAAGGGGTTTAGTATGGATGATTCTATGCGTGGTAATGTACCCGTTTGTTCAGGAATCACTCTCTCCAAAGAGATGTCTCTCGAGACTGATTTGGAGAGGGCTCGCATGCAAGGGATGCCCTATGCTTCGGCAGATGGGTCAATCATGTATGCGATGTTATGTACCAGACCAGATGTAGCTTACTCACTAAGTATAGTGAGTAAGTATCGAAAAGATCTTAAGGGAAAACCACTGGACAACTGTGAAGAATATTCTTAAGTGCTTGAAAAGGACTAAAGAGATGTTCTTGGTGTATGGTAACGGTGAACTCCAGATGAAATCCTTTACCGATTCGAGCTTTCAGAGTGATAAGGACGACTGAAAGTCAGTCTCGGATTTTGTACGGTATGTTGGAAGGGTTCCAAGCTATATACCGTAGCAGACTCGTTGATAGAGTCTAATTACATCGCTACCAACGATGCTGCTAAAGAGGTTGTCTGGATGGATAAGTTCATAAGATGAACTTGGTTCCTACCATTGAGCATCCAATACCCGTGTATTGTGATGACAATGGAGCTGTGGTTTTGGCCTAGGAACCCCGGTCCCATCAGCTATCCAGACATATTCTTAGACAATATCACCTGATCAGGGAGATAGTTGATCTCCGGGAGATCGAGGTCAGGAGAATTGACACAGAGGGTAACACAGCGGATCCACTCACCGAGGCCACCCCCAGATGCTATTCGAGAGACTTTTGGAACGTTGGGTATGAGATACTAAAACAACTGGACTTAGTGCCAGTGGAAGATTGTTAGGAATATGTATGCCCTTAAGGCCATTATTGTTGATATAGTGGATGCTTGGACATATATATATATATATATATATATATATATATATATATATATATATATATAGGACTTTCTTGCTTGACATGATAATATGCTATCAGGTTACCTTTATCTTAACATGTAAACTGGTATTTATACTGTCTGTCTCTTACATGTTGATAAAGCCCTTAGGATATGTACTTGACTACCAGGATTATGATGAGATCATACTAGTGGGGCCAGGATGGTCCAAAAGTACATTCTTTAATCAGTTCCTAGTCGAGGGAATATCGAGACCAGAGAATCGATATTCCAGAGTAGACTAGTGTGTACGTTTCTTGTCCCTTAGAGGGCGATGATTGATTCCACAACCATTGGTGTGTGACATCAAAGATTGTACACAGGTGCTCATAAAAGAATGGTACACCGAACGGACTCGTCGAGGACTCCTAGTTGGTATTATACCTATCGTCAGATAGCAGTTCTCTGGTGACACTGGTACATGTTAGTCTGTAGACCTGAGATCGTCATAGAGTTTTATGTGGCTCCCACCGTGCTTTGATTTCCTCCCTACCACGCTCAAGAGGAGTTGTGCAAACAGGTAGATTTTGGATACAGTCCCGAATCACATGGAGGCAATAAGCAATAGGAGGGGTTTCGTCTCTCCCGGTATTAGGGGTTGATGTTGCGCTATGCAGGATTGTCTATAACTGGAAGTCCCTGGCCAGGGCTGCTGCTGAGATTTACCGATAAGAGTTATCGGTAGTTTCTCGAACCGTTATAGACCAGACATCGGCATGACTTATCACGTTACTGGGGTCTGACGTTTTACCACCCCTAGACATGATATGCGACATATCAGACGAAGAAACCGGACTGTACGGTAGTGTTACTGATAGGCATCATGGAGAGTATGGATAAGCTTGCTTGTTGATCTTCATATCGCTCAATACCCGGATAGCCGTTACATCCAGCTAGTACCGCTGACGGCTTGTAGGCGACTGATATGATCATCACATACTACTGGCGTATTGACGCGTCTTTAGAGTCCCACACAGAAGTTTCCTGGTTCAAGCGAAACGAAGTAGGACACATGTGATATGTGTGTGAGCCTGATTAAATACGTGTATGTGATACCGTATTGTAATCTGGCAGTTATCTGTTATCAGTTAGGTTATATGTGATATAACCAGATTATCAAATCAAGTGTTGATTTGATAATGTGATATACATATAAATGATATTAGTCGGTCATATGTGATATAACCGGATTATTAAATCAAGTGTTGATTTAATAATGTGATATACATTATATTTGATATAATTATATCTTTAACTAATATTATTAGCTCACTAAATATTTTCTTATATATATATATATATATATATATATATATATATAGGATAATGGAGGAAAGAGGCCATGGGAAGGAATTTCCTCCTATAGCGTCGAAAAAATACACCATTCCTCATTTTTTCTGACGATCGGCACCCGCCATTTTCATCGTTATCATCTAAGATGTGAGTGCACCATATTTCATGTGGTTCTACAACTTTTTCGCCGTTTATTTAATAGGTTCAAATTTAACGGTCTACCGACAATAGAACTTTTTACATTGCTATATCAACGGTGAAATGGTTGTAGAATCACATGAAATTTGGTGTACCCACATCTTAGATGATAACGATGAAGATGGTGGGTGCCGATCGGCGGAAAAAATGAGGAAGGATGTGTTTTATCGACACCATAGGAGGAAATTCCCTCCTGTGGCATCTTTCCTCCATTATATATATATATATATATATATATATATATATGAAGTATGGCATGAATTCTATTTTGTGAAAATAGAAATGAGGTGAAAATTGGGAGCATGGTTCTAAGTATGGCATTTATATTTCTTTATTCATCTTGACTCACTATTCAAGCATGGTTGCAATTTTATATTGCAATAATTCCATGCTTGAATGAGTGAGGGTCAAGGGTTTCCATTCACACTCTCATTCATTTAACACCAGAGCTCATTCTTTAGTTGCTTCCAATGTTGCTCTCTTGCTCTCATTTTCTTCCTCTTCTTCATGCCACCATGGTTCAAGTTTCAACCCTCACATGTGATGTGAATCATAAAGGTTGAACACATATTAGTGATCCTCAAATCCCCTACTTCACCGTCCTACTCTTGACTAGCGATCAAGTGTAGCGTGTTTCCTACGCTAAAGAGTTTAGTGTAGAGGTAGCTTGAGTTGGAGGGACTTCGCGTGGATCATCTTCGGTACGAAGGTCATCGGAGGAAACTCGTCCAAATCCTCAAGTGGAGCCTAGTGGAGTCGCGGGACTACTACACGGAGCATGTGAAGTGAAGGACTCGATCTACGAGGGTATAGCCATCTTCACTTCTCTTATAGTTTATCTTGATATCAAACTAAAACCCTAATAATCTAGTTAAAGATCTTGTTTAGTCTAGCTTAGCATCTACAAAAATTTGAATTTGGCATGCTTGATGTCATTAGAACCTCATGGTGGTGCTAGGGTAGACTTTCAGAACTGAACATTGAACCATAAGCAATTTGACCTGAATTGATTCTTCTTTGAAAATGAAGATCTGATAATGGCTAGTTGGCCACTAGAAGGTTAAGTTTTGGCATGACATTGTATATATTCTGAATATTACCCTTCCAATCTATACCATCATCATTCGATTCTTTTCCTTGTTAATCTTTTGCGGATATAGTAGGATTGTGCATGTTTCAACAAATTCATGACTACATCCGATGTCTGATATATTCCCTTCGCGTTGTATAATTGATATAAACCAAAACACTTTACTATCTCCTACAACATAATATTTGGTTAGTATATTTGAATGTCTGTATCAGTTAATTCTGGTGCTCAGACTTCTTGTTTTTCTCCAATTTCTGGGCATGTGATTTTAATGTAAGAAAGTGAATTCTATTGTGCTTATCAGGGTGTTACTAAAAGGATTGGTAAGGGGATGCATGAATTGGCAGCCAAAGTCGATCAGTATGCACGTGGTATGATAGGGCCCCTAGGAGCAACTCTTTTTGAAGAACTTGGGCTTTATTACATCGGGCCGGTCGATGGACATAACATTGATGATTTAATCTGTGTACTTAATGAAGTGGCTTCCTTGAATTCAACTGGTCCTGTATTGATTCATGTTATTACAGAAGAGGCAAAGGGGTCAGACTTTATCATCAAAAACAATATATCTTTTGAACAACAAGGTTAGAACATATTCTTCCAGCGAAATTTATCCTATAATCTGGATTTCCTTTTTCCATTGGGTATAGAGTACTGTTTCCTTTGATGTTACAGCACTTTTATCTGATATATCAGAATGTTTACATGGCCAACAAATGGGTTTTTTGCTTTCATACCTCAAATTAAATACTACTCTTATTCACACTGAGTCCACTTCCATAATTCAACACCAAACATTATTGCAATTAAATGTTTAGAAATTTTTCTGAAAGAAAATTGATTGCAGATGTCTACCATTAACCCTCTTTTGGTTCTTGATACAAACCTTGATAGCAACTTTTCACCTCACTTTACTATTCAGGTGCAGAGCTTTGATGAATGGCATGTTTGAAAGATGGCCTTTAGGGAAGGCTTTGGTTGTATTTGGTGGATATATATATATATATATATATATATATATATATATATATATATATATATATATATATATATATATAGTTCGACTGGGATCCTATCGGAAGAATTTGGAATCAAATCTTTCCCACTTTTCACCATTAAATTAACTTGGGATTTGTGCATTCAATTATGTTATGTTTGGAAATTATTGAAAGTAAAAAAAAACCAAATGATGGGACTTTAAAGATAGTCTCACATTGGAAACAACAAAAGAAACACATGGGTATAAAATATAAACGGGGCACACCTCAACAAGACTTGAGTCTTATTGTTGGAACCCACTTATCATGAAAAGCCCATCACTCCTCCAACTCTTCTTTAACTTTTAAACATTGGAAACAATAAACATGGGTATAAAATATAAAACGGATCACACCTCAATAAGGCTTGAGTCTTATTATTGGAATCCACTTATCATTAAAAGCCCATGTATAAAAGCCCATCACTTCTCCAACTCTTATCTAACTTTAAATTCTACTCTATTTTAAAAATAACCTTGACAGTAATAAATGAAAGCTTTTATTCATAATTGTTAACACACATCCCAAAGTTAATTTAATGGTGAAAATGTAGGAATGATATATTTCTAAATCTTTCCGATGGGATCCTATTCGAACTATATGTATATATATGTATATATATATGGGAGTGCTCAAACTACCGTGGAATAAAACTTATGTCACACCATGAAACTTTGGGAGAAAGTGATTGAACACAGGCTAAGGAAGGATATTAAGATAACAGAGAACCAGTTTGGGTTCATGCCGGACGATCGACGACATAGACTATTCATTTGCTTCGTTAACTTGTCGAGCGTTTTCGAGAGAGAAGATATCTGCATATGATATTTATTGATTTAGAAAAAGCGTACGAAAGATACCTAGAGAGGTATTATGGAGGACAATGATGAAGAAGGGGGCCCCCGTCAAGTATATTAACATAATCAAGGATATGTACGATGGAGTAGTGGCAAATGTCAGAACTTGCGGCGGCTTAACGACTGATTTTTCGATTACAATTGGTTTACATCAAGGATCTGCATTAAGTCCATTCCTGTTTACCATCGTGATGGATGGGCTTACCAGAACTATCCAAGATGAGGTATCTTGGTGTATGCTATTCGCTGATGATATTGTTCTAGTAAATAAGACGAAAGCGAGGGTTAATGCCAAATTGGAATTATGGAGGCAAACATTGGAATCTCGGGGATTCAGATTGAGCAGGTCCAAGACAACATATATGCACTGTAAATTTAGTAACCAGAGAAGTCAAAACCATATTGGTATAACATTGGAAGGGAAAGAGATATCACCGAGCGACCAGTTTAGATATCTAGATTCCATCATCCAAAAGAATGGAGAGATCGATAGTGATGTTAATCAAAGGATCCAAGCTGGTTGGTTGAAATGGAGGAGTGCAATATGGATTTTATGTGATCGTAACTTTCCGTTAAAATTGAAAGGGAAGTTTTATCGGAGCGCTATTCGGCCTACCTTATTATATGGTACAGAATGCTGGGCTCCTAAGAAGCATCATACACAGAAGATGCACGTAGCGGAGATGCGCATGCTTCATTGGATGTACGGTAACACTAGAAAAGATAAGGTGCGAAATGAGGATATTCGTGCAAAAGTTGGTATAGCACATGTGGAGGAGAAGATGCAGGAAAACCGGTTAAGATGGTTTGGTCATGTGCGACGCAGACCTATGGAAGCACCGGTTCGACGAATAGATACTCTCGATATGGGCATTGCCAAAAGGGCAAAAGGGAGACCGCGAAAATATGGATGGAGGTGATACGAAACGATATGGTTGCCAAAGGACTCAATGAAAGTATATTGTTCGATAGGAGTGAGTGGAGGCGGAGGATTCATGTACTGGACCCGGCGTGATTCTCATGTTGGTTCATGTAGCCTACTCCATATGCTTGGGATAAAAGGCTCAGTTGTTGTTGTTGTATAGGGAGTGCTCCATTGCAAACCGGTCCGCGTTTAGAAACGGAAACTCCCGGTCTATGAAATATTTTAACGATCTGAACCATTCAATTTGATCACCCTACCCCCAAATATGTGTGAAAAATCAAGGGATTTAAAAACCTTTAGCTTATGCATCGGATGATATATATGTTGCATTATCGAAAGACGTTCATTTTTGCACCCATCAATGCATAGACTAGAGGTTTTTAAATCTCTTGATTTTTCATACACATATATTTGAGGATAGGGTGATCAACTTGAATGGATCAGATCGTTAAAATATGTCGTAGATCGGGAGTTCCCGTTTTTAAAAAAACGCGGACCGGTTTGCAATGGATCACTCCCGTACACACACGAAGAAAGGTGCCATAAGAGGGAATTTCCTTCTATGGTGTCAAAAAAATACATTTTTTTCAATGATCGGCATCCATCACCTCCATCTATATCATCAATGTAGATACACCAAATTTCATGCGATTCTACCACTTTTTCACCGTTGAAAAATTGGATGCAAAATTAACGGCTTACTGACAATAGAACCTTTTACATTGCTAATTCAACGGTGAAAAAGTGATTGAATCACATGAAATTTGGTGTATCCACATCTTAGATGATAATGATGATGATGTGTGCCGATCGTCGAATAAAATGGTGGATGATATAAATTTTTGACGCCACCTAACGAAAAAGCCTCCTAGGGCCTCTTTTCTTCATTATTCTCTCTCTCTCACACACACACATATTAAGCCGTGCAAGAAATATTACTTTTAGCTAGTATCTCACGCTTAGGGTGTACATTTATTTGGTATTTAGTATATACTTGGATTGACCCGAGTTTGAGAAGGGAAAAATAAGATCCTTACTATGTACTGAGGTGACATCTTGCCTTTTTGTTTCCTTTTTTTGGTTTGGTAAAGGCTTTAATCTTTTTAAACTCAACTCATTTAACAGGAAAGCACTTCTGTATTTTTAAATGCAAAATTTACTTCATATATTCACAACCCACGCTTATACTTTATGGTTTACCTGCCTAATACCATGTTGCCTTGTGCTTGTGCCTTGAGGAAGGTTTGAAACATATTTCCTTCATCTCTCTTTCTATAACATACTGTCCATAAACCTAATTCATCCTTATCATCAGTCGACATTCCTGCCTCTTATGTTTAGCCGCTATGTTTTATTGCTTTTTTTTGCTATTGCCAGTACATGATTAAATTTCTACAAGATGCAACTTGTTTACTACCCATAGTGTGCAGATTGCTTTTACGAACCATCCCTCTTCTCTGAATCCTCTTTGCGTCAATAGTCTCTAAGATCTGGACTCAGCGTTTGAACTTTCACATACACATGCTCTCTACTTCAAGATGCTGTGATCCGATACATCCATACATGCTACGCATATAAAATTTTAAACAATAGCGATCCAGCTTAGTCAGATCAACTAGGTGCAAAACAAAAGGGAAAACCTTACTTCTGGCCAATCAATAATATGATTTAATATTTTGTGCAAGTTAAATAATTTTAATAAATACTTCCATATGCAAAATACCATTGATCTTGTAGTAACAATAGGGTGGATGAGTGATACTGTGGTGGTGGCTGGTTAGGAGGCACCCATAAGATGAAAACATAAATACATTAAGATGTCTACTCACTAAAAAGACAGAATTAGAAACCTTCTTAGATGTTGTTCTCTAATACTTGCTTTATAGGTTTGCATTTGGTTTTTTCCTCTTTTCTTTTGTATTAATGAAGAATGAGGTTGATGTTAAGCTAGCTTTGATGCACTGAGCACCTAACAACCAAATAAAGTTAGGGCATGATCTTGAATTCGTAGGCAACCCTTACTCCATTTAGATATCTGATGGTCCATGTTGCTGGATTCATTTAGTTGTTTATATCACTGTGCTGTTTACTATATGATCTGTGACAATATTGGTCCAAATCAAAATCAACATTAAATGAAGAAGCCTATCAAAATCAATGCATAACTGGTAAGACAGTAAAAGGAAAACATGTGGTAGAACATACAAGAGGTATGGCTACGAAGCTTGAAGTTTAAACACTTAAACCGATAGTTAATAAACCATTGGCAGTCTTGCTTCATAATTGTGTGGATATGGAAGAAGAGACAGAAAAGGAAGTACTCAAATCTGGTGAGGCTTGGTGATAGATAGCATCCGAATTGGTTTTAGGAACTTGAAGTTAACAATCCACGTGGACACAAATCTCCATTTCCGTCTTCTGATCATTGGTTTAGTAGTCATCTGTTTGATTTATTTATTTGAAAAGGTAAACTTAGCAAAAGAAACCTGTACACACCTTTCCTGAGACTCTTTGTTATTTTTGCAATTAACAGGGACCGCAAAGGCCAAGTCATTAACATCTTATTCTAAAATTATGGACAGCCACCTCTTCAGAACATGGAATGAGTGTTTTGTCGAAGCATTAAGTGCAGAAGCAGATAGGGACAAGGAAATAGTGGCAGTTCATGCTGGAATGGGGATGGATAAGTCACTTCTACACTTTCAGTCAAGGTTCCCTGAAAGATTTTTCGATGTGGGCTTGGCAGAGCAGCATGCTGTCACTTTTGCTGCCGGTTTGTCTTGTGGAGGGTTAAAGCCATTCTGCATTATCCCGTCCACCTTTTTACAAAGAGCATATGATCAGGTTCAATTTGGTTCTTCTCTTTTCGCATCTCCATCTCCATCTCTTTTCGCATCGTTTACACACGTGTGTTCGTTCTCGCGTGGTAATTATCTGTCTGGGAACTTGCTGTCGTCGTGAAAATCTGATGGCTGACCGTCTCTTAACAAAATATTTCTCTTCCTTTTCTTTTTGGAGTTCATAATATTATAATTTTTTTTAATAAATTGAAACAAAATTTATCAGTCCATGCATAAAGTTATTGTTCCCTTAGATATGCTACTATTTGCAAACTCCTGTGCGGGTTGCAATTTGAGAATTTAAATTGGTCTGACAATTGGGAATGCCACTTGACAATCTAGTATGGAACAGGAGAAAAGAGGTGTTTTTAGGAGTACCGCTTGCATGCTAGGACAGAAATAATAAAAAGAAAATTTTCAAACATAAAAAGATGATAAAAGTTTTCAAATGATGTAATTCCACATAACCTACTTCCGATGTTCATTGTCAAAAATATTGACTTGGATCTTTTACATCTTCAAGAAAATTAACTTTCATATAGGGAATTACTTGCATTTAAAAATTGAGAATTATGCTTACCAACATAAGGTTGAAGGTTTAAAATAATAAAATTAAAATTGTAGGGAATTCTTTTCCTTTTTTCCTCCATAAACCAAAGATATTTAAACTAGCATGCATTCATTCTTCTACATGTACCCCTAATCTATTTGGTGCTCATGTGCAAAAGCTTGTCGGAATCATTAAAGATTAATCTATAGTTGCAGTACATAGGCTGATGGCAATTATGCTTTTGGTAGGTTGTTCAAGATGTAGATCTCCAGAAAGTACCTGTGCGATTCGCGATTACAAGTGCTGGGCTGGCAGGACCCGATGGTCCGATTCAATGTGGAGCATTTGATATAACCTTTATGGCATGTTTACCAAACATGGTCGTAATGGCACCATCTAGTGAAGATGAGCTCGTTAATATGGTGGCCGCTGCTGCATCCATCGATGACAGGCCTGTATGCTTCCGGTATCCTAGGGGAGCTATTCTCGGTCTCAAAAGTCCTTTGCGCAGTGGGGTGCCCCTTGAGGTATCGTTTCTCCATTTATTGTCAAATAATTGGATAAATTAGCCATATCCAAGTTCATTGCCCAGGATTTAGTAGATTCTAGAGAAGAACAATGTTTTTTTTGTCACTATTATGAAGCTTCAGCCCTTTGCCTCGAGCTTCAGTTTAGCATATTATAATAAGAAATAGTGTTTAATAGGTTTTCTATAGGGAATTATGTTTGCCTCTGTTAAGGCGCAAACAAACCAACCAGTCATTTAGGATCATCTTTAGCGCATCAGGTCAAGAATCTGTCATAAACTTTAGTCAAATATTTCTGAAGCCTTGCTTCACAGCCACCAACATTTTCATGACAAAAATAAGATATGGTGTTGTACTTTGAAACTATACATGGAATCTAGAGTTATTGTTGGCATTTCCTTCTTCTGGTAAAGAGTATTTGAATATTTTAGTTTTGCACTGAACTTTATATAACTAAATATGTAACTGTTTGACGTGAAGACAATTGTCTTTTTAATGACCCTTTTCTGCTCCAAAAATAAGAATATTTGAATAACCAAGGAGACTTGTGAGTGTTTTTCAATCAGGAAACATCATTAGTTGATAATTTTGTATTATGCAAAAAATCTGTGGAGGTTTGAGTCTTGAACATGTGATCTTACAACAAAGCTTTCTCACGAATTTGTCTCAAGTGCTTCCTATTACTTAAGTTAAATCTCTTCTATTGGTCTTTTATCACTATTTTGTTTTAGCTCTCTCTCCCTCCCTCTCCCTCCCTCTTCCCTTTGAAATCGATTATAATTTTGTAGTCAAGGATTCTTTGCTGAATTCCTCTCTGAAACCAAATGCGGATCTTTGCTGATTAATTCCTCTATTTTTTCCTACCTTTCTCATATTTCTATTACTTTGTCATGTGAGTAATATTGTATTGTGCAATTTTGGAATGCGCTTTTAGATTGGGAAGGGGGAAATTCTTGTAGAGGGAAAAGATGTGGCATTGCTTGGGTATGGAGTAATAGTCCAGAATTGCCTAAAGGCGCATTCTCTTCTTGCCAAACTTGGCATTCATGTCACTGTTGCCAATGCAAGATTCTGCAAGCCACTTGACATTGAGCTTATTCGGAAGTTATGCAGAGAGCATCAGTTTCTTATCACTGTTGAAGAAGGAACAATTGGTGGATTTGGCTCACATGTTTCACAGTTCATTTCACTCGACGGCTTGCTTGATGGAAGGATCAAGGTAAATGTTTCTTTCAATTTTCCATTCGAATTGAAGTTGGTAAACAGATTAATTGGCAGCAAGCCATCATTACCAAAAACATTATAAGAAAGGTTTTTGTTGTTAACATTTGCATGCATAGCCTTTAAGATGCTTATATTGTTAACATCTGTATACGTAGCCATGACCCATGACATAAAGCTTGCTTCTTTCAGGTGATATTCTGGTGTTTGGACAAAGACCTTGGCTGTTGAATATTCAGATATATTATTCTCTCCCCTAATTTCATCAAAATATTTTAGAAAAGCTATTATTTAGTTAATTATGTACTTAAATGCTCTCCTAAAAAATATTATGTTCTTGGATGAGTTAATAATAATTAGAAGGGACTTGGAATTCAAGTCACCTGAGCATTCTAGTTAATATTATTTTTTTTAAAAAGAAAATTGGTCACACATTAGAGCTGTAGTTAGTTGTATTTTCTAAATTAGGTTTGGTGAAAGATTGAAAACCTAATTTCTTGAAAATTAAATTCTATCGTTTGGTTCTTGCAGAAATTCTTTTAAGAAAATTGTTGAAGTTAAGGTTGTTAGTGTTGAGGTTGAGGTTGTTGGAGTCAGGGTTTTGTAGAAGAAAGGAAAGAGGGGAAAAGAGATTTGGGAAACATTGTGAGAAGAGAGAAAAGAGAAATACTTTCTTTCACTATATATTTATGGTAGCCTCCATACATGTATATTTACATCAATACCCATTTTACTTTTTTAATCCTAATACAGGCATAACCCGTATATAAACCAACAAAAACAAATAAGAAAGCTTTCTAAGATATGGGCAAAAGAAGTGGCATCCCAAATCATCCTTTTTTTATAAATAAAAATGTCGAACATTTGTAATATTAATTTTCCAAAAGGCAGGGGAGAGCTGGATACACTTCGAAGCATGATTCTCACTTTGAACATAACATGATTTGCCCGTATAAACTTTGAATCATGATTCTTACTTTGAACACTTGGAAGCATGATTTTCCCATATAAACTTTAACATGGCATGATTCTCACATTGAAGCATATTAACAAAGCAGCAACAAACACAATTATGTTTTTGTTTCCAAGCTATGAAGCTTATGTTTCTTACACTGTTCTTGTTCTTGTGATACCAGTGGCGTCCTATTGTATTACCAGACAATTACATAGAACATGCATCACCAGATGAACAATTAGACATGGCTGGCCTTTCAGGCCGTCACATTGCAGCCACGACATTGAGTTTGCTGGGACGAATCCGTGAGGCACTTCTTTTACTGCCGTGAAAATTAGAAGCTTGTATAGGGTGTTGGTGATGTTCGCAGAGATTTCTTCATTACCTATGAGATAAACTATAATGGAATATCAAGGAAAGGGCCACGAATTTTGTAACCTTAGCACTTTGCACTGTTATACTATATTTGATTTGGGGTATTTTTCAAATCTCGCGACAAATTCTTGATTGTTATTATTGTTTGGGGTTGCGGATAGTGCATTTAGCAGCCGTGGTTATTATCCGACCCGACCCGCATGTTTGAAACCTATCATGGTTCAAGATCACGTCAAATATTTTTACGTATTATGGTTTAAACTTTTATGTATATTTTCCATATTTTTATTGATAGGATATCGCATTATGGTTTAAACTTTTACGTATATTCTTCATATTTAACAACTAGATTTTTAGAAGGGATCCGAGTAATATTCGAACTAATCTGTTATTAACTGTAAAATTCTATATATATATATATATATATATATATATATATATATATTAACTAACCTCTCTCTCTCTATATATATAATATTATTAATATAAAAATTTAATCTCTCAATCTCATCTCTCTCGGCCTCTCACTCTCAAAAATGTGTGTGTGTGTGTATATATATATATATATATATATATATATATATATATGAGAATAATGGAGGAAAGAGGCCATAGGAGAGAATTTCCTTCTTTGACGTCGAAAAAATACGCCCTACATCATGTTTTCCAACGATCGAAATCCACCATCTTCATCGTTATCATCTAAAATGTGGATATGCCAACGGTGAAAAGGTTGTAGAATCACATGAAATTTGGCATATCCACTTCTAGATGATAACGATGAAGATGGTGGATTCCGATCGTCGGAAAACACGATGGAGGGTGTGTTTTTTCGACGGCGCTCCTCATCTTTCCTCCATTATTCTCTCACTCTCTCTCTATATATTTTATAATATAATCATTAAAACCCAAAACACCTCTCTCGCTCTTCCTCGTTATTCTTTCTTCCTCACCCGCGAAACCCTAACCCATGCTCGTTCTCACCCCTTGCCGCCGTTCACCCTCTCATCCTCGCCCCCTCGTCATTACCTTCACCCTCATCACCTCCGCCTTCTCTCCTTCTCTTCTCCCCGAGCACCCCTTGCACTTCTCCGATGCCAACCTAAGAAACGCATCACCCGCCGGCACCCTAGTCGTCGGGACCCCTCGTCGCCACCACCGACCACTCTTCACCTCCCTCTCCTCTTCCCGACGACTCAAATCTAACCCCAGCGACCCCTGCACCTTATTCCCCGATCACCAAACCCACTGCCATCGCCGACAGCAGCACCTCGTCGCCGTCAAACCCCCGTCACCTCGCCGCTTCTCCTCTGTCCTCGCCGGAGTTGCGCACGTCGCCGACGATCCAGACAACCCAGCCACCGTCGTCGTCCAGCCCAGTCATCACGTCACGTTATTGCTCAGTCAGGTCCAGTCCTGCCCATGCAAGTTGCATCGCGACGTTATTCCGACGTCGGACGTGGCATCCGCATCTCGACGTGAGATCCGATCAGCTATGTTATTATATCGATGTTTATATGAATGAGAATAGTGCATGTGTTTTATTATTCAGCAAATACTACATAATTACAGTTTTATAGCATCCGTATGTATAAGATAATAGTTTATCTAGTTGCATGCCGGATAGTCACAATATTATTAAACTATTATATCGGTACAGTATGTTATCTGGTTTGCATCATATATGGTAATGGACGTATAACGGTTATTACAGATAGATACAGATGCATCGTGACATTAGTCGTGTTTGATATTGGCGACAGTTTTACATTTGGTGTCTATTCTGGTTAATATACATTGCATGACATGTTCACGACCCATTACCAGACTTGTTACTTGGATCGTATTGCTAATGCCGACTGTCACGCCCCGCTTCCCAGAGTACGCTAATATGGGCACGTGACATAGCCAACCATGCTACCTGTGGATAGGAAATATCCTTCCACAGTCACATTACGGCTGTAGAGATATCAAGAACAATAATAAACTAACTAATACATGTCCATAAGCCAGATAAAACGAGTCAAGAATAAAATAATGGGGAAGCAAAAGATCCAATACAAGAATCAATTGGAAAGTACGTCCCATAATGCGGGCTCACAACAGGAATAAAATGCTGAAAGAAAACCAAACCAAACTAAACACTAACATGATCCTCACTGCTCGGCCTGGCAGCTGAAATACTCCTGATCAGTCTGTGAAAGAGGTAAAGGATCTGGGCCATGCAAAACCCAGACGTCAATGCGTCATAATATCAAATAATAGAATATAACCAGGAGGTAACAAGTTATGCAGGCAAGAGTTATAAACAGTAACATGAATGTAATAATTAAACACGGAAATAGAACGGTGAAGTGTATCAAGGTGTATGATGTGCGGTGATCAATCTAATCTGTACTACTGGGTTATCAATTCTAAAGTCTGTTTGAAATCAATTAGTGTACTCCTCCATGTAATTCAAAAGAATATGTCCCGTTATCCCCCGGGACCACGGATCAGGTAATGGGAGTCACGAATGACTCTGTCCCGTTATCCCCCGGGACCACGGATCAAGTAAGAATCACGAATGATTCTGTCCCGTTATCCCCCGGGACCACGGATCAAGTAATACCCTTTTAAACTACACTTCGGTTACACTTTTGATTTCCCCATACCCCTAAAGTTATGTGTTCAAGTCGGGTATTGATAAATCTGGAGCTAATGCCAACACAAGATCAAGAAGGTACAGGTTTTTTCTGAATAGACAACAGGATACGTCCGTCGGGACGACAAGTCAGGATTGTCGGCATTAGTAACAAGATCAGGTAATAGGTAAACCCATGGTACATCAGGTCAAGTCAGGAAGTGTGTATAAATCCAATCATGTCAAGAAGTGTACGGTCGTGTCAAGTAGTGGTGTATCAGGTCATGTCAGGTAATGTACATGTATCAAGTCGTGTGTAATATGAACTATTATGCACGTCATAAGCTTACAAAAACTACAATAATTCATACGCTCAGAATTTAGTGAAACGATACAAATACGGTAACAAGTACACTCTGTCAGCAGTTCAGCAAAATTTGTTTCAGTACAATCGGATTTCTGGTATTCAAGTTACAGCCATTTCAATTTAAGTACTTGCTGCAGGAAATTCAGTTTCTGAACTGAACGTCCGTTTCGCGGCACAAATTTCACCAAGTTGGGATCAGAATCTGGTGACGCTACAGTTGAATGAAATCTAGGTATTTTAATATTGTTTTCAAAGCAATAGACGGATTCTCAATCGCATCTGTACGTCAAAAGTTATACACTGTTCAACACTAGTATGTCAATTCTGTTTCTGTTTGGGACTGCTAGACGTCCTGATCTTTTAAATTGCAGTTTAAATAATAAACGACGATAAAATGAGGTGAGATCACTTGAGTTATTTATCTAACAGATTGATCTTCAAAAAAATGCGGAGTTCCGCAACATGGTATTTTCATACAGCAGGGAGAAGGTATTACAAAATGAGAATTAACAGCCAGAGCTGCTCTGGACTGCAGTCCAGAGCCGCACTCCGAACTAGTTTCCGTCATCTTTTTAAAATAGGAACAGACTAAAAATTATATGGGGTTCTAGGTTGTCGAGTCAGCTTCGATATGAGCCCTCGAACGCAACATTCCGTTGTATAATTAATTTACTATGATTTTTACAAAATTCAGGTGCAGAAATTTACAGATTCGACGGATCTAAATGGAGATGACATTTCACGGTGTTAGGATCCGTATTTTCGAGCCAACTCTTAACACGGTATTCGTTATCACTAGAGCCATCTGTTATGCTTAAGTTCCGTCATATTAAAAGGGTTTTTCAGATTATGATTTGCATCGAACACTTATAATAATATCGCAATCGAAATGAATATATAATAGCATATAGCAAGTATTTGAACTTGCCTAACGACGAATTGATGACGATATGGCAGCGGTGGCTTGGACGTTAGGACAAGGATTTTTCGTAGAGGAGAGGGGGAGAAGGAGAGAAAGAGTGGAAGAATGAGAGAAAGAAGAAGAGGATGGGGTGCTTAAATAGCATTAGGATTTGATATTTTTCATTTGATAATAATATATATATGTTATATAAAGAGGAATAAAGAGTTGGATGTGAGTTGTAAAGAAAAAGAAAAAGAAAAATGTAGTGTGTAAAGAGAAAGAGAACATGAGAGTTATGAGTTGGAAATATTATTATATGTTATATTGAAAAAAATACAGATGTGAGATATAATGCAGTTATACAACATGAAAGTGCACGGATTCTCATAACTAGCCGGGATAGATCATAAACAGGAATCAAGACAGGTTTCCAGCAAGCGGATCGGGTCGGAGACAAATACAGATGTCAATTATACTATTCACACCCATAACAACCATAAATCAAAAAGTAGTCATAAATAAAGAAATACCCAAAAATAGAACTGGTATGAATGAACTAGGGTGTTACATTATACCCAACTACAAAAAGAATTTCGTCCTCGAAATTCCTAAAACAAGGAAAGGTAATCAAACATGAATTTACGAGAAGAGATATGGAAACTTCTGTCGAATCTCGTCTTCTCGTTCCCAAGTCGATTCTCCGTGCGAGCGATTCCCCCATGAAACAAGTACGAGAGGGATAATCTTGTTCTTAAGAACCTTTTCTCTTCGATCAACAATCGACATCGGCCGTTCTTCATAGGTCAAGTCCTCCCTTACTGTCAGCTCCGAATGATCTAGCACGTGTGTTTCATCTCGAACATACTTACGGAGTTGAGATACATGAAACACGTCATGAACACTCGCCAAAGATGGTGGTAAAGCCAATCGGTACGCTACTTCTCCAACGCGCTCGATGATATCGAAAGGCCCCACGAATCGAGGACTAAGCTTGCATCGACTCCCAAAACGAATCACTCCTCTGGTCGGTGATATCTTCAAGAATACTAAATCACCAACTGCAAACTCTAAAGGTCTTCTTGCTGTATCGGTCCAACTTTTCTGCCGATCTTGTGCTGCCTTCATGTGGTTCCGGATAATATTAACCTTCTCTACTGTTTGCACGATAAGATCCGGTCCCAACAATCTTCGTTCTCCAACATCGTCCCAACAGACGGGTGAGCGACACTTGCGACCATATAGCGCTTCGAATGGAGCCATCTGAATAGTCGCCTGAAAGCTGTTATTATACGAAAACTCCACCAGGTGTAGATGATCCTCCCATGAACCTTTAAAATCTAACATGCAAACTTTCAACATGTCTTCAAGAGTTTGGATTGTTCTCTCCGACTGGCCATCTGTCTGGGGATGATAAGCAGTGCTAAACTTCAATCGCGTCCCCAAACTTTCTTGTAAACTCCTCCAGAAGTGTGATAAGAATCGGGTATCACGATCGGAAACGATGCTCACAGGCACTCCATGCAATCTCACAATCTCCTGTATGTACCGTTCTGCTAACGCTTCCGTCGACTGACCAACTCGAAACGGTATGAAATGAGCTGCCTTGGTCAATCGATCAACGATCACCCAAACTGCATTATTTCCCTTAGGACTCCGCGGTAAAGCTGTCACGAAATCCATGGTTATATGTTCCCACTTCCATTGAGGAATCGGAAGTGGTTGCAATAAACCAGCTACCCTTTGATATTCAGCCTTAACTTGCTGACACACCAAGCACTTTGCTACAAAGCGGGCGATCTCCCTTTTCATGCCTTCCCACCAGAAATTTTGTCGTAGATCACGGTACATCTTCGTGCCTCCTGGATGTACGGAATATGCTGAACTGTGTGTCTCCTTCATAACTTCTTTGCGAATGTCTCCTTTCGGCACACACAAACGGCTACCATATCGCAACGAACCATCTTCATGAATCAACAAGTCCGTTCGAAGTCCAGCTTCAACCTGTTCTCGAAACTTTTGCAATCTAGGGTCCTGTAATTGCGCTGATTTAATATTCTCGATCAATGACGACTGTACTTGCAGCTGCATCAACTGTCCCGAAGAATGCGGTAGCACAATCTCCAACTCGAATCTTCGAAAGTCTTTGATAAGTTCTTTCTGTGCTGTCAACATTCGTATTGCTGGCAACCGACTAAGCGCATCCGGAACTACATTTACTTTCCCCGGATGGTACTTGAGATCGAGATCATAGTCAGCCATCAGTTCTAACCATCTACGCTGCCTCATGTTGAGCTCTTTCTGCGTGAACACATACTTTAGGCTTTTGTGATCGGTGAATACTTCGACCTTTTCGCCCAATAAGTAGTGTCTCCAAATTTTTAAGGCGAAAATCACTGCTGCCAGCTCCAAATCATGAGTTGGGTAATTCTTCTCATGAGTCTTCAACTGTCTCGATGCGTAGGCTATAACCTTCCCGTGCTGCATCAAAACACATTCCAAACCTTTCCCAGACGCGTCGCTGTGAATCACCAATCCTCCGGAACCGTCGGGTACGGTCAAAATAGGTGCGGTTATCAACCTTTGCTTCAACGCCTCAAAAGCTGACGCACAGCTATCCGTCCATACGAACGGTATCTCTTTTCGCGTAAGCTTGGTCAAAGGCTCAGCTAAACGAGCAAAATTCTCCACGAACCTTCTGTAATATCCGGCAAGTCCAAGAAAACTTCTAATCTCTGTTACGTTCTTCGGAATCGGCCAATCTTGAACTGCTACAATCTTTTCAAGATCAACAACGATTCCATCTCCGGATACGACATGCCCCAAAAACTTCACTTCTTCGAGCCAAAACTCGCACTTGCTCATCTTCGCATATAATCTTTCTTGCCTCAACGTTTGCAGTGCGATTTTCAAGTGTTCAGCATGCTCTACCATACTCTTCGAGTAGACCAGAATATCATCAATGAACACCACAACAAACTGGTCTAAGAATGGTGAAAAGATTCGGTTCATCAAGTCCATAAATATCGCCGGTGCGTTCGTGACTCCGAATGGCATCACTAAATACTCGTAATGCCCATAACGAGTTCGGAACGCAGTCTTGCAAATATCTTCTGATTTAACTCGAACTTGATGATATCCAGATCGCAAATTCAGCTTCGAGAATACCCTCGCGCCACTGAGTTGCTCGAATAATTCGCCGATGCGAGGGATCGGGTACTTGTTCTTAATAGTCACCCGGTTTAATTCTCGATAATCGATGCATATTCTCCTTATGCCATCTTTCTTCTTGACTAGAAGAACTGGAGCTCCCCAGGGTGAATTGCTGCTGCGAATCCAACCCTTCTCTAGCAATTCGGCAACCTGCTTCTTTACTTCTTCCAACTCCATTGGTGCCATCGGATAGTACGCCTTTGAGATTGGCGCTGCACCAGGAACAAGATCGATCGCGAACTCCACATCTCGTTTTGGTGGTAAGCCCGAGATGTCCTCAAACACGTCCATAAACTCTCGGACTACAGCTGGCGCTTCCTCCTTATCGACTTCCATCGACGAAAGAACGGAGCTTGTCGGCCTAGCCCTAAACTCGACTAGCCCGACAGAACTGCTACCTCAGGCAAAAACAAACTCCGGGTGTCCGGGAATCTGGAAAATCACTTTCTTTGCTCTATAATCAATGTGAGCGTGGAAAGTGCTAAGAAAATCCATTCCCAAGACAACATCGTAGCTGCCAGTATCGATCACTAAGAAATCCGCGAATAACTTTCGTCCACAGATAATAACTGAACAATTTTTGCACTCGCTACTAGATATGATTTTCCCGTTCCCAGTGTGTATGTCCCAACAACAAGATAGGGTCGTGCAAGAAATCGAGTGTGCGGCAATAAACTTGGACGACATAAAACAATGGGATGCACCAGAATCGAATAATACTAATGCGGGAAAGTCGTGAACAAATATGATACCTGAAACGACTTCCTCCGAAGCCTTGGCCTCATCAGCCGTCAGGGTGAAGGGTCGAGCTTGATTGGGTCCCTGAGTTATGTGTTTCTGCCCCTGAATCGGCTTCTGCGGTGGCCTCAGGACATCTTCTCTCAACCGAAGCTTCGACGGGCAAGCATTGAGAGTATGATTACCTGACCCGCAAACCAAACAGAGTCCAAGCTTCCTTCGACAATCCTTCTGCAGGTGCCCAGGTAGATGACAGAACTCACAAAACATCCTTCCCTTCTGCTCGTGTACGATGGGCTTCTTCATCGGTACTACTCCACGTCGGTTTACTGGTATACCTCTGTGTATAGGCGCTCGGTTTGGTGCAAATGCCGGCTTCTGCACTACAACTGCCTGCTGCTGCGTACCCCTAGTCTTTATTGATAAGCTCTGCTGCTCTCGGGCTGCTTTAAGAACTTGAGAGAAAGTGGTCAATCCCAGGGATATGATGTGCCTCTGAATTTCTACGTCCAAACTACGCATGAACCTTCGTGCCCTATCAGCATCATTGGCAACTAAAGGTCCAGCGAATCTACTGAGCCGTGTCCACTCAGCCGTATGTACATCCACGGGTACACCGTTCTGCTTCAAACTGATAAACTTTTCTTCCATTTCCTCCGGTGCAGTCTGCGGGAAGAACTTCTCCAAGAAACTCTTCGAAAAAACTGCCCAACTAATCGGCTTAGGCAAACGGGTCTCTTCCACAAGCCACCATTCACGGGCATAGTCTACCAATTGGATACGTACGACATCCACCTTCTTATCCTCTGGAATCTGTGCCGTAACGAGCAAATTCTCCGTATCAACCAGCCACTGCTCCGCTGGCAACGGCTCCTCCAGACCAGTGAAGGTGGACGGACCAAGTCTCCTGAAGTCTGCCACGGTACCTACACGTTGTGCTCGTTTGGCTGCAACTGAGTCTACGGACTGTTGGACTGTCCGCAGACCCTCCTGAAAAGCTTCGGCTTGCCGCTGATTCAGCTCGGTTTGCCGCTTCTGGTTCTCGAGCATCCCACGAATCACTCCAAGCAGTGCGGCGTTATCAACACGCCTCTGGTATGTTCGCAAATCTTCATCAGCCATGATTCTGAAGCCACAATACGGAAGGGGATTAGCACGGTAAACAGGATTCAAGCTTGTGATAAAATATGAACTGGAAAGTAAGAGAATCAAGGCAATATAAAGACCATGGAACACAGAAATGAATTAAGACCAGGACTTCAAGTTACTTAAACAGAGTACCGCATTGTAACCATGCTGCAGTTCATAGTTACAATCACATAACTCCACTCAAGTCGCCCAAATCCTAGTATTAGAATCAAGGAACATAGAGAAACAATAGGGAACCAAAAGGTTTCAAGTCGAGATGCAAAGTAGTTTATATATCGTCAAGGTAAGGATCAAGAGGAAGTTAAGATTCAAGAATGGCAAGATGGTAAAGTGGCAGGATATGCTCCTAATTACGAGTATTATGATTCGTGTATTGGGTCAAATACCCAACTACAAAAGAATCAAACCCGATTAACCTATAACCTATGGCTCTCTGATACCAAAAGAACCATGTCACGCCCCGCTTCCCAGAGTACGCTAATATGTGCACGTGACATAGCCAACCATGCTACCTGTGGATAGGAAATATCCTTCCACAGTCACATTACGGCTGTAGAGATATCAAGAACAATAATAAACTAACTAATACATGTCCATAAGCCAGATAAAACGAGTCAAGAATAAAATAATGCGGAAGCAAAAGATCCAATACAAGAATCAATTGGAAAGTACGTCCCATAATGCGGGCTCACAACAGGAATAAAATGCTGAAAGAAAACCAAACCAAACTAAACACTAACATGATCCTCACTGCTCGGCCTGGCAGCTGAAATACTCCTGATCAGTCTGTGAAAGAGGTAAAGGATCTGGGCCATGCAAAACCCAGACGTCAGTGTGTCATAATATCAAATAATAGAATATAACCAGGAGGTAACAAGTTATGCAGGCAAGAGTTATAAACAGTAACATGAATGTAATAATTAAACACGGAAATAGAACGGTGAAGTGTATCAAGGTGTATGATGTGCGGTGATCAATCTAATCTGTACTACTGGGTTATCAATTCTAAAGTCTGTTTGAAATCAATTAGTGTACTCCTCCATGTAATTCAAAAGAATATGTCCCGTTATCCCCCGGGACCACGGATCAGGTAATGGGAGTCACGAATGACTCTGTCCCGTTATCCCCCGGGACCACGGATCAAGTAAGAATCACGAATGATTCTGTCCCGTTATCCCCCGGGACCACGGATCAAGTAATACCCTTTTAAACTACACTTCGGTTACACTTTTGATTTCCCCATACCCCCAAAGTTATGTGTTCAAGTCGGGTATTGATAAATCTGGAGCTAATGCCAACACAGGATAAAGCAGGTACAGGTTTTGTCTGAATAGACAACAGGATACGTCCGTCGGGACGACAAGTCAGGATTGTCGGCATTAGTAACAAGATCAGGTAATAGGTAAAGCCATGGTACATCAGGTCAAGTCAGGAAGTGTGTATAAATCCAATCATGTCAAGAAGTGTACGGTATCAAGTCGTGTCAAGTAGTGGTGTATCAGGTCATGTCAGGTAATGTACATGTATCAAGTCGTGTGTAATATGAACTATTATGCACGTCATAAGCTTACAAAAACTACAATAATTCATACGCTCAGAATTTAGTGAAACGATACAAATACGGTAACAAGTACACTCTGTCAGCAGTTCAGCAAAATTTGTTTCAGTACAATCGGATTTCTGGTATTCAAGTTACAGCCATTTCAATTTAAGTACTTGCTGCAGGAAATTCAGTTTCTGAACTGAACGTCCGTTTCGCGGCACAAATTTCACCAAGTTGGGATCAGAATCCGGTGACGCTACAGTTGAATGAAATCTAGGTATTTTAATATTGTTTTCAACGCAATAGACGGATTCTCAATCGCTCTATACGTCAAAAGTTATACACTGTTCAACACTAGTATGTCAATTCTGTTTCTGTTTGGGACTGCTAGACGTCCTGATCTTTTAAATTGCAGTTTAAATAATAAACGACGATAAAATGAGGTGAGATCACTTGAGTTATTTATCTAACAGATTGATCTTCAAAAAAATGCGGAGTTCCGCAACATGGTATTTTCATACAACAGGGAGAAGGTATTACAAAATGAGAATTAACAGCCAGAGCTGCTCTGGACTGCAGTCCAGAGCCGCACTCCGAACTAGTTTCCGTCATCTTTTTAAAATAGGAACAGACTAAAAATTATATGGGATTCTAGGTTGTCGAGTCAGCTTCGATATGAGCCCTCGAACGCAACATTCCGTTGTATAATTAATTTACTATGATTTTTACAAAATTCAGGTGCAGAAATTTACAGATTCGACGGATCTAAATGGAGATGACATTTCACGGTGTTAGGATCCGTATTTTCGAGCCAACTCTTAACACGGTATTCGTTATCACTAGAGCCATATGTTATGCTTAAGTTCCGTCATATTAAAAGGGTTTTTCAGATTATGATTTGCATCGAACACTTATAATAATATCGCAATCGAAATGAATATATAATAGCATGTAGGAAGTATTTGAACTTGCCTGACGACGAATTGATGACGATATGGCAGCGGTGGCTTGGGCGTTAGGACAAGGATTTTTCGTAAGGGAGAGAGGGAGAAGGAGAGAAAGAGTGGAAGAATGAGAGAAAGAAGAAGAGATGGGGTGCTTAAATAGCATTAGGATTTGATATTTTTCATTTGATAATAATATATATATGTTATATAAAGAGGAATAAAGAGTTGGATGTGAGTTGTAAAGAAAAAGAAAAAGAAAAATGTAGTGTGTAAAGAGAAAGAGAACATGAGAGTTATGAGTTGGAAATATTATTATATGTTATATTGAAAAAAATACAGATGTGAGATATAATGCAGTTATACAACATGAAAGTGCACGGATTCTCATAACTAGCCGGGATAGATCATAAACAGGAATCAAGACAGGTTTCCAGCAAGCGGATCGGGTCGGAGACAAATACAGATGTCAATTATACTATTCACACCCATAACAACCATAAATCAAAAAGTAGTCATAAATAAAGAAATACCCAAAACTAGAACTGGTATGAATGAATTAGGGTGTTACACCGACAATCCTGACATTGTTGTCCTGACGGACATGACTTGTTGTCTGCATAGACAGTCTGTACCTGCTTGATCCTGTGCTGGCATTAGATTCATATCATAAATACCTGACTTCAACACATAACCCTGAGAGTAAGGGAAAATCAACAATGGAACCTGATTTATAACACAACAGTTCGATACTTATACCGACCAATCTTTACAGGCTAGGCCGGCCCCGCAATGATGCTGCTGACATCATTCATCTGTACATGTTATTTGTTTACTGCTTAGCGGCACGTCTCGGATTCAGCTCGAGAATGTTCACCGTGGTCCCGGGCACGCACGGAATACTATTCAGTTATATCGACGATTCCATTAAATTGATTTCAAAGACTTATAGAATAGATAACTTAGAGCCACAGACTTTAGGTTACACATCACCTACAGACACCTCTTTGTTTTATACATGTGTTTATTCTCTATATTTATGTTTAATCATATTATCATATCCTGATTATTACTATTGTTTGATATTTATAACGCACCGACGTCTGGGTTTTGCATGACCCAGTTTCTCTACCTTTATCGCAGGCTGAACATGAGTACTTTAGCCATCAAGCCGAATAATGAGGAGCTGGCCTTTTAGACTCTTAGTTTATTTATTTTCGCAGTTTTATTTCTTTTGATGTGAGCCCATATTGGGACGCGATTCAGATATTGTTTACTGGATCTTGATTCGTTTCCGTTTTATGCATTTTCTTGATTTTATTTACTGTGCCAGACGGACATGTGTTAGCTAGATTATATATTTACTGTTCTTGATAACCGCTTGACAGCCGTAATGTGACCGTGGAGGGATAATTCCTAATTACAGGTAGCATGATTGGCTCTGTCACATGCCGTGTTTACGTATTCTGGAAAGCGGGACGTGACAAATTTGGAGCAAATTACCTAGATCATGCACAGGTTTTGTCATTGTGTATATTCTTTTGATGACCTTATTTTGTTTGTAACCTCAAACTTAACAATTGCAATATGAATAGCGCTGTATTAAAAAGCATAGTTTTCTTCAAAAATCTTCTTTATGGTTTGAACAGCTCTGTAAACAGTTGGGAAATATATTGATTTGGTTCTTATGTTATCTATTGTACCTTACAGTCTAATGCAATTCTTGATAGTAAAATTTTACATTTGTTCTTGTTAATTCTTTCTTGTACAGTTGAGTTTTGAACGTTTATCTTTTGGTTGCAAGTATCAAACAAAAATCTGCTTCCATGCTGATTGTTTTCTGATTTGGTTTTTGGGCCATGATTTTTGATATATATATAGAGAGAGAGAATAAATGAGGAAAGAGTTATTAGGAGGCTTTTTGTCTTAGACGGCGGCAAAAAGTACGTCCTCCATCATTTTATTCGACGACCGGCAGCGAACTTTTTTAATTGCTAAATCAAAGGTGAAATGGTGTTGGAATCACATGAAGTTTGGTGTATCGACATGTTAGACGATGAAAATCAAGATAGCCGGTACCGATCGTCGAATAAAATGGTGGAGGACGTGATTTATACCGCCACTTAACGCAAAATGCATCCTAAGGCCTCTTTCCTCCATCGTATATATATATGTGTGTGTGTGTCTATCTCTCTCTCTCAGTGTGTGTTATATATAGATCTGGATTGGATAAGCTCCTTTTAAAACTCTTATGTAACCATTTGCAAAATAAGTCAGGGAAAGCAGAGCAGAGTGATAACTAGCATGAATCTTTATTTAGAAAATAGGCTTAATTCCCAAAAACTACCAAATACTTTGGCTTAATAACCAAAAACCATCAAACACTCACAAAACTATAAGAAATTATCACAAAACTTTCAGAAACTACCGCAAAACTTTCAAAAACTACGAAAAATTACCATAACTTAAATGCATATCAGCAATATTTGCAAGAAACTACCATAACTTTCAAAGCATGGTAGTTTCTTGTAATCATCATAGTTTTTGATGGTTTCTCATAAACTGGGTAAAATTATTTGGTAGTTTTTTTGGAATTATGCCCAGAAAATATGATATCAAGAAAGAGCTGTTATAAAGTTACCCATAGAGCATAGAGCAAAGCAAGATCAAACTGAATGATAAGATTGGTACTAAGACATCAGATAAAAATTTACATTGCAATTCTTTACAACTTATTGTCTCATGCTCTTCCCTCTTAAACAGTACAAGAAATCACAACATGCACTTTCTATAGGCACACGAAGAAAAGGAAGTCCTGATTCTTAAAGAAGCCTTACAATACAGAAACAGCAGCCAAAGGTTACAAATCAGATTTAAAATTAAAGAGAATTCCGAGGCACCAGATAGTTCAATAAAATTCTGCCGAATTATTTCATCAAGAAAGCATTGTTCTTCTTCATAGGACTGCCAAGTCACCTGATGTCAGAGTGAAGTCTATACCCAGCTGCATAGACCTCACAAATTCGGCATCAACCATAATATCTTCGAGGGAGAAATCCCCAGAAGCTTTACATACTCTCCGAATTTTGAAACTTCAGTGAAATGGATAACCATCTCATAGGTGAAATCCCTGCAAAGTCTCTGTCACTGCAACAAAATGCTTTTAATCGTAATGAGAGTTGAGGGGTATGTTTACATTCTACACTAATGAGCTTGTTACTCGACAGAACTCAGCATGCTCAATCTCTTTCATATCTGTTCTTCCTGTTAGATTCATGGATCTTTATGTCAAGTAGACCTTGGACAGTTGCGACACATCTACAGATCTCTTATAGCTGGAGCACCTGCAGCAAATAACATGCATTACTTATCAATGACAATAAGTCAAGCGGTAAATTTCCCCACTCGATAGCAAATGTTTTAACTCAGAAGTCAGAAGCAATCATTGAACTTAGTTTGAAATTTTATCTCAATGTTATGTAGCAAGAAGGGCTCTCTCCATGTCTCCTGTGTGCAATTCATAACCTTCTATCCATTAATAAATTTTCTTTTTTCACAAGTCGAATCTGTCTTATGAAGGGCTTTAGATTAGTTCGCTACCTTGGAGCTCTCATAATTTTTGTGTGATTCAAGTATGATTCAATGTATTAAAGAACTCTAGGAAATATCAGTACTGTATTGGGTATGTGGTTAGTGGCTACAGCAAATTTCCAGCCTTCGCACTTGCGACTTATTGGTGGAAGCTCCACAAACTTTTGATATGGAATGTCGTAGATATCTTTTAGTATAGAGCTAGGCACAAAATTCTACAGGTAGCTATAGTTCATGCAAACAGCTAAAATAAGATCCGGCGCATTAACAAGGGATATAGACATGGCATGGGCTCCACAACACAACGATTTCCTAAAAGCAGGACACAAGTATATGGGGATATGATTAACGAGTTCATGTAATACAGGACAATGGTATAAGGTACCAGCCATATGAGGGAATTTTCCTGCTATTCCATCAACAGCCAACTCTCTACTATCTTCTTTGATGATCAGCGTCGTTCAAGAAAATGGTTTGATTTTTAACTGCCATAGGAGGAATTTCCGTCCTGTGACGCCTTATACCCATTAGCCTCATAATAATAACAACAGTAGTAGAGAGTAAGCAAATTCATGAGTTATGCAAATATAAAGTTGTATGGTATGTGTATTTGTATTCTATTTTTAGGAATTTAACGTTTCTTTTTATCCACGTGTATATTTATGGCATGTGTCCCTCCCTACCCATGCTTCATAGAGTGTAAGCAACTTTGACCCTTCAACTTTCTATGGTAACAAGGTATAGCTAAAAACATAAAAGTAAATTTGTTATTTTACATTATACACTATTTGATGTCATATTCAAATAATGTATAACCTTGAAATGTGTGTGTGTGGAAAGTAAATGCATATGTAGACAGACAATAAGCATAAAAAAAATTTGATTAGCGTACAAGATTGAAACTAAAAAGGTTCACAAAATATATTTGAACAATGAGGACTTGTCCGAGAAGTGTCCGACATTAGTGCCCATGGAGAGTTCATTAAGTGTTTCTGTTCAACAAATGTTTGACATGGGTACAGCTTCATAGTATAAGTCTTCATGCTACATAGCAATCAATGATGCATATTTTTATAATGGACACGGATATACAGCAACGAATTTTGCAGAAGGATTATTTATAGCAAAGTATGGAATAGGTGATTTGGTATCTACATCAGGGGATGTGGTTATGGAATCCTCATCCTAAAAATGCTCGCAGGGGCAGGAAAGAGACTTACCACCGACATTTTCAAGGATGGCCTAAATTTCTTGCAGATAACTCAATAGTGATCCTGTAATCTTTTGATTAATACCACTGCTGTGTCCATGACTGATTTTCTGTTAGCGGATGTCTTCCTTAAAAAAATACCTATTTCTTGTTTGTGAACTTTACTCTTCATATCCTATCAGCTTTATGTTGCAACCATCAATAACTTGGCAGAAATATTTCTTTACCCATTTGAAGACATATCTAAATGCAATTCAACGCATGAGAAAATGTCAATACGGTTATATATATGAACAGGACTACTGATTCCTGCTAAAAAAAGGAAAGAAGGTTAGGGTCAAGAATTACCTTAGAAGAAAGAGCACAAGAAATAAGCAGGAAAAAGTGAGAGGAATCACCCTGATTAGTACCAAAGCTTGGTTTAAATTACACCTTTGATTATGTATTGCGCTTGTAGATCGGGAAGGGGAAATTCTTGCAGAGGGTAAAGATGTGGTTTCGCTTGGGAATGGATTAATGTTCTAGAACTTCCTCAAGGCTCAGTCACATCTTGCCAATCTCGCCATTCAGGTCACTGTTAGAGAACGCAAGATTCTGTAAGCCACTTGATACTGAGGTTATTCGCAAGTTATGCAGAGAGCAGTAGTCTCTCATCACTGCTGCATAAGAAAAAAATGGTGAATTTGGTTCACATGTTTCGCAGTTCATTCACTCGACAGCTTGCTTAATAAAAGAATCAAGGGAAATGCTTCTTTCAAATTTCTATAAGAATTGAATCTATTTTGATACGAATTAGAATCTAGAAGCATGTCCATCATTACCAAAACATCGGCAATTTTAGAAAATGCTTATATTGCTTACATTTGTATTCATAGCCATGAGGCCCATGGCATGCTTTGCAAAACTTGCTTCTTGACACTGGTGTTTTGGATCCACACATTGACTGTTGAATGTCCAGATATATTATGCTCTCCAATAATTTCATCAAATTTTTTTGGAAAAATGTGTTAAAATGAGAAATATGTACTTGTGCTCATTTAATAATTTTTTTTGAAAGATCTCTAAAAGAAATGGATAGGAAGCGTACATGAGCTTTTGATATTATTTTCCAAAGTAAAAGTGGCTTCCCTCTGCGAGAGCCAGTGTTCCGATGTTTTTGTGCACTAAACCCATCTAAGATCACGGGGAAATCCTCAATGCCGGTGGTCCTTAGGCTCTTCCATGGACTTATACATGTACCGAATTATAAAATAAGAATATGCAATTGTCTAGCCAACAATTTTCGTCGTATGCGCACTGCACGTGCCCAAAAGCTATCTATTTCGAACTAGATCATACAGCAACATTGAGAGAGTGTTCACAAGCTATTTTCCTTTGAGATGTTATCCGATCCAGCTATACCCAGGCATTTTTATTTACTTCTCTATATCCCATATCTCTCACTCTATCAACTCCATCCCAAATTTTCTTATCAGCATACATATTAGACAACAAAACATAGGTAGAAGCATCATCCTTCTCTAATGCGATAGCTTTTTCTGCTGCTCTCTTTCCAATCTCCACATCACCATGAAGGTTGCAAGCACCTAGCAACATTTTCCATAACAGAGCCTCATTGCTGAAAGGCTTATTACTTAGTATCAAAGCCTCAGCTTCCAAAATTTTCCCAGCTTTTCCTAAAAAATCAACCATACAAGCTTAATGATCCTCTCCTGGGCTTACACCATAATCTTTCTCCATTGGAGTAAAATATCACCAGCCTTCATCTACAAACCCCCCTTGGCCACAAGCATACAAGACGCAAATCATTGTTATGTTGCTTGGCTCCACTCGATTCAATATCATTTCGTCGAACATGTTGAGAGCTTCTCGAGCAAGCCCATTTTGCACAAACCCCTCCATCAATGTAGTCCATGAAATGCTGCATATTTCTTACTTAGCATCAAACACTTTTGTAGCATCTTGCATAGAGCCACATTTCGCATACATATCAATCAATGCATTATCGACACATATATCGACATTGTCTCCTTGTTTAACTCTAAAGCCATGGGCTTTTTGCCCTTCTTCTAACGAAGCTAAGCTAGAACAAGCATTGAAAGCCGTCGCTAGAGTGAATTTGTTGGGCATTACACCAAGAAACTTCATTTCTCTAACAATGTTCCGTCGGGGCATTGTGTCGAGTAGGTTGAGGGCATGGGATATGGGTCTGAGGAGCACTTGAATAGGATGGAGAGCCTGAGGAGGCGGGCATGGAGGGTGCGGCCGAGACTGAGATCGCAGGAACCGGAGCAGGTTTCGAGGTGGCGGTGCAAGGAGTTCCTCGCCTGAGGGAAGGAACTTGGGTCTGTAGATCTTAACTTAAAGATGCTTTTTTGAAGTCATGTTTAAATAAAAAATTGCTTCTGAAATCTTGCAACTGCCTAAAATTTACAGGCAACTTATCAGAATTTATAGACAAGTGCTTCACCTTCTTCTTCTCACCTGGCTCATTTCATTTTTGTGGACTTTTGAGTTCTCAGTCATTTGTATGATAAATTGAGGAGTGAGATGATTATACTGCTTGCATTTTGCCTCTGGAATGATCAACACTTGCTTTGATTGAACATAAATTTGTTTATATTTGCTTTCTTTGGCCAGGCTAGTTGACTTATGCACATTTGCATCAGGTATCTGCCAAACAAATGCCATTCATGTAGTTGTGATTAAGTGTAATGAAACTGGTTTCAAGTGAATATCTAACCCAAAAAATGGGAACCATATGATCAATGTATTAATGTTTGTTAACTGATTGGTATAGAAGTTGCAAAATATTGATGAGTTGTGTTGGAATTGTAAGGAGAAAAGAAAAAGGTTAAAAGAAAAGAAAGCAGAAGTCTGTAACTTCTGATAAATTGGCTGTAACTTGTAAGCAGTTGTCAGGCGTATGGTACCGTGAAGTTGAGGAGATAATAGAAAGCACGACACACGAACTTGAGAAGATATATCACGTTCCCTTGCTATTTCGAGATTCCCCTCCTGAAGAGGAAGAGACCCGATCAATTTGCTCCAGTTGAACCAGTTTGTCAAGGAGCTCTTGATAGGTAGTAGGCTTGGCGAAGGACAAAAATGTATAGACCTTCAGTTGTGGGTCGAGAGTGGCTATGAACATCCCGATGGCTGAGGGTTCGATGATGGGTTGCTCACATTTTGAGGCAAGATTCCTCCACCGGATGGTGTATTGCACCAATGTTTCATTTGATTTCACCCTCTCATTGATTAATGCAGAGATCGTAGTACGCTCGCTTGCGCTAACGAACCTCTGCGTGAAGAACATTTCCATATCAGCAAAGATCTCTACGGAGTCATTTGGAAACTCCGAGTACTATTCAAAGACAGTATCCGCCAAGCTGTTGACGAACTGTCGGAGGAGTAGCTTATCATCGCCTCCGGTGTTACCGCTCATTGCTTTGAATTGTACGTTATGCTGGTGGGGATTCCCAGTTCCCTTGAAGACATTGAACTTCACGATCGTATATCCTGGAGGGTATTGGTATTGCTTCTGATCGTACCATGATGGATATGGATGACCGGTCTTGACCAGCTTAGCATTTGCTTCGCTAGCAATGAGGAGTTTGTCCTGTTGGGCTATATACTCGTCGAGCCGTGCCTTCGAGATCGTTTCTTCTTTTGTGGTTGAAGGTGTTTGGAAAGGACTTGTAGCCTCCCCATTCTCATTATCGGTGACCATTGGCGGATCTTCTGCCGGAAGTTCTGTCGGTTGAGCCATCATCCCACACATTTGCTGCATGAGGAGGGCCATTTTGTTCATATTGACAGACATTTCCGCCGCTTCTTTATTTTTCTTATCAAGAGCATGTTTCAAAAAGTCAACATCCGACCCTTGTGCTTCTGGATTTTCTTGTTCGTCTTCCAGATGCGCTTTGGACGGCGGAATGACGAGCGCTGCAGCTTGAGCGGCCATTTCTTGCAGCTGTTGTTGCCTCTGAGCTTGGGTCAAGGACCGAGTTTGGGGTCGATGATTGGTGTAAGCGTTGTTTTCACTTCCACTGAGATGTATCATCCGCACAGTGTGAACTACTTCGGCCTTGTGCATAGAGCTCATGATATTTCACCTATTCGGATTTACCTTGGGCGATAGGGACTTCTCCGGCCTTTGCCTTTTTGGAAGGACCACCTCAAACTTAAGAGCGGGTTAATCAGCTTTTGGCTGATGCTTGAACTTCTCCGATTTCGGAGACGGCTTGGTTTTGGCAACAGAACTGCGGACTTCTTTCCAAACTTTATGGATTTTGGAAAAGAGTCGCGACGGCGAAAGCTTTCTTTCATTTGGTGCCTCCATGGATGGCGGAGACTTATTCAGAACAGCGGTAGGCGAGTTCCGCCTTACCCTATTCAGTGGCTCAAAACTATTCTCCGTTGAAACAGCCGCTTTGACGGTTGGCCTTGGCGGAGTTAGTCCAGATGGGGAGCTACCCCAGCTTGCTTTATCCGGCGTCAGTAACGGCGTCGGGCACCTCTTGAAGCCGGAACTTCCTTCATTTTTAGAAGCTTCAACACTTTGCCCCCTGTGTAGAGCCTGGTCTTCCGAGAGCGTCAGCCGCTTGAAAACTGACTGTCTGGGAGCTTGTGAGGATTGCGCATCTAGCCTATGGAAGACGGGCTTTCTTGGAGGAGCTGAAGTAGCAGGAACAGTAAAAGCCAGCCTCTTGAAAACCGACTTCTTTGGTATTACAGGCTTCTTTGACGGGCCCGCGGAGCTTGGCGTCGGCCTTTTAAGAACCGGGCTTTCAGATTCTGCAGGCTTCTTTACTAGTCCTACAGAGCTTGTAGGCAGCCTGTCAAAGACCGACCCTCTTGAAGTTTCCTCTCTTGGCGTTGAGGCACCAATTGTAGGAAGTGAAGGCATTTGCTCGAATTGAAGACCATTCAACTCCTGCATTATTTGAGCAGTCGGAATGCAGAACAGCGGGGCCATGAACTAACCAGACATGATCAGCTGAGGTGTGGCGGTGTTGGAGCCAGATTTACAGTTGTATTTGCAGGAAGATGCCATTGAGATCTGCATTGGAGATAAAACACCGGTTTCAGCATTTCGAAATCCAAAGGCAACCATAAACATAATATACCGTGATTTTGTTCGCAAAACACGACACACGAAGTATGGAGAACAACAGCAACAACTGGAGTAGAAAGAGAAAAATAGTCTCACCGGACGTGCCAGAATCTGTTTACCGCCGAAAACCGGACATACGGATTGGTGTAGAACGTCTAGCCTGAATTTGGAGACAGATACATAGGTTTGATCTATCAACCTCTCCGAAGATACTGAGTTGATTTATAGCTCATATATCGGAGGTTTAGATAGATGCGACCGATGTAAATGACTTCAGATTCCCTCTCACGAATGAGAGGTTTATTGATTGTGGGGACATATTTTTTCTACAGGCGCAAGCCCCTGTAGTTAATTACGTTATCGCAAGCGATAACAGCTTAATGCTTCTCCAGGTTTTTACTTCGTGTGTCGTGTTTTAGATTTTGTTTATTTTTGGTTGTTCTTGGATTGTATACGGAAACTAATTTCTTTCGTCGCCCGTAGGGCGCGGATTAGCCCAAATCCGTACTTATATTTTCTTGATTTGGTTCAAGCATTTGCTTGACAGGGTCCATGTTGGTGTTTTGGTTTGCCAACGGGGGTGAAATTATGGTGGCCATTCTCATGTAATGAGGTCCATAAGTTTCATATATTTTGGAAGCATTAGTTTTGCCTTAGGACACGTTAATCTCATTTGAGAATTAAGGTCATCTTAGAACACTTGGTCAAGTATTTGAGAGAGTGGCTCTTTGTTGATCATATGATCACAGGTGAAGCCTAGGCTTCCATGCTCAGCCATTTCGCTAAGTCTTCAAGCATTTGCTTGGCATCATGTGCTCTTGCGCACTTGTAATGCGCACCGCATCTACGCACGCGTCATGCATGTGATGCACGTGCCTTTCATGACACTTGGTGGGATCAAGGTGTGACTTGAAGTTGGCACTTGTGCATTGCGCTTGCGTACGTGTATTGCACATGCCGCAACACAGCTATATAAGTGCACCCTTGGCTTGTGAAAGTCTTAACTTTTCAGAAAGCAGAAGCTTTCAATGAAGCCGAGGCTTCGGTTACCTTTTAGGGTTCGCATGTTTGAATGGAGCGCGCTCAAGGTTAGGGCGAACCCTGGATGATAAAAGTTGGTAATTTTTCAGAAAGTTTCACTTTCAAGGGAGCCAAGGCTCTGTTCTTAGTCTTTTGTGCAAGTTTGCGAGGCCAAAGCTTCGATTTTTGTATGTCTAGACATCTTTTTAATGGAAGTTTTCTTCCCGAGGTCTTGGATCTTGGGATTAACACCCTCATGAGAGCTGAAACTCTCGTAGAAGGGAGATAAATCCCAAGATTTTTGATCTTACAAGTAAAGCCAAAGTTCTATGGAAGCCGAGGCTTCAAAGCACACCAAGCATATCAAGTATGGAGGAGGAGTTTTCTTTTTTATTTACCTAGTGTTTCTAGGGTTTCAAAGAAAAGTTCTTCTTTTGAGAGGCCGTGTTCTCTTCTTCTCTTGAGATTTTTCTCTCTTTTTTTATCTTAATAATGCGATAACTGATGGAGATTTTCTCCCCCTCCCCTCCTTTTTATAGGAGAAGTAGTTATGGTCAATCCTGAACTACAGGATTTGAATTGATTCATATCAATTCAGGATGTCTAGGCACCGTTGGATTGTTGATCCCCATATCTTTCAGTTTAGAAAGTTACGAGGTAGATTTTCTTTCGAAATAGAGCTTTGGCTCTACAAGAAGCGCATGCATCAGGAGAGGTGCACTTACTCCACGTGCTTTGCACGTGTGATGCAGTGCTTGTGTATGCGCACGTGAATTGCACGTAGTGCAATACACAAAAGCCTTACGCTTGCGCATGTGCACTACACGCGGCACATCGCAAGTGCACTTGGTGCTGATGCCAAGTTCGTAGCCGTGGAGCTTGCGCTCCAAGGAAGGTGCGCCCTATTTGGACGGGAGCAGTTGGCATTGGTGTTGCCTGCGCCAGTGTTGAGCTTAAGCTCTTAAACCTAAATTTGGGCGGGAACAATAGGGTAAATAATACCACTATCGAGACATTTTATAATGTCCTTTCTAATCGCTTCCTTCATCATATGGTTAAGTCTGCGTTGAGGATCTCTAGCGGTTTTGACGTTCTCTATCAGGTAAATTCTATGTTGTACAATAATTAGACTAATTCTTTTGATATCCGCCATTGCCCATCCTATAGCCTCCTTATTATGTTTAAGAATAGATAATAAGGTGATCTCTTGCTTCTTATTAAGATCAATTGCAATAATTACCGGGAGCGTCTCACCCACACCTAAGTATGCATACTTTAAGTGTAATGAAAGAGGTTTGAGCTCTAATTTCGGTGCTTTCTCAATCGAAGGACGCAATTGTGGTCTAGGATTAGTAAATAATGGCTCAAGACAGGGTTTCCCTACATATTCTATAGGATTTGGCTTATCCATATAAACAATCTCCTTCTTGAAGAGCTCCTCCACGCTTTGCTCTGCATCGCAGTTATTGAAGTCAATTGTTTCTTCACTAGACACTTCATTAATTGCATTGACTTCATAGGGTTGTTTATAAAGGATCACTTGGCTGGTTTTCTAGGTTAAAAATATTTAAATCAACTATCATGTTCCCGAATGTTAGTTTCATGGAACCGTCGCGACAATTAATTAAAGTGTTAGATGTAGCTAGGAATGGCCGTCCTAAGATCAATAGAATTTGACCTCTAGGGTTTGATACAAGTTGTGTTTCTAGAACGATAAAATCGACAGGGAATATGAATTCTCTAATCTTAATTAACACATCCTCTATCTTATCCTTACGTGTCTTGATACAAGGATCGGCCAACTGCAAAGTGACTTTGGTGGGTTTAAGCTCACCCAACCCTAACTGCTCATAGACAGAAAAATGAAGGAGGTTTACGCTAGCACCTAAGTCGAGTAAGGCTCCATTAATGACCTTGTTTCCTATAATGCATGATATAGTAGAAATGTCGGGGTCCTTATAGTTTATGGGCATCACAAATATTTTCAGCCAGAAATACCTTATTAGACACATTTGTTTGCCTCTCCTTTATGCATAGGTCTTTTAGAAACTTGGCATAGGTAGGAATTTACTAAACAACATCAAGAAGAGGTATGTTTACTTTAACCTACTTTGTCACGCCCCGCTTCCCAAAATATGGAATACGAGGGGTGACTAGACCAGCCATGCTCCTACGGTCAGGGAATAATCCCGCCATAGTCACATTTCGTCTTCTAGCATTACATGGTAATCAGTAAACAGTACTAGAGTAAAGAAAATCACAGTTCATAACTTTATTACATTACAATAAAGAGAGTTCGAGATACATTTATTTTGCAGAATAAAATAACTAACCAATGAAAAACAATATGCTCAAAGCAAAAGGGAATGGCGTTGATGTTGCAGTCTAGACCTCCGCGATCTCGAATGACAGATCTTGCTCCTGGGCTAGGTCCACTTCGTCCTCTGAGCATGCATACTCAGGTCGTCAGGACGACACATATAGCAATAAATATATATATGATGGGTACAATGCTATTAAACATGAAAGGTGCAACAGAATACAGAGCATGCGAATAATGAACATCAAATGAATATGAACAGTGCGATATGAGTATCATGTCGGTAGACCAGACAATGTGTATGTCGCTACTTATCAGTCACTAAGTCAATGAAATCAATTGGTGGAAAAGATGCTCGTGTTTAACAAGGGTCCCGTGCATGCCCGAAACTACGGTCTACTGTTGTCCGGGACATAACCCTGTAGCCGTGCCGCTAGGCCTACGACCTAGTGTATGTTTATATATATATCACTAATATCGAATGATCGTTCTCTAAATCACCGTACCTCGCTAAATTAGAGTTCAATTCCACCTTGATTTCCCCCATTCCCCAGGTTATAATATGTATTCAAGTATTAGATAGGTTGTGAACAAACACGCATCGCGTTCACTTTCAATCACATTTCCACTTATCAATATCACTTTCATATTTGCCACAACCCAATCACTAACGCTTATATCGACAATGCAAATCAGTCGCTGGGTCTCAATTTAAACGATCACTATGCAGAAGGTATATAGCAAGCACAAAAATAGGTAGAAATGCACTGAACAGATATTCACTACATTAAGACACCCTACGCCACATGACTTGGAAAATTCACCATAAACTACACGTATAGAATTGACCAAAACAATATAAAAAGCGTACAATGTATACTTGATTATCTACGGGGTAAAATTGGTTTCATGTCAAACGGAATTCAGGTTAGGGACTTATCATCCTTTTAAATTAGCGATCGATTGCTGGACTTCCAGTTTCAGAACTGGAAGTCCAACTTCGCGCACAGTTTACTAGGGATTATGTTCAGATTTAGGTGTTGCCCCAGTTGAATAAAATCTAGTTCTGTCTGTTAGATTTCCAACGCATCAAACGGATTAACCATAGATTTTCTGTACTAGAAGTTATGTCCTGTTTAATGTGAAGGTGTGAGAAATGTCACTGCAGAAACTGCAGAACACTTCGATACTCTAAAATACAAACTAAATATCAAACGATGGTGAAACTGTACGGTACCAGATTTATGTGTTAGCTAACTAAATTATCTACGCGACTATATGAGGCTCCGTGCATTTTCAGTTTTAAGCAGATATGTACAGGTATTTAAATTCGGGTATTCTCGAGAAATGCCGCCCCGGACAACAGTCCAAAGTCGCATTCCAAGTCAATTCTTGTTGCCGTAATTTATCAGTATCGAAAAATAAACTATGGATGGTTCTAGATTATCGAGTCGGCTTCAATATGAGCCGTAGAAAATTACATTCCAAACTGCATTGAATTTACGATGATTTTAACAAGGTAACATGTGCGGTAAAATTTCAGATTTAGTGTCGCCTTTAGGGGGCGACTTTACATGATTATACACGATATTTTGCATCCGAATTTATACATGATATTCGTAATCAGTAAAGGGATCTAACTGTCGCAGGTTCCGCCATAATAAGATATGTTTTGGTTTATAGTTCGCATCAAACACTTAGGGTAGCGTTTGGAAATCGGTCGAAAACACAGGATTTCCTTAACCAACAAGCGATAGTTAATTCTTAAAAATTCTAAATGACATCAATACGGCTAACCAACCGAGTTGGGTTCGATTCATCGCTACCAACATGATGGCTCAAGTATAAGTGTTCGATTGTAACCTAACACTGTCGATGTATATATCTTTACCTACACACATATAAACTTATATTAAAAGTAATTTAACATTGTTATTTAATCTAGATATTGTAATAGCATGATCAACAAGAGATGGGTTTTCTCTTGCCTGGAGACAGCGGCGGCACGGCAGCGACGACGATGGCGATGGCACGGACACGTGCACGATCACGGCACGGAGGCATCACGGCATGATACACGCGCGACTCGCATGGCTCGGGTGAGGACTTAGGGCTTGGCATGATGCAGTGGGGTTGCAGTGGTGGCGACAACGAGGCAGTGGGTCGTCGTCGGGTTCGCAGTGGCTCGGGTGAGGCATCGTGGAGTCGATGGAGGTGGCGTCAGTGGTGTCGAGCTCCGGTGGCGGTTGCAGCGAGGTGGGACGTGCTCGGGTGAGGAGATGGAGTTAAGGAGATGAGGAGGTCGGGCTCGTCGGTGAGGTGGAGCTGGTGGTGGCTGCGGCGATGGATGCAGGGACTCGGTGGGTCGTTGGAGGCGACGAGGTGGCAGGGGTTTTGTGGCGGTGGGTGGCTGTGGCGATGGGTCTTTGGAGGTTTGGTTGGGAGGAAGTAGTGGAGGAGCAGAGAGCTCGTGGTGGTCGTCGACGATGAGGATGATGGAGCAGCGGCGAGGTGGCAACGATCGGGGACAGTGAGGTGTAAAGATGGCGGCGAGCTCGAGTGGAAGTATGAGGTGGAAATAAATTAGAGGGGAAAGAGGTATAGAGAGATGTTGTTAGAGTTGAGGGGGTGAGCACGGGATCTCGGTGAGCAGTTGGGGAGAGCTCGATCGTGGGTTGAGCAGGACTCGCGGGTGCCGCGCGAGCGAGAAGGAGCCGTTGGCGAGAGGGAGGGAGAGGAAACGAGAGGGGAATGGAGAAGGAGGCGGTTGCGACATGGCGAGGACGAGGTCATCGCATAGGTGGGCGCGGTCATCGACGAGTGCGGGTTGTGGGGCGGAGGTTGCACGAGGACGAGAGGAACGTTGGAGAGAAAAAGAAGCGGGAAAAGAAAAAGGAACGAGGAAGAAGAAGAGGAAGCGAGTCGTGGGGAGTCGAGCGGGGTGAGCACGGGTCGGGTAGATTAGGAATAATTTAGGTTTAGAGTTAGAGTAGGAATAATTTAATTAAAAAAATAATGAAAATATATATAAAAATGAAAAAATATAGGAAAAGTCTGGAAAAATACGAAATATCTCTATACGGAAACTGGGGATTTACATCATACCCTTCTTACAAAAATTTCGTCCTCGAAATTAAAGAACGAAAACAAAGGAACAACACTACTCGAACATGTGCAGAAAACGTGGACGGATGTCCTCCTTGCGTTCCCAGGTAGACTCTCCTGACGAACGACCACCCCAAAAAACTCAAACCAAGGGAATGACTTTGTTCTTTAGCACTTTTTCCCGACGATTGAGAATGGTGGTAGGCTGCTCCTCGTAAGACATGTCAGTGCTCAGTTAACTCTGAATGGTCCAAGATATGGCTGTCATCCCGAACGTAGCGCCTCAACTGAGATATATAGAAAGTATTGAGCACACCAGCTAGCGATGGAGGCAAGGCAAGTCGATAATCCACCTCTCCTACTCGCTCTAGCACCTCAAAAGGTCCGATGAATCGGGGACTGAGTTTCCCGCGACTACCAAACCGGATCACTCCCTGAGTGGGCGATATCTTCAGAAATACGTGGTCACAAATCCCAAACTCCAACGACCTTCTGCCGGCATTTGCCCAACTCTTCTGTCGGTCCTGAGCCGCCTTGATACGTTGCCTGATTGTCTGAACTTTGCTCACCGTCTGTACTATAAGCTCAGGGCCCAACAACCTTCGTTCACCCACGTCATCCCAACAAAGAGGGTATCGACACTTCCGTCCATACAGAGCCTCGAACTGTGCCATCTGGATGCTAGCTTGGTAGTTGTTATACGAAAATTCTACCATATGGAGGTGATCCTCCCAAGAACCCTGAAAGTCAAGCATGCCCTCAGCATATCTTCGAGCGTCTGGATAGTACGCTCGGATTGCCCGTCTGTTTGCGGATGATAGGCCATGCTGAACTTGAGATGAGTGCCCAGACTCTCCTGCAGGCTCTTCCAGAAATAGGAAATGAACCTGGTGTCTCGATCAGACACGATACTAACCGGCACCCCGTGCAGTCTCACAATCTCCTGCATATACTTCTCCACAAGCGACTCCGTCGATTGTCTGACTCGGAAAGGTATGAAATGTGCTGCCTTCGTGAGGCGATCAACAATAACCCAGACAGTATTGTTGCCCCTTGGACTTCGTGGTAGTGCCGTCACGAAATCCATGGTGATGTGCTCCCATTTCCATTCTGGCACTGGAAGCGGTTGCAACAATCCCGCGATTCTCTGATGCCCGGCTTTCACCTGTGGCATACCAAACACTTGGAGACAAAGCGAGCAATCTCCCTCTTCATTCCGTTCCACCAGAAGTGCTGCCTTAGGTCTCTGTACATCTTGGTGTACCACCTGGGTGCACCGAGTAAGCGGAACTATGTGCTTTAGCTAGAACTTTATCTCGAATACCCCTTTGGAACACACAACCGACTGCCAAATCTCAGAGAACCGTCTTCTGTCCTCAAACCAGCCTCGACTGACCCTTTGAACTTTTGCAATTGAGAGTCTCCAGCCTGTGCAGCTTTGATGTGATCTATGAGCGATGATTGAACCCGCAACTGCCAGAACTGTCCGGGCACACCCGGTGTAACTACCTCCAACTCGAGTCCCTGAAGGTCATCGAGAATCCCTTTTTGAAAAGTCAGCAACGCAGCTGATAGTCTGCGACTGAGTGCATCAGGAACGACGTTCAGCTTCCTCGGGTGATACTGTAGATCAATGTCGTAGTCTGCCATCAACTCTAACCATCTGCGTTGTCTCATATTCAGTTTCTTCTGAGTGAACACTAATTTCAAACTTTTGTGATCCGTGTACACCTCCACTCTTTCGCCTTGCAAGTAATGCCTCCAAATCTTTAAGGCGAACACAACGACCGCTAACTCCAGGTCATGCGTGGGGTAGTTCTTCTCGTGAGTTTCAGTTGACGAGACGCGTAAGCCACCACTCAACCGTGCTGCATTAATACACAACCCAAAACTTTTTTCGATGCATCATTATGAACAACCAAGCCACCCGAGTTGTCTGGCACAGTCAGGATTGGGGCCGTGGTCAACTTTAGTTTCAACAGCTCGAACGCCTGGATGCATTCCTCCGACCAAACATAAGGCACCTCCTTCCATATGAGCTTCGTCAAGGGTTCCGCTACTCCGGCAAAATCTTGGACGAACCGCTGATAATACCCAGCCAATCCCAAAAAGCTTCTTACCTCAGCAATCGATTTCGGTGTCGGCCAGTCTTTTGATAGATTCGATTTTTGTCGGATCCACTGAAATGTCGTCACCCGAAACGATATGCCCCAGGAATTGTACCTTGTTGAACCAAAACTCGCACTTGCTTAGCTTAGCATAGAGCTTCTCCTCCCACAGAACCTGCAATACAATTCGTAGATGTTCGGCGTGGTCCTCTCGACTTATTGAATAGACGAGAATGTCGTCGATGAATACGACAACAAACTGATCTAAGTACTTGGAGAAAACCCTTTTCATCAAGTCCATAAATATGGCCGGTGCATTGGTAACACCGAACGGTATCACAAGAAACTCATAGTGGCCATATCGAGTTCGAAAAGCCGTCTTGCATATATCCTCTGCCTTAACCCTGATCTGGTGATACCCTGACCGAAGGTCTAGTTTAGAAAATACTCGAGCACCACCAAGCTGATCAAATAAGTCGTCGATATGGAGGATAGGGTACTTGTTCTTCACAGTCACCCCGTTCAACTCCCGGCAGTCAATGCACATGTGCAAGGAATCGTCCTTCTTCTTAACCAGTAACACAGGAGCACCCCATGGGGAAACGCTTGGACGGATAAATCCCTTGTCCAAAAGATCTTCTATCTGCTTCTTTAATTCTGCCAACTCAACCGATGACATTCTGTATGGTGCTTTCGGGACTGGTGATGTACCCGGAATCAAGTCGATTGAGAATTCCAAGACACGAAGAGGAGGTAAACCTGGTAAATCTTCAGGGAACACATCAAGAAAATCCCAAACGACCTCTGGGTCTAGACTCTCATCAATCTCTATAGCCGTCAACGCTTTTGGTTTGGCTCTAAACTTGGCTGGCTCAAAAGACTCGCTTCCGCCTTCGAAAACAAACTCAGGGTGATTGGGAATGCGGAAAGTCGCTTTCCTAGCTCGGCAATCGATGATCGCATGGAAGGTACCCATCCAATCCATCCCGAGAATTGCGTCATAGCTGCCCGTCCCGATTAAAAGGAAATTCGCATAGAATTCCCTGCCGCATACCACCACCGGACATAACCTACACTCTTGGTTGGACACAATAGATCCGTTACCCGTATGTATCTCCCAACCCTTGGTCAACGGCTCGTGAGCTATAGAGTGTGTGTCAACAAACCGCATAGAAATAAAGCAATGCAAAGCACCCGAATAAAAAAGAACTCTAGCTGGTACAGAATAAACAAGGAGGGTACCTGTAACTACTTCTCCAGAAGTCTTTTCTTGCTCGGCGGACAGGGTGAAAGCCCGCCCCTGATTCCGACCTGTACCAGTATGCCTCTGATCGAATAACCGCTGCTGGGATACCAGAGGTGGACCCCTCTGAGCTGATGTGCCGTACGACGGTTGATGTTGCTCGAACCCTCCCTGTAGCTCAGATCTCTGGGGACATCCGCTGACCCTGTGCTTGCTGGATCCGTAAAGCAAACACTGCCCCTTAGCTCTGCGACAATCTCTCTGCATGTGCCCTGGCCTCTGGCAATAATCGCAAAAAAGGGCCCTCCGTTGCGACTGCTGTGGTGAGAAAGTACGCTTCATCTGCGTAACACCCGGCTTGTGAATTGGGATCGCTCCTCGTGGAGAGCTGGTGGTTCATGATGGAACTACGTGGGGTTTCCTGTCCATTGATCGTTAGCCCTTGGCCTTCTCCGCCAATCTTTCCTATACCCGGGCAGCGTTCAACACCTGAGCGAAGGTCGGTAGATCGAGTGACGCGATAAGTTGCTGCAGTTCAATATTGAGCCCCTGTTGAAACCGTCTTGCCCTGGCGGCTTCGGTGGCTACCATGTATGGCGCGAAGCGACTCAGTCGGTTAAACTCTGCGGCGTATACATCCACTGAGTGTCCATTTTGCTTTAACATGATGAATTTCTCCTCCATCTCGGCCTTGGCAGTGGCCGAAAAATAGTGATCTAGAAAGCACGTGGAGAACGTGTCCCATCTGATAGGTTTCTCTAGCCGGCTTTCTTCGATGGACCACCACGTGCGTGTCTCGTCTTCTAGCTGGATCTTCACCATGCTCACTCGGTCATCGTCAGGAACTCGAGCAGCCGTCAGAAGGTTCTCTACGTTGATGAGCCATTGCTCGGCCTCGAGTGGATTTGCTGATCCCGTGAAGACCGCTGGATGAAGCCTCCTAAATTCCGAAACAGTACTAACCCGAGACTGTGTAGTCGGTACGAGGGTGACCTCGGGGGCAGCGGGAACAGCCGTAGATCTCTCCAGGGCGGTAATTGCGGTCTCCTGTACTGCCTTCAATCCCTCGGTCTGGAGATCGGTCTTCTTCTCTTGAGCCTGGGCCATGGTCGTCAGTGTGCTGAGGATCTTCTCGGTACGATCGTGGGAACCGGCACCGAGGAGTTGCCCGAGGAGTCCATATTCTGAAAGATGATCAAGAAAGAAATCAGATTTAGTCAAGGATTTCATGATGATTCAACGAGGATTAGGAAGTGAAAAGAAATGTAATAAAACACACATCAAGGGTAAAACTCAATCTAGGGATCCCTCGACGGAACCATGATTTCATCCAAACCTGGGCTCTGATACCAACAAAACCATGTCATGCACCGCTTCCCAAAATACGGAATACGAGAGGTGACTAAGCCAGCCATGCTCCTACGGTCAGGGAATAATCCCGCTGTAGTCACACTTCGGCTTCTAGCATTACATGGTAGTCAGTAAACAGTACAGGAGTAAAGGAAATCACAGTTCACAACTTTATTACATTACAATAAAAAGAGTTCAAGATACATTTATTTTGCAGAATAAAATAACTAACCAACGAAAAACAATGTGCTCAAAGCAAAAGGGAATGGCGCTGATGTTGCAGTCTGGACCTCCGCGATCTCGAATGTCAGATCCTGCTCTTGGGCTGGGTCTACTTCGTCCACTGAGCATGCACACTCAGGTCGTCTGGGCGACACATATAGCAATAAATATATATATGATGGGTACAATACTATTAAACATGAAAGGTGCAACAGAATACAAAGCATGCGAATAATGAATATGAACAGTGCGATATGAGTATCATGTCGGTAAAACCAGACAATGTGCATATCGCTTCTTATCAGTCACTAAGTCAATGAAATCAATTGGTAGAAAAGATGCTCGTGTTTAACAAGGGTCTCGTGCATACTCGAGACTACGGTCTACTGTTGCCCGGGACATAACCCTGCAGCCGTGCCGCTAGGCCCACGACCTAATGTATGTTTATATATATATCACTAATATCGAATGATCATTCTCTATACCTCGCTAAATAAGAGTTCAATTCCACCTTGATTTCCTACATTCCCCAGGTTATAATATGTATTCAAGTATTAGATAGGTTGTGAACAAACACGTATCGCGTTCACTTTCAATCACATTTCCACTTATCAATATCACTTTCGTATTTGCCACAACCCAATCACTAACGCTTACATATCGATAATGCAAATCAGTCGCTGGGTCTCAATTTAAACGATCACTATGCAGAAGGTATATAGCAAGCACAAAAATAGGTAGAAATGCACTGAACAGATATTCACTACATTAAGACACCCTACGCCATATGACTTGCAAAATTCACCATAAACTACATGTATAGAATTGACCAAAACAATATAAAAAGCGTACAATGTATACTTGATTATCTACGGGGTAAAATTGGTTTCATGTCAAACGGAATTCAGGTTAGGGACCTATCATCCTTTTAAATTAGCGATCGATTGCTGGAATTCCAGTTTCAGAACTGGAAGTGCAACTTCGCGAGCAGTTTACTAGGGATTATGTTTAGATTCAGGTGTTGCCCCAGTTGAATAAAATCTATTTCTATCTGTTATATTTCCAACGCATCAAAAGGATTAACCATATCCTTTATTTACTAGAAGTTATGTCCTGTTTAATGTGAAGGTGTGAGAAATGTTACAGCAGAAACTGCAGAACACGTCGATACTCTAAAATACAAACTAAATATCAAACGATGGTGAAACTGCACGGGACCAGATTCATTTGTTAGCTAACTAAATTATATACGTGACTATATGGGGCTCCGCGCATTTTCAGTTTTAAGCAGGTATGTACAGGTATTTAAATTCGGGTATCCTCGAGAAATGCCGCCCCGGACAACAGTCCAGAGTTGCATTCCTAGTCAATTCTTGTTGCCGTAATCTATCAGTATCGAAAAATAAACTATGGATGGTTCTAGATTATCGAGTCGGCTTCGATATGAGCCGTAGAACATTACATTCCAAATTGTATTGAATTTACAATGATTTTAACAAGGTAACATGCGCGGTAAAATTTCAGATTTAGTTTCGCCTTTAGGGGGCGACTTTACATGATTATACACGATATTTTGCATCCGAATTTCTACACTATATTCGTAATTAGTAAAGGGATCTAACTATCACAGGTTCCGCCATAATAAGATATGTTTTGGATTATAGTTCGCATCAAACACTTAGGGTAGCGTTTGGAAATCGGTCGAAAACACAGGATTTCCTTAACCAACAAACGATAGTTAATTCTTAAAAATTCTAAATGACATCAATACGGCTAACCAACCGAGTTGGGTTCGATTCATCACTACCAACATGATGGCTCAAGTATAAGCGTTCGAATGTAACCTAACACTATGTCGATGTATATATCTTTACCTACACACATATAAACTTATATTAAAAGTAATTTAACATTGTTATTTAATATAGATATTGTAATAGCATGAGCAACAAGAGATGGGTTTTCTCTTTTCTGGAGACGGCGGCGGCACGACGGCGATGGCGATGGCACGGACACGGGCGCGATCATGACACGGAGGCATCACGGCACGATACACGCGCGACTCGCATGGCTCGGGTGAGGACTTGGGGCTCGGCACGATGAGTGGGGTTGCAGTGGCGGCGGCAACAGGGCAATGGGTCACCGGCGGGTTCGCAGTGGCTCGGGTGAGGCGTCATGGAGTCAATGGAGGTGGCGTCAGTAGTGTCGAGCTCTGGTGGTGGTTGCAGCAAGGTGGGACGCGCTCGGGTGAGGAGCAGGAGTTGAGGAGAAGAGGACGTCGGGCTCATCGGCGAGGTGGAGCTGGTAGTGGCTGCGGCGATGGATGCAGGGGCTCGGTGGGTCGTTGTAAGCGGCGAGGTGGCAGGGGTTTCGTGGCGGTGGGTGGCTGTAGCGATAGGTGTTTGGAGGTTTGGTTGGGAGGAAGTAGTGGAGGAGCAGAGAGCTCGTGGTGGTCGTCGACGATGGGGATAATGGAGCAGCGGCGAGGTGGCAACGATCGGGGACAGTGAGGTGAAAAGATGGCGGCGAGCTCGAGTGGAAGTATGAGGGGGAAATAAGTTAGAAGGGAAAGAGGTAGCAAGAGAGAGAGGTTGTTAGAGTTGAGGGGGTGAGCACGGGGATCTCGGTGAGCAGTTGAGGAGAGCTCGGTCGTGGGTTGAGTGGGTCTCGCGGGCGCTGCGTGAGCGAGAAGGAACCGTTGGCGAGAGGGAGGGAGAGGAAACGAGAGGGGAATGGAGATGGAGGCGGTTGAGACGTGGCGAGGTCAAGGTCATCGCGTAGTTGGGCACAGTCGTCGATGAGCACGGGTCGTGGGGTGGAGGCTGCGTGAGGACGAAAGGAACATTGGAGGGAAAAGAAGCGGGAAAAGAAAAAGGAACGAGGAAGAAGAAGAGGAAGTGGGTCGTGGGGAGTCGGGTCGGGTAGGGTGAGCACAGGTCGGGTAGATTCGGAATAATTTGGGTTTAGAGTTGTAGGAATAATTTAATTAAAAAAATAATGAAAATATAATAAAATGTATATAAAAATGAAAAAATATAGGAAAAGTCTGGAAAAATACGAAATAACTCTATACGGAAACTGGGGATTTACATGCTTGAACATTTCCAATACCTTCTCCATGTGTGCATTTTGCTTCTTGGCCTTCTAACGATGAGGAAACGGGACTCATGGTTCAAGAACTCTATCAGTGGAAGGAGATTGGAATGTCGATGCGGGGATAGGAACGGATGCCGGTTGTGCATTTGAATTGGCCGAAGATGGCTCATCATCAACGGTTGGCTCCGTAGAATCATCAGGCATCCTAACTTGGTTATTAACCTGTTCCCCAATCTCAAGATAGTTATAGCATTTTTTTGAGCGGGATTCACACTCGTATCCTTGGAATTCGTCACAGGTTGACTAGAGAAGGTGACTCACTCTCTCTCCTACTGCCACAACTATCTGATCAATCTGCATTTTAAGTCTCGCAATTGCTTGTTGGTTAGCAGTTACGGCTTGACCGGATGCTTGCATAAAAACGATCAACTGCTTTTCTATGTTAGTAGAAGCTTGAGCATTAGCAAAGATAGCTTGACTAGGGGTTTTCATAAAAGCTTCAAATCCTTTCTCTAGATTAATGACTCTCGTATTCTCATTCCTAAACACTTGAAGTGTGTATTGTGTTTTGGGTTGGGTAGGATTAGATAGGAGGCCAACTTTTGATTTTAGAATTGTTGGCCAGCATTGGAATTATATGTGCCTTGATTCCATGATAAGTTTGGATAGTTCCTCCAACCATGATTATATATTTGAGAATACGGGTTATTATTTGGTCTTTGGAATGCAGCATTAACAGATTCTTGACCTTGAGGACCTCCTAGTAAAAGACTTTCTTCAGAAAGATGATTGGAACCTTGGCGGTTTAAATAAGAGGTTGGACTAGTTTGATTTACAGGGAATGGTGTGGTAGTTACTTCTATCGCTTCTAACTTGCGCATTATAGCTGCTAACTTTGCTTCCATACCGATAGATGCCTCCATGATATCCGTCCCTCTTTTCGATGTAGTAGTCGTTCTCTCATTGTACCCTCTCCTTGCATAGTCTTATCAGATAACTCTTCTAGAAAGCTCCATGCATAATTTTCTCCTTTGTTCATGAAATCTCGTTGGCACATCGATTCGAGCATCACCTTAGATTCTAACCCTTCATACACTATTTGACATAGTTCTCACTTTGCTATCCTATGATGTGGACATTTAATTAGAAGGTCTTTAAACCGTTCAAAATATTTATATAAATACTCACCTCCTATTTGACGAAATGTCCTAATTTCGTTTCTAAATTTAGCAGTTTTAAAATGAGGGTAGAATTTGTTTAAGAAAGTTTTAGTGAATTCCTCACAATTGTGGATAGTGTTGATGGGAATACTATAAAATCAATGTTTAGCTTTATCTGTGAGTGCAAAAGGTATCAGTCTAAGTTTTACCGCATCGGCGTTTAATTGCTTCAACTTAAGCATTTGGCAAAGGTCCTCAAATTCATGAATAAAGATATATGCGTCTTTAGATTCAAGGCCATGGAATTCGGGAAGAAAATTTATAAATGCATGTTTAATCTCATAGTTGTCACCAGCGGCGGGTGGCAACACGATGCAGGAAGGTAAAGAGCTACGGACATGATAACATCTATCCTGTAGTGTAGGTGCAGCGGGAACCATATCACCCATTGTGTTTTCTTTTTCTAAATGAACTAAACGGTGTCTGTTGTCCCGTTCTCAAACTTGCGTACACCAGAAAAACAAGAATATAATAAATTATATTCTTTTTTTTCCTTAAATTAAAAGAAGAAAATAAAATACTATAATTAAAACCAACTAAAATTTATTCTACTAAAAACAGGAAATGAAAACTTACAACCTACAACCTAGATCTAAGATTTGTTTGTTGTCTAGCCGCAGCCAAAATGTTTGACCAAAGCCTTTGAAAGCAAAAATCGCTCCGGAAATTGAAAGTGTTGTGGATTCGCTTCGTTTTGCTGGCACTCTTGACACTTCATTGAAAAGTAAAACTGGAGAATAACAGAAAAATCAAAATCCTACAAATACCAAAAAAAATAGCACCAACGGTGTAGACGTGGCGGCGAAGTCGGTGGGCCTGGCGGAATAGCCAAAATTTCTTGAATTTGCGCTTCTGTATTTTTACCCCGTCTCTGTTTTTCTCCAATTTATTCTCTGCAACTCCAAATTTTCTAAAATAAAATTTATAATAAAAAGAGTAAAATAAAGATAAAAAACAACGAAAAAGTAATTCGAAAAATCTACTAAAATTGCAACCGTTGTAACGACCGCCCGTTTTTAAATAAATAAAATTTTATTTATTATTTATTCTTACCCGTTTTGTTTCATAAAATTTAAAGGTGAATTTATTGTTTTTAGAAAAGAAAAGAAAATGAAGTTTTTATTTAAAAAAAATTGTTAGATTTTTAAAGAGGAATATTATTTTAAGAAAATATATAATCTTGATTTAAAGAGGATTTTCATCTAAAATATCTTTGATGGTGAAAATAAATTTTTGAAACGATAAAACTATTTATTTTAAAAGAAATAGTAAAGCTTTGTGATTTTTTAGATTTAATTGAATCTTTAGAAAAGATGGTTTTTTAAAAGTATGAGATTTGTTAAAATATTTTTATAAAAGAAAATGGATTTTGAAATATTATTCTGAATAGGAGATTTAATTTTGAAAACAAAGGAAAAGGATTTTGTAAGATATTTTTTTTAAACAATAATTTGTTTTAATTTAAAACCTTTTTTTTGAAATATCTTTTTAAGCCATTAGATCTAATATTATTTAATTTTAGCCCTTGACCTCTAAACGCCTTAATCTCTAATACTATAAATAAATCCTAGCCACTATTACCTTCTCATTCATCAAAAAGAAAGAGAGAGAAACCATAATTGCTGCGGAATTCTCAAGACGATTGGAGTTTCTCTCAAGATAAAGGCCTAGCAAATTGGTTGTTATATCGATTTGTAACTCTGTAAGTTCTTCTCAATCTTCTCACCCTCGTCGTTATTTTTCTCCTGCCATGTCCGTTGTTTTTTTTTATCATATCCGCTGCATGTTTTTCATTACCCTGACAACTATTTAAGATATGGTTTAATTTTAATTATAATTAAGTTTATTATCGATATCGGCATGAAAATATTGTTTACCGACATGGATATACTTGATACACATGATACATGCATAATTTTTGTTTTGGAAAATTCATGCTTCATACAACAAATCGTTTTTTGACATGGGGTAATGGGAGAGTTGGAAAAAATAATAGAGACGTATATATCGAGAAGACGGTAATGTTATTATGCATATGCGGAACCAAGTACCACGTGGAACAAAGTGCCACGTCATGAGAGTGGGGGCACCTCTTGAATCCGCGGAGGCTACCTCTTAAATCCTCATATGATGTTCCGACATAACGAACGGAATACTCACGATGTTGCATGCCCTATTTTATTGTCTCAACTCGTAAGCATAAAATACTAGTTTTACAAGATTAAACATGGCAGTATTTTTATACGAGCTTGTCATATTTTTATTGGTTATTTACTTTTATGATATTTGATTTAGTGACATCATATACTCTTTATTATCATCGGATTTTGGAGACTTACTCGAGCCTAGCTCGCTGATGGACGTTTTTGTTTCTCTTTCCCCAGAAATGTCCGTTAGGGCTAGAAGAAGATAACAGGGACGAGACGATGACATGTGACATAGAAGCCTCAGCTGAAGATCTCGCACACTATTAGGTGAACTATTAGCATTTTGGTTGTTATCCTTTTGCTTTCATTTATTTCGTTGTTATCTGCCTCGCTGTTTAAGGCTTCTTTTTCCATGTATTAAAAATATGACGTGTTCGTGAAACTCTTTTTTTATTATTAATAAATGTTGTTTTTGGATATAGTAAATTCTTGTGATACGACAACTGCATGACTAGACGCTTAGCGTAACTATATTGGGAAGAAGTGCTTCTCGGTATAGCTACGTCGCGGGCCTCGTCAAGTCCTCACTATTTTATTATTTATGTTTTTATTTTGGGAAGCAGGGCGTGACAGGTTTTAGTGGTAACTCATATAGGTCCGTATTGAGAGAGAGTTATAAATCATCGTAACAATTATTAATCTTCTTGAATCCCTTTTTTTTGAATCCATTATGATCCTTTCTTGTCATTCTTTGAAGATCATACCTTGGCACATGTTGCAAGCTTCTTGATTCCTTAGGTTTCTGTTAATTCCTTTCTTGCTTGCATCTCTTAGAACATTGTTCTGGCACCTCTTTTCTTTTGAATGTAATATCGACAATCGGAAGCGCGAAGACGAAATGCGATGGCATTATCCTTAATTTTCCTTGCAGTGTTACAACATACTCCATATAGGAATTTCGAGGACGATTTTTTTTAAGGAGGGTAGATTGTAACTATCGTGCCTGTTTTAAAATAAATAAAATTTTATTTATTATTTATTCTTATTTGTTTTGTTTCATAAAATTTAAAGGTGAATTTATTGATTTTAGACAAGAAAAGAAAAGGAAGTTTTTATTTATAAAAAAATTGTTAGATTTTTAAAGAAGAATATTATTTTAAGAAAATATATAATCTTGATTTAAAGTGGGTTTTTTAAAAATATCTTTGTTAGCGAAATTTTTTTTTTGAAAAGATAAAACTATTTATTTTAAAAGAAATAGTAAAGCTTTGTGATTTTTAAGATTTAATTCCATCTTTAGAAAAGATGGTTTTTTAGAAGTATGAGATTTGTTAAAAATAATTTTTTAAAAGAAAAAGGATTTTAAAATATTATTTTGAATAGGAGATTTTATTTTGAAAAGAAAGGAAAAGGATTTTATAATATATTTTTTAAAGATAATTTGTTCTAATTAAATTTTTTTTTGAAAATATCTTTTTAAGTTGTTAGACCTAATATTATTTAATCCTAGCTTTGATCTCTAAAAACCTTAATATCTAATCCTATAAATAAACTCTAGTCTCTCTCTCCTTCTCATAATTTTCATCAAAAAGAAAGAAAGAGAAACCATAACTGCTGCGGAATTCTCGAGGCGATTGAAGTTTCTCTCAAGATAAAGGTCTAGCAAATTGGTTGTTATATCGATTTGCCACTTTGTAACTTCTTCTCAATCTTCTCTCACCCTCATCGTTATTTTTCTCCTGCTATGTCCATTGTTTTTTATCATATCCGCTGCATGTTTTTCATTACCCTGATAACTATTTAAAATATGGTTTAGTTTTAATTATAATTAAGTTTATTTAAAATATGGTTTAGTTTTAGTTATGATTTAGTTTATTATCGATATCGTCATGAAAATATTGTTTACCGACGTGGATATACTTGATACACATGATACATGCATGGTTTTTGTTTTGGAAAATTCATGCTTGATACAACAAATCGTTTTTATGACATAGGGTAATGGGAGAGTTGGGAAAAAGAATAGAGACATATATATCGAGAAGACAGTAATGCTATTGTATGTTGAACTAAGTGTCACGTGGAACAAAATGTCATGCCATGAGGGCGGAGGTCATCTCTTGAATCCGTAGGGGCCACTTCTAGAATTCTCATATGATGTTCCGACATGGCGAATGGAATATTCACGATATTGCATGCCCTATTCTATTGTCTCGACTCGTAAGCATAAAATATTGTTTTACAAAATTAGACATGTCAATATTTTTAGACGAGCTTCTCATATTTTTAATGGTTATTTGATTTATTGACATCATATACTCTTTATTATCACCGGATTTTGGAGACTTACTCGAACCTAGCTCGCTGACGGACGTTCTTCTCTCCCTTTATGTAACGACCGTGTTTTCGATATATTAACAAAAAGATTTTTATATTTATTTAGAGTCAAATAATTATTTTTAATGTTTTTTTTGATGGAAAAGTTTGGGAAAAGGTTGCTTTGAGTTTAAAAATATTTAATATAATTTTTGGGAGAAAGAAAAAGATTTAAATAAATTATTGGGATTTTTTAAAGTTTATTTTAAAGGGTGGTTTTGGAAAAATGGATTACTTTTGGAGGTGAATGTTATTGAAAATGGTAAGATATTTATTTAGAATTTTTCTATAAATTATTGGTAATTTTCCGATTTTAAAATGTATTTTTAAAAGAATTTTTACTCAAGGAAAACAATTTTAAAACATTTTTTAAAATAAAAAAAATAATTAAAAAAAATACTTAAACCAGATCAGATCGGGTTGAATTCGACCCGATCTGACCCGGCCCGACCCGGGAAGAGGGGCTGTGCCCACGCTTGGGCAGCACACCACGTGTGCATACGCGCATGGCTGAGCCGCGCGCGAGGGCGGCACACGCCCACGTGGGCATGTGGGAGATGCCTGATACGCCACGTAGCGGCATCCTGGAGGTGGGCGGGGACTGGCTGTGGAAAATGGGGCTTAATTGGGGCGGTTTGGTCGGGTTTTGAACTCGAAACTGACTCGTTAAGACCCTATATATATACCCCCATTCACATGCGGTTTTCTTCCATTTTACTCCACACAAAAATTCAAGAAAAATACTCACCTCTGTTTTTACGACGCCGACGCAATGGTGAGGCCCAATGCCTCGGAAAAAATCCGAGCGCGAAGCTATTCACGTTTCCGTATGAAGCGATGTTTTCCGACATCCTTTGCCTAACCAATTCCAAGGTAGGATTCTCAATCATTCCCCTCGACCCTTGTCACCTTCTTTGAGTATATTCATCTTTCTAAATCATGATTGCTCTCAAATGTTAACACGACTTCTATACTTGGTACATGTCGCATCTAGTGTAATGTTAAATAAACCGAAGGGCGTTTCACTTGACTTGTAATACTCATGTAAGAACCTTACACCTGTTAAGGTTGGGATAATGACCTATCCTAACCCCTTTTCAACGTTTGACTCATAAAACCATCCATGCCGTCATGATGCCCAAATCTAAACTAAGAAAATGCCATTTTATAAGCCGAAGTGCTGCCCAATTTGAAAGTGAACTTTGACGCTAAAATACTCTGTAATTAAATAGTTCGTATTTTTATATTCTCAAAGTTCTAACTCCGTTTTACCAAAATATCCTATGCTATTTTGTTCCACTAAAATACCCTAAAGTTTCCTAAAACCCAAGTTTCACTAAAATACCCTAAAGTTTCCTAAAACCCGAAGTTCATTAAAATACCTTGAGCTTTCTAAAGTGTTTTCTTTTTTATAAAATAAAACCTCGACTTCCTGAAGTCGTATTTTCTAAAATGCAAATGCGACTTTATAAAGTCGTATTTTCTAAAATGAAACCTCGATCTTCTAAAGTCGCAACTCTTTAAATTAAAACTTAAATTTTATAAAGTCGTTATTTTAAATATATATCCTAACTTTTACAAATTCCTTTTCACAATAATACCTCGAACTTGAAAACCTTTTTCCATAAAATTTCCAAAAAATTATATTTACAAAAAAATACCATAAACTTTTCTAAGTTATAATTTTACTCAGATACTATGAATTATTATGGAAACCTAGTCACATGAATATAACCTACACATACTCTAACTCATGATATACAACATGGCATGTCACCTTATACAGATAGGGTTAGACACGAGCACCTAGGTATGGGGGTCCATGTAGATTCCGTCTTTACAGATGACCAGTAGATTCCATCTTTACGGATGACCAACAGATTCCGATATACAGATGACCTTATTACTACTGAAGATTCCGATGTACGGATGACTTGCAGATTCCGATATACGGATGACCTTATTACTATTGAAGATTTCGATATATGGATGACCTTAATCTGGAAAGCGAACTCCTATGTTCCATGCCTAGTAAAACCACGTGCTAACGCCTACCTGTACCCATATACAACTAAGCAAGACCGGGATGGCGCGTTTGGCTTATGTAAGGCAATATTAAGGGTTTCAGATTCCCCTTTTGATTAACCATGGTTCGGGGAGTGAAAGAAAATACTATTCACTCCCGATTGTTGTTGTTCCGTGGCTTCAACGGAATAATCTTGAGAACCCGGTATCGTTACCAAAACATACGCAATGCTTAGTTGATACCTGATATCCTTAATTTACACTACACACATATGACATCATTTATACTGCACAGTTTCGTTACCTTTCTCTTACTTAACCTACATGTGACATCCGTTTATATTTACTCACACTAACACATGCGACTGTCACCATACTTTTTATTGCTTTATTTCACTCACCCTAACTTGAGAATCCTACTCGAGTTTATCTCGCTGATGGACATTTCTCTTTTTTCCCCTCTCCCGAAATGACCGTCGGGGCTTGAAAAAAAAGAATAGGGATGATGTGGTGGAGGTTGAAGCTACGGAAGAAGACAACGCTCACTTCTCGGCTATCTTTTTGGCCTAGGTTTTACCGTTTATCTTACTCGCCCACCTGTTTTGGGCTCGTTTATCATCATATCTTTCTTTTGATCAATGTAATAAATTTTGAGACTCTCTCTCGGTATAGCTACGCCGCGGGCCTCGTCGCGTCTCCGCTCTCGTATCGTGGGAAGCGAGGTGTGACACTTCCTCCTGAAATATCCGTTAGGGCTAGACGAAGATAACAGGGACGAGACGATGCCATGTGACGCAGTTGAAGATCTCGCGAACTATTAGCATTTTGGTTGTTATCATTTTGCTATCGTTTATTTCGTTGTTACTTGCCTCACTGTTTAAGGCTTCTTTTTCAGGTATTAAAAATATGACGTGCACGTGAAATCTTTTATTATTATTAATAAATGTTGTGTTTGGATATAGTAAATTCTTATGAAACGATGCTTAGCGTAACTATCGGGAAGAAGTATTTCTTGGTATAGTTACGTCACGGACCTCGTTATGTTCTCGCTATTTATTATTTATGTTTTTATTTTGGGAAACGGGGCGTGACAACTGTCTTCCATGGCAACGGCGCCAAAAACTTGATGGGATTTTCTTAGTCTTAAGTTTATACCACAAGTGCACGGTCAATTGATGTAGCAATTATGCGTAGATCCACAAAGAGCATGGTAATTTTAATTGAATTAAGCAAATTAAAGAAGATAACTTGATTTGAAATAATTAACATAATAAATTAAATGCAATAATTATGAAAGTAAATTGCAAAAATTAAGGAAAATAATTAAAGCAGAATAAAAGTTTGGTAAAAATATGAATAAAGAAAACCTAGGTTTTCGAATCCATTAAACCTAATCATGATGATAATAAATAAAAACGTTTTCTTTTTGTTGATTTTCACCTCTACAACGAATATCTAATTAAAAGAGAAAAGGAATATTATAAAAATTAATTGCTAATGAATTAAGAATTAAGTTGATCTAACCTTCTATTAGGAAACCTAATGGTTGTCAAGCAAAAATCTACCTAGTTTATTAGATTAACCCTAATTGAGTCTTTCTTTTTTGTTCTGGGAGGGTATCGACTAGTCAAGATTAACCCTAATTAACTAGATCGAATATGAACAATAAAAAACATAAACTTTACTTTCCCTAAATAAATCTTATGATTGTCAATAGACCATCAATCTACCTAGTTTATTGATAATCCGTATTCTTTCATTAAATAAACCTCATGGCCGTCAATCACTAATCGATCTATCAAGTTTATCAGAATTGTAAACAAAGAACTTATTTTTATCATTAAATATTTGTCATTAAGATCATAAAAGAAAAACTAGAATATTAGAAACAAACACCAATCATAGATTCAATTTCATCTAAACCCTAGGTAGAAAATTTAGTTATGCATGAAAATAAAAGCAACATAATACTAATTAAAAGAAGACATGATAAATAAATAAAAATAGAAGTTAAATTGGTTACAACCCTAGATCTTGCTCTTGAAAACTCTAGCCTCCAAAATAAAAGAGAAGATTATTTTTGCCATCCGTATTCGATGCCTTCAAATATTATTTTAATCAAATACAGGGTACCGACAAGATTATAATGAAATAACCAAACTCTCGACCAAAATCAAACCAAATTGGCCCGAGTGGACCGGCTAAATTTCCTATACGGTCGGCTAAACTGCCAGCCTATTTTAGGTAAGTGGACCCCACTTTTTCCTTTGTTTTTGTTGCGCTTATTTGGTCCTTTTAAACTCTATATATTTGTGAATCAAATCCGTGCACTTCTGTTCCTTCTTTTAACTAATTTGCAACATGACTTTTCTTCTTTTTTGCAATTAAGACCATGTCATCTGCAAATATCATAAAATACCTTTGCGCCGCATTAATTGTGGAAAAATAAAGATAAATGTGGATATAAAATATGCATTAAAAATGCACCAATCAGCGAGTCTAGTGAGTAGCGAACCATTTGCAAAAATAAGTCAAACTACTTAAAATTATGACTGTAATATATCACATCTCACAACTACATGTCGTTAATGATAATAAAGCTCCTATTTATACAACAGCTTACCAATATACTAACTCATCTCTTTTAATAGGGAAACAATTCTATCTCAACATACATACATAGATACATACATACAAACAAATATGCAAAATCAATGCACAGGGATAGATGTTGTATGGATGCCAACAATTCTAATTTACCATAATTAAATCTTTGATTAGTAAGAGGCATAGTAGAGAAGCATATATAATGTCATAGCTAGATGAATTTGAGAAAACCTCTAGAAATTGCTTAGGTTGTAACTCCAGGTCGAGACACTTCGTCCACATACCTGTAATCTGAATTTTATAACTCCAAGCCGAAAGCCATCTCGGACCCACTTTAACGGTGTCCAATACAGAAATCATCTATGATCCTGCTACCCTGTCTCCATGCCATAGGTCCATGCAATTGTATATGCTCAAACCTCTGTGTGTGTGTGTATACTTGCAAAATTCTAAACAGACAATATACTCTGAGATATTGAAGACTATAATGAGAAGAATATATACAGCTACCCTCAAAAGATTAAACACTTGCAACATGTCGTTCTTGCACAAAATAATCAATTTTAGTTGACTGATTTTTTTGCCAGTTCTAATAAGGTTCTATCAAATTTTGTAATGTCCTGGAAGCAGATCAAACTTTGCCTTCCAACATAAAGTATAAGCTTAACTCAAATCAAAAATTTCTACTAGGGCTTGATCCTTTGTCTCTAGCATTTCATTAAATAGTTGATATGCCAACACTAAATCTTTACTTTCTGAGTGTCCACACACAAAATTAGTCCCAACTACACAACACATATATCTACTTGCATAATCATCAACCAAGATATCCAAATTACGAAACAGTATACAACTTATAGAATCGATCTTTTCTGAAGAAAATATAGCAGAGTTCAAATTTGAAAGAGGTATCAATACAAGTTCATCATGGATGTGAATGTTCCTTCCACCGCACCAAAACTTCGAAATTAAGATGACGGTTGAGAGAACAAAAAATATTCTAACACAACCCCGCAGGTTGAATGCCCTTTGGGCCAAAAAATAGGGTCTTTGCGTAGCGGTAATTTTAATTGAAATAAAACCGCATTTAATTAAACACGTTTAGTCGAACTTGAGTTGCAATGATATCATGTGAATGTCTCTTCAACTGCACCCAAACTCTGAAGTTATCATGAGGGTTGAGAGAATATAATTTATATACTGACAATGAACAACCAATTAAACCAAACTTCCGACATCTACTGGACAAATTCTGCCAATAATCGAATAAATAAGACATTGGGGGAAAAAAACCCACAGTGATTGCCATCTTTATTCATAAATATATAAAAACAGATTTGTTGACCACAGATAAACATCTAGTCTACACGGTATGTTTTGAAAACAGAGTTGACTTCGGAGGGATGTAATAAAGTCTCTCATCACAAAATCTATTAACTATTATAATTTTAACTTCAAGAGGTCTAGGGTTTAAACCCTGCTAATCTATCGTTCCAAAACGAGGTAATTTTGAAACTGCGGGAAATAAGAGTGTAGCTCATACCTTAAAAAAGGGCCACACACGACATCAGTTACATAGTTGATTTGAATATGCAGCAATATGTGTTGGGTTAGTATCGTAGTACTGAGACGCCATTTTTCAGTCTCGATGGAAAAGTCTGCTATTCAAGCTGCATTGGAAAGTAGACAGGAAGTAACAATGTCAATGTCACTGGTATTACAAGATAAATCCTGAAGTGTTCATACTTCATATAATCATGTTTATTTAACAATACAAGATACTTCTTAGTCCGTCTAAATCTATAACCATAAATGTGGATAATGACACAGTACAGTACACGACACGGATTCGTTTAAGGACAAAGGATATGCATATGCTAGATATGTATAATTGTAAATACGTACTATAGGCACCTAAATTTATGTATGTATGTACATACGTACCTATGTACATTTATGCATGCATCGTTGGTCATCTCGGCTGTATCCACCGCATGGATCAGAATATTGAATCGGTCATCTCGGGCATCACCGACCAGCCAAGGCCTCGTCCGGCCAACACGGGACATCAGCGGCCATTTGATTCCTCTTTCGAGGATATTGAAGGCCATCAGCAGTCACTTTTGATAATCTACAGCCACTTTTGTGTCATCAGCTGCCACATCAAGCCACCGACTGTTTAATGCAATTGTTGTTATTCGTCTCCATGACTTGGTCTGCCATCTCATTGTGATGATCATTGGCGTCATTCAATTTTCCGCTTTCACAGGTGTTGTAGGTAACAACATCAGGTTTCACTCCTTCATGTTGCATTGGCGTGAATAAATTCAAAGCCTCATTCATTCTTTCATCCTTATTGCATCCATCGAACTTTACATTGTAGCTATGATCATCGAGCACAAATCCCTCATGCAACATGGAATCAAGTACCTTTGATGCCTCATCAAAGCGGCCTTCTTGACAATATCCATTTAACAAAATGCGATACACGATTGCATCAGGCTTCACACCTCTTTCAGCCATTACATTGAACAACTTATGTGCTTCATCGGTCTTCTTCTGTTTGCAAAGAGAATTCATCAATGCGCCAAAGGTTTTGGCATTTGGAGAAAGCCCATTGTCAACCATGTCCTCGAAGAACCTGGTAGCTTCCTCCCAATATCCTGAAATTGAATAACCATGAATAATGCAGTTGTAGGTGACAACAGTAGGAGCGACGCCCATACGAGTCATTTCTTTGAAGATCTCGAAAGCTGTGTTCATGTCTCCCTCTTTGCAAAAAGCATCAATGATTGTGCTGTAGGTAACAACGTCAGGCCTACATTTAATCCCCTCTCCATTACCCATTTTCCGAAGAAACTCAAGCGCAAGGCCCGCATTTTCGGTAGAGCAGAACCCCTTGATAAGAATGTTGTAAGAGATTATATCAGGCATGCATCCCAAACAAGGCATTCTCTCGACCAACCGAGCTGCTTCATCAACTCTCTTCTCCACGCATAAACCTTGGACGATGCAATTGTAAGTGACCACATCCGGCGGAATGCCATCATCGATCATTTTCTGAAGCAACTGTGAAGCTCTCTCTACGGTTCCTTCTTTGCAAAGGCGGTCGATTACGGTGCTGTAGGTGACAAGATTAGGCTCTTTCATTTCATCAAGCAGCTCAAGCGCCGAGCCGATACCCCCGTTTTCGCATAGCCCCTTGATGAGAGTGTTGTACGAGACAACGTTCGGTGTGCAACCCAACTTAGGCATTTTCTCGAACAGGTTAGCCGCTTCCCGGACCCTCTTCTCTCTGCAGAGACCATTGATAAGGGAGCTGAAAATCACAATGTTGCCATTCCAGCCTCGCTTAAACATGGAACCAAAGATGCAGAAACCGAGACCGGTACGTCTCATTCGGGCGCAACAGCTGACGAACACTCCGTAGGTGACCACGTTCATCGAGACGCCACTGGCGCGATTGATCTTGTTATATAGAGACAAGAGGGTAGGATCATGGTGCTTCATTCGAGCGATTTCTGTCAAGAGAATATTGAACGAGTAAGTAGATGGCTTGGGATTCGAGATGAGCATTTGATCGAACAGATTCAAGGCATCTTTGATCCCAAGGCTTTTTCCCTTTCGGCATTGCTCCATAACCAATTCTTCTAAATTCTTGGCAGAAGATGCAAGGCCTCGAAATTTAGTGGTACAAACGAGTGCCATTGCGTCTCTATGGTGTCGGATTCCACGATCGAAAACCCAGATTCGATCGTCGCCGAAGCAAGAGATTCACGCCAATTGCATGGAAGAGGAGAGGAAGGGGATGTGAGGCTTGTGTGTGTAGGCAGAATGAACTTGAACTGGGTTTATTTCTATATACAACCCCCGATTCTTTGTATTTAGAAATATATAACACCAAATTTTCTCCATTATCTAAAATGTATGTATCTTATCTATTCTGTAACACTCTTTAAAATCAAATTGATATAAAAAAAAAAATTTGGTCCCTCATTTCTCAAGTAATTCTCTATCCTAACTTTATTTGCCCATCCAACTAAAAATGCCTATCCTCAACGCTTCCTTCCTTTTTCCATTTGGTCCTCCTTTACGGGAAAAAACTGTATATATTTTTTATATAAAAAAAGGTTACCTATGGAAGACCTCCCTAGTTTGAACCTCATCCTAAATTCCACATGTACTTTTTCAGTTAGTAAAAGACATTTCTAGTTTAAAATATGAGGAAAATGGTTCTGAATGTTCTCGGGCCATTTCCTTGAGAACATGAGAGGGGCCCTGAGAACATTGCAAGGGTCATTTTCCTCTTAAAATATTAGCTGCAAACCCTTCAATGACCCAGGTATCTTTCTAAGGGTATTTATAAAGAACGATCCCGTGGATTGACCCTTTTACGAGAAACAACCATGTAGTTTTTTCTGTAACAAAAAATCACCCTGAAATATGCATTATTAGCAAAAAACCACCATGTCGTTAAATATAGCATAAAATGACATTTATACCCTTTTTTTAATTACGCCAAATTGAGATATATATACGCCAAATTGAGATATATATTCACCATCCCGCAGGATGTTTAGTTTAATAATTTTAGCGAAACACCGCCCTATAGTTTAATAGTTTAGCAAGAAACCATCCCGCAGGATGTTTTTTCATTAACATTACATACTTCAGGATGATTTTTCGTTAGAGAAAAAACCATAGGATGGTTTCTCGTAAAAATGTGAGATAAATACCGCTTCTTTCTGCCCCCCCCCAAACTATCTTCTTCTTTCTTAGAACTAAACTCACTCTTCTTGCAATAACCGGTTTACCTCTATGTTTTTCCATTTTTAAATTCTATTTAATACCCTAACAACTAAACCTTAAACCCAAACCTTAACCCTTTATTTTTCCTAGCCCTAACCCCATGCCCAGCCCGACCTATGAACCCCACACCCTAGCCCAACCTGACCCGACCCATCTCCTCCTCTCTCCCCCTTTCCCTCTCTTTTCTCTCTCCCTGACCCCTTTCTTCCTCCACTCTCGCACCCACTCCCGCGAGACCCACGCCACTACAACGGCCACGACCCAGCCCTCGTCGTCCCAACGTCCCCGAGATCCCCTCGCCCGTCTCCTCTTTCTCCTCAACGTCTTTCTCTCATTTCTCAATCTCCTGAACTCTCTCTCTCTCTTCCTAAGCTCAAGTACCGGCCACCGAACACCCTCCACCTTCGACCACCACCAGCAACATCAAACTCCATTGATCTTCCTCCTCTCTCACAAACTTCTTCTCCCCTCACCATTCAAGCATCCCAAGCCCACTGCGCCACTGCCATCGCACCACCGCGCCGCCCCAGTCACCACCACTGCCACCTTGCTGGCGAACCTTTCAGCTACCCATTCCTCCATCACTTCACACCATCGCCGCACTCCCGAGCTCCTCATCACCCTCCTCTCCATACTGAGCACCACCTCCTTGCACCGCCCAACCATCACCTAACCTCACTCCACTACCACCACAGCCTCCCCTGCTAACACCCTCGATGACCTTCGGCCATCACCTCCACCCGTCGACCTCCTCCAGAGACCAACGCATCCACCACCACCACACCGAACTCGCCTAACTCTTCCAATAGAGATTCCCTACTGCCGTCACTGCTTCCACCAACCTTTAGCTCCCGAGTTCCCCATCATCGCCGGCTTCCCGCTGCTACCGTCAGCACCACAGTCGCACGTCTCCTCGACCACCTTCTTCCCTCTCCTCTCTTCCATAACCTCCCAGCTACAAGCTCAGATGCACCCCACTTGCTGCAACATCACCTCGTTGTCCACCCTACGCCGCCGCTTGTGCTTCTCGCCGTGGACGTCACCGCCGGCGTAAGTACCACCCAAGACTCCTGGCTGCTGCTGTGCCAAGCCCCATGCCCACTTCCCTGCACCACCGCCGTGCCCAGTCTTATGTTGCCTGCGTGCCCAGACGTGCTACGGCTCGTGCCCGCTTCGTGCCCAACTCCGTGTTCAGTAGCGTCCAGTACCGTGTCGCGCCGTGCCACACCTGCACCACGCACCGAGCCAAGACCGTGCCCAGTACCATGTCACGCCCGTGTCATCACCACACCCACTACCGTATCATGCCCGTGTCGCCACCGCGTCCAGTACGCACGCGCCACGCACCGTTTCCAGCATCGTAGTCTCATGTGTTGAGGCGAATCCTGCACGTTGTGTCGCTTCTATATCAGCGACCGAAGGCAAGTGAAAACCTTCACTTGTTTATCATGCTACTACAATCATTAGCCAAAGCAATTTACTATAACCAGATATGTCATGCCCCGCTTCCCAGTATACGGGCAGAGGAGCGACTGGCCGCTACGTATTTACTGTGAAGTAAATACGCTAAGCGTATCTAAGCAATATAAATATAAATGCACAAGAGACAAGATATAATAAAACAGCTACTTTATTTATTCATATTCTTTTTACAATACATGGAAAAGTAAATACAACTGAATGAAAGCAATGCCTAAATAGTGGCATAACAGAAATGAAAAGTACTGAAATAAAAATGTGTACAATAAAGCTAGAGCTCTGGGTCGTAGGCAAGCTGATCCAAGTCCTCACTAATAGGTTCTATCTCCTGAGTGTCCAGATCACCTGACAACATTCCAAAGAAGAAAGTAAAGGAATGTCGTCAGCGAACAATCGCTCGATAAGTCCCAAAGATAAGAAAGAAATAGAATAGACAGAAAGAGAAGGTAGCTTTTAAAGTTGTATTATATGGTTAACGCTGTTGTTTGTAGCTTGGTATAGAAAGATGCCAGTGTATACGAGGGGAGTCTCTATATGCCAGAGACTAGAGGCACGTGTAGTACAAGGAACCGTTTATGCCACGGTACAACAGCAACAGAAATACATGTTAGGTGTCTTAAATCTTACAGTCTCGTGCCACTTCTAACACCTTCCGTACCAATCTACCCCTTAAACCCTGCGAAATATTGATTGTATTATTTGTGTTATATTGTAAATTGTATTGTTTTGTATATATGGATGACTTGCCGAAACCATGATATCAGTAGATGAATATAACTGGAGAATCATATAAATGAAAGTATATCCATGGTTCGGTTCAGTCAATACAGATTGAATATATTGAATATATGGATTCATATTGAATTGTAATATTGTAGATTGTACTTGAATTATATTTAAGTCAGATTGATTATAATGAGACTCAGTCCGAGTCAGAACAATTATAAAAGAAATTAAATTCCTGAATTATGTTTTGGTGTTATCGGTAACCGCTGCACATGGGCGGCAGGATTTGTATCTTTTTCAAATACGATTACCGTGGAGATAATATCGTTTGTTAAGTTGTCTACCTTAAATAGGCAAGCACCCATATCTCCGGCTCCCCGAGGCTTAAGAAATTGGTCCCGCTTAAACCTATATTTACTAGGGTCCTTATTGTAATTTATAGAACTTGAGGGGGGTTTATGTAAAAATAATTTTGTATAATTTACAAAATACATCTCAAGTATTTAATTATCGTCTTTAGAGTTTTCATAGCTGCAGATTTTATATTTGTGACATTTCTAGTGAATAAACCTATTTTTCATTATACATAGTATTTAATTGTAAAGTATTGGACTTGTATGGAATTTCATGGTATTTTCATGTAAAGTGATTCTTTTGATTTAGAAAAGTTGGAATATTTATAATATATCAAAAATAGATATTTTGATGATACATATATATATAAATATATATATATATTTATAAAAATAATTTTAATTTATTATTTTTTAGAAATCTTATTTTCTTAAGATATTTGTATTTTAAATCTCTCGAGACCGAATGCTCCTTGCGGAGGTCTGCATCTCGCACTACTAAGTCCAGGGATGTGCAATAATCCGCACCATCCCAGTCGGGTTCCCCAAATTGGGTTGTAGCGGCGTTTTGCAAAGATTTGTAAAAATACGTATCTTGTAGAAAACGGTTTTAATAGTAAATGGTGTTTATATGTAAAGTTTCGTTTTCCCGTATTCTATGTTCCCGAAAGGTATTGTGTTATGTGTTTCCCCCAATCAGAGTAAAGCTCTGTTCAAATTTTAAAATTTGAAATGAAGCAGTGCTCACGTGCAAAGCACGAGTGCGCCGGCGCCAAGAGTGTCGGCGCTATGAAGCAGCGCTCACGTGCAAAGCACGAGTGCGCCGGCGCCAAGAGTGTCGGCGCTCTGAAGCAGCGCTCACGTGCAAAGCACGAGTGCGCCGGCGCCAAGAGTGTCGGCGCTATGAAGCAGCGCTCACGTGCAAAGCACGAGTGCGCCGGCGCCAAGAGTGTCGGCGCTCTGAAGCAGCGCTCACGTGCAAAGCACGAGTGCGCCGGCGCCAAGAGTGTCGGCGCTCTGAAGCAGCGCTCACGTGCAAAGCACGAGTGCACCGGCGCCAAGAGTGTCGGCGCTCTGAAGCAGCGCTCACGTACAAAGCACGAGTGCACCAGCGCTGAGAGTCAAAGACTCTGAAGCAGCGCTCACGTGCAAAGCACGAGTGCGCCGGCGCTGAGAGTCAAAGACTCTGAAGCAGCGCTCACGTGCAAAGCACGAGTGCTCTTGCGCTAAGAGCACCAGCGCTCTGAAGCAGCGCTCACGTGCAAAGCACGAGTGCGCTCGCGCCAAGTATGCCAGCGCTGAGAGTCAAAGACTCTGAGACAGCGCTCACGTGCAAGGCACAAGAGCGCCAAGCGCTAGAACTAAATATTCTCCACCGTTGGATCAAAGATCCAATGAAGATGATAAATCATCAAATTACCAGAATAAAATTCTGTTAAGGAAATACTTTTCCGAATCTTTCCAAACCAGGAAGATTGTGCTCGGATCAATGATCCAATGGTGATTAAAAATCACTAAAGAACAGAACAAGTTCTGTATGGGAAAAGATTTTCTCAATCTCGTTAAAAACAAGAAAATTGCCTACTGTAAAACAGAAGCCCTAGGATCAAAGATCCAACGGTGGGAAATATCCTCAAATCAATTAGAGAAAAGATCTCTTCAACTGATCCAACAAATCAGCTTACCCTATATAAAGGCCCCAAGACTTCAAGTCTCACACAGAGGAACCCCCCACAAGCTTGGAGAAATTTCAAAGAAAAGAGCAAACTCTGAGAAGAAGAACTTTTCTTCAAGGTAAAAACAGAGAGATAAAAAACATCTCATTAAGGAAGAAGAACATAGTTCTTTTTCAGATCATAGATCTATAAGACAGAGGTCTTTCATAAAAAGAGATCATAGCATCTCATCATAAAAAAAGGGGAGAAGAATTTCATTCTCTTCAGATCATAGATCTACAAAGACAAAATCTTTCACAAAAGAAAATAGGAGAGATTGTAACATCTCCTATAAAAATAAGAACTTTGTTCTTAAAACCATGAGACAAAGTCTCTTGTAAGCGAGAACTTATTTCTCAGATCACAAAATTGATCAGAAGCGCTCTGCGCTTATTGTCTGGCGCTCTGCGCCAAGCGCGCCACGTGCTCCTCACGTGTGCGCTACTTCATAAGAAGCGCCTTAGCGCTCCAAATCTAGTGACCAGCGCCAAGCGCGCCACGTGCTCCTCACGTGTGCGCTACCTAACAGAAGCACTTTGCGCTCTTTGACTGGCGCTCAGCGCCAAGCTCGCCACGTGCTCCTCACGTGTGCGCTACTTAACAGAAGCGCTCTGCACTCATTGACTGGCGCTCAGCGCCAAGCGCACCACGTGCTCCTTACGTGTGCGCTGAGGGAACATAAACTGTTCTTTAAATAAATCCCCAGAGCTATAATGAGTGCTCAGCACTCAATAAAAGACAAAAACGGTTGTCTGAACCCAAACCAATGCTTAGCATTGTTAAATGAAAAAGGACCGAGCCTAATTAAATGTCCAACATTTTAACTAAATGGGCGAACCTAAGTTGGCCACAGATCCCTAATTCAGATTAATTGAGCCCATATGCTCATAATTCTTTGATCTTAGTCCCAAATTGGACTACAGATCTCCCAACCAATATTGGTTCAAGGGTACATCTCTTCAATCGTCTGATATTTGTCGTTGCAATCCTTCAACGTCTTCAGAGATGTGATGGGTCCCGACAATCAGATATTCCACGGACTGTAGGGTCCTTAAATTCATGGACTATGATGTCCTTAAACTTTACGGGCTGTGGGGTCCTTAAACTCATGGACTATGATGTCCTTAAACTTTATGGACTGTGAGGTCTTTAAACTCATACACTATGATGTCTTTAAACTTTACAGACTATGATGTCTTTAAACTCCACGGACTATGACGTCCTTAAACTTATGGACCGCAATGTCCCTAAACTAAACAATAGAGCCCAAATGCTCTTTTGTTGGATCTAAATGATCCTGTTAAGTAGATCTTAGTCTAAAATTAGACTAACGTATCCTTAACAAACGTTTAAGTTGATCTTAGTCTCAAATGAGATTAACGATCCTTAAACCCAACCCAAACCCAAATTTAAGAAAATACGGATTTGGACTAATCCACTCCCTACGGGCGACAATATAAATTAGTCTCCGTATACAATCCACGGGCAACCAAAAACAAAACAAACACACACGTCACGAAGTGACCCTCTAGAGAAGGAGAAAGTGGTTACCGTGATGCGGTAGCGTAATTAACTGCAGGGGCTTGCGCCTGTAGGGCAGAGCGTCCCCACAATCAAAAACCCCTCGCAAACGAGGGGGAATCTGACGAAGTATGCTACATCGGCCACATCCGTCTAAACCTCCGATGCACGGTGCCATAAATCAACTTGGCATCTTTGGAGAGGTGGACGGATAAAACCAAATAGCATCTTCCCCCAAAATTCATGTCGGACGTCCCAATGTCCCGGTTGCGTCTTTCGGTGGAGAACAAATTCTGGCACTCCCGGTGGGACCTTTTCCTCTTTCCACTCCAAACTTCGTGTGTCGTGTTTCGCAAACAAATCGCGGTTTGCTATGGTTGCCCCTGGATTCGAGGTACTAAGATTTGGTGTCTTGCTCCGTGCAGAAAAAGAAGATCAATGGCTTTCAACTGCACCAATTGCAACAACTGCAACAATTTCCACTCTGTCCTTGCTGGAGGAGTAACTTATGGGCCTCAAGCGGCCTCCGTTTTCAAGATGCCAGTGGAACAGGTGACACAATCCACCACTGGGCTTTTCTTCGGGACTATGCTCCCACCAATGAGCTTCAACGCCCCAGTGCCATCGCAGGAAGCTACGAAGAAGTCGGTCTTTGATCGGCTTACGACTACCGCGGCCCCTCTCAACGGGTCGCCCAAATCCAATGCCTCAGTCTTTAACAGACTAGGGCAAAGCTCCAATGGGCCTGCGAAGAAGCCTGCAATACCTGAAGGGGTTATCCCGAAACGGATAGCCATCCCTGCTCTAGTAAATGAAGTCATCAGAAAGACTTCTCCTGCTAAGGGGTCGGTCTTTACAAGACTGGCCGTTCCAGCTCCCGCTCCAAGTGAAGTAACCAAGGATGCTTCCCCTGCCAAAAAGTCGGTCTTTTCAAGGTTGGCCATCCCCTCTCAGCGGGCGTCGGTCTTCGACGGGCTAATGACTACAACAACCCCTTATCAGAGCGGGGAGCATGATGAAGCTCATCCAATAGCAGAGGTGATCCCATCCGCTCGACACGCTCGACGTCGCCACTGGCGATGGGTGAGAAAAGTTGGGGGCAATTCCCCTTCTGGATTTACTCTGCCAGCTCCAACGGTGGAATCTGATGCTGCTGTTCCAATGGGGAACAGTTTTGAACCACTTAGGAGGGTGCACAATCCGACCGCCGTGCTAAAAAGATCTCCTCCACCTGTGGAGAATGTTACAAAGGCAAAGCTGGAGCAGCCCCCTCAGCGGCTGTCCTCCAAAATTCACAGGGTCTGGCAAAGGGTCCAAGATTCTGTGGTTAACCAAGACTACTCCCGCCAACCAAAGAAAATGAAGGTTCGGCAAGAGAAGGACCACCCTGTCGTACCACAGAAGGTGTCATCTACTTGGGTTCCCGCTGCAACGACCCCCTCAACTTCGACCGCCCACAAAAGGAGGAGGCCGGAGAAGATCCCTGCGTCTGCGATGAATCGTAAGGGCATTGAATCCAAACGCCCCAAGTCTGGAAGCATGGTGGTGCACACCGTTTACATGGCTTTAGGGAAAGAGGATAGCCATATTTCCACAGGTCATCAACCACTTACACGGCCTGTGACAAAGGCTCAGGAGCAACAACAGCGAAAGCTCCAGGAGATGTTGACAACCATGGCCGCACTCACTGGGCCAAAAGCAAACCCGGAGGCATCATCAGAACAGCGCAGAGAACAGGAAACTGATGCCGAATTCCTTCGAAGAATGCTCGAGAGGAAGGACAAAGAGGCCGCGGAACAAGCGGCCAACATAAAAAAAAATGGCACTATTATTCCAAGATATGGTCGGGATGATGATACAACCGGATCCCCCAGCTGAAGACCCTCCAATAATCCTTGAAGACGACAGAGGGAAGACATCAAACCCTCTTCTGGCTCTATCAGCAGCCAAAGAGGAGACCATCTCCAAAGCCGCCCTGGATGATTATATAGCTTAACAGATACGAGCTCATCAGGCGAGCGAAGCGGCCGGCCAAATCGTCAAGACTGGGCGATCCTATCCGGGTTGGTACGATCAAATAAAGTACCCACCGGGATATATGATCCCTAAATTCCACGTGTACAAGGGGATAGGCAATCCCCATCAGCATGTCGCTCAGTTCAGGGCTTTCTGCGGCAATACTGGGGTTGACGACAAACTGCTGCTTCGCCAGTTTGTTGGCAGCTTGTCGGAGACAGCGTTTGAACGGTACTCCGAGCTCCCGAATGACTCTATCAAGACGTTTGCAGAAATGGAGTTGCTATTCACCCAGCGTTTCGCAAGCGCTAGTGAACGCACCCCGATCACGGCACTCATCAATGCCAGGGTGAAGCCAGACGAAACCTAGGTTCAATACGCCATTCGATGGCGAAATCTATGGTCAAAATGTGAACAACGCATAGAGGAAGCTCTAGCCGTGGGCATGTTCATGGGTACCCTTGATCCGCAGGTGTCCATATCCCAATTCATGATGTTCTTCAAGCCGACCACTTTCTAGGCCTTGATCGACAAACTGGCCCAAACGGACCAGATGGGCCATAGACCGTCTTCCTCGAAAATGGAGCCTCGAAACGAAAAGGGAAAGGGGAAAGCGACCTTTGTCGCCAATGCTCAGCAACAGCCGACTGGTCCAAAACCAGCTTATCGCCAAAGCAACAGACAACGATTTCTCAACGAAAAGTTAAGACGTCCTTACTCGTTTCCGCGGGAGAAAACAAAGAGACTATTCGAACTGGTGATACGCAACAGGCTTATCAATCTGCCGGATCCGAGACGTCCATTGCAGCCCGGTGATGCCAATAGTCCTAATTACTGCCCCTACCACCGAGCAGTAGGCCATCCAATCGAAAATTGCTTCGTCTTCAAAGGCTGGATTGAGGACCAATACAAACAGGGCAAATTCGCGCTGTCTGAGAATTGGAAGGTTAACCCGCCCTAGCCACACACTCCTAAAAATATGGACACGCCGGGAGCATCATGCTCTTTTATAGAAGAAACTCCATGGGAGGTCGTTTTTTCAGCCAAAACGAAGAGAATGCTGAAAGATCTCTAAACATGCCCAGCGATTAGGTGGAAGAGCCCGCTAGAACCCGAGATCATCGAGGGAATGTTGAAGCCGCGCCTAACGCTGAAAGTTGGTGATGGTGGACAAAACATTCAAGTCAAGCCTCCAAAGTCTTTAAAGAAAAAGAAGAAGGCCAAGAAGCACGTCCAACCCGACGATAGCCGTACAGGTCTGCAGAAATACATTGATGCACTGGAAGAATATAACCAGAGGGCACGGACCACAATCACATTGGAGGAATTCTTTAAACATGTTTTTGAGAATGAACCCGATGACGCTGACGAAGGAGACAATTCTTCAAAAGAGCCCTAGGATTATGTGGCCAGCTGCCACATGATCTCTAACTCATCAATAAATAGCAAAGAAGCTCTTGATACAGAGAAACTGGAGGCAGATCCCGAACCGGAACTCCTGGAACCGTCTGATGAGATGATCGACCTGCTGCTGAATGAAGCTTTTCAGAAAAGCAAATCTGATCGAGAACGTGAAACGACCATATATGAAAGGGCCAAGCGACAGCGTCATGTTGAAGAAGCTCCGGTATTGAGGAGCCATAGAGTACCCCAACCGGATGGAAGCACTTCTACCGCTAGCAAAAGCAGGTTTAAGACAAGGAAGCAATTCGCTAAAGCCCTGTCGATGGGAATGAAGTTGCCACCTTCCAAAGAAGACACTTCAGAAAATACGTTCCTCGATAGACTAGATGCACATCCAAACTAATGCTTATACCATCGGAGGATCACACACCCTACTGAAGAGTGCAATACCTTTAAAAACTGGTGGCAGAGATATGTTGCCCACCGACAACATGTCAGGCGATTGAAGTGTAAGACTCGTCGAGAGCAGAGGAGAGCGACAGATGAGCGCAAAAGAACTGCCGGCGACTGTCACATGGTTAATTCTGGGGGATCGCAAGTTCTCACCTTCGGGAGCGATTCCGATGAAGAATAGCTCTTGGCCCTCTCTTCGAGAAATCCATCTCCGAAACAGAAGAGATGAAGACCTGTGAGAACATTCAGCTGCGTAATCGCACGTTACCCGAAAAGAATCTCGGACCCATAAATAGGGGATCGAGGAAAAAAGATAAAGGGAAAGAAAAATTCCCTGAAGATATCTCCCTCAATGATCGAGTCGTCGAAGAGCTGGCCGCCAAGGACCCTCCCAAGAAAAACAAGGTGGATTACAACGTTCTGGCACACCTGAGGAAGATACCCTCGCAGCTAAGCATTCTCGATGCCCTTCTGCTATCTAAAGAGGCGAGAGATTCTTTGATCAAGGCACTACAAGAGCCCGAGCAGTTCCAAGCTTTCCTTGTCGAAGAAAAGATGAAGGACGAGCTGGAAGAAGTGCACACTGCTGACGTCTCTTTCGTCGATGAAGACCTCCTCCTCGGGATGTGCGAGCATAATCGTCCCCTGTACGTCACCGGATACTGTCATGACATCAAGATAGGCAAAATCCTGGTCGACAATGGGTCCTCCGTCAACCTTCTCAACGTGAGAGTGCTAAAAGAAATCTGCATGAGCGTCCAGCACCTCACTCGGGATAAAATCACCATCTCCGGGTTCGACTCCCAGTCATCACGGACGCTCGGGTCCGTAATACTGACGTTACGCTTCGGACTGCTCGTCACTGACATCAAATTTCATGTCATTGACGCTAAGACTTGCTACAACGCTTTGCTCGGTAGGCCTTGGTTACACGAGTACAACATCATCCCTTTTACACAACATCAGTGTATGAAGTACTTCAAAGATGGTTTCGAGTATACCGTGACAGGGGAGCTGAACCCATTTTCCATAAATGAAGTCCGAAAATACGAGAATGCAAAGTATTTCCTGCCAAACTTTGAAGACATGGAAAGATACCATAAACCGGAGAATAAGCAAAAAGCTATCACCACTATTCCGGTCTTTGGAAGCGATACTGAGGAGGAGGAAGAGATAGTCTATTCAGGGCCACCCCAATGCACCAAGCCGGGACCATCTATCCCTATTCTAGTCCTCGGCAGTGACTCTGAAGACGAAGTCAACGCAGTGTTCTCGGTCCGTCCATCAGTGCAAGCCCGCACTGGAGATGATCAGAGTTTGCAGATCGCTATGGTTCCGCGGCAGCACTACAGAGAGCTCGACGCACTTGATACCTATAATGTGCAAGAACCGCAGACGTTCTACATCCCTCCCAGGCGGAAAGATGAAAAGGCAATCCTCTTTTATCGATCTGCTGAAAATAAAGTGGAGAAAGAAATCTGGTATGGTGCCGATTCTACGCTTGATAGGCTCCAGCCCATCCGTCTGCCCAGATACTACACGGAAGGATTAAAAAGGCTGTTGAGGCGCCAAGGCGTACCCTTCAAACAGACTGCTCGACAAACTCAGTTCTACAACAGGATCTGGAACATCCCCGAAACTCAGCGAAAATTGCCCCACGGGAGAATGGAAACGATCGGGCTTGAATATGTCCAATCCAAGAAACGGGAGCGATTCCATGGCTGCTACGTTATACATGATTTTGATGAAGAAGGACATGCTCTATTAGAAGACGCTAACTCTGAACCAAAATGAGGTCCCGCCATGAAAGTGCCAAGTCCGTCGTTCGAAGAACAGATGGACAAGCTAATAAGGGAAGCGGGTCAAAAAGTCCCGGATGACCACAACCGTGAAATGGCCATTTACTAGAAAGTCAGAACACAGCGCCTCCTTCAGCAGGCTACGGAGAATGACAATGCTCTTCGTCGCCAGCCCGTCATACAGAAGACCCGATGCAGAGGTAAAAACAAGCTAAAGAACGGAAAAGACGTTCGATAGCGGCAAAGCGGGTCTAAGAAACTACGCGATCGAGAATTGAGTAGTCGGGATTCGTATCTTATAAAGAAGATGGGTCGAGCATATTATTTTCCCCAAGACAAGACAAGAAAGATATTCAGTCTTGTCGTGAAACATCAAATGATTACGCTCCCGGAATCCAAACACCCCGAACAAGCAAGTGAGGTTCATCACCCAGACTATTGCTCCTATCACCGAGCGATAGGACATCCTCTTGAAGACTGCTTCACCTTCAAAAACTGGGTTGAAGACCAATATCAACTCGGCAGGTTCGCTCTATCCAACAGTTGGAGGGTAGCCCCGCCGCAAAAGTATATACTAAAAGCAACGTATATGGCGAGAGTAGAACCAAATCAACACCGGTCTTGGAAGAGATCTCGTACCTGTCACATGATAACGCTGTCAGGAGAAGAAGTACACGAGGATATGGCTGACCTCCCCTGGTGCTTCGAAAACGATGATGACGAGGTGATCTCAGAGTTTCCACCAGCACCAAAAGAATTGGAAGATGGGATACATACTGTAGGGTTCCTAGGCACACTAATAAGGTCTCACAAGGCATCAACCATGCCAATTTCAAATTTTTCTTGTGCCGAGAAACCCTAACTAGATCGTTGACTAGAGATTAGGCGAAACATGCAACTAGTTAACAACTTAACTAAGTGAAAGAGACTACAACCTTTGTAGATCCGGTCCTCCACCTCCATAGCTCCGTGATGAAGTCCCTCCGCTGTACGCATCGGATCCCGGACTCTCGCGGTGGTTTCATCGAAGAGATGATCGGGCTAGGTCGTCGACTTCGATGCCGAAGATGATCTACGTCGAGACAACACAAGATCAAGCTCCAACTTCACCAAGTCAAGAAACTTGTGAAGAAAACACCCTATACTACTTGGCAAGTGGTAGAGGATGATGAAGAAGAAGAAAAGAATATGATATCTATTATCAAAATAGAAAATGAAATGATACTTATCATATAGCAACCATGGTTAAGTGTAGAGACTAAACTAGGGTTAGGTGAATGGTTAGGTTTAGGAAAGAAACAAAGTGGTCAAAGTTTCATTAAGCTTCAAGGTCAAAACAAAAGATGCCACCATTTTGTTTCTTGCCCAAAATAAACAAATAAATAAATAAAATGAATAAGTGAATGAATCAAAACCCTAACCATTAACATAACCATGGTTTAAGTCTTTACACAAACCCAAGTATGCATGTATCATCAAACATAATACAAACAAGTGTACAAAAGTATATCACATATACAATGTGCACATCAAGTGAGAAAATCCATTTAAAGTGAACCAATACTAGTTAATGCAAAGTAATATATCAAATATATAATTATGCATTAAATCATTAAATCAACACTTGATTTAACGATCCGGTCATATCTCATATAACCGACTAATATCCAATGTATCGGCTTATCGAATCAATCCTTGAATCGATAACTAGGTTATATCGCATACAACCAATCGATACATTCATCGCGAGAATAGAATACGGTATCACATACACGCATTATTCTCGGTCCCGCACATATCTCATATGCGCTCCTATTTCGGTTCGCTTGAGCCAGGAAACCTCTGTGTAGGACTCTAAAGACTCGTCAATACGCCGGCAGCAAGTGATGATCATATCAAACACCCACAAGCCGCAAGCGGTCTGCTAAACGTAACGGCCACCCGGGTATTGAGCGATCAGAAGATCGACGAGCAAGCCCGCTCACACTCCTGTGAATCCAACCAGTAACACTTACCGTACAGTCCGGTATGTTCGTCTGATATGTCGCATATCTCGCCTAGGGATGGTAAACGTCAGACCCCAGTAGCTCGATAAGTCGTGTCGATATGAGGTCTATAACAGTTCAAGAAACTACTGGTAACACTTACCAGTAAATCTCAGCAACCCTGGCCAGGGATTTCCGGTTATAGCCAATCGAACACAGCGCAACATCAACTCCCTATACCGGGAGAGACGAATCCCCTCCTATCGCTCATTGCCTCCATGTGATTCGGGACTGTACCCAAAAACCACCGTTTTTCACTCCCTCTTGGACGTGGTAAGGTGGAAATCAAAGCACAGTGGGAATCACACAAGACTCTATGACAATCTCGGGTCAACAGACTACTCTGTACCAGTGTCACCAGAGAACTGCCATCTGACGTAAGGTATAATACCATCTGGGAGTTCTCGGCGAGTCCGTCCAGTGTACCCAGTCTCCACTGAGCACCCGTACATCATCTCTGATGTCAAACACCAATGGATATGGGATCATCCATCGCCCATCTGTATGGGTCAAGAAGGTATACGCTAGTCTACTCTGGTATATCGATGCCCCGTCTCGATACACCCACGACTAGGGACCTTGAAGGATGTACTTATCGACTACCATGTCCCCACTAGTATGATCTGCATCATAGTCCAGGTAGTCAAGTACACATCCTAAGGGCTTTACCAACATGTAACAGAGAGACAATCAGTGTACACGTTAAGATAAAGAGCAACCAGATAGCATACTATCATGTCGAGCAAGAAAGTCCTCCCTATATATGTCTAAGCATCCACTACAATATACATCCTATGTATAGTAATGGCCTCTAGGGCATACATATAACTAACAATCTCCTACTTGCACTAGGACCATCTGTAGCAGTGATTGTAGTATCTCATACTCAACCATCCCATAAAAGTCTCTCTCTGGTAAAAGGCCTTTGTGAGTGGATCCGACGCGTTGTCCTCTGAGTCTACTCTCCTAACCTTGATCACCCTGGAGATCAACTATCTCCTTGATCAGGTGATACTGCCTTAGAATACGTCTGGATCACTGATGGGACGGACGTTCCTTGGCATAAGCCACAACTCTACTGTCACACAATGGGAGGAACGAAGTTCATCTCATGAACCAATATACACCCAGACTTCCTCTTTGGTAGCATCTTAAGTAGCGATGTATCCAGCCTTTATCGTCTAGTATGCCACGGTATCTAGCTTGGAACTCTTCCAACATACCGTCCCTTTACTGAGGGTAAAGACAATGCCTGTGACTGACATTCAGTCGTCTTTATCACCCTGGAACCTTTCCAGTGATTCTCCCCAGGACCAATTGATACCATCTCACTACAGCTAGTGAGTATTCTAACACCCAAATAACATCTATCTCATAGATGAAAACTCAGGATTTAGTAGGTATCACTTTGATCCTTTTTGGAGAATCATTGTGATAAGCGGAGATTGACCGAGCGTAGCATAGGAAACTCCTTCCCTATCAAGAGTATGTCATCCACGTACTCTACGAGGATCACTACCATACTCCCTACTACCATTTTGTATATACAAGGTTCATCTACCATTTTGATGATGTCAAACTGTTTGACTAACTCATCAAAACAGATGTTCCAACTCCGCGATGCCTGTTTTATCACATAAAACATCTTGCACACGTTTCCGCTGCTCCCACTGTCTACGAGGCCCTCTTGCTGTGTACTTATAGACGCACTCTTCTAAAACATCATTTAGAAAAGCAGTCATGGCACCCAACCGCCAGATATCGTAGTCATGGTATGTAGCCGTGGCAAGTAGGATCTGGATGGACTTAAGCATAGCTACTGGAAAAGGTTTCATCATTTTCCACGCCTGGTTGATGACGAAAACCTTTAACTAGTCTAGCTTTGAAAGTCTCAACTTTTCCATCTACACCAAGTAATCTTCTCAAGATATACTTGCTCCTGATGGGGATTTAACCCTTCAGATATAGCAACTAAAGTCCATACTTTGTTGGTGTATAAGGATTCCATCTCAGATCGCTAAGCATCCAGCCATTCTTACAGAGTCCCACTCCTGATGGCCAGCTCGAAATTAGTTAGGTCATCATCTCATGATGCAATCCTCGCTCCCACTGTCATTGAGAAACCGAAGTAACTCTCAGGTGGGTGAGGAACCCTACTAGATCGGCGGAGAGGTTGAGGTTCGTTGGTTACTATTGAATCCTTCGGTTCTACCAAATCATCAGCTGCAGTTTGTATAGCTGGAACATTTCCAGTTCTACATAACAGACCTTGTCTCGAGCTTGTCCGGATTTTGCTTTTAGACATAGGCCGGACAACCCCAAATCTTAACTAACTTAAGATATGGGCTCTTCCCTTTCCATATCACATATGAAGCGGTAGGCAACTGATTTGATTGGAACCCTATTCAATAGATATGCAACTTCTCAAGTGCATAACACCCAATAGGAAAAAAAGGTAACTCAGTAGTACTCATCATAGAGCACACCATATCAAATAGAGTGTATCTGCTCCGCCCCGATATACCATTGTGCTATGGTGTATGCGGAGGAGTAATGCTGAGAGAGAATCTCATTCTCCTTTAGAATAGTCCAGGAATTCCATGCACAAGTATTCTCCTCCTCGATCACATCAAAGGACATAATACTTATACCCGTATTTTGGTTCTCTACTTCTAACTTATATTCTGTGAATATCTCAAAAGGTTCGGACTTGTGTTTCAACAGGAACATATGTCTGAATCTCGAGAGATTATCAGAGAATGTAATGAAGTACAAAGAACCGGTCTTGGCATGTGTAGACTGGGGACCTACATACATCAACATGTATCATCCCAAGAGTTCACTAACTCTTTCTCTGTTTCCAGTAAACAGAGCTATGGTCATCTTATCTCTGTGACATGACTGGCAAGTTTCACAAGATGTAAATTCAAACTAATTTAAATATGCATCTATGTGCAACTTAGCTAGTCGGGTCGCATTGATATGACCTAGTCTACAATACCTTAAGAAGGATTCATTCATTTTTGAACTCTTCCTCTTGTGTGTGTTCTGTATACTAAAGAACCGTGGTTTGATTTAGAACTTCAATGCTTTTAGATAATGTGCCTGAACTGATCAACTTTTGATATAGGAAATGTTCAAAACATTATCCATCAATATAAAATTTTATCATTTCTTTACTAATAAAGAGACTGATATGATTTTGTATATCAGGTTCGGTATCTAATAACATTCATTCAGAATCAATGTATTGATAATACAAGGTGACAGTGACCAACAGACTTGGCTGCAACACTTGCCCCGTTTTCTGCCTCATGAAACTTATCACCCATTCTCAGTTCTCTACCTATCTGTAGCCCTATGTAACAGATTACATATCTGGGATCCTGATCCGGTATCATATACCCAGGACGTAAAGGACAATGAGAAACAGTTCTTTATAATGAACACACCCGAAGATGATGCATCAACATGCACTCTCTTCGTTTGGGCGGCACGGGAATTCTGGTAATCCCCTATTTCCTGCTCTGTCTTATAACAATTATAAGTTGAAGCGGGACCAACGTTCCCCAGCTCAGTATAACAAGCGGGTTCGGTCAATATTCCGTATTATTATCTTGATTAAGGCGTGACATGGTCGCTACCTGGAGAGAGAGAGAAGAAAACACTCAGCGTGCGCTCTTGCAAGATCAGATTGGTTATTATTTTATCTAATCAGGATGGCTCCCACTGTTTTTATCAAATCTTCCTTCAAACCCTAAAAGGAAAGACTAGCCGGGATTAATTACACGCTACAAGTTCGCCAATCTTTCAGCCAGGCCAGTGTCGGTACTTTGAGGGAGGTCCCCCGTGCTTTCGCACGAACCTAATTAATGTAAACCTCGTTTTCCCAGAGGCGTAACCCCGTTAACACCTTTCTAGACACCTACTTGATCGGCTAATTATAATGTGTAAAACTCTCCAAGGAGTAACAATTACTCGCAGCGGGTATCGGGATCCAACTATCTCATAGAAGGTGTGCAATCTCATTGCAAATTTCAACACTTGAAATTCCCGATAATATTTTGCCCCTAGCGTGCTATGACCTTGACGCATGCCAAACAACCCATAGTCCGCTAGTCAAGTTCAACCCGTACATTTCTTGATTGAATTAAACCCACCCGCACGACTCTTGACGCATGCCAAACAACGCCGTACGAATACCCTAATCCAATCGCATCATATGCTAGCAGATAAGCACTAGTTAGCTACTGTACACTACGCCTTGACGCATGCCAAACTACCGCAGCACGAATACTAACTAGTACTTATCTGAAATGACGGAGGGCTACGACAGGTTTTTCTGAAAACCTATTGCGTAATGAACTTGATATCGTTGTAGAATCAAATGATTTTAAAATGGAGTGTTTTTGAGGCTTTTCTAGTTTTGCTAAAGGGGTCACTCCCGGTGAAGGGATCGTCGGCCCTTTCCTCGTCGAATGAGGTGCGGGATATATCATATATATCACTGTGCAAAGCAGAAACTATAGAAGCAATCAAAAGACAAACCGAGAGTTGTAGCATCTGCCAGTTATTGCTAAAGGAGTCACTCCCGGTGAAGGGATCTCGGTCCTTTCCTTATCGAATAAGGTGCATGATGTTCTACAAGGAACACCGCGATGCAAAGCAAGAACTGTAGCTACCTGTTTTATTTTTGAAATTCGATTCCACAACATCTTAGGTTTCTTTTCTTTCATTAATCACATTAATGAAGTCCCATCATTTAAGTTACCTAAACATCACAGATAAATACGACGTATACTTATGTCATCCGCATTCGCCTCGATGTCCCCTCATGCACCGTTAGGTTAGGTAACTAACGGCAGAGCAGGGCAGGGCTAGCGCGGGTGTAAAACATAAGTAACGTCTATATAATATATCATATATACTATATACAGTATCTATCACAGAACATATCACATGATCACATCACAGATATCGCAGCAGAAGAAACATATGAAATATTGGATATACTAGGACGTCCGTGTTTTCAATACGAGCCAGTATAAAACACGGATTCCACGGTCGTGATGAATAGCCAAACCCACACCCCTAGACCCCTACGAGAGCGGCAAGCAACCCTACCAATTCTAGGGTTAGGAGACCCGAACTCGACTCCTCGAGTTGGTCTCCCACTGGACTCCAGAACCCGGTTACTTATGCCCTCCTCCTTGGGTCTATCATAGTGCGGAAATGTAAATAATATACATCAACGGTGACAACTTCCGCAACCTGGAAGTGCCCCAATAAAAGAATATTACATACAAGTTTTTACATGAATGAAAAAGAAAAACACTCATCTCACATAAAAAACCCCGGCTATTCAAACACGACGATCCAATATAACATATCCAGCAACACATAACATCACATGTCATCAACGTAAGTAAATATGCGCATCCCAATTGTCGTTGACATATAGCACCGAAACCGGCGATATCACATATTAAACTTACGGTCACAGAAAAGAAAGTGTAAAACTACAACAGTTGGAATCCGCAACCTCTTTAGACATCGCATGCCTAACCAAATGAATTCCTTAGACATCGCATGCGTAACAATTATAAACCCCGCATTTTAGTCTCATTATCGAAAACACTTTTCAATACAAAGTCGGGCAATTCAACAAGATTCCCGACATCCTGATCGAATGCTCGTCGCAAACTTCAGTAGACGGCCGCACCCCCGATGCCGTCGACGAAGTGCACCAAGGCGGAACACCGCTGCCGCGAGCACCCGAACGGATGCTTTCAGCGACGGGGTTCTCCTACAGTCACTTGGTCGGGGCTATGGGGTGTAGCTGTCTATTAAGTTTACCCGGCGAGTATCCGCGTACGCTACGTGATTGCGACGGACTTTTGATCGCATCAAAATTCCGTGGCAACCGATCAAGTGAGACTAAAGTGCTATGTTTATAACATTCATATCAGTTATCTCATAACTACTTGTGGATTCCAAGTATTGTATCCCATTCCAGATAAATAGAAGATGTTAAACTTTCCGATCGAACAATTAAACACCCAAGTTTTCCCGAAACAGCTCAACACATGAAATAAGTTTAAAAACATCCAGTTCATGCCTCAGTACCAACGGTCCAGTCATAGAAGGGTCAAGCCAACGCCTCACATGTGGCACGCCGTACTGCCCCAAACCCGAAGGTTCAAAAGGCAGTTCAAGACGGTCACATAATCGAGTTAAGGTTTGTTTTCTTCTAGAGGGACCATCGCGTTACTTGCACTACTTAGAACGTCATTAAACTACGGAAAGATCCAACACTTGGAAATTTCCCAACAGGGGAAAAATTGAATATTTATATCCGGTCGAACTTTTTAACATATTCAAAAAATATCCGGAAAAACACAGACAAGATTAGACAATCCGATCGAATCACCGAAGTCCCAATACAACCCCAGAAAACTCAACTGTTGAGTATTAATTAAAAATTCCCATAAAATAAAGCACTCAATATAGGACATTACTGTGCAAAGCACGTGCGAAGAAGCAACATTTTGGCCGCGGAACCGCCGCAAATGCTAGGGTGGGGCCGCGGTTCCGCGGCGCTTTAGTCGAGTTAGGTGCACGTGCTTTACAGTAACTCCTAGAAAACCCTGCTGTATTTTTTAGTAATTTTTAATTCACAAAAATCCAAAATTCCAGAAAATTTCCAGAGAGTGATTTGGAGTTAGGGTTTCGGGTTCGATCGGGTTTCTAACATCATCTACGCATCGCCTAAGGCTCTAGCTAGGCTCTGATACCACTGTAGGGTTCCTAGGCACACTAATGAGGTCTCACAAGGCATCAACCATGCCAATTTCAAATTTTTCTTGTGCCAAGAAATCCTAACTAGATCGTTGACTAGAGATTAGGCGAAACATGCAACTAGTTAACAACTTAACTAAGTGAAAGAGACTACAACCTTTGTAGATCCGGTCCTCCACCTCCATAGCTCCGTGATGAAGTCCCTCCGCTGTACGCATCGGATCCCGGACTCTCGCGGTGGTTTCATCGAAGAGATGATCGGGCTAGGTCGTCAACTTCGATGCCGAAGATGATCTACGTCGAGGCAACATAAGATCAAGCTCCAATTTCACCAAGTCAAGAAACTTGTGAAGAAAACACCCTATACTACTTGGCAAGTGGTAGAGGATGATGAAGAAGAAGAAAAGAATATGATATCTATTATCAAAATAGAAAATGAAATGATAATTATCATATAGCAACCATGGTTAAGTGTAGAGACTAAACTAGGGTTAGGTGAATGGTTAGGTTTAGGAAAGAAACAAAGTGGTCAAAGTTTCATGAAGCTTCAAGGTCAAAACAAAAGATGCCACCATTTTGTTTCTTGCCCAAAATAAATGAATAAATAAATAAAATGAATAAGTGAATGAATCAAATCCCTAACCATTAACATAACCATGGTTTAAGTCTTTACACAAACCTAAGTATGCATGTATCATCAAACATGATACAAACAAGTGTACAAAAGTATATCACATATACAATGTGCACATCAAGTGAGAAAATCCATTTAAAGTGAACCAATACTAGTTAATGCAAAGTAATATATCAAATATATAATTATGCATTAAATCATTAAATCAACACTTGATTTAATAATCCGGTCATATCTCATATAACCGACTAATATCCAATGTATCGGCTTATCGAATCAATCCTTGAATCGATAACTAGGTTATATCGCATACAACCAATCGATACATTCATCGCGAGAATGGAATACGGTATCACATACACGCATTATTCTCGGTCCCGCACATATCTCATATGCGCTCCTATTTTGTTTCGCTTGAGCCAGGAAACCTCTGTGTAGGACTCTAAAGACTCGTCAATACGCCGGCAGCAGGTGATGATCATATCAAACACCCACAAGCCGCAAGCGGTCTGCTAAACGTAACGGCCACCCGGGTATTGAGCGATCAGAAGATCGACGAGCAAGCCCGCTCACACTCCTGTGAATCCAACCAGTAACACTTACCGTACAGTCCGGTCTGTTCGTCTGATATGTCGCATATCTCGCCTAGGGGTGGTAAACGTCAGACCCTAGTAGCTCGATAAGTCGTGTCGATATGAGGTCTATAACAGTTCGAGAAATTACTGGTAACACTTACCAGTAAATCTCAGCAACCATGGCCTGGGATTTCCGGTTATAGCCAATCGAACACAGCGCAACATCAACTCCCTATACCGGGAGAGACGAATCCCCTCCTATCGCTCATTGCCTCCATGTGATTCGGGACTGTACCCAAAAACCACCATTTTGCATGCCCTCTTGGACGTGGTAAGGTGGAAATCAAAGCACAGTGGGAATCACACAAGACTCTATGACGATCTCGGGTCAACAGACTACTCTGTACCAGTGTCACCAGAGAACTGCCATCTGACGTAAGGTATAATACCATCTGGGAGTTCTCGGCGAGTCCGTCCAGTGTACCCAGTCTCCACTGAGCACCCGTACATCATCTCTGATGTCAAACACCAATGGATATGGGATCATCCATCGCCCATCTGTATGGGTCGAGAAGGTATACGCTAGTCTACTCTGGTATATCGATGCCCCGTCTCGATACACCCACGACTAGGGACCTTGAAGGATGTACTTATCGATTACCATGTCCCCACTAGTATGATCTGCATCATAGTCCAGGTAGTCAAGTACACATCCTAAGGGCTTTACCAGCATGTAACAGAGAGACAATCAGTGTACACGTTAAGATAAAGAGCAACCAGATAGCATACTATTATATCGAGCAAGAAAGTCCTCCCTATATATGTCCAAGCATCCACTACAATATACATCCTATGTATAGTAATGGCCTCTAGGGCATACATATAACTAACACATACAACTACAGATAACCTCAGGAAAATCGACTTGGGGACGGCAAACAACCCACGGCCAACGTTCGTCAGTGAGCAGCTGTCTGAAGAAAAGGTGGCTACGCTCAAAGACTTACTCATGCAGTATAAAGATTGCTTCGCATGGAACTATTCCGAGATGCCAGGATTAGATCCAGAAATAGCCGTCTACAAATTGGCGATTTCTCCAGACGTCAAGCCGATCAAACAAGCGCCGAGAAGAGTGCGTCTCGAACTTGAAATGAGCATCAACGCCGAGGTCAAGAAGCTAATCGACTCCGGCTTCATCCAAGAGGTTCAGTACCCTGACTGGATTGCCAACATCATCCCAGTGATGAAGAAAAATAGGACAGTGCGCATCTGCGTGGACTTTCGAGACCTCAACAAAGCTTGCCCAAAGGATGATTTTCCTGTACCGGTTACCGAGCTGATGATAGATAACACGTCCACTCATGAAGTCTTCTCCTTCATGGACGGCTCATCAGGGTACAATCAAATAAAGATGCATCCCGAAGACCAGAAGTATACCGCTTTCCGGACCCCTTTAGGCATATTCTGCTACAAAGTGATGCCTTTCGGTCTGAAGAACGCCGACGCTACCTATCAGAGGGCCATGACGAAGATTTTCGATGACCTCATACTTGAATCGTCGAATGCTATATCGACGACCTCGTGGTTAAAAGCAAATCGTACGATGAACATTGGGAGCATATAAAGATAGTGTTCCAACGTCTTCGGAAATACAATCTGAAAATGAACCCTCTGAAATGCGCGTTCGGGGTTTCCTCTGGTAAATTCCTAGGATTCACCGTACGACACCGGGGCATCGAAATAGACCCATCAAAGATCAAGGAGATTATGGAAATGCCTCCTCCAAGGACTCTGAAACAACTGCGATCTCTCCAAGGAAAGCTCGCGTATATCCGACGGTTCATAACCAACCTCTCCAGCAAATGCCGCCCCTACAGTCACCTAATGAAGAAGGGGAACCCGTTCGTCTGGGATCGTAAATGCCAGAGTGCACTCGACGAAATCAAGCAATACTTGCAGAATCCGACAATACTGACCCATCCGGTCAAGGGAAAGCCCCTCATCCTGTACACAACAGCCCTCGAAGGTTCATTAGGCGCGCTATGGGCACAGGAGAATGACCAAGGGAAAGAGATGGCCTTTACTACTTAGGTCGAGTTCTCCTGGGGGCAGAAAACAACTACTCCCCTATCGAAAAACACTGCCTGGCGTTAATCTTCGCGGTAACAAAGCTTCGGCATTATGCTTTGGCCCATGAGGTCCACCTCATATCAAAAGTGGATCCTCTCAAATATTTGATGTCAAAAGCCATACTAACGGGACGGCTTGCTAAATGGGCCTTGCTCTTGATGGAGTTCTCGATAACTTACCGACCTCTCAAGGCAGTGAAAGGCCAGGCTATCGCCGACTTCCTCGACGAACATCCGATACCCGTTGATTCACCCCTAAATTGTGAATTGCCGGACGAGCACGCGTTTGACACGATGGACAGGGAGAGAAGAGAAAGTGACACCCGATGGGAACTCTATTTCGACGGGGCATCTTCCATTAAAAATTCCGAGATCATCAAGATCTCTGAACAAACTCTAAGAGTTTTTCATGAAAGATTGACAAATCTACATGATTTGAAAGAGCAAAGCTCTATTAATAGGGTAAGAAACCTTAAGAAAGATCACTTTAGATCTATGAAGTGCAAAGCTCTATTGAGAAACCCTAAAAATCATGATTTAAAAAGAGAAAGGCTCTGTTAATGGGTGAAACCCTAGATTACAATGTAATCCCGTCAAAGATTTAATCTTTACCTGAAATTTTTGACAGGGTTCTGTCTCTAAGAGAGTTCTTAAAAAAAAGAGCTATGCTCTGAAAGAGATTAATTCTCAAGAGAAAACAAGAAGATGAACAGAGGTCATCTAAAGGGCCGAAGGCCCTATTTATAGGCACTAAGAGCCGTTTCAACTTCTAAGTTGATCTAATGGTGGAGATGCTTCCACCGCTGCACTCACGTGTCAGCAACGTGAGCGCAACGGTGGGGGGGGGGGCATTTGTTTCCCCCAATCAGAGTAAAGCTCTGTTCGAATTTTAAAATTTGAAATGAAGCAGCGCTCACGTGCAAAGCATGAGTGCGCTAATGCCAAGTGCGCCAGCGCTGAGAGTCAAAGACTCTGAAGCAGCGCTCACGTGAAAAGCACGAGTGCACTAGCGCCAAGAGCGCCAACGCTCTGAAGCAGCGCTCACGTGCAAACCACAAGTGCGCTCGCGCCAAGTGCGCCAGCGCTCTGAAGCAGCGCTCACGTGCAAGGCACAAGAGTGCTAAGCGCTAGAACTAAATATTCTCCACCGTTGGATCAAAAATCCTATGAAGATGATAAATCATCAAATTACCGGAATAAAATTCTGTTAAGGAAATACTTTTCAGAATCTTTCCAAATTAGGAAGATTGTGCTCTGTAAATCAGAGCACCATTGGATCAATGATCCAATGGTGATTAAAAATCACTAAGGAACAAAACAAGTTCTGTATGGGAAAAGATTTTCTCAATCTCGTTAAAAACAAGAAGATTGCATGCTATAAAACAGAAGCTCTAGGATCAAAGATCCAACGGTGGGAAATATCCTCAAATCAATTAGAGAAAAGATCTCTTCAACTGATCCAACAAATCAGCCTACCCTATATAAAGGCCCCAAGACTTCAAGTCTCACACAGAGAAACCCCCCACAAGCTTGGAGAAATTTCAAAGAAAAGAGCAAGCTCTGAGAAGAAGAACTTTTCTTCAAGGTAAAAACAGAGAGATAAAAAATATCTCATTAAGAAAGAAGAACATAGTTCTTTTTCAGATCATAGATCTATAAGATAGAGGTCTTTCACAAAAAGAGATCATATCATCTCATCATAAAAAAAAGGGGAGAAGAATTTCATTCTCTTCAGATCATAGATCTACAAAGACAAAGTCTTTCACAAAAGAAAATATGAGAGATTGTAACATCTCCTATAAAAATAAGAACTTTGTTCTTAGAACCATGAGACAAAGTCTCTTGTAAGCGAGAACTTATTTCTCAGATCACAAAATTGATCAGAAGCGCTCTGCGCTCATTGTGTGGCGCTCAGCGCCAAGCGTGCCACGTGCTCCTCACGTGTACACTACTTCATAAGAAGCGTCTTAGCGCTCCGAATCTGGTGACCAGCACCAAGCGCGCCACGTGCTCCTCATGTGTGCGCTACTTAACAGAAGCACTTTGCACTCTTTGACTGGTGCTCAGCGCCAAGCGCGCCACGTGCTCCTCACGTGTGCGCTACTTAACAGAAGCGCTCTGCGCTCATTGACTGGCGCTTAGCGCCAAGCGCACCACGTGCTCCTCACGCGTGCGCTGAGGGAACATAAACTGTTCTTTAAATAAAGCCCCAGAGCTATAATGAGTGCTCAGTACTCAATAAAAGACAAAAACGGTTGTCAGAACCCAAACCAATGCTCAGCATTGTTAAATGAAAAAGGACCGAGCCTAATTAAATGTCCAACATTTTAACTGAATGGGCCGAGCCCAAGTTGGCCACAGATCCCTAATTCAGATTAATTGAGCATATATGCTCATAAATCTTTGATCTTAGTCCCAAATTGGACTGCAAATCTCCCAACCAATATTGGTTCAAGGGTACATTTCTTCACTCCTCTGATATTTGTCGTTGTAATCCTTCAACGTCTTCAGAGAGGTGACGGGTCCCGACAACCATACATTCCACGGACTGTGGGGTCATTAAACTCATGGACTATGATGTCCTTAAACTTTATGGACTGTGGGGTCCTTAAACTCATGGACTATGATGTCCTTAAACTTTATGGACTGTGAGGTCCTTAAACTCATACACTATGATGTCTTTAAACCTTACAGACTATGATATCTTTAAACTCCACAGACTATGACGTCCTTAAACTTATGGACTGCAATGTCCCTAAACTAAACAATAGAGCCCAAATGCTCTTTTGTTGGATCTAAATGATCCTGTTAAGTAGATTTTAGTCTAAAATTAGACTAACGTATCCTTAACAAACGTTTAAGTTGATCTTAGTCTCAAATGAGATTAACGATCCTTAAACCCAATCCAAACCCAAATCTAAGAAAATACGGATTTGGACTAATTCACGCCCTACGGGCAACAACATAAATTAGTCTCCGTATACAATCCACGGGCAAACAAAAACAAAACAAACACACACGATACGAAGTGACCCTCTGGAGAAGGAAAAAGTGGTTATCGCGATACGGTAGCATAATTAACTGCAGGGGCTTGCGCCTGCAGGGAAGAGCATCCCCACAATCAAAACCCCCTCGCAAACGAGGGGGAATCTGACGGTGTCTGCTACATCGGCCGCATCCTTCTAAACCTCCGATGCACGGTGCCATAAATCAACTTGGCATCTTCGGAGAGGTGGACGGATAAAACCAAATAGTATCTGCCCCCAAAATTCAGGCCGGACGTCCTAACGTCCCGGTTGCGTCTTTCGGCGGAGAACATTATGTTGCATATGAGTATGTGAGGAGGTAGGTTATTATCTCGTGGTCTACTTAAAGGTATAGCAAGATTCTGATATTTTAATTGTCGAAATTAAACTACATGGTATTATAGTGAAAAAGTACGATAAAAATTGAAATAGAAATCCTTTTGATATGAAACTTGTTCAATATGACTTGTTAATGTTTAATAGTCAACATGTAAGGGTTTAGTAGGATTGTATTTAAGAAAATGTTGAATTTTTAGAAGAACCGAATCGGAAATCGGATTAACTCCGATTCCGTCGGGTTTTAGAAATACATGTTTTTAGAAAAGAATAGAGAAGAGGGAGGTGGGACTTATGGGTTTGTATTATAGAGAAGAGGGAAAGGAAGATGTAGGGGGCGCCGGTGCGTCGTTTCGTCGCCGGGAGCTCCTAGGGTCGTCGTCGGAAGATCGCCGGAGTTTTGCCCTTCGCTAACTCCACTTGTACACAAAAGTTCTAGAGGAATTTCTTGATAGTTTGAACAGAATTGTGAGTGAGAGGGGTGTGTTTAGGGGTTGTATTTATAGGGTAAAACTAGGGTTAGGGTAGGTGAAAGGGTGTGAAGAAAAATGTATTAAATTGTATTAAAAATATTGTTTAATGTGGTTTTAAAGATCTCTGGAAATGTTAAGGTATTTTAAAGTATGCAGGGGTTATAAGAAGCTTAAAAGACACAAGTTCACTGTTGACAACTCGACGATCCGGCTCAACTCGGCCGGCGGCGGCGGGCCGAGTCGGACCGGGGCTTGCCGCCACGTGTCCCTCGTCGCTTGGTGTAGCCCTTGGATCAGTTTGTTTTACATGTGTAGTGGGGTTTTTGCGAGTTATGCACGTGTATACCCTTGGACTTCTAAAAATTCAAAACAAAACAATATTTAAAAAATAATGTGGGGATGGGATTTGAACTCTGGTGCTTTGGATCAGTAGTGCAAGGTCTTACCAATGAGCTACAAACTCCTTATTGCTTTTAAAAAAACAAAACAAACTTATAACTTGTGCTCAGGATAAAATACCCCTTTCTGCATTTTTTGAAAAATTGTACAGAAAGTTGTACAGAAAGTTTAGGGTTGTTACAAGATATGTGTAGATATAATTATATCGTAAATTATTATTGAAATTGCGTAGCGCACTATAGTGCCATCTTGTTGATTGGAGCCCGACTAGGGCTTATTATTGCATTTGGTATCACGTAGGAGTTATACGGTCATTATCTAATTTCGTTTGGCTAAATGAAACGGGAATTACGATTGATAACTGAACGTTTACCTAGATGTTCGATAGGTTAATCGAATGAAAATCCTATTTAACATGCCTATGTTTTGTGAACGATAAATTCCGTTACTATTGATAATTATTGTGGAGTAATTTAAGTTTAAAATACAGAGATTATCATCACGGACTGTCGCCCCAAAAAGGCGACATTGAATCTGGAATTCACCGTACATGCTATACTCTAAAATCTTCATTAAATCAAATATAAATCGAAACAAGATGATCTATGGTTCATATCGAAGCTGACTCGATAAGCTAAAACCCCCTGTAATTTATCTTTCGATACCAATATATCACAATGATGAAAACCGACTTGGAATGCGGCTCTGGACTGCAGTTCAGAGCAGCATTCCATATTGACACCTGCTTCTAAATAAATGTGTAACTCTGTATGAAAATGAAAATATGGGAACCCTATACCGTTACGAAGATAATCCTGTTAGATAACTATAGCTGGTAGTTTCATTCGATTTTACTGTCGTTTGATATTTTAATTGCATTTTAAACTGTCGAGGCATACTGCAGTTTAGTATAGAGACAGATTATATACCCTAGCCTTAAACATGACATATTTCCCAGCACGCAGCGGATATTTTCGATCCATCTAATGCGTTGGAAACATAATTGATAGATCTAAATATTTCATAACTGTAACGTCACCTAATTATGATCCCAACAGGCAGTAAACCGTGTTACAAAACGGACTTCCAGTTCTGAAACTAGATTTACAGCAGAGAATACTTAAAATGGAATGACCGTAACTCGCAAACCTGAAACCCGATTGACTCGAAACCAATTTTGCTGTACAGATAATTAAATATAATGCTTACTTTTTTTTATATTGTTTTGCTCAATTCTACACGTGTGATTTATAGTGAAATTTTGCAAGTTATATGACACTGGTTACCATATTTTATTTGTATCATATTTGATTGCATTCTTATCATATCATGTAACTGTTATACCCTTATTGAATAGTAGTCATATACATTGATATTCTAGTGACCGTGTTACATTACCAAATGATAAGTGTTAGCGATTGGATTGTGGCAAGTACGTTAGTGTAAAAGTGTGATTGAATAGTGGAAGTTACACGTACTTGTACATAATCAGCGGAACCATTTGGTTATTTTATAGTCGACGCCTATGGGGCATATATACTTGTAACTATACCTGGTATGAGACGGGTATGAAAGCACTTATATTAGTGTCATAGGTAAGATATCGAGGACTGTCCACATATCTTGGATATCAGTCGAGATATGCTTAATGGAGACCCTGTCTCCAATTCTCGCGTAGACTTATCATGAAGCGATTAGTACTTAGATTCATGATTGGTGTTTGATGTAGACCGCGGGGTGTGGGGTAGTTTGAGTGTGAGTTCGATCAACGGAATCTCGGAAGTCCCATTGACAGCATATTTCGTGATTTCATGATATTGTTACTGATCGTGTTACTGGTTCTTACTGATCGTGATTCGGGTCCGTGTTTGCTTGCCCTTAGGGCTTACCCTTGGGTTGGGAATACTCCTGTGGTGGTGGACGCACTCGGACAGACGATAGGTTTAGTGATATGGACATTGCATTGATTATTGATTCGATACACATGCTTTACTGTTTACTTGTATCGGTTATTTCATGCTCACATCATTACTCTATGCTTACTGCTTTATGTTTATCATCATTGCACATTATATATGTATATATATTGCTATTGTGTCGCTCTGACGACCTGAGTATCCATGCTCAGAGTGAAAGAAGTGGACCCATCTGATTTTGAGAAGATCGTGAATATCTCGACTAGTGAGCCGGCCCTATCGTCCCTTTCATTATCACTGGTTAGTTGTTGTATTTGCTACGCTCAGTTTTCTTTTCACCTAATAGTTTTAGTGACCGTATCATCGTATTATCTGTGTTAAATTACTGTTACCATGTAATGCTAGAAGCCGAAATGTGACTACGGCAGGATATTTTCTCGACCGTAGGAGCATGGCTGACCTAATCACCCCTCGTATTGCTTATTTTGGGAAGCGGGGCGTGACACTTCCCTTGCTTTGTTTCTTATTTGTTTGTAGGTTTTTTTTGATATACCATCTCAATAAATATGCTATTTTTAAAAATCACCCGAAATATTTTGAAATTCTATATATCATTCTCTAATAGTTCGCCCTTACTCAAAAACCACCCTCCCGTTGTCCTTTTTGATCTGATCTTTAACTTGGGTTGGTTAGGTTTCACTAGGGTTACTCTTCACAAACTCTTAGGTGACAATCCACACACCCTTTTTTCCCCTCCTATCTTAAACTGTTCATAATACTCGGATGAGATTCATCCTTAGTAAATATCACTTGTTTCTATAAAACCCATCATCAATATGCAAGCTTTAAGCTTATTTGATTCAAATGGTGCAATTTTGGCAACACCCCATCTTGAATCTTGCATAAACACTCTCTGTAGCTTGATGATCTAGAAGAAGGAAAAACCACTCATTCGAAAATAGTAGCAGTTCTTGTGGATTTAGGAGTCAAAGTCAAATTTTGAGACATGGGTTTCTTTAACCTGGTCTGACTAGTGGGTACAGTGTGATGCATTGTATCACAAATCATCTTAACAGATCGGAGTGATATTTTGGATGCCAAAAGTAGGGACAATTTTTTTTTTAGTAAACCAAATTTAATTAATAATTTAAAAAAAACACTTTAAAAATAATTATAAAAATAGCCCATTTTTTGCCTTGTAGGCGCTACGTCAGCGCCAGCTCAATGCTGGCGTGGAATAAAATTTTATTTTTATGGGCTCAATTTCAAACTGCGCCAATAACATTTGCATGGGACGCAGTTCGAAACTGCGTTCCATACATTAGCCCTTTATAATTGTATGGGACGCATTTTGAAAATGCGCCCCATACATTTGTTATGGGCTCAGAAACTGCGCCCACATTTGTATGGGGCACATTTTGAAACCGCGTCCCATACAAATGTTATGGGTGCAGTTTGAATCTGCGCCTCATACAAATGTATTGCGCACCCATAACATTTGTATGGGGCGTAGTTTCAAAATGCGCCCCATACAATTAATAAATGCAAAATAATATGAATCATTGTTTTTGTAAGGACTTTGTTTTTTTTTGGGCGCAGTTGCAAATTGCGTCCCAAAACGAAACATATTCATTCACGGGTGTGTTTTTCTATGACACGGTTTGAAGGTGTGCCCCAAAAGGATACACAATCATTCACGGGTAGGCATAGATGCAAACTGTGCCCAAAAAAAGAAACATACTCATCAACGGGTCTGTTTTTTTTTTCTATGACGCGATTTGACGGTGCGTCCCAAAAGAAACACAATTATTCACGGGTATGTGTTTTTCTGGGGCACAGTTGCAAACTGCGCCCCAAAAAAACCCATACCCATAAATGATTGTGTTAATTATATTAAGAGTTCAATCTCTTCCTCTCTATCTCGAATCTCACTATCTGTACCGAGCTCTCTCAAAAATCTCTCAGATCTCATCGCCATCACATTATTTGTCTTTCTCCCTCTCAGTTCTTAGCCTCGCTCTCTCTCTCTCTCTTAATGTCGAGATCTTCATTTGCAGGATTGCCATCAATCGATGAAATTAAGAAGCGCATCTCTTACACCGTGGTGAAATCTGTATATACTATGATAAACTACTCTGATTACGAAGGCATTCTCTATCGATTACGAAGGGGTATGAACTGGCCGATGAAGATCGATCGTGAAATCCCGCGGCTCTTGCACTTAGCCGTATTGGATGCACTCCCGTCTCTCCCTGAAGAAGTAACCCATGACCACCATGGGGAAGCAAATCGTAGTTTCCACCTCTTTCATTTTATGGGTCTTCTTTCAGGTCACAATATTGAGTACTCCGCAAGCTCTTTTTACCGCATCTTTATGCACCGTCGGACTTTGAACCACCTCAAACTCACTCGAGATACTGTGCTAGGTGATGATGCCATTGATTCAATTATAGAGCGGATTAATTCTGTTGCTGCGGAACTAAGTAACGTAGAGGATTTATTTTTGAAATTTTAGTAATGAATTATGCCGTTGTTACTGTTCTTTATATCTATTTTGTTTGCGTCATTCTCGTGTATGGATGGGTGTACCATGTGTGTGTAATATATCGTGCATGAACACGTGTTTGTGTGAGAGAATCAACGTTTGAATTAAAATGAATTAAAGTGTTATTTTGTAAAGAAATAATCGGGAAAAATCGGATAGCACATCCTTTGTAAATTTTGAATAAAATTTATGTACAAGCATAGTAAAATAATATCATCCACAGACAGAGCTAACTCAACGCCAAAACGGCGGAGACTTAACACCCAAACGGCGGAGACAGAATCCACGCACAATATACGACGCCCAAACGACGAAGAACAATAAGCCGGAAACATTAAACAATGTAAAATAAATAACGAATTCATCGCAACACAATACAACACGAACACTCATGACAATCTAACAAAGTCGTCGTACCATCCCAGGTGTCTTCCTCTTCGCTACAGGATGTCGAGGCTGTGATGGTCTTGCTTCGTCGGCGGTAGGTGGATGAGACGGATCTGACTGTGATGATCCATGCTCATACTCATCGGGATGCTGAGACAGCGTCGGCTGTCTCCGTCCACGTCGTGCATACATGATAGGAATGTCAGGTGCGGACACAGCTGGTGGAGGCATGGGTGGCGGGGGCACGGGTGGTGCAGGGATGGGTGGCGGAGGTACGGGTGGTACAGGCACGGCCGGTGGACGTGTGAATCTGTGCCTTAGCATCACACTCCTAATCAGGGACTTGATGTTCATAAAGCAGCTCGCTGAGTCCCTGGTGCCACTAATACCCTTATCAGCTATATCCTCCAACGCGTAAATGATATGGACCTATATTGATAGTAAATAAAATAATGAATTTCATAGAAATAAGATTTCAGTTTTAAAAAGGTTTGATATAAACTTATCAAATCTCTCTCTATCGGTCCTCGAGGCATATATATGATGGGCAGAGGGGCGGCTGTGATGACGAGTCTGTAGGTAATCATCTAATACCAGGAAAGGTACCGATCTATCGGTATACCTGGCTGTATCTCATCGGCTATGTGGTGTACCCGATCGTACCATCGACCCACCCAAATCTGATACTTCACGAGCCAAGCATCCCCATCTACCGCTCCACCCTGTCGCGGTGTTTGCTCCACCGTGCCTGGTATGTGCTGCCTCAAACCGAACTGGCGGAGCACACGATCTGGCACGTGCATCTGAACAATATCGTCGCAGACGATCGGCGTCCAAGCACGCCAGAAGCCGACGTCCGCCAAACATAATGGATGTAGAGTGCCCATCAGATCATGTGTGTACGGTGTCCACGTAACTGTTGCCTCCTCCATGACATCGAACTCATTGTGGTAGAAACGGAGGCTGCAATCCGGTGTCACATCCCATGACTTGGGCATATTCCACCTGCATAGAGATTACACACAAGTTAATATTCCAAAAAAATTGAAATTTGAAATATGCGTATAGTTTCAAATACTTACTGGCATCCATATATCCTTTGGCCATCTAAAGTGAACCGTGTTGTAATGGTCGGGCGACCAATAGAGAGATATGTCCATGAACATATCTGAAATGCAATATGATAGAATTACGTTTTACGTTGAATATCAATTTAATTACGCAAAATTAGTAGAATGCGGTTTTAAGTATTGTATACCTGAAGAAGCGTCAAACATCCCCCAAAACTATTCTGCTCCATCAATGCAGTCATCCTTAGCTCGCTGTAGAGAAATGACGGAACTGCACCCCCTCGATAAAGTGGCACACTGGCCGAGATAAGCTAAAAGAGGCAGCCAAGCAAGATTAACTCTGCTCTTGCTCCTATCCGGAAACAAGCGAACCCCAATCTGATGTAAAATGTAGGCTCGTACGTGCTGCTCGATCGCCGTGGGGGTAGCATCGAAGGCAGGCTCAGCACTAAACGCCTCCTGCAGCCAACTCAAATGGATGCTAGTGCCTCTCCTCTGGCCAACAGGCGGAATACTACCTAACAAGCTTGGACACAAGTTTGACCAATCATGGCTGTACACCACAGCAACAACCTCTCCGTCTATAGGTAGACCCAGCAGCACAGCGATATCCTGAAGGGTGATAGTCATCTCACCAACTCTAAAATGAAATGTGCAGGTCTCTGGTCCCATCTATCTACCAAAGCCGTAAACAAGCCTCCATCCAGACATATATACTCTAATCTGGATAGAAGATGAAAGCCCGCTCGTTGCAGCTCAGCCTGCACACGGGAATCTTCAACTGGGATCCGGCTACTCTGGACTGAGTGGTCAACGTATGTAATCATTTGATCACTCTGCCAATTACAACAAGATGACTTGTATCAGTAACAAATAAATAACATATGTAAGTAAAGAAAATAAAATTACAAAGTTTTACCTGTACTACTGCGGCGTTGGCCGATCTGTGGTCAGCCTGCAAGTACAGAACACTCGTATCTATAGGTCCAGGATCCATAGGTATATCTGCACAATAAAAAAGTCGAGTTATATTATCTTTGAAAAAATGAGCATGTATAATAAAGAACGTATGTGTGCATATATGTGTGTGTAGATGTATGTTTGTTTTTTGTGGTTGTACGTATGTGTGTGTATATGCATGTGTGTGTATTTCAAAATATAGGCAGAGATTACCAATAGCGACGTGGGGCTGGAGGAATTTTGCATCGTGCCTTGTTATGACCATACTCATTGCAGATGCTGCATTTATTTTGCCTACGTCCTTTTCGTGAATCATCCATAGCACCATTAATACGAGTAGAACGTGGTCGTCCTGCTTGTCTCCTACCTATAGGCGGTAATATCATTGGACTGTTGTATGCCTCCCAATATCGGTTATCGGGTACAGGATGGAACAACGGGGAATAAGCAGTTTTGTATTTGAGGACAAAATACTACTTCGAAACAAGATCGTGATATGCAATGTTCCCCCCACCCTCTGCTCGTGTGCATGCTGAAATTACATGTGAACAAGGCAACTTTTGAAACTTAGGAATATCGCACGTACAACTGCAGTTCCCACCGTCGATGACTACACCGTAATTTTTCCCATCTTTGTCAGTCACCTGTCATTCAGACTGGCTGAACCTCACGATCCAAGCATGCCTGGTATCAGTAGCACTTTGTTATTAATTGTTCGAACTTAGGACATAACTTTGTCGTCCACTCTTGTCCCTCCTGACGTTGTGCAAAGAAGTATTTGTTCGCCCTGTAAAAAGTCCGTCCTACTAAGACTTGAATAGAAAAAGATTGAGATCCTTTTAAGACCCCATTAAAGCTTTCTGAAGCATTCGTAGTCATTGTTCCTGCCAAAATTTTCGGCCAAGAGCTACTTGTTTCCTTACAAAAAAGGGGGAGAGTCCTTAAAATTAGGTCTCACGTGTAAAACACGTAAGCGCTCACAAAGCGTATGAGCGCTGAACATAAACAACTAATGGCCAAACATGCCTTACGTGCTAGACACGTGAGCGCTCATTGTTAGTTATATGTATGCCCTAGAGGCCATTACTATACATGAGATGTATATTGTAGTGGATGCTTGGACATATATAGGGAGGATTTTCTTGCTCGACATGATAGTATGCTATCTGGTTACACTTTATCTTAACATGTACACTGATTGTCTCTTCGTTACATGTTGGTAAAGCCCTTAGGATGTGTACTTGACTACCTAGATTATGATGCGGATCATACTAGTGGGACAATGGTAGTCTGAGAGTACATCCTTTAATGTCCCTAGTCGTGGGTGTATCGAGACGGGGCATCGATATACCAGAGTAGACTAGCGTATAGCTTCTTGACCCATGTAGATGGGCGATGGATGATCCCATATCCATTGGTGTTTGACATCAGAGATGGTATACGGGTACTCAGTGGAGACTGGGTACACTGGACAGACTCGCTGAGAACTCTTAGATGGTATTATACCTGACGTCAGATAGCAGTTCTCTGGTGACACTGGTACAGGTTAGTCTGTAGACCCGAGATCGTCATAGAGTCTTGTGTAATTCCCACCGTGCTTTAATTTCCACCTTACCACGTTCAAGAAAACGGTGGTTTTTAGGTACAGTCCCGAGTCACATGGAGGCAATGAGCGATAGGAGGGGTTTCGTCTCTCCCGGTATTGGGGGTTGATGTTGCGCTATGCTCGATTGGCCATAACAGGCAAGTCCCTGGCCAGGGCTGATATAGAGATTTACTGGTAAGTGTTATCAGTAGTTTCTCGACCCGTTATGAGCCTCATATCGGCATGGCTTATCAGTTATTGGGGTCTGACGTTTACCACCCCTAAACTGAATATGCGACATCTTAGACAAAGAGACCGGACTGTACGGTAGTGTTACTGACAGGCTTTACAGGAGCTAGTGTGGGTTTGCTTGTTGATCTTCTGATCGCTCAATACCCGGGTAGCCGATACGTCCATCTAGTACCACTGACGGCTTGTGGGTGATTGATGTGATCATCACCTACTGCCGGCGTATTGACGAGTCTTTAGAGTCTTACATAGAGGTTTTACTGGCTCAGGAAAAACGAAGTAGGAGCACATATGTGATATGTGTGGGACCGAGAATAATGCGAGTATGAGATACCGTATTCTATTCTCGCGATATTTGTATCGGTCGGTTATATGTGATATATCCGGGTTATCGAATCAAGTGTTGATTCGATAAGTTGGTACATTTTATATTAGTCGGTTATATGTGATATTGCCGGATTATTAAATCAAGTGTTGATTTAATAATTTAGTGTATAATTGTGTATTTGATATACTAATTTACATTAACTAATATTAACTCACTTAAGCATTTATTTTCTCACATGTGCACACTTAATATATATGTGATATATATTAATTGTGTTTTATTTTGTGTCATGGTTGTTGATACACACTACATGGGTGTATGAGACTTACACCATACTAATTATAATGTAGGGTTTTAATATTTAAAGTAATTCCAAATTAGTGGATAATTAGCCACATGCATGAAGCTTGTAGAAGCTTGTAGATGCATTGACTTAGTCCATTGGTTTTGTTTTACTTAAGATATTTATTAACCTAACCATTATAATTTAGCCATGGTTATGTCTCTACATGAGTTAGCTATATGATACAAACTCATCCATGGTTGATTCTCTCACTTCATTAGTTCATTCTCATCTCTTGACTTCATCTTTTTCATCCTTGAGAAAAAGCTTGCTTGCTTTTTCCAAAGTGAGAAAATATTGTGAGAAAAATAAAACTAAAGTGGGCACTTCTTACTTCATCATCCTCTACTAGATTAGCATTTTAGTATAGGGTGTTAGCTTCACTAATCTCTCATTAGTGAAGTAGTAGCTTGAGTTAGTGTCTCCTCGACGTAGATCATCTTCGGTTTCGAAGACTTCAAGCAAGATCGTTCCTTTCACCTTGAGAAGCCATGCCAGAGTCCGGGAGTTCCATGATCGTAGCGAAGGGACCACTACAAGGAGCTATTGAAGTGAAGAACCGGTCTACAAAGGTTGTATTCTGTTATCACTTAGATGTAAAGTAGTTTACTTTCTAGTTTAGCTCCTAAAACTCTAGTTAGATCCTAGGTTAGGGTTGTTTGGAACACTAAATTTTTAAAATTCGACATGTTTGATGCCTCATGGAACCTTGTGGTTGTGTCTAAGAACCATACAGTGGTATCAGAGCCTAGCTAGAGCATTAGGAGTTGTCTAGGTGAAGTTAGAAGTTCGAATGAACTCTGAAAACCCGATATTGCCCACTTTCTGGAAATTTTTCAAAAAGTTGGATTTTTCCATGTTAAAAATATTCAGAAAATCATGCAAGTAATTCTATGGACACACCTGAAGAACGAAACCTTAACTCGTCTAAGTGACCGCGGATCCGCGCGCCATTTGAGAGGCTTGGGTCGGGCCCTTCAGCTGTTGGTCCGTAGGTACTGGGGCATACTTCTGGGAATTTTTAATTTTGCTTAAGTGTTGAGCTCTCTGGGAATTTTAGGAATTCGTTGATTCGTTCGAATTGTTTAACATGGTCTAGCTTTCTGTAATGAGATACAATAATTGGAATCCACAAATATATTTGTTGCGTGTAAATCTAACATTTCGGTCTCGGATGTAATCGAAAATCTTCTTGAATTGTCCGACTTATTTTGAAAAGGCGTTTTCATGGGTGAGACCTAAATGCGGGCTTTACATTGTTAGGAATGAAATCTTGGATATGAGATATCCCGGGTTTATGATGTTTAAGGGCAGTTACGATTCCAATTGTTGTAGTTTTTCATTTTCTTTTCTGCGACCGTAAGTGTAGTATGTGGTGTATCGCCGGTTTTGTTGCTATACGTCAACGACAATTGGGATACGCATATTTACTTACGTTGATGACATGTGATATTATGTGTTGCTGTATATGTTATATTGGATCGTCGTGTTTTGAATAGCCGGGGTTTTTATGTGAGATGAGAGTTTTTATTTTCATTCATGTAAAAATTCATTGTATATAATATTCTTTTATTGGGGTACTTCCGGGTTGAGGATGATGTCACCATTGTTGTATATTATTTACTTTTCTGCATTAGGATAGACCCAAGGAGGGGAGCACAAGTAGCCGGGTTTTAGAGTCCAGTGGGAGACCAACTCGAGGAGTCGAGTCCGGGTCTCCTAACTCTAGAATTGGTAGGGTTGCTTGCCGCTCTCGTAGGGGTCTAGGGATGTGGGTTTGGCTATTCATCGCGACCGTGGAATCCGTGTTTTATACAGGCTCAAAATAAAACACGGACCTCCTAGTATATCCAATATTTCATATGTTTCTTCTGCTGCTCTGTGATGTGATCACTGTGGATTCTGAGACGAATGGATATACATTATATATGAGATATATAGTAGACGTTGCTTATGTTTTGCACCCGCGCTAGTCCCGTTCCGCTATGCCGTTAGTTAAGTAACCTAACGATGTATAACGGGACACTGTGGTGAATGCGGATGGCATAAGCGTACGTTGTATTTTCGTTCTTTCTGTGATGCTTAGGAAGCATAAATGATGGGACTTCATTAATGAGATTAATGAAAGAAAAGAAACCTAAAAGATGTTGTAGAATCAAATTTTCAAAAAGGGTAGCTCTAGTTTTTGCTTTGCATAGCGGTATTCCTTGTAGAATATCCAGCACCTTATTCGATAAGCAAAGAGCCGAGATCCCTTCACCGGGAGTGACCTCTTTAGCAAAAGCTAGCAGATGCTACAAACACTCGGTTTTGTTTTTAATTGCTTTTTGTAGTCTTTGCTTTGCATAGTGGTATTTGTGAAATAGCATGCACCTTATTCGATAAGGAAAGAGCCGATATCCTTTCACCGGGAGTGACCTCTTTAGCAAAACTAGTGAAAGCCTAAAAAAATACTCATTTTCAAAAATTACTTGTTTCTATAACGATAAAAAGTTCATTACGCAAAAGGTTTTCTGAAAAACCTGTCGTAGCCTTTCGTCATTTCAGATAAGTCATACTTAGTATTCGTGCTACGTTTGTTGACCTTGTCAAGGCGTAGTGTGCGGTAGCTGATTAGTGCTTATCTGCAAAGCATATGATGCGATTGGATTAGGGTAGTCGTGCGGCCTAGTTGACCTTGTCAAGGGTCGTGCGGGTGGGTTTAATTCAATCATAAAATGATGGGTTGAACTTGACTTGCGGTCTATGGTTTGTTGACCTTGTCAAGGTCATAGATCGTTTGGGGCAAAATATTGTCGGGAATTTCAAGTGTTGAAATTTGCAATGAGATTGCATACCTTCTATGAGATAGTTGGATCCCGACACCCACTGCGAGTAAGTGTTACTCCTGGGAGAGTTTTACAAAAGAAAATTAGCCGATCAAGTAGGTGTCTAGAAAGGTGTCAACGGGGTTACGCCCCTGGGAAAACGAGATTTATTTTAATTAGGTCCGTGCGAAAGCACGGGGAACCTCCCTCAAAGTACCAACACTGGCCTGGCTGAAAGATTGACGAAATTGTAGGGTGTAATTAATCCCGGTTAGTCTTTCCTTTTAGGGTTTGAAGGAAGATTTGATAAAAACAGTGGGAGCCATCCTGATTAGATAAAATAATAACCAATCTGATCTTGCAAGAGCATACGCTGAGTGTTTTCTTCTCTCTCTCTCTAGGTAGCGACCATGTCACGCCTTAATCAAGATAATAATATAGATGTATTGACCGAACCCGCTTGTTATACTGTGCTGGGGAACGTTGGTCCCGCTCCAACTTATAATTGTTATAAGACCGAGCAGGAAATAGGGGATTACCAGGATTCTCGTGCCACCCAAACGAAGAAAGTGCATAATGATGCATCTTCTTCAGGTGTGTTCATTAATGAGAACTATTTTCTCAGTATCCTTTACGTCCTGGGTATGTGATCCCGGATCAGGATCCCACATATGTAATCTGTTACATGGGCTACAGATAAATAGAGAACTGAGAACGGGTGATAAAGTTTCAAGAGTTAAACGGTGCAATTGTTGCAGCCAAGTTGTTGGCAGTTATCACCCTGTATTATCAAGTACATTGATTTTGAACGAATGTTATTAGATACCGAACCTGATATACAACATCATATCAGTCTCTTTATTAAGTAAAGAAGGATATAATTTTGTATTATTGAATAATATTTTGAACATTTCCTATATCAAGAGTTGATCGGTTCAGGCACGTTATCTAAAAGCATATACGTTCTAAATCAACTACAGTTCTCAACGTACAAAACACACACAAGAGGAAGAGTTCAGAAATGAACGAATCCTTCTTGAGGCATTGTAGACTAGGTCATATCAATGCGACCCGACTAGCGAAGTTACATTAAGATACATATTTAAATCAGTTTGAATTTACATCTTGTGAAACTTGCTAGTCATGTCACAAAGATACAATGACCATAGCTCCGTTTACTGGAAACAGAGAAAGAGTTAGTGAACTCTTGGGATTGCTACATGATGATGTATGTAAGTCCCCTGTCTACATATGCCAGGACTGGTTCTTTGTACTTCATTACATTCACTGATGATTTCTCAAGATTCGGACATATGTTCCTGTTGAAACACAAGTCTGAAACTTTTGAGAAATTCAAAGAATATAAGTCAGAAGTAGAGAACCAAAAATGGGTATAAGTATTATGTCCTTTGATGTGATCAGGGAGGAGAATACTTGAGCAACGGAGATCCTGGACTATTCTAAAAGAGAATGAGATTCTCTCTCAGCATTACTCCTCCGAATACACCACGGTACAATGGTGTATCGGGGTGGAGCAATCGCACCCTATTAGATATGGTGCGCTCTATGATGAGTACTACAGAGTTGCCTATTTCCTTTTCGGAGGTTATGCACTTGTGAAGCTGCATACCTATTGAATAGCGTTCAAACCAAATCAAGTGCCTACCACTCCATATGAGATATGGTGTGGGAAGAGCCTATGTCTTAAGCAAGTTAAGATTTGGGGTTATCCGACCTATGTCAAAAGCAAAATCCGGACAAGCTCGAGGCAGGGTCAGTTCTGTGGAAGTTTGTTGGATATCCCAAGTATTCGCAAGGGAATATCTTCTACCACACCAAGGAACAAATGGTGTTTTAGTTCTCGGCATGCCACCCTTTTAGAAAAGGAATTTATTTTGGAAAGAAATTTGTCGTCATGAGGTAGAACTGGAAGGAGTTCCATCTATACAAACTACAGCTGACGATTTGGTAGAACCGGAGGATTCAATAGTTCCTGACGAACCTCAGCCTCTCCGCCGATCTGGTAGGGTTCCTCATCCACCTGAGAGACACTTCGGTTTTCTCAATGACAGTGGGAGCGAGAATTGCATCATGAGATGATGATCCAACTAGTTTCGAGCAGGCCATCAAGAGTGGCGACTCTGTAAGAATGGCTGGATGCTAAGCGATCTGAGATGGAATCCATATACACCAACAAAGTATGGACTTTGGTTGCTATATCTGAAGGGTTAAACCCCCATCAGGAGCAAGTATATCTTGAGAAGATTACTTGGTGTAGATGGAAAAATTGAGACTTTCAAAGCTAGACTTTTTGTAAAAGGTTTTCGTCATTGACCAGGTGTGGATTATGATGAAACCTTTTCTCCAGTGGCTATACTTAAGTCCATCCAGATCCTACTTGCCATTGCTACATACCATGACTACGATATCTGGCGGTTGGGTGTCATGACTGCTTTTCTAAATAATGATTTAGAAGAGAGCGTCTATAAGTACACAGCCAGAGGGCTTCGTAGACAGTGGTAGCAGCGGAAACGTGTGCAAGTTGCTTTACAGGTTAGAGCAGGCATCGCGGAGTTGGAACATCTGTTTTGATGCGGTAGTCAAAGTGTTTGACTTCATCAAAATGGTAGATGAATGTAACACCTTAGGATGTGTTTAGTGGCTATTTATATTTAAATAAAGGGTTTTTAATAAAAAGTTTACCAAATTGAGTTTCAAATATTTTTCCAAATTTAATAAATATTTTTTTAGAATTTTCCTAGGCTTGCACACACATGTGCATGTAAACTAGGGTTTTAAAATGAGGTAATACCATGATTAGCAACCATGGTGGGTTTAATCATGGGGATTAAGTCTTTTGGGTTTTAATTAAGTTTAATTAGTTAATTAAGGGTTGCTTTAATTTGAATTTCCTTTTTGGAGTGTTGACTTGGTGAGAATGAGAGAGAGAGAATGCATCATGGCAAAAGCCTTGCTTGCATTTAATGAAGAGAGAGAGTGGAGGGGTTGACATTTGGGTTATGATTCCCTCTCATCCTTGTGTTCTTTTCTCTCAACCTCACTCTCACACTCACACACTTACCTCTCCACAGCAGCAGCAGAAGCATCCACAACAGCAGCAGAAGCATCCACAGCAGCAGCAGCCAGCAAGCTCAGCAGCAGCTGAAGCAAGCAGAGCAAGCAGCAACAGCAGCACCAGTGTGCAGCAGTGACAGCAGCAGCAGCCACAACTCCAGCTGCAGCTCCTTCCCTCCACTTCTTCTTCTTCCTCCAGCTCCCTAGGGTCGAGTGTGGGGTATACTTCTTGAACTTACCCCCTAGTTTGCTTAATTAGTGTAGCTTAACTTCGATTAGTGTTTATTGGTGCGTTTTAGTGCGATATGTGGTGATTAGTGGAAACCATGACCAAGTGATGTTTGAATTGGCTTTAGTAGGTTGATGGAGTGTTGTTAGGGCCCTGTTAACCTAGCTTAACCCCCATTGCACTAAAATACCACCAGATTCCTAATTGATGCAAATTCTTCGTTTTTGAGCAAAAACTAGCTTTCTGTAAACTGCTATCGACCCGGTGAGTTCAGAATAATTTTGAGAGGACTGCAGTATAGTGGTTAGGTGCTGATCCCCCAGGTAGAACCCGACCCCTTTATGACTTGTTCAGGCCGTCGGAAAATTGTTTCTGGCCGCAATTTGCGGCCAGATGGGGAGGGTTTGGGTTGGGGTTTGGTCTTATAGGTGTCTGTTGCAACCCTTAGACTCATGGCATGTGTATTTTTGTGTGATTCTTGCTGTAGGAAAATCTGGAGCTAATTACCCTATTTCTCGTATTTTAAACCTTCGCGACATGCGTGATACGTATGTGGTTTGGGATTTCTGCGTATCGCGATGCGTCAGGGTAGTTTCAGGCGCGTAATCACACGTTTTTACGTATCGCGCACACGCGCGCTTGGTTCGCGACACGGGTTTCTAGTTTGACCTTAATATCACGTTTTTGTGGATTTGAGCTTATGTGTGATATATTGTGTGATTCTAGGTTCGCAGGCGAGTGAGACGGACGCTGCGAAGAAAGGGAAGCAAGTCGTCGGCTACACTTAGCGTGAGACTTCGGTGAGTAGATTTAACATTTACGGGGATATCGCCCGCATGGCGTTATGCGTCAGGGCTGATAGGACCTTATAGTTATATATTGCACTTACCTACATTGACTGTCATGTATACTACTGTTGCATACTGCATTCCCTGCTATATGTATGTAAACTTAGAATTGATAGAACACCTTACTATTACTAACGGTTCATGCTGCACGAGCACTAATCTGCATGTTACACACACACCGTTAGTAATTGCCATGACACACTCACTGTAGAATTGCCAAGATTACGTTGCTGTAGTTCATTTCATATATTATTCGTTATGATTTTCATAGAAATTGGGAGCCGCAAGATGTCTTTGAAAACTGAAACTATCTTAAAAAGCGGTTCTCCCTTGTACCTACATTATGACTTGATGTACATAGCACATCGCATTTGATTCACTCATTGGTGTAGGATTTCCATGAAACTTCTGGTTTTGAGGACCGTGGAATTATTTAAAGAAAAGATGCACTATTTGAAAACCCGGTCCCTCGTGATATGATATTTTGGTGCGTCCACCACGCGTTTTCTCGGTGCTGAGACGTGTGCTTGAAACCCGATTCGAGGAGTTGGATGATCCGTTTGCGGGTTCGTGGTGGACCCGGTATGGTTCCCCAGGGCGAGAAATGTTTTTCGTGGAGTAGACGATGAGCCCGGCAGGGTGGCGAGTACCTACCGGTGATTGGTTGGACCTGGCGGTTATCCGGAGGATACTGACCAGAGTCGAGAGATGGATACGGGATGATCCGTACTGCCGGGGCCGAGGGCCGATACCGCAGACGGAGCCCGTGGGCTGATCCGGACTGACGGAGCCCGATATATGAGGATTTGCGTGTCGATGCTGGACACGAGTATTTTATGATATTTTGAGTGCCGATGTTGGGCACTCGTGATTCTCAGAGATTTACAGGATTTGAGGGCCGAGGAGGGTGCCGGCGCCTGAGTTTATTTGGGATTTGGGTGCAGTTTGGAGCACCGATTATTTTTCCATGTTGATATTTCCATGTAGATGTTGTTTATCCCATGCTCAACATTGTTTATCATGCATTTCATCATGTAGTCGTTTTACCAGACAGAGCATTTGCATGATTACTGCACCTACTGCTTGTCGCATATAGATCTTACTTGCTGGCATATGATAGAGTAGCGCAGTACGTGCATGCTCGCGATTACCTTTATATGTTATCTCTATTCACGAGTTGGCAACTCACCCCCGTTGTGCCACAGTATTTGCAGGTTGCCCTTCAGAGTAGTCGCGGTAGGCTGCCCTTTTGCATCTTTTATCTACAGATACCACTACAGTGGGTGCGTGAGCTGTTTGCTTTTAGGTGGGTTGTGGTATCTGATTTCTTTTATTGTACCTCTTTTTGTATCTAGTATTCTCCATTTACCATATATGTACTGGACTTAGTGACAGTGTGAGGACGATGATGTATATTTTGTATTCTGGTGTCGAGCTCGTGGGAGCCGACTGTTTTTATATGCAGTTTATATTTCTGTGATATCTACTTATTGCTTATTCTTCGCTACGGCGTCGTATATTACTCTTGTGATGATGGTTTCCGCCGTTGGGCGTGATTGCTCCCGTTTGGAAATGTTTTGTTTCATTATATCTCATTTTCACTCATATCTTGTTTTATACCCGGTCGCGGGGTTACTTTTACAAAGGAAATGCTGCCAAAATTATTTAAATGATGACGTAACTTTAAAAGAACTTATTGAACTATTTAAGGTTTTCTAAATGTTTTAATTAAATATTTTCAACACTCGCTACTTTTAAATGGTTTTGATTTCTGGGTTCGGCTTACTTAGTCGCGTTACGCCTGTAGACATAGCGTGGTTAAGTGCCGGTCACGAGTCAAAATATTCGGGTCATGACAAAGTTGGAATCAGAGCGTAGGTTTTACCTATCGGAGTGTAGGATGACCTTGGTATGATGGAGTAGGTAGCTGAAGCAGAGTGGTGTAGCGTGTGTATGTTCCGTGGCATACTCACGACACGGTACTCCGCCAAGGCGACCTTAGGACTTATTGATTTAAATTCCTTCTTGAGTATATATATTCTTGTGATTCGATTTCCGTATTCTTATCGAATCCTAATTTCCTTTCAGCCATTATTCCGCCAAAGACTACGAGGGCGCAAAGAGCGGCTGCGAGGGCCGAGATTCGAGTTGACTCGTCCGAGACGAGGACTGATCCGGGCAGTGCACCCGTTGTACCCGAGCAGACTGTTCCTCCCGTGATAGATCAGATCGCCACGCTAGGGGCTGGTATGCAGGAGATGCGCTAGACGGTGGGATCCAGCATGCAGGAGATGCGCCAGATGATAGGATCGCTAGTTGAGACGCTTCGAGCGCAGCGATCAGAGGTAGCTCCACCCGTTCCAAAGACCGCGATGGTACCTACCGCATAGCCAGTTGCCCCTGCCGCCACGGAGGTGATTACAGTATCGCTATCAGAGTTTATGAGGCTGAAGCCTCCGGTCTTCACAGGCACTGATACAGCCGAGGACCCACAGTCTTTCATTGATAGGATGGCCCGGATATGCCGTTCCCTCAGATGCGCAGATGCGAGATAGGTTGAGTTCGCAAGCTTTCGCTTGGAAGGTCTTGCGCAGAAGTGGTGTGATTCAGTTGAGAAGGGCAGAGCGACAGGTCTTCCTCCTATGACCTGGACAGAGTTCGTGGCACTATTCCTTGCCCGCTTTCTTCCACTGAGTGTCAGAGATGCTAGGGCACGCAGGTTCGAGTCCTTACGCCAGACTCCGGAGATGTCAGTGGCAGAGTATGACGTGCTGTTTATAGAGCTAGCAGTTTATGCTCCGTACCTGGTGGTTACCGAGGAGATGCGAGTCAAGAGATTTATTCGAGGCTTGCTTACGCTACTGTTCCTCGCGATCAGCGCGCAGCATTATGAGACATATGCAGCAGCTGTAGACGCAGCCCTATTAGTCGAGGAGCGCCTTGCTGAGACTTCGGTAGTTCCAGAGCCGAAGAGAGTTCGTACTAGTATATCCGCACGGAGACAGTCATTCAGACGCCGCGACAGGTATCGTTCAGGTGCGGGGAGTGGCATAGGTTCGGGGCGAGGCCAGATGTTTAGTTCGTATCCCCGGGAGAGTCAGCAGTCGTCGCGGGGTTGCTTTAGATGCGGCAGTCTACTTCACCTCGTTAGAGATTGTCCTGAGATACACCGGAGGGAGGCGGCAGCACCGCATGTTACTTTACCACCTTCACCACCCCAGAGGGCGTTGCCAGTTGTACCTACCGTTGTTCTGCGTCAGACTCATACTCAGAGAGGTCGTGGGCGTGGAGGAGTTGCTCAGAGAGGACGGGATGACCGAGGCAGAGGGCAGTCAGTCACCAGTGGAGGACAGGCGCGGGTCTTTGCTTTGACGCATCAGGACGCACAGGCGTCCAATGCGGTGGTTTCAGGTATCCTTTCAGTATGTTCTGTTGATGCACACGTGTTGTTCGATCCCGGATCCACGCACTCGTACGTATCCACACACTTTGTGCCGAGTTTGGGTAGATAGTCCGGTTTGCTTGATCAGCCGCTTGTGGTGACTACTCCTGTGGGAGAGTCGTTTGTTGCTAGGCACGTGTTCCGATCTTGCACCGTCTGTATTGGCGAGAGAGAGTTGCCTGTTGACTTGATCCTTCTTGAGATGTTGGACTTCGACGTTCTTTTGGGCATGGATTGGTTAGCCATGTGCTATGCTTCTGTGGACTGCCGTGAGAAGACAGTTAGATTCTGTTTCCTCGGCGTGTCGGTTTTTGTTGTGTTGGGGGACCATGGTGCCGCCCCTCACAGTGTGATTTCTTCTTTTCGCGCTGGACAGCTTTTGAGGAAGGGATGTCAGGGATTTCTCGCCTATGTTTGCGATGCTAGCGCTACAGAGGTTCCATTGGATCAGGTTCCGGTTGTTAGCGAGTTCCTGATGTGTTCCCTGACGAGCTTCCTGGGCTACCGCCCGAGCGCGACATTTCTTTCTGTATTGATTTGGTTCCTGGCACGGGGCCTATTTCTATACCGCCTTATCGGATGGCCCCGGCGGAACTTCAAGAATTGAAGGATCAATTGCAAGATTTGCTGGATAAGGGACTTATTCAACCCAGTGTTTCTCCTTGGGGTGCTCCAGTCCTGTTCGTCAAGAAGAAGGACGACAGTTTGCGTCTGTGTATCGACTACCGCCAGCTGAACAGGATGACAGTGCGGAACAGATATCCCTTGCCACGTATCGACGATTTGTTCGACCAGCTTCAGGGGGCAGGATACTTTTCGAGGATCGATTTACGATCGGGCTATCATCAGCTGCGGGTTCGACAGGAGGACATTCCTAGGACAGCTTTCCGTACGCGCTACGGCCATTATGAGTTTTTGGTGATGTCGTTCGGACTCACCAATGCTCCAGCAGCATTCATGGACTTGATGAACCGTATTTTCCGGCCATATTTGGATCTGTTCATCATAGTGTTCATTGACGATATCTTGGTGTATTCCCGGAGTAGTGAGGAGCATGAGCAGCACCTGCGGATTACACTGCAGACCTTGAGGGAGCACCAGCTTTACACGAAATTCTCCAAGTGTGCTTTCTGGCTGGACAACGTAGACTTCTTGGGGCATGTGATCTCACGAGACGGTATATGTGTAGACCCGAGGAAGATCGAGGCCATTCAGCGTTGGCCCAGACCCACATCAGTTACGGAGATTCGCAGCTTTTTGGGGTTGGCCGGTTACTACAGGCGATTTGTGCAGGACTTCTCCAGTATTGCTACACCTTTGACCGGGTTGACCCGGAAGGGAGTTCCTTTCGATTGGACGGAGGAGTGCGAGCACAGTTTTCAGCAACTACGGACTCGGCTGACTACGACACCGGTATTATCATTGCCTTCGGGATCAGGCGGATTTGTGGTCTATTGTGATGCTTCTCGAGTGGGGTTAGGGTGCGTATTGATGCATCATGACAGGGTGATCGCGTATGCTTCGCGACAATTGAAGAAACATGAACAGAACTACCCCACTCACGATTTGGAGATGGCTGCAGTGGTCTTTGCACTGAAGATCTGGCGACATTACCTATACGGCGAGTCGTGCCAGATATTCACTGATCACAAGAGTTTAAAGTATATATTTCAGTAGCGAGACCTGAACCTTGACAGCGCCGATGGATGGAGTTAGTGAAGGATTACGACTGCGAGATCTTGTATCACCCGGGCAAGGCGAATGTGGTGGCGGATGCTTTGAACAGGAGGCCCGGGGGTAGTCTATCTTGTTTGAGCACAGTACAGGGGCAGTCATCGGCAGATTGGCAGATATTATGCGACAGCCGAGTATAGTTCGAGTTCACGCCGATTGGAGGACAGATCGCGCATGTTCGTGCACGCCCACAGTTACTTGACCGCATACATGAGGCCCAGCACAGTGATGACCGATGTTCAGAGATCAGGACGCAGATTGGGTAGGGCAAATTTTCAGAGTTCGTGATCGATGATCAGGGGATGCTGAGATTTGGGACTAGACTGTGCATACCAGATGCTGAGGGACTACGGCGTGAGATTCTCGAGGAGGCACATCGATCAGTGTACAGCGTCCATCCCGGTTCCACCAAGATGTATCATGATATGAGAGATGTTTACTGGTGGGACGGAATGAAGAGGGACATCGCAGATTTCGTATCGAGATGCCTGACTTGTCAGCAAGTCAAGGCCGAGCACCAGAGGCCCACGGGAGAGCTACAGCCGTTACCCATTCCGGAGTGGAAATAGGAGCAGATTTCGATGGATTTCGTTGTGGGTCTACCCAGGACTAAGCGAGGGTATGACTCCATTTGGGTGACCGTAGATCGTTTGACGAAAGCGGCTCACTTCCTGCTAGTGAAGACGACTTTCGGATTTGCTCAGTACGCCCAGATCTACATCGACGAGATAGTACGACTGCACGGAGTCCCGACATGTATCGTGTCCGACAGAGGCACCCAGTTTACCAGTCGACTATGGCAGAGGCTTCAGGAAGCTTTGGGCATTCACTTGAGTTTCAGCACAGCATTTCATCCGCAGACCGACGGACAGTCAGAGCGGACTATTCAGACTCTCGAGGACATGCTCAGAGCGTGTGTATTAGATTTCGGAGGTAGCTGGGATCATCACTTACCCTTAGTAGAGTTCTCCTACAATAACAGCTACCAGGAGACCATTCAGATGGCACCATTTGAGGCTCTTTATGGGAGGAGATGCAGATCGCCCGTCTGTTGGACAGAGCTCAGTGAGAGCAGTATCTTAGGGCCACAGATTGTTGAGGAGACGACCGCAAAGATCCAGTTGATTCGCGATAGGATGAGAGCAGCCCAGAGTAGGCAGAGATCTTATATGGACCGTCGGCGGCGCAGACTTGAGTTTTCTGTTGGTGATCATGTTTTCTTGAGGGTCTCCCCAATGAAAGGTGTGATGAGGTTTGGGAAGAATGGGAAGCTCAGTCCCAGATATGTGGGCCCCTTCGAGATCCTCGAGCGTATTGGTGCAGTTGCATACCGGTTAGCCCTTCCGCCCAGTTTTCCAGATGTACACCCCGTATTTCACGTTTCGATGCTCCATAGATATCTTCATGATCCTTCACATGCGATTCAGCATCCGACGATCCAGCTTGAGCGCGACCTTTCCTATGCAGAGCAGCCGGTGATGATCTTGGATCAACAAGTGAAGAAATTGAGATCGAAAGACATTCCATCAGTCAAGGTACTTTGGTGTGGTCCGAGCAACGAGGAGGTCACTTGGGAGACCGAAAGCGAGATGAGGAGGAAGTACCCCTATCTTTTCGAAGGTACGTGTAGTTAGATTTTGAAATTCGGGGACGAATTTCTTTAAGGGGGAGAGATTGTAACACCTTAGGATGTGTTTAGTGGCTATTTATATTTAAATAAAGGGTTTTTAATAAAAAGTTTACCAAATTGAGTTTCAAATATTTTTCCAAATTTAATAAATATTTTTCTAGAATTTTCCTAGGCTTGCACACACATGTGCATGTAAACTAGGGTTCTAAAATGAGGTAATACCATGATTAGCAACCATGGTGGGTTTAATCATAGGGATTAAGTCTTTTAGGTTTTAATTAAGTTTAATTAGTTAATTAAGGGTTGCTTTAATTTGAATTTCCTTTTTGGAGTGTTGACTTGGTGAGAATGAGAGAGAGAGAATGCATCATGGCAAAAGCCATGCTTGCATTTAATGAAGAGAGAGAGTGGAGGGGTTGACATTTAGGTTATGATTCCCTCTCATCCTTGTGTTCTTTTCTCTCAACCTCACTCTCACACTCACACACTTACCTCTCTACAGCAGCAGCAGAAGCATCCACAGCAGCAGCAGAAGCATCCACAGCAGCAGCAACCAGCAAGCTCAGCAGCAGCTGAAGCAAGCACAGCAAGCAGCAACAGCAGCACTAGTGTGCAGCAGTGACAGCAGTTAGCAGCAGCAGCCACAACTCCAGCTGCAGCTCCTTCCCTCCACTTCTTCTTCTTCCTCCAGCTCCCTAGGGTCGAGTGTGGGGTATACTTCTTGAACTTACCCCTAGTTTGCTTAATTAGTGTAGCTTAGCTTCGATTAGTGTTTATTGGTGCGTTTTAGTTTGATATGTGGTGATTAGTGGGAACCATGACCAAGTGATGTTTGAATTGGCTTTAGTAGGTTGATGGAGTATTGTTAGGGCCCTGTTAACCTAGCTTAACCCCCATTGCACTAAAATACCACCAGATTCCTAATTGATGCAAATTCTTCGATTTTGAGCAAAAACTAGCTTTCTGTAAACTGCTATCGACCCGGTGAGTTCAGAATAATTTTGAGAGGACTGCAGTATAGTGGTTAGGTGCTGATCCCCCAGGAAGAACCCGACCCCTTTATGACTTGTTCAGGCCGCCGGAAAATTGTTTCTGGCCGCAATTTGCGGCCAGATGGGGAGGGTTTGGGTTGGGGTTTGGTCCTATAGGTGTCTGTTGCAACCCTTAGACTCATGGCATGTGTATTTTTGTGTGATTCTTGCTGTAGGAAAATCTGGAGCTAATTACCCTATTTCTCGTATTTTAAACCTTCGCGACATGCGTGATACGCATGTGGTTTGGGATTTCTGCGTATCGCGACGCGTCAGGGTAGTTTCAGGCGCGTAATCACATGTTTTTACGTATCGCGCACACGCGCGCTTGGTTCGCGACACGGGTTTCTAGTTTGACCTTAATATCACGTTTTTGTGGATTTGAGCTTATGTGTGATATATTGTGCGATTCTAGGTTCGCAGGCGAGTGAGACGGACGCTGCGAAGAAAGGAAGCAAGTCGTCGGCTACACTTAGCGCGAGACTTCGGTGAGTAGATTTAACATTTACGGGGATATCGCCCGCATGGCATTATGCGTCAGGGCTGATAGGACCTTATAGTTATATATTGCACTTACCTACATTGACTGTCATGTATACTACTGTTGCATACTGCATTCCCTGCTATATGTATGTAAACTTAGAATTGATAGAACACCGCACTATTACTAACGGTTCATGCTGTACGAGCACTAATCTGCATGTTACACACACACCGTTAGTAATTGCCATGACACACTCACTGTAGAATTGCCATGATTACGTTGCTGTAGTTCATTTCATATATTATTCGTTATGATTTTCATAGAAATTGGGAGCCGCAAGATGTCTTTGAAAACTGAAACTATTTTAAAAAGCGGTTCTCCCTTGTACCTACATTGTAACTTGATGTACATAGCACATCACATTTGATTCACTTATTGGTGTTGGATTTCCATAAAACTTCTGGTTTTGAGGACCGTGGAATTATTTAAAGAAAAGATGCACTATTTGAAAACCCGGTCCCTCGTGATATGATATTTTGGTGCGTCCACCACGCGTTTTCTCGGTGCTGAGATGTGTGCTTGAAACCCGATTTGAGGAGTTGGATGATCCGTTTGCGGGTTCGTGGTGGACCCGGTATGGTTCCCCGGGGCAAGAAATGTTTTTCGTGGAGTAGACGATGAGCCTGGCAGGGTGGCGAGTACCTACCGGTGATTGGTTGGACCTGGCGGTTATCCGGAGGATACTGACCAGAGTCGAGAGATGGATGCGGGATGATCCGTACTGCCGGGGCCGAGGGCCGATACCGCAGACGGAGCCCGTGGGCTGATCCGGACTGACGGAGCCCGATATATGAGGATTTGCGTGTCGATGCTGGACACGAGTATTTTATGATATTTTGAGTGCCGATGTTGGGCACTCGTGATTCTCAGAGATTTACAGGATTTGAGGGCCGAGGAGGGTGCCGGCGCCTGAGTTTATTTGGGATTTGGGTGCAGTTTGGAGCACCGATTATTTTTCCATGTTGATATTTCCATGTAGATGTTGTTTATCCCATGCTCAGCATTGTTTATCATGCATTTCATCATGTAGTCATTTTACCAGACAGAGCATTTGCATGATTATTGCACCTACTGCTTGTCGCATATAGATCTTACTTGCTGGCATATGATAGAGTAGCGCAGTACGTGCATGCTCGCGATTACCTTTATATGTTATCTCTATTCACGAGTTGGCAACTCACCCCCGTTGTGCCACAGTATTTGCAGGTTGCCCTTCAGAGTAGTCGCGGTAGGCTGCCCTTTTGCATCTTTTATCTACAGATACCACTACAGTGGGTGCGTGAGCTGTTTGCTTTTAGGTGGGTTGTGATATCTGATTTCTTTTATTATACCTCTTTTTGTATCTAGTATTCTCCATCTACCATATATGTACTGGACTTAGTGACAGTGTGAGGACGATGATGTATATTTTGTATTCTGGTGTCGAGTTCGTGGGAGCCGACTGTTTTTATATGCAGTTTATATTTCTGTGATGTCTACTTATTGCTTATTCTTCGCTACGGCGTCGTATATTACTCTTGTGATGATGGTTTCCGCCGTTGGGCGTGATTTCTCCCGTTTGGGAATGTTTTGTTTCATTATATCTCATTTTCACTCATATCCTGTTTTATACCCGGTCGCGGGGTTACTTTTACAAAGGAAATGCTGCCAAAATTATTTAAATGATGACGTAACTTTAAAAGAACTTATTGAACTATTTAAGGTTTTCTAAATGTTTTAATTAAATATTTTCAACACTCGCTACTTTTAAATGGTTTTGATTTCTGGGTTCGGCTTACTTAGTCGCGTTACGCCTGTAGACATAGCGTGGTTAAGTGCCGGTCACGAGTCAAAATATTCGGGTCGTGACAAAGTACCTTGTATATACAAAATGGCTGTAGAGAGTAAGGTGGTCTTCCTCGTATGGTACGTGGATGACATACTCTTGATAGGAAAGGTGTTTCCTATGCTACACTCGGTCAATCTCCTCTTGTCACATTGATTCTCCATATAGGATTAAGGTGATACCTCCTAAATCCTGGGTTTTGGATCTAATGAGATAGATTTATGTGGATGTTAGGGTTCTCACTAGGTGTAGTGAGATGGTATCAATCGATCTTAGGAAGAATCACTGGATAACTTCCAGGGTGGTAAGGACGACTGAATGTCAGTCACATGCATTGTCTTTACCCTCAGTGGAGGGACGGTATGTTGGAAGAGTTCCAAGCTAGATACCGTGGCAAACTAAACGATAAAGGCTGGATACATCGCTACCAAAGATGCTACCAAAGAGGAAGTCTGGGTGTATATTAGTTCATGAGATGAACTTGGTTCCTACCATTGTGTGACAATGGAGTTGTGGCTTATGCCTAGAAACCCCCATCCCATCAGTGATCCAGACATATTCTAAGACAATATCACTTGATCATGGAGATGGTTGGTCTCCAGGAGATCGAGGTTAGGAGAGTAGACTCAGAGGACAACAAGGCGGATCCACTCACAAAGGCCTTTTTCCCAGAGAGAGAATTTTATGGGATGGTTGAGTATGAGATACTTGTAAGTCCACGTTGCCTACCCCGGTGCTTGCGGGGAGGCGGAAACGTTATGAAAAATCGGATTTTTACAACACTAGGCAACATGGACTATGCTAAAGGAGGGATCTTTGCTAAACAAAACTAACAAACAAGCTAAAAGAGTTAGCTACTCGGAAAGGGGGTTATACCTAGGTCTTCAAGTCCTTCTCTTCTTACTCCTTGGAGTGAAAGAACGGGTTCTCCTTGTCGCCTTCTCTTGCCGAAGAAAGATCCACCCGAGGGCCTCTACCTTTGGCTCCAACCTCAAACTAGAAGTAACTAAGGTGCTTGGTGTGCTAAACCTAGGACCTTAGAAAGAGTAGAGAGTATTTTTGAGGGTTTTATCTCAAGCTCAAATGGTTCTCAACTCATGAGAGGGGAGAGCTAGAGAGAGAGGAAGAGGAGGAGAGAAAATGAGAATGATAGAATTAGAAGAATAATCCAACCTTCTCATATATATGTGAATTATGAAAAATAGATAATTAGCTAAAGATAATTGTGATGGTTAATCAAGAAATGACCATTATCATTTCACATTAAATGCTTTTGCAAGGATCAAAGAGCATCTTTCATATGGAATGATGATGGTCAACTTGTCAACCTAGGTCAACAAGTCAAGTATAGTCAAATGGTCAACAACCCTAACCATGCACAATTATAATTAACTAATATTAATAAATCATATTTCACACATAAACATTAGGGTTAAGAAAATGACAATAGTCATCAACCCTAATGAAAGTCCTCTGCCTCTGCCTCTGCCTCAATTAACTGTGCATACACACCCGTATCCGTGTTCCGAGGAACACGAATACAACGAGATAAAACCAATCCCAAATCATATACTAGGATACGGCTTAAACCAAAGCCCACTAGTATAAGCTGTCCGGACACCAAACGTGCACAAGTGCGCGGATGTGAACGAACCCCGTCGCAAAACCATGCGACCTCTACTCATTTTGCCTAAAGGCAAATAACCCTCTGTGTGGGACTCTAAAGTCTCGACACTACGCTGGCAGTGGGTTTAACCACAGACCGCAAGCGGCACTAGCTGTACGTAACGGTCCCCAGGTAGATACCGATAAGAAGACTGACGAGGTAAACCCATCTGAACTCCTACTGAGCCTGAATGTGACAATCTCCGTACAGTCCGGTCTGTTCGTCTAAGAACATCGCATGGCGGGCCTAGGGGGCGGTAAACGCCAGTCCCCTACTAGCGGTACAAGTCGTGTCAGAGTGTAGCCCAGAACACCTGAGATAACACTGGAAACCTACCAGTCTATCTCGCTTGCCCTGGTCAGGGACTTTGTGTAATGGCTCTCCTAGACACAGCGCGATATCAACCCCCAATACCGGGAGAGACGAATCCTGTCTAACCGTCACTGCCTCCAAGTGCTTCGGGACTGCACCCAAAAACTACCTGTTTGCACGACTCCTTTGAGCCGTGGTAGGGTAGTAATCAAAATACTGTGGGAACACACTCGAGGCGAAGTGACAGTGTCAAGTCAATGGACTAAGCTGTACTCATGTCACCTGGGAACTGATAACTGACGATAGGTATAATACCAACCAACAGTTCCCGACGAGTCCTATCCAGTGTACTCGTAACCTAACGAGCACCCGCATACTATCTCAAGTACGACGTACTGACGGCTGTGGGACAGACCATCTCCCAAGCTGGGATAAGAAGCGCATACGCTAGTCTACTCCGGAGTATCGATGCCCTGTCTCGATAGTCCTGCGACTAGGGACCTGCATAAGGATGTGCTTGTAGCTTACCCAGCCCCCACGAGTGTGACTGCCATCACAACGCTGGTAATCAAGCAAAGATCCTAAGGGCTCCACTAATGTGTAAAGACGATATGCTAAAAGAAACACATGCACACATTAAAGCAGAAACAAACCAAATAGCATACTACTATTTTGAGCAAGATTGTCAATACAAGGTGAATATCCCAAGCTTCCAACAAGTAATATACATACTAGTATGATACAGTAATGGCCTCTAGGGCATATACACTAACAATCTCCCACTTGCACTAAGGCCATGTACTGGCGTATTGAAGACCTATCATCTCGATCAGCCGCTCGAACTGAGTCTGGGGTAAGGCCTTCGTGAATGGATCAGCAGTGTTATCTTCCGTAGCAACTCTCCGAACCTCGATCTCCTGGCGACCCACGATCTCCCTGATCAGGTGATACCGCCTCAAGATGTGCCTGGACTTCTGATGGGACCTGGGTTCCTTCGCTAAAGCTATAGCCCCGTTGTTGTCGCAATACAGAGGTACTGGATCAACAATGGACGGAACCACCTGAAGTTCTGTTAGGAACTTCCTTATCCAGACGGCTTCTTTTGCGGCATCTGCAGCAGCGATATATTCCGCTTCCATCGTCGAGTCAGCAATGGTTTCCTGTTTGGAACTCTTCCAACACACCGCCCCTCCATAGAGGGTAAAGACATAACTCGACATGGACTTGGAATCATCCTTGTCACTCTGGAAGCTGGAGTCAGCAAAGGCCTCGATCTGGAGGTCTTTTCCGCCATACACCAAGAACATCTCCTTAGTCCTTCTCAGGTACATGAGAATGTTCTTTACCGCTATCCAGTATTTCTCCCCAGGGTTTGACTGATACCGGCTTACCACACTCAGTGCATAAGCTACATCTGGTCTGGTACACAACATCGCATACATTATAGAGCCTACCGCAGAAGCGTAGGGTATAATAGACATGCAACCCCTTTCCAAATCAGTCTTGGGAGACATCTCTTTGGAGATGGTGATCCCGTGACAAGCCGGTAGATTACCGCGCTTGGAATCTTCCATACTGAATCTTTTCAGTATGGTGTCGATGTACCTGGACTGTGAGAGTCCTAATATCCTTTTGGATCTGTCACGATAGATCCAGATCCCCAGAATGTATGAGGCATCACCCAGGTCTTTCATGGAGAACCCGTGTGACAAGAACCCTTTGACAGATTGTAGCATAGGAATGCCATTTTCTATCAAGAGAATGTCATCCACGTATAAAATGAGGAATACTACAGTTCTTGCTACAAATCTACTATAGATGCATGGTTCATCTGGATTTTTGATAAAGCCAAATTCTTTGACCATCTCATCAAAACAGATGTTCCAACTCCGCGATGCCTGCTTTAGTCCATAGATGGACTTAAGCAACTTGCACACCTTTCCGCTGCTCCCACTCTGAATGAAACCCTCTGGCTGGTCCATATAGACACACTCCTCTAAATTTCCATTTAGAAAAGCGGTCTTTACGTCCATCTGCCAGATCTCATAATCGTGGAAGGCAGCAATGGCAAGAAGGATCCGAATGGATTTCAGCATAGCCACTGGAGAAAAGGTTTCGTCATAGTCCAAGCCAGGTCTTTGACGGAAACCCTTTGCAACAAGTCTAGCTTTATAGGTCTCAACCTGTCCATCTACACCAATCTTCCTTTTGAAGATCCACTTGCATCCTACGGGTTTTACCCCATCTGGAGCAATGTCCAACGTCCATACTTTGTTGGTGTACATGGACTCCATTTCGGTCCGCATTGCATCCAACCATTTTACCGAGTCAACGCTCTGAATGGCCTGCTGGAAGCTAGTCGGCTCATCACTATCAATGATGCAATCCTCTCTATCCCCTTCTATGAGAAAACCGTAGTATCTCTAGGGCGGATGAGACTGCCTACTACTTCTGCGGAGCGGCGTAGGAATGTCCTGATCTTTCGAACCCTCTGGTTCTACTAAGCTTTCAGTAATAGCTCATGGTTCTGGAATTTCTTCCAGTTCTACTGCGCTCCCACTTATCTGATTTTCCAAAAACTCAGTTTCCAAGAAGTGGGCATGACGCGAAACAAAAACCTTTTGTTCCTCTTCGCAATAGAAGAAATATCCCTTGGAGTTCTTTGGATATCCCACAAACTTGCACTGTACTGAGCGTGCCTCGAGCTTGTCCACATGCTGCTTTTTGACAAAAGCTGGACATCCCTATGTCTTAATGTGATTAAGATAGGGTCTCTTCCCACACCACATCTGATATGGTGTAGTAGGCATAGTCTTAGTTGGAACTCGGTTCAAAAGGTATGCAGCTGATTCTAGTGCATATCCCCAGAATGATCGCGGTAACACAACGTTACTCATCATGGACCGTACCATATCCAATAGGGTTCGGTTCTGTCTCTCTGATACACTGTTATGTTGCGGAGTGTATGGAGGAGTAAGCTGAGAGAGAATTCCATTCTCTTTTAAGTATTCCAGGAACTCGGCATTCAAGTATTCACCACCTCGATCAGATCTCAGTGTCTTGATACTTTTGCCTGTTTGTTTCTCTACTTCATTCTTATATTCCTGGAATTTTCCAAAGGCTTCGGATTTATGTTTCATTAAGAAGACATAACCGTGCCTTGAAAAGTCATCCGTAAAAGTAATGAAGTAAGAATAACCGCTTCGTGCATGCGTAGACATTGGACCGCACACGTCGCTGTGTACGAGTCCCAAGAGCTCGCTCGCTCTTACTCCGTGTCCAGTGAACGGAGTCTTTGTCATCTTTCCTTTGAGACAGGATTGACAAGTTGCATATGATTGATATTCGAACGGATCCAAATATCCTTCTGTATGTAACTTCGTCAACCTTCTCTCATTGATGTGACCCAGTCTACAATGCCATAAGAAAGCTTGATTTGTTTCCGGAGACTTTCTTTTGTGTGTATTCTGGACATTGAAAATCTGTGGTTGGTTTAATACGTATATACCATTGCTCAATGTACCTGACCCAATCATAACTTGATTAAAGTGAATGTTTACAACATTACTTACAAACGCAAATTCATAACCTTCTTTAGAAATTAAAGATACAGAAATGATATTACAAGTTGCATTGGGTACAAAAAAGCAATTACGTAAAACCAAAACATGTCCATCTGACTTTCCCAGGTGATAGTCCCCCACAGCCTCAGCATCCATGCTAGCTCCGTTTGCAACTTTGAGGGTCATGTCACCTGCCTTCAAAAACCTACGCTTTCTCAACGCCTGCAAAGAATTACAGATATGAGATCCTGATCCGGTATCCAATACCCAGGACGTAGAGTTTATTGATAGAAAGTTTTCAATAACATACACACCTGAAGCTGAAGCCGCAACCTGCTTCAGATCCTGTGTTCTGGCCTTCCAAGCCCTGCAATCTTTCTTCCAGTGTCCACTCTTGTGACAGTAAAAGCATTCTTCCTTATCCACAAGCTTCCCCGCTACCTTTGTTGCTTTTGCCTTTCCCTTCGTATCCACTTTACTAACACCGCCCCTTGGTTTGGCGGGGGTTTTCTTCTTCTTTCCCTTGACTTTCGCCCTGGACCTAGAAGAGGAAGATCCTCCTACAAACAAAGTGGATGTTTCCCTACCTTTCTGTAGGGTGCCTTCCGCACTCCTCAGCATGTTGAGGAGCTCTGAAAGTTCAACTTCTTTTTCCTGTAAGTTGAAGTTCTGGATGAACTGGGTGTAAGTGGAAGGAAGGGACTGAAGAATCAAGTCCGTATAGAGCTCATTCTCCAACGTGGTCCCAAGGTCTGCGAGCTCCTCTATGTAGCCAATCATCTTAAGCACGTGTTCCGCTACCGATGATCCGACGACCAATCTCGCCGAAAACAACTTCTTCGACACTTTGTATCTGGCGATACGAGATTACTCTCCATACAGTTCTTTTGTATGGAGAAATATGGATTCGAGGTCCATATTCTCGTGCCTCCTCTGATGTTCATTGCTCATAGAGGCAAGCACAAGGCACTTGGCCTTCGCGCAGTCGATTTCCCAGGTCTTGCGGATTTCCCTATCCGCGACGCTGGTTTTGGGAACTGGGACATGGGGAGCTTTGGTGGTAAGAAGATACCCCAACTTGTCATAAGTGATTGCCATTTTGACATTCCTGAGCCAATCTTTGTAGTTTGGCCCTGTCAGTATGTTTTTATCTAGAAGTAACTTAAGTCCAGTCATGATAATTGGTCGCTGCAATTAGGAGAGAGAGAAGAAACACTTTAGCATGATGCTCTTGCAAGTTTAGAGTGGTTTTTAATTTGTCTAAACAGGATGGCTCCCACTGTCTCTCGAATCCCTCCTCAAACCATAAAGGAAGAACTAGTCGGGATCAATCTCACCGTACAATACTTGTTTAACCGTTCAGCCAGGCCAGTGTCGGTACTTCGAGGGAGGTTTTCCAACGCTTTCGCGAAGTTCCTTAATTAAATAACCTCTTTTCCCTGTGGGCGTAGCCCCGCTAACACCTTTCTAGACACCTACTTGGTTTATAGCATTGATCGTTAAGTGAGAAAGATCCGGAGGAGTAGCATATACTCACAGTAGGATCGGGATCCAAATATCATTGCGTGACAAAACTGAAGGAATCCTACCAGAATCATCACACTCCAAATGGTATGCAGCGCTAGCAAGTTTCAGTTTCTTTTGAAACTCCCGATGTGGATTTTTGCCCCATGCTCTTATGACCTTGACTTTGGCCAACAAATCATAAGTCACATGTCAAGTTCTACCCGTCATTCTCCAGGTTAATTTGAGCCCACCCGCACATACCCTTGACTTTGGCCAACAAGGTAGAACGACTGTCCCAAACCAACACATCTATCTATGCTGCACATGAATACCCAATAGCTACCAATCACTATGCCTTGACTTTGGCCAACAAACATAGCTTGAATACTTATTGACCATTCATGTGAAACGACAGAGGGCTACGAATGGTTTTGGCGAAACCGTGAACGTAGTGAACTTGATATAATCGATGGAACGAGATAGCTTTCAAAAGGAGTGGCTCAAGCTCCGCATTTAAAATTTGGTTTTGAAAAGAACCGAGTGGTTTTGAAAGTGTTCCAACGACTTTTACTTGGTTTATTTTTTTTCTTGCATTAATTCCAATGCGTCCCATCATTTAATCCTACCATTGCAGAAAACAACGAAAATATGACGTACGCTTATGCCATCCGCATTCGCCATGGGGTCCCGTCATCACCCGTTAGGTTACTTAACTAACGACAGAGCGGGGGCTGGACTAGCGCGGATGCAAAACATAAGCAACGCCTAAATAGATATCATATAGATATATATAAACATTCGTCACATGCAATGATAGCCATTCCAGATCACAGATGATTACATTAGATATACTAGGAATCCGCATTTCGTACGAGCCTGTAACGAAGAGCGGATTACACGGTCGTGATGAATAGCCAAACCCCACCCTAGACCCATACGGGTGCGACAAACTACCCGCCAAGTACCCGAAGCGAAGCAACCTCCCTCAACACCGTGAGTAGGCCACTCGGCACTTTGAGATACCCGGTAGTTTGTGCACCCCTCCTTGGGTCTATCCTAGGAGCAAAAACAGTAAAAAAGAAATTATACAATGACGGCTACAACCCCGACCCGGTTGTGCGGCCATACAAATAATATTACATCAATTTACATATTACAAGAATTGAAAGAATAAGAAAACTCTCATCTCACAATCCCCCGGCTATTCATCCGCGACAATCCAACGAATTCATATACACAAACCATCAACATTACAGATCACAGATATGTATAACCCCCACTAATCGACGTATAGCGATTTGCAGACGTTCAATGCATATAACACATCACAGATATAACCCATTAGCCAAAGTGTAAAGAAATTCGATCAAAATACGGATTTGTGACCACCCCAAAACTAACTTGTTCTCTGGAAAATCTGGGTAGAAACAAACTATATTAAAAATCCCAAAACCTCCAACTAAGTACACTGCACCAAACTCGGTCCACGGCCGAGTCAACTCGGCCGCGGATCCGCGGCAAGAAGCATGTTCTCGCCGCGGAACCGTGGCGCTTTGACCGGTTCAGTGGATCGTTTTTGGTGGGTGTCTTTAGAAAACCCTGAGCCGATTTTTCAAGTATGATTTATTATTTTTAGAGAAAAATTAAATTCGACAGAAACTTAGGGTTTTTGAAAAGTGTTTTGCGATTTTTTTCGATCGAAGTTCTAGATACTTTGCTAACTAGTTAGTTTGTGTTTAGCTAGGCTCTGATACCACTGTAAGTCCACGTTGCCCATCCCGGTGCTTGCGGGGAGGCGGAAACGTTATGAAAAATCGGATTTTTACAACACTAGGCAACATGGACTATGCTAAAGGAGGGATCTTTGCTAAACAAAACTAACAAACAAGCTAAAAGAGTTAGCTACTCGGAAAGGGGGTTATACCTAGGTCTTCAAGTCCTTCTCTTCTTACTCCTTGGAGTGAAAGAACGGGTTCTCCTTGTCGCCTTTTCTTGCCGAAGAAAGATCCACCCGAGGGCCTCTACCTTTGGCTCCAACCTCAAACTAGAAGTAACTAAGGTGCTTGGTGTGCTAAACCTAGGACCTTAGAAAGAGTAGAGAGTATTTTTGAGGGTTTTATCTCAAGCTCAAATGGTTCTCAACTCACGAGAGGGGAGAGCTAGAGAGAGAATGAGAATGATAGAATTAGAAGAATAATCCAACCTTTTCACATATATGTGAATTATGAAAAATAGATAATTAGCTAAAGATAATTGTGATGGTTAATCAAGAAATGACCATTATCATTTCACATTAAATGCTTTTGCAAGGATCAAAGAGCATCTTTCATATGGAATGATGATGGTCAACTTGTCAACCTAGGTCAACAAGTCAAGTATAGTCAAATGGTCTACAACCCTAACCATGCACAATTATAATTAACTAATATTAATAAATCATATTTCACACATAAACATTAGGGTTAAGAAAATGACAATGGTCATCAACCCTAATGAAAGTCCTCTGTCTCTACCCCAGTCAACTGTGCATACACACCCGTATCCGTGTTCCGAGGAACACGAATACAACGAGATAAAACCAATTCCAAATTATATACTAGGATACGGCTTAAACCAAAGCCCACTAGTATAAGCTGTCTGGACACCAAACGTGCACAAGTGCGCAGATGTGAACCAACCCCGTCGCAAAACCATGCGACCTCTACTCATTTTGCCTAAAGGCGAATAACCCTCTGTGTGGGACTCTAAAGATTCGACACTACGCTGGCAGTGGGTTTAACCACAGACCGCAAGTGGCACTAGCTGTACGTAATGGTCCCCAGGTAGATGCCGATAAGAAGACTGACGAGGTAAACCCATCTGAACTCCTACTGAGCCTGAATGTGACAGTCTCCGTACAGTCCGGTCTGTTCGTCTAAGAACATCGCATGGCGGGCCTAGGGGAGCGGTAAACGTCAGTCCCCTACTAGCGGTACAAGTCGTGTCGGAGTGTAGCCCAGAACACCTGAGATAACACTTGAAACCTACCAGTCTATCTTGCTTGCCCTGGCCAGGGACTTTGTGTAATGGCTCTCCTAGACACAGCGCGATATCAACCCCCAATACCGGGAGAGACGAATCCTGTCTAACCGTCACTGCCTCCAAGTGCTTCGGGACTGCACCCAGAAACTACCTGTTTGCATGACTCCTTTGAGCCGTGGTAGGGTAGTAATCAAAGTACAGTGGGAACACACTCGAGGCGAAGTGACAGTGTCAAGTTAACGGACTAAGCTGTACTCATGTCACCTGGAAACTGATAACTGACGATAGGTATAATACCAACCAACAGTTCCCGACGGGTCCTGTCCAGTGTACTCGTAACCTAACGAGCACCCGCATACTATCTCAAGTACGACGTACCGACGGCTGTGGGACAGACCGTCTCCCAAGCTGGGATAAGAAGCGCATACGCTAGTCTACTCCGGAGTATCGATGCCCTGTCTCGATAGTCCTGTGACTAGGGACCTGCATAAGAATGTGCTTGTAGATTACCCAGCCCCCACGAGTGTGACTGCCATCACAACGCTGGTAATCAAGCAAAGATCTTAAGGGCTCCACTAATGTGTAAAGGCGATATGCTAAAAGAAACACATGCACACATTAAAGCAGAAACAAACCAAGTAGCATACTACTATTTTGAGCAAGATTGTCAATACAAGGTGAATATCCCAAGCTTCCATCAAGTAATATACATACTAGTATGATACAGTAATGGCCTCTAGGGCATATACACTAACAATACTTCAACCACTGCTATATGATGGCCCTAGTGCAAGTGGGAGATTTTAGTTATATGTATGCCCTAGAGGCCATTACTATACATGAGATGTATATTGTAGTGGATGCTTGGACATATATAGGGAGGACTTTCTTGCTCGACATGATAGTATGCTATCTGGTTACACTTTATCTTAACATGTACACTGATTGTCTCTGTGTTACATGTTGGTAAAGCCTTTAGGATGTGTACTTGACTACCTAGATTATGATGCGGATCATACTAGTGGGACAATGGTAGTTTGAGAGTACATCCTTTAATATCCCTAGTCGTGGGTGTATCGAGATGGGGCATCAATATACCAGAGTAGACTAGCGTATAGCTTCTCGACCCATGTAGATGGGAGATGGATGATCACATATCCATTGGTGTTTGACATCAGAGATGGTATACGGGTGCTTAGTGGAGACTGGGTACACTGGACGGACTCGCTGAGAACTCCTAGATTGTATTATACCTGACGTCGGATAGCAGTTCTCTGGTGACACTGGTACAAGTTAGTCTGTAGACCCGAGATCGTCATAGAGTCTTGTGTGATTCCCACCGTGCTTTGATTTCCACCTTACCACGTTCAAGAGGACGTGCAAAACGGTGGTTTTTGGGTACAGTCCCGAGTCACATGGAGGCAATGAGCGATAGGAGGGGTTTCGTCTCTCCCGGTATTGGGGGTTGATGTTGCGCTGTGCTCGATTGGCCATAAGAGGCAAGTCCCTGGCCAGGGCTGATATAAAGATTTACTGGTAATTGTTATCAGTGGTTTCTCGACCCGTTATGAGCCTCATATCGGCATGACTTATCGGTTATTGGGGTCTGATGTTTACCACCCCTAGACTGGATATGCGACATCTTAGACGAAGAGACCGGACTGTACGGTAGTGTTACTGACAGGCTTTACAGGAGTTAGAGCGGGCTTGCTTATTGATCTTCTGATCGCTCAATACCCGGGTAGCCGTTACGTCCAGCTAGTACCGCTGACGGCTTGTGGGTGCTTGATGTGATCATCACCTACTGTCGGTGTATTGACGAGTCTTTAGAGTCCTACATAGAGGTTTTACTAGATCAGGCAAAACGAAGTAGGAGCACATATGTGATATGTGCGGGACCGAGAATAATGCGAGTATGAGATACCGTATTCTATTCTCGCGATATTTGTATCAGTCGGTTATATGTGATATAGCCGGGTTATCGAATCAAGTGTTGATTTGATAAGTTGGTACATTTTATATTAGTCGGTTATATGTGATATAGCCGGATTATTAAATCAAGTGTTGATTTGATAATTTAGTGTATAATTGTGTATTTGATATTCTAATTTACATTAACTAATATTATCTCACTTAAGCATTTATTTTCTCACATGTGCACACTTAATATATATGTGATATATATTAATTGTGTCACGACCTAAAGTTTGGATGTGACCGGCACTTAGATTGTATAATATCTAAAGATAACTACACAACCTGAGTAAGCCAAAAACCAAAATCAAAAACCCCTTTTGCGGAATTTTAGGAAAAATTAAATTTGTTTAAGTAAAAATCACAGATTTTAAGTATTTAAGATCTTAACAGTAATTTCCTATTGCAGTTATAATAAAAACAGTTATAAAATGTTTAATTTGGTTGCATTCCTAGTTGGGAGCAACAATACTAATAGTGGAAATCAATACATACTCATAATACGATAATAGAGAAGAATCTCAGACATAAATAAAAGAAATATCATTTAATACAACTAAACGATCTCATCTGTCGAAATAATATACATATAACCATATATCGTTCTAAGTCATAATACAAGGTCTGATGGAGATTTTCTAGATTCATATACAATACCAAAAGAGAAGGTTACTGCATATGTAACCCAACTATCAAAAGATGCGATAAAAGCTGAAAAGTGGATCCGCACTGCTGCTAACCGTCCACTCTACTCTTGCAAGGAACTGTGGCACAACGGGGGTGAGTTTCCAACTCAGTGAATAAAACTAACATATAACGGCTGATAATATAAATATGACGAAGTACAACTAACTTCAATAAGAATAATTGTGATGTATGATAACATGTGAAAAGCACGAATCACATAAAACAACAACTGAAATCATCATCATTTATTTCCAAATAAAGTTCATCTTTCCGTGTCCATCATCGACACAAATCTTCCATTTCCCTCAGACATCATTCCTCGAACGATCCTATAATCAATAACACCGGTCGGTATCATCTAGATATCCGCCATGTTTCATAACTATCTCCGGTATCGAGTATCCTCGTTAGGCTCCCCGCCTATCATGCGGCTATCCTGCCCCTCGGTCTCGACTGGGTCCACCATGTATCCAACTGTATCCCCACCGACTCAGTCTGGATAAAACTGTAAATCCGTAACCGTATACCCACCGACTTGGTTCGAAATAAAACCAATTCATAAAAATATCTCATGGTGGACATGTCACATCAATCATGATCAATCACTGGATTTATGCAATAGTATAGGAAAACTCAAAACCATAAATTCTCAATAATACAATTTTCTCTTATATCAACTCCGAACATTTAAATACGAAACATGACGTCCTTTATGCAAAGTACCACTGTTAATGATGTTTAAGGTATGGTAGAATCATATTTAACAGGATAATTACTAAGTGTGAAGTGACATATTAATATCGACAAGGTGTAGTGTAACATGTAAATATTTGCATGTGCGGCATAACTCGTCGATAATTGTGCAGTATTATAACAATTATTAAACATGGAGGTATATAGGTAGATTTAAGAATGGATATGATAAAGTTAACATACAAAAGCAAAACTTAAATTTAAATCTAACTACGAGCGTATCACGCCATCTTTACAAGATCCTCCGGTAGATGTTTAGTCTACTCACCGGAATATGTCGTAACTACTCAGAAATTGTCAATCCCTTTCTCTTCCTTGCGGCCTCCGAAGTTCCCGCACTCAAATCTAACATTGAATTTAACTTATATAAGAAATGGCTACATTCCGATACGGTGAAAACATGAAATACACGTTGTATGTTCTAATTACAATACGTATGACTATTGCAAATGATCTATCACTCATTTTAACTGGAATTTAACCCAAGCGCTGTTTCGTAACAGAAAACAGAACGCGTTACGTTTTACTCGTTTCGTATTTTAGATTTTAGATACCTTTTCCGATATTAGTTCCCAGATTTTATATACAGTTAAATTAACTATTTTAAACAATACCAAAATATCCTAACGATGATACAAAGACCTACCAAAAAACCCAAAGCCTATCATAAATTCGGCGACGCCGGAATTTGCCTATAGGTCGCCGGCCCAAATCCGAGCCCCTTGGTTCGTGCTTCTAGGGTTTGTTCTAGGTCTAACACACAATATTTAGGCATTGTTTGGTTAAGTTGATTTTATCCTGACTAACAGCAGATTACTACAGAGTTCAGTTTTGCTTAAAATACGATATTATAGATTTTAGATTTCTAATTTAAACTAATTACAGAACTAATTCTACCGGGTTAGAAATTTTTACCAACTGAGGATGATTGAAAAGCTCCCTCCAAGACACCCAAACCCTTAGCTTCTAGCTCTTAGCTTGATGGTGAGGAATCCCTAGACTTAGCTCTTTTCTTCTTCTTTCTCTTGTTCTTCCTTGTTTGCTTTAGTTTTCTTTTTCTTTCTTTTAATTTTTTTTGATTTTAATCTGTTAAATGATCTGAACATAATATATATATGAGAAGAGGGAAGGATGAGGTGTAGGAGGAGGTGTCAAAGACCAAAGGGTGCCATCCTCATGCAAGGAAGAGGTGTTGTGTGTGTGTGTGCATGCAAGTAGGAGGTGTCCTTGCATTATCTCATCCATTTGTTTTAATTTGCAATTAAAATTCTGAGCTAAAGCATTTTCTACCCCTTTTTCACTTACACCCTTATAATTCCAAGTTTGCATAATTTTCCTAAATTTTACAAAAAGACCTTTCTCTACCTAGTTTATTATATAAACACCATTTTATTGAAATGAAACTTAATTTATCATTAGAACCCTTGTAATTGATTTATGCTGCATGCTAAAATTTCAATTTAATTAGTTTCACATACTATTTATGAAAATGTCCTATTTTGTTTTAATAACCTTTTAAATTGCCATTTTATTATTTAATTCATTAATTTTATTTATTTCTAAATTTTCAAAATGTTACAAATTGTGTTTTATTTTTTGTCATGGTTGTTGATACATACTACATGGGTGTATGAGACTTACACCATACTAATTATAATGTAGGGTTTTAATATTTAAAGTAATTCCAAGTTAGTGGATAATTAGCCACATGCATGAAGCTTGTAGAAGCTTGTGGATGCGTTGACTTAGTCTATTAGTTTTGTTTTACTTAAGATATTTATTAACCTAACCATTATAATTTAGCCATGATTATGTCTCTACATGAGTTAGCTATATGATACAAACTCATCCATGGTTGATTCTCTCACCTCATTAGTTCATTCTCATCTCTTGACTTCATCTTCTTCATCCTTGAGAAAAAGCTTGCTAGCTTTTTCCAAAGTGAGAAAATATTGTGAGAAAAATAAAACTAAAGTGAGCCCACTTCCTACTTCATCATCCTCTACTAGATTAGCATTTTAGTATAAGGTGTTAGCTTCACTAATCTCTCATTAGTGAAGTAGTAGCTTGAGTTAGTGTCTTCTCGACGTAGATCATTTTCGGCCTCGAAGACTTCAAGCAAGATCGTTCCTTTCACCTTGAGAAGCCATGCCAGAGTCCGGGAGTTCCATGATCGCAGCGAAGGGACCACTACAAGGAGCTATTGAAGTGAAGGACCGGTCTACAAAAGTTGTATTCCGTTATCACTTAGATGTAAAGTAGTTTACTTTCTAGTTTAGTTCCTAAAACTCTAGTTAGATCCTAGTTAGGGTTGTTTGGCACACTAAATTTTTAAAATTCGGCATGTTTGATGCCTTGTGGAACCTTGTGGTTGTGCCTAAGAACCTTACACTCATATGTAAATCATATGAGCGCTGAAAATAAACAGGCTAAAACCCACACTAGGGGTCACGTGTTAAACACGTGAGTTCTCTTGCTACTCACATGCAAAGCATGTGAGCGCCCCAATTTAAAATGCTCCTGTCAAATTCTAGAATTAAATTCTATTTGGAAAATATTTTTCTGATCTTCCTCAAACTAGAAAGATCTTCTCTGTTAAACTGAGGACCTTTGGATCAAAAATCCAACAGTGATCATCTGGTAGAATAAAGTTCTATCATAGGAAAATATTTTCCTAATCTTATTAAACTAACAAGATATTCATATGATAAGAATAAAATTCTATGTTAAACTAACGAGATGTCACGCCTCGCTTCCCAGTGTACGGCAGAGGACGCGACGAGGCCGCTACGTATTTACTCTGAAGTAAACACGCTAAGCGTATCTAAGCAATATAAGTAAAATGCACAAGAGACAGGATGTAAAATAAACATCAACTTTATTTATTAACATTCTTTTTACAATACATCAGAAAAGTAAATACATGGAATGGAAAGCAATGCCTAAACAGTGGCATAACAGAATGGAAAATACATAATGTAAATGTGTACAAGGAATCTAAAGCTTTGGGTCGAAAGCTAGCTGGTCCAAATCCTCGCTGGTAGGCTTGATCTCTAGTGAGTCCGAATCACCTGATGACATTACAAAGAAGAAGAAGAAAGTGAATGTCGTCAGTGAACAAATCACTCGGTAAGTCCCAAAGACGAGGGAGAAATAGAACAGACAGAGAGAGAGTGTAACTTTTAAACTTGTATTATATTGTTAACGCTGTTGTTTGTAGCTTTACAGAAGAGGCTAGTGTATACGAGAGGAGTCTCAATAGACCAGAGACTACGGTGGATGGAATACAAGGAACCGTTCAGCCACGGTACAACGACAATTGAATTCAGGTTAGGTGTCTTAATGGTTGCAGTCTCGTGCCACTTCTAACACCTTCCGTACCAATCTACCCCTTATAAACCCCGCGATATCTTGATGGTATTGATGTATTGCATTTTCTTATATTTTAGATTGTATATATGGATGACTTTTCGGAACCATGATATCAGTAAATGGATGTAACTGGAGAATTATGTAGATGGATGTATATCCATGGTTCGGTTCGGTCAATACAGATTGAAAAGATTGATTATATGGATTCATGGATTCATGTTGAATTGTAGTTTGTACTTGAATCATATTCAAGTCAGCTTAATTATATCGAGACTCAGTCTGAGTTAGACAATTAGAAAAGAAATTGAATCCTGAATTATGTTTTGATGCTATCGGTAAACGCTGCACATGGACGGCATGATTTGTGTCTTTTTCAAAGACGATTACCGTGTTGATAACACCATTTGTTAAGTTGTCTACCTTAAATAGGCAAGCACCCATATCTCCGGCTCTCTGAGGCTCAAGATACTGGTCCCGCTTAAACCTATGTTTACTAAGGTCCTTATTGTAATTTAGTATAACTTGAGGGGGGTTTATGTAAAAATAATTTTGTATAATTTTCAAAATACACCTCAAGTATTTTATTATCATCTTTAAAGTTTTCATTGATGTATATTTTATCATTGTGACATTTCTAGGGAATAAAACATATTTTCATAATATATGGTATTTATCTGTAATATTGGAATTGTATGGTATTTTCTTGTAAATGAGATGTTTTTCTTGAATTTTGGAAATGTGAAATATTATAAATACTAAAAATAGATATTTTGATATTAATTACATATATATATATTTATTAAAAATATAGTTTTATTTATAATAGAAATCACATTTTCTAAAGAAAATTGTATTTTAAATCTTTCAAGACCGTATGCTCCTTGCGGAGGTCTGTATCTCGCACTACTAAGCCTGAGGATGTGCGATAATTTGCACCATCCTGAACGGGTTCTCCGAAATGGGTTGTAGCGGCACATTGCAAAGATTTGTTAAAAATACACCTCTTGTAGAAAAAGGTTTTTATAAGTCGGAAGTAGTTATGTGTAAAATCGTATTTTCCCCAAATCTATGTTCCCAAATTTCATCGTGCTATGTTACATATGAGTGTTGTGAAGAGGTAGGTCATTACCTTGTGAGTTTTTTTAAAGCTAGCATGGTTAAAAGGTATAAACATGCCGATATGAAACATAAAGGTATTTTAATGTAAAATTGAAATAAAACTTGCTATGGTTATCATTTTAATGTCAAACTTGTTCTATTGTCTTAGTTAATGAGTATTAAACAATATGTCAAAAGTTGTAGGTTTTTTATTAAGAAAATGTTGTATTTTTGAAAGAAAAGAGAATCGGAAGACGGATAACTCCGCTTCCGACACGTTTTAAGTATTAAGAATTTGAGAATAGCAAAAGCGAGAGAGAAGGGGGACTTACAGGATTAGGGTTAAGAGAAGAGGAAGATGAAGATTGGAGAAGCACCGGTGCGTCGTTTCGTCGCCGTAAATCCTCGGATCGTCATCGGAAGTTCGCCGGAGCTTTGCCCTTTGCTAACTCCACTTGCACACAAAAAGTCTAGGGAATTTTCTTGAGAGTTTGGGCAGAGATTTGTGAGTGAGGGGGGTGATTTGAGGTGTGGTATTTATAGGAAAAATTAGGGTTTAGGGTATTGAAGAGGTGTATTAAAATTTGTATTAAAAAATGGATTAAATGGGGTTTTAATTTGCTCTGTAAATGCGCAGGGAAATTAAATAGTATAGGGGTTATGGGGTAGGCCAAAGGTTTTAGAGCATGTAAGAAAAATGGGGTTTCCACTGAGCCGGGCCGGCGCCGCCGGCCGATTCAGCCGAGTCGCCGGCCCGAGTCGGGCCGCGTCTCCACGCCACGTGTCCCCGTCGCTTCGCCTACTGCAATGGACTTGTTTGTTTTATGTGTGACTCTTTGTTTTACGAGTTATGCACGTGTAGACTCTTGGGCTTCTAAAAAGATTAAAAGAAAACTAATTAAAAAATAATATGTGGCTGATGGGATTTGAACTCTGGTGCTATGGTTCAGCAGTGCAAGGTCTTACCAATGAGATACAAGCTCCTTCTTGCTGTTCAAAAGAAAATCAAACTTATAACTCGTGCTCAGGCTCAAGTACCCCTTTCTGTATTTTTGAGAAAAAAATTGTACAAAAATTTTAGGCTTGTTACACGAGATATCCATATGATAGAATTAAATTCTATATTAAGAAAATATATTTCTGATCTTGTTAAACTAAAAGATATGATAGAATAAAATTCTGATCTTGTTAAAACTAACAAGATATTCATAATCTTGCTAAACAAACAAGAAATCTTCTCTGTTAAACAGAGAGCCTTTGGATTAAAAATCCAACGGCGAATACAATTCACCGATTGATTTAAAAGATCATGGAATCAATCATGATCTCTCAATGAGGGATTTTCTTAACAAATTGATTGTTTTTCTTCTCATATAAATAGGAGGGAGAAGAAGATATACACACAGAGAGAGGGGAAGAAAAATATATAGAGAGAATTTAATTCTCTAGAAAGAAGAGGAACCCCTCCCAAAAGCTCACACAAAACAAAAAGAGAATTTAATTGTCAAACCAAGAGTTTAACTCTTCTCAAAGAACTTAGTTCTTCATCTGGTTAAGATCTGCTAAACCAGATCTCCCCCACAAGTTGAGAATTTAATTCTCATCGGGGAGATTCTATCATGCAGATTCAAAACCTAGGGGAAAGAACTAAGTTCAAAAGAGTTTAACTTTTACAAAACGTATGAGAATTTAATTCCTCTGAAACTAGGGTTTAACCCTTTAAAATGAATTTAATCCCTGCAAAGAACAAAAGGAGAACTTGATTCCTCAGAACCATAGAAGAACAGCCTGATAATTCATTAGCGTTCAAACGCTACGTAACAGATCACACGTTCCCATGTGAGTACCTCCGAGGAATAAAAAGGAACAACTGAAATCGAGTCACGTGATTCCACATGACCCCCTAATAGTTCTTAGCACTTTCAAAAGAAAAGGGGAATGAATCAAAGACAGTTCCCATTTTGGGGCGACTCACGTGATCTCACGTGACCCCCTAATAGTGCTTAGCACTTGTAAAAGGAAAGGAAAATAATCAAAACAGTTCCCATTTTTAGGGTGCCTCACGTGATCCCACGTGACCCCCAATAGTGCTTAGCACTTATAAAAGAACAAGGGAATAAACTTAAGTGAATAGCGCCAACTTTCAAGTGCTTCACGTGCAACACGTGAGCCTCCCCCAAATTTTAGTGTTTAACACTGCTTTGGAGTCTCACGTAGGAGCATGTGCGCACCGAGTATACATTAGTGTTTAACATTATAGGAAGCCAACTCCAACTCCAAATTGTCTAAGTCTCCCCGAGGATTAAAACATCTTGGATTTCCTAATAGACCAAGCCACTATGCTCATGACTTCCCAAACTGATGATGATTCCTCAATCTCCTAAGTTAATCTTAGTCTCTCAAAAACGACTAATGATTCTTGGACGGTCCACTATGATCTTTCCCCTCAAATCTGGAATTTGGTTCAAGGGTACAACTCTCCATATATCTGATACATGTCTTTGTATTCTTGAACGTCTTCAGAGAGGTGGGGGGTCCCGACAGCCAACAGCTCTTTGGTGCAACCCAAAACCCATGAGCACATCCCTATGGACCACAATGTCCTTAAAATACCTATGGACTGCAACGTCCTTAAACTACGACCTTACTGCCAAATGGTGATCTATGGACTGCAATGTCCTTAAACTAGCTGTGGACCGCAATGTCCTTAAACTAAACCCTCACACAAAAAATGGTGATCTATGGACCGAAACGTCCTTAAACTAACAACGGACCGCAACGTCTTTAAACTAGCTATGGACCGAAAACGTCCTTAAACTAAACTAATAGAGCCTAAATGCTCTTTTGCTGGGTCTGAATGATCCCAAAATCCTGTTGAGTAGATCTTAGTCTAAAATTAGACTAACGTATCCTCAACGAACATTTAAGTTGATCTTAATCCCAAACGAGATTAACGATCCTTAAATCAAACGAAACCCAAATCTAAGAAAATACGGATTCGGACTAATCCACGCCCTAAGGGCGACAACACAAATTAATCTCCGTATACCATCCACGGGCAACCAAAAATAAAACAAACACACACGACACGAAGTGACCTTTTGGAGCAGGAGAAAGTGGTTATCGCTACGCGGTAACGTAATTAACTGCAGGTGCTTGTGCCTGTAGGGAAGAGCGTCCCCACAATCAAAAACCCCTCGCAAACGAGGGGGAATCCGACGAAGTCTGCTACAACGGCCCCATCCGTCTAAACCTCCGATGCACGGTGCCATAAATCAACTTGGCATCTTCGGAGAGGTGGACGGATAAACCCAAATAGCATCTGCCCCCAAATTCAGGCAAGACGTTCGTCTTTCCCGGCTTTCGGTGGTAAACAGATTCTGGCACGCCCGGTGGGGATTTTTCCTCTTTCCACTCCACACTTCGTGTGTCGTGTTTTTCCCTGATCAAATAATCGCGGTATATATGTTTGTGGTTGCCCTTGGGTGATGGGATACTGAAGCCGTTGTTTCGTCTTTTCCAAGAATGGCGTTTTCTTTCACTCACCCCAACTCAGACTCTGTCACATCTGGCGGAGTCAAGTATGGGTCACTTGCAGTCTTAAATTTCTGCAATCCAGTTCTTCAAGAAATCAACTGGCTTCTCTTTGGGTCGATACTCCCGCCTCTCACCCTCGGTGCCTCAATGCCGATGGAGGAAGCTCAGAGGAAGTCTGTCTTCCACAGGCTGGTTCCCCAAGCTGCAACTTTGCCAATGGAATCAGTTCTCAAACAACTGGCACCTGCCAAGGACCAAGGTCGACGCAGGGGGCAGAATATTCAAGCTCTCAAAGGAAACAGGGGGCAGGCTCGGCAAAATCCTGAGGCTAATCAAATCCGACCGTAAGAAACGGTCGGCATCGATATCGGTATCATACAAAATGAGTTTAGGGCATTTCTCTGTATGGTCCTGTTTCAACCCCAGTGGTGAATGTTGTTGTTCCAACCGGGAACAACTTCAAACTGTTGCGAAGGGTCAGACAAAATTCTCCTACCGTAATATTGAGGAAATCTCCGCATCCCATGGAGATCCCACGAGAGCAGAAACTAGTTCGCTCCCTAAAACAACTTTCCTCATCTATATATAAGGTGTGGAAGCAGGTGAAGGACTCAGTCGTCTTCTGCGGCTCTTTCTCTAAACGTCAGCCAAATTCTGACAAATTCTCTTTCAAATACAAGGGGATTCATCCCAAGACGGATCCTGATACAGCAGTTCCTCCCAAAATCAAAGCGGCTTTTCACAAAAAAAGGGAGGCCTAATAAAGCTCAAGTGCCCGAAGCAAACTCCAAAGGCTAAAACTCTGAACACCCCAAGCCTGGGGGCATGGTAGTTCATATAGTCTATGTGGTGAATTCCAAAGACGAAGTTCGAGCTTCTACTAGTCACCGACCTCAAACTCATTCCCTGACAAAAGTTCAACTGCAATGTGAAAAGCCGCAGGAGATGCTCGCTCAGGCGGCAACAAACGCTAATCCATTGCCTAAGGAAAATCCCGAGGACGCACCCGAAGAAAGGGTAAAGAAAGAGTCGGATATTGATTTCCTAAAGCGGGCTCTGAAAAAGAGAGATGAAGAAGCGGCAGAAATGTCCACTAAAATGAACCAGATGGCCCTTCTGATTCAGAATATAGCTGGAATGATGGTTCAATCGGAACCACTGGCAGATGAACCGCCGGTAGTCGGTCTTAAAGATAAGGATGACATTTCAAATCCTCTGCAAATCTCATCAACGGCTGAGGAGGAAATAATTCCTAAAAGAAAAGCTGGACACATATATCGCTCAGCAAATTAAAGCTCACTATGCCAGTATAGCCGCAAATAGACCAATCAAGACTGGTCGACCGTATCCGATATGGTATGATCAAATACAGTACCCTCCAGAGTACACACTTCCAACGTTCCACATGTACAAAGGAACCGGGAATCCTCACCAGCACATCGCGCGATTTAAATCCATGACGGTAACACTGGAGAGAATGATATACTACTCCTCCGACAGTTCGTCAGCGGTCTGGCGGGCATCGCCTTCATATAGTATGCGGAACTCCCAAATGATTTTGTGAAGAGCTTCAACGAAATGGATATGCTCTTCTGTCAGGGATTCTCTAATGAAAACGAACATACTACCGTGACGGCGCTGGTCAACGAAAGGGTTAGACCGAATGAGACTTGGGTTCAATATGTTACCCAATGGCGAAATCTCTGGTCAAATACAAGCGATGCATCGATGAAGTTGCAACCATGGGAATGCTCATAGCCACCCTTGACCCAAATTCAAAAGCGTTCCCGACCTTCCAAGAACTCATGGATAAAATGGCTCGATTGGATCAAATGGGTCAAGACTCTTCTCATCCGATGATGACGAGTGAAAAGCGGAGGCAAGATGGCGTTTGTCGCCTATGCTCAACAAAAATAAGCAGCTCCAAAGCAACCTGTCACCAAAATAGCGACGGCGTGGGTAACTCGTTCCCCCCGAGATATACACAGGGGGCATATTCCTCACTGGCGGAAGAATCTCTATGTAGAATGGTCTTTTCTTCTCAAAAGACAGGAAGGATATTAAGGGGCCTAAAAATAGGTCCTACAATCTAGTAGAATTCCCCGCTAAAAAAAATGGTATGTCCACAAGCAAAATGGGCACGGATGAAAACCCGAAATGGCGCCGTGAGTAAAAACAACAGGACTGCCGGCGAGCTTGTGAAAACCCGGAAGGGCGCAACCTCGTTAAAATAAATACACTTACGAGATCCTCATGACTCGTAAGGAGAATTCCCCTGTGAGACCCTCACGGCTCATAGGATTCAAAAGCCTTAGGTTACAGGGATCTGGACTTGTTCTTAAGCCGTCATATCCCCCAAATTGCCCTACAGGCGGTCCATATTGACCCTTGTATGCAATCCATGGGCACGAATAAATATTTCTTTGCCAAGTTCTATAAATGGCAAGAAATGTCCTCATATGGTGAATAACACTTGTAGGTCCTTTCGACTTATAAGGAGAAAACACTCTTATGAGATCCTTACGTCTTATAAGAGAAAACACCACTTACAAGTCCCCACGACTTCTAAGGAGAAAATACGCCTACAAGATCCTCACGACTCGTAGGGAGAAAACCCTTTATGAGACCCTTACGGCCCATAAAGTCAAAAGTCTTAGTCGACATGATCCTAACCCTGTCTACTAAGCCACCTTTGTCCAAATCGACATAGGCAAATGATGATTCGCTTCTGGCACTATTCCAGTTGTAGCGATATTGATGCCTAAATCGGTATCAAATTCTGAGTCCTCGCAAGGTAAATGATGAGTCGCTTATGGCAATATCCCAGTTGTAGCGATACCGATGCCTAAACAGGTGTCAAACTTCAAAGTTAACCTCTCCGGCAAATGCCGCCCCTACAGCCATCTAATGAAGAAGGGGACCCCGTTTGTTTGGAATCGTAAATGCCAAAGTGCACTAGATGAAATCAAGCAATATCTGCAGAACCCTCCGGTGCTGACCGCTACGGTCAAAGGAAAGCCCCTCATTCTGTACACAACAGCCCTTGAAGGTTCTTTAGGCACTCTATGGGAACAGGAGAACGAACAGGGAAAAGAGAGAGCTTTCTACTATTTGAGTCGAGTTCTTCTGGGGGTAGAAAACAACTACTCCCCCATTGAAAAGCATTGCCTAGCACCGATCTTCGTGATAACGAAGCTTCGACATTATGCCTTGGCACATGAAGTCCATCTCATATCAAAGGTGGATCCTCTCAAGTATTTGATGTCAAGAGCCATATTAACAGGAAGGCTTGCCAAATGGGCCCTTCTCTTGATGGAGTTCTCGATAGTATATCGACCCTTCAAGGCAATAAAAAGCCAGGCCATCGCCGACTTTCTCGCTGAGCATCCGATACCAGCCGACTCTCCTTTAAACTGTGAATTGCTAGATGAACACGTGTTCGACACAATCGACAGGGAGAAGGAAGGAAATAATGCTCGATGGGAACTTTACTTTGATGTGGTATCGTCTATGAAGAGGCGGATGCAAAGCACCCCCATAATCAAAGCCGGAGTGGGCCTTATCTTCATGACTCCGCAAGAAGGGATAATGCGTTTCTCTCTCTCCTTAACAGAGCCAAGAACAAACAACGAGGTTGAATATGAAGCTTTGAGGTCTCGAGATCGCCATTGACATGGGAATCGAAAACCTCCTCATATATGGAGACTCCTAGCTGGTCGTCAGCCAAGTAGATAGCGACTATCAGACGTGTAAACCTGAGTTGGTAAAATATGACGAGAGAGTGCAGAAATTACTGAATCAAATCCCCTCTTACGTCCTGGAAAGCATACCGCAGATGGAAAATAGCAAGGCAGATGCATTATCCAAGCTCGTTAAAGAATTGACCGACAAAAACTTCGATGACGTAAGGATCATTGCGCAAAGCCGCCGGATTCTCGCACCAGCAGAAATATCTCCGAAGTCGTCTGAAAGAAGGGGAGCGACTGAACAAGCGGTCTTCCAAATAGAGGACGAAGAAAAGGCAAAGGATTGGAGATGAGTTTTTGTAGACTACTTCAAATCTCATCATACGCTCGAAAACGCATCATCAAGACATCAACCCATGAAGCGAGCTCTGTTTTTCACCTTCGTCAATGATACTCTATATAAGAGATCGTTCGATTGTCTGTGGCTAAGGTGTCTGGGACCAGAAGAAGAAAGGAGAGTCGTCTAAGAAACTCATGACGGACTCTGCGGTTCCCACCAAGTCGGGCCAAAGATGAAGCTGAAGATCAAAAGAATGGGTTACTATTGGCCCACGATGATTCAGGACTGCCTCGAATATGCGAAGCAGTGTCACTTGTGCCAAATTCACGAGGACTTCATCCACCAGCATCCGAATCCGCTACACCCAACATTGGCTGGCTGGCCATTCGAAATGTGGGGAACCGATATAATCGGGCCCATCGAACCAGTATCATCCAAGGGACATCGGTTCATACTAGCAACGGCCGATTACTTCTCTAAGTGGGCAGAAGCAATACCATTAAGAGAGGAGAAGATGGAGAACATCCTCCATTTCTTCAAGACACATGTCATCTACCGGTTCGGCACTCCACGACGGATCATCTCGGATAATGGGCCGGCCTACAGAAGCTATAAGATCAGCCGCTTCGCACAGCAGCATAAAATAGATTGGAGATACTCTTCAGTCTATAATCCCTGAGCTAACGGTCTAGCTGAGGCTTTCAACAAGACCTTGATAAAGATCATAAAGAAAACGGTGTCCAGAAATAAAAAGGATCGGCACGAGAGATTGCATGAAGCTCTCTGGGCTTATCGGACCACGTTCAAGACGGCCACGAATACAACGCCATTCGCGTTGGTATTTGGCACGGAAGCAGTACTTCCATTGGAGATAGAGCTACCCTCTCTACGAGTAGCGGTTTGATACGAGCTGACGGATGAAGAAAATGCCCATCTTCGACTTGAGGAGCTCGATGCCCTCGATGAAACTCGCCTCATGGCGCAGCAAAACCTAGAAGCTTACAAAGCAAGGATGACACGCTCATACGAAAGATTGACTAGGCCGAGAACATTCCGCCAAGGTGTCACGACCCAAGTTTGGATGTGACCGACACTTAGATTGTATCATATCTAAAGATATGCACAAGTCCAAGTAAGCCGAAAACCAAGATCAAATACCTTATTGCGGAATTATTTATAAAAATTTAGTTATTAAGTAAAAATCTCAATTTATGAAGTTAATTTATTAAACAAGGAATAAAGGTTAAGTTTAGTTGTATTCCTAGTTGGAATCAACAATATCAAAAATGAACATGAATATACACATAAAGAACATCACTGAATCTCATAAAGAAGGAACTATGATACTGATCAACATATCTCAACTGTACATATATATACCATCTCTCATTTCTAAGTCAAAATACAGGTTTGATGGAGACTTTCTAGATACAAAATACAAAACCAAAAAGGAAGGTTACTACACATGTAACCTACCTAACAAAAGGTGGAATACAACTGCAAAAGTGACTCTGCCTCGCAGCTACCCGTCCACTCTATCCCTGCAAGGAACTGTGGCACAACGGGGATGAGTTGCCAACTCAGTGAATACAACAAACATATAACGGCGAATAAAGTAAATATGCCGATTTATAATTAATATCAACAATGATGAACATGATGCATACTAACATGTGGGAGCATAAATTTGTAATGTTCCATATATAAATCCAAAACTGAAATCTCATCAATTGTTTTCCAAATATGATTCATTTTCTTCCCGTGTCCATCATCGACACAAATCTTCGGTATTTCATCAGGCATCATTCCCCGAACGATCCTGTCAATCCATAACACCGGTCGGTATCCCCTAGATATCCGCCGTGTTTACCACTGACTCCGGTATCGAGTATCCTCGCTAGGCTCACCGCCTATACTGCGGCCCCTGCCCCTCGGCCCCGACCGGGTCCACCATGATCCGGCTGTATAGCTACCCCACCCAGCTCGGATATACGAAATAAATTCCGCAACCGTATAGCTACCCCACCCGGTCCGGAATAAAACCAAATCAGAAAACGACATTCATGGTGGACATGTCACAATTATCATAAAAATACTGGATTTATGTAATAGTATTCAAAACTCAAAACCATAAATCCTCAATTCTACATTTACTTCATATATAACACCAAAATACGCATAAAGTAACAGGATGTCAATGATGCAATCTACCATTATATTATATATGTGAAATACGATATAATCCATGTTAACAAGTATGATATTTAAGTGTATGTGACATAGCAATATCGACGAGGTGTGTGTAGCATGAAGATGTGCACGTGGCATGACTCGTCGATAATTGTGAAGTGTTCTAACAACTAAGCAATTTATAGTTATTTGTAGTGAATGCAATTAACATTTAAACATAATGATATAAACATCAAGTCTAATAAAACCACGGGCGAAACACGCCATCTTTACAAAATTCCCCGGTAGATGTTTAGTATACTCACCGGAAAAGTCGAATCTACTCCGGAATCGCAAATCCTTTCCCTTTCCTCGCGGCTTCCGTACTTCTCGTATTCGAGTCTAAATATGCAAATTTACGTATATAAGCAAAACGGCTATTCCGATATAACGGAAATAGAAACACGTTATCCCACTTATAAGTTATATACTATCTGATTATATCAAGTTATAAAATACTTAATCTTGCTGGATTTTAACCTTAACTCTGCACCGTTTCAGAAATTAAAACGCGACGTGATTTAGTCGTGTCGTATTTAGTGTTTTACGATTCCTTTTCCGATATATCTTCCCAGATTTTAACTACTGTAAAACTAATTTAAATAAACAGTACCAAAATAGCCTAAATTGTATACTGTAGACTACCCAAAAGAGAAAACCCCCAAAGCTCCTCACATGGCCGGCGACGCCGGCCCTTCCCTTGTTGCCGCCGGCCCAAAACCGGCCCCTGGGTGTCGTCTTCTTGTGGTTTACTCTAGTTGCTTCTTACATCATTTTGACTCTGTTTAATTTATTTAATTATCTTCCAGATCAAAGCAGATTCTAACAGACACTAAATTTAGCTAGAATACGATATTATGTGACATGTTCAATCAATTTTAACTAATCTACAGAGCCTAATTTACCTACTGTGATTAAGAACTTTACCCTCCTATATTGCTGTAGGAATAACCCTCCAATTGGCTAAGTCCCTCCTAGCTTGATGATGGACCATCTCCAAGAACAAGTTTCCTTCTTCTTCTTCTTCCTCTTGTTCTTCTTTTTCCTCTTTTAATTTTCCTTTCCTTTTACTTTGAGTTTTAATTTCAGATTTGAACAGAAATTGAGCTATTTAAGTGAATGAATGAAGAGATAAGGGAAGGTGGTGGTGTCATGAGCTAGGGTGTGCATGTTTCATGCAAGAAGGAGGTGGAGGTTGAAGGTGCTCATGCAAGCATGAGGTGTTCTAGCCATTATCTTCAATTTTTGTTTTAATTTGAATTAGATTTCAGAACTGAAATGATATCATTTGTTTCACTTATACCCTCAACAATCTTGTATTTGCATAAAACCTAAACCTTACAATTTAACCCCTCACAACTTAACTTATTATAAAACACACATTTTATTAAAATGAAGCTAAATTTATCATTAAAACCCTTATAACTTATTTAAATTACATTCAAAAATTCTAATTTACTTTGTATTACATATAACTTATGAAGATTGACATATTTGATTTTAACCGTTTTGTGATTTATCACTTTATTCTTAATTTAATTAAATTTATTTATTTCTAACTTTTTCCTAAATGTTACAATATTCCCCCCTTAAGAGAATTCGGTCCCCGAATTTAAAATAATTACTAGGCATATCTACGAAAAGATGTGGAAATTTCTTTCGCATTGCGTCCTCCGTCTCCCAAGTAATCTCCTCGCGATCCTTTCCTTGCCAGAGAACCTTTACAGATGGCAGTATCCTCGATCGTAGTTGCTTTGCCTGCCTGTCCAGAATAGCGACTGGCTGCACTGTGTAGGATAGATCTGGCTCAAGCTGTAGAGTCTGATGTTGGATCGCATGAGATGGATCGTGAAGATATCTGCGAAGCATCGAAACGTGGAACACCGGATGTACGTTGGGAAAACTAGGTGGAAGTGCTAACCGATAAGCTACAGCGCCCACTCTCTCTAAAATCTCGTAAGGTCCAACATATCTGGGGCTGAGCTTCCCTTTCTTCCCGAAACGCATCACTCCTTTCATTGGAGATACTCGAAGGAACACATGATCTCCCACATCAAACTCGAGTTTACGTCGTCTTCGATCTGCGTATGACTTCTGTCTGCATTGGGCCGCTTTCATTCTATCTCGTATCAATTGAATCTTCTCGGTAGTTTCTTGTACTATCTGCGGTCCCAATATACCACTCTCACTAAGTTCCGTCCAGCAAACGGGTGATCGACATTTCCTTCCATACAAAGCTTCAAAGGGTGCCATCTGAATCGTCTCTTGAAAACTGTTGTTATACGAGAATTCTACCAAAGGTAGGTGACGATCCCAACTACCACCGAAATCTAGGCTACAAGCCCGAAGCATATCCTCTAGTATCTGAATGGTCCGCTCTGACTGACCGTCTGTCTGTGGGTGGAAAGCTGTACTAAAACTCAGTCGTGTACCAAGAGCATCCTGAAGTTTCTGCCAGCCTGTAGAAGACTGTCTCTGCAAAATGCTCAAATGAGATAAATTACCTCCAGGCCTCCGACTCAAGGCATCTGCTACCACATTTGCTTTGCCTGGGTGGTACAAGATCTCACAGTCGTAATCTTTCACCAGTTCCATCCATCTACGTTGCCTGAGGTTTAGATCTTTCTGCTGAAAGATATACTTTAAGCTTTTATGATCTGTGAAGATTTGACACGATTCTCCATACAAGTAATGTCTCCAAATCTTCAATGCGAATACTACAGCAGCCATCTCTAGATCATGAGTGGGGTAGTTTTGTTCATACCTCTTCAACTGTCGAGAAGCATATGCTATAACTTTGCCGTGTTGCATCAACACACAGCCTAAGCCCACTCTAGAAGCATCGCAATACACGACGAAACCTCCTGACCCGGAAGGTAAAGATAATACAGGTGTAGTTGTCAAACGCGTCTTCAACTGTTGGAAACTCTGCTCACACGCATCTGTCCACTGAAATGGAACTTCCTTCCTAGTCAATCCTGTCAAAGGTGCCGCTATCCGTGAGAAATCCTGTACGAAGCGTCTGTAATAACCTGCCAGACCTAAGAAACTCCGAACCTCCGTAACTGACATAGGCCTGGGCCAGTGTTGTACCGCTTCAATCTTCTTTAGGTCTACGCATATACCTTCTCTCGTAACTATGTGACCCAAGAACTCCACACTATCGAGCCAAAAAGCACACTTAGAAAACTTTGCATACAACTGATGCTCCTTCAAGGTCTGCAATGTGATACGTAAATGCTGCTCGTACTCCGTCTGGCTCCGAGAATATACAAGAATATCATCTATGAATACAATAATAAACCGATCGATAAATGGTCTAAAGATACGGTTCATCATATCCATAAAAGCTGCTGGAGCATTGGTGAGTCCGAACGACATCACCAGAAATTCATAATGCCCATATCTCGTACGAAACGCCGTCTTTGGAATATCGTCCTTCCGAACCCTCAACTGATGATACCCTGACCTCAAGTCAATCTTTGAGAAGAATCCGGCTCCTTGCAACTGATCGAACAAGTCATCTATTCGTGGTAATGGATACCTGTTTCACACAGTGACGCGATTCAGCTGTCGGTAGTCGATGCACATTCTCATACTACCGTCCTTCTTCTTTACAAATAACACAGGAGCTCCCCACGGTGAAACACTGGGACGAACCAGTCCTCTATCTAACAACTCTTGCAACTGGCCTTTGAGTTCTTTCAATTCCGTCGGTGCCATTCGATAGGGTGGTATAGAAATAGGCCCTGCACCCGGAATCAAGTCGATGCAAAATTCAATATCTCGATCAGGTGGTAATCCTGGTAACTCTGCAGGAAATACCTCAGGGAATTCTCGTATGATCGGGATTTGGTTCAATGGAACTTCAGCGACCCCTATGTCCTGAATAAAAGCCAGGAACCCATGACAACCCTTCTTCAAGAGCCGCCTCGCACAAAAAGCAGAAATCATGTTGACAGGGGTTAACTTACAATCCCCCTGCACAACAAACACCGGTTCACCAGGAAAACAAAATCTAACCGCTTTTCCTCGACAATCTACATAAGCATGACAAGCGGCTAACCAATCCATCCCAAGAAGTATGTCAAAATCCAACATGTCCAGGAGAATCAGATCAACTAGCGAATCTCTATTACCAATACGCACCGAACATGATCTGAATCCGTGCCGAGCTATAAAGGAATCTCCAACTGGAGTAATCACTACCAAAGGTAACTCTAATAATGACGACTCCTTCCCCAACAAAAGTGCGAATCGTGAAGATACATAAGAATGTATAGAACCGGGATCAAATAAAACATGTGCCTCTAATGAGCATACTGTAAGAGTACCTGTCACGACTGCATTTGATGCCTGGGCATCCTGTGGAGTCAGCGCAAAAACCCGTGCCTGGCCCCTGCCCGCATCCTGTCGTCCTCTACCTCTATCTCCTCTACCTCTCTGAGCACGTACTGCAAAGCCTCGACCTCGTGGTGCAACTGCCTGGCGTGTAGCGCCAACTGGGGGAGGAAGTAAAGCCATCGGTGTAGGAGGTGGAAGGGGTAAAACAGCCTATGGAGCAACAGTCCCGCCCTGAGATCTACAATCTCGCGCAAAGTGTCCGGGAAGTCCACAACTATAACAGGTAGATGGTGGTCTCTGATCATCAGGATAAGAACTGAACATCTGGCCCTGTGTCCAACCTCGTCCGACACTGCGGCCTGGAGTATATCTGCCTGGATATGACCCTCTACCTCTGCCAAACTGTCTATTTGTCGGCACGACCGGTCTACTCCTCTTTGGCTTTGGAACGACCCCTGACTCTCTCAAACGCTCCTCTACTCGTATCGCCGCATCCATGGCCTGTGCATATGTATCAAAATGCTGGGAGCCTATCGCCAGATACAACTGTGTGTCCAAACTCCTTAGGAACCTTTTCACCCGAAGCTCCTCTGTAGGTACTAAGTATGGGGCATATCGCGATAGCTGGGTGAATCATAAGTCATAATCTGCTACTGACATACTTGCTGATTTCCTCAACGCTTCGAAACTGCTAGCTCTAGCGTCCCTCACACTCTGGGGAAGAAATCTGGCAAGAAAGACTGTAGAAAACTCGGTCCACGTCATCGGAGGAAGATTTGTAGCTCGCCCTCTTTCCATCGACTCACACCACTCCTGTGCAAGTCCCTCCAAACGAAAGCTAGTCAGCTCAACTGACCTCGCATCAGAACATCGCAATGATCTGCCAATCCTCGTCATTCTATCAAGAAAAGACTGAGGATCCTCCGCCACATCAGTCCCTGTAAAAACCGGGGGTCTCAATCTCATAAACTCTGCAAGTGATACCTCCATCACTCTCGTATCTTCTGGCGCTACCGTCTGTGTAGGCTGTACCTTGGACTCTGCTACGGTCGGTGCTGGATCTGATCTCAATACTCGAGTGGTCTCAGCTAACTGTCCTACCACTCGCTGTAATCCCAACATACCCTCCTCAATCCTAGTCATGCGATCTGGAGGAGGAGGATCAACATGCTCATGCACCGCCGGAACGTCCGGTGTACCAGTCGTCATCATAGGTGGACTCGCCCTAGCTGCATCTCTGGCTGCGGCTCGCCTAGCCCGCGTAGCCATAGCAACTGGAACAAGAAACGAGAGTTGATAAGGTGTGGGAACAGAAGCAATCAATAACGGAGAATCAACGGAAGAATAGATCAAGATAAACATCCTAAGGTTAGTTAGGCTGAATACGATAACGTAAATATGCCGCGGAACATACGTACGGTACTGCATTCGTCCTAGTTCACCTACTCCATCAAACCAAAGGTCATCCTAACTCTCGGACTTACATCAACCTATTGAAATCCCTTACTGAATTCCGTAAGGTTACTCCTAGGCTCTGATACCAACTTTGTCACGACCCAAGTTTGGATGAGACCGGCACTTAGATTGTATCATATCTAAAGATATGCACAAGTCCAAGTAAGCCGAAAACCAAGATCAAATACCTTATTGCGGAATTATTTATAAAAATTTAGTTATTAAGTAAAAATCTCAATTTATGAAGTTAATTTATTAAACAAGGAATAAAGGTTAAGTTTAGTTATATTCCTAGTTGGAATCAACAATATCAAAAATGAACATGAATATACACATAAAGAACATCACTGAATCTCATAAAGAAGGAACTATGATACTGATCAACAGATCTCAACTGTACATATATATACCATCTCTCATTTCTAAGTCAAAATACAGGTTTGATGGAGACTTTCTAGATACAAAATACAAAACCAAAAAGGAAGGTTACTACACATGTAACCTACCTAACAAAAGGTGGAATACAACTGCAAAAGTGACTCTGCCTCGCAGCTACCCGTCCACTCTATCCCAGCAAGGAACTGTGGCACAACGGGGATGAGTTGCCAACTCAGTGAATACAACAAACATATAACGGCGAATAAAGTAAATATGCCGATTTATAATTAATATCAACAATGATGAACATGATGCATACTAACATGTGGGAGCATAAATTTGTAATGTTCCATATATAAATCCAAAACTGAAATCTCATCAATTGTTTTCCAAATATGATTCATTTTCTTCCCGTGTCCATCATCGACACAAATCTTCGGTATTTCATCAGGCATCATTCCCCGAACGATCCTGTCAATCCATAACACCGGTCGGTATCCCCTAGATATCCGCCGTGTTTACCACTGACTCCGGTATCGAGTATCCTCTCTAGGCTCACCGCCTATACTGCGGCCCCTTCCCCTCGGCCCCGACCGGGTCCACCATGATCCGGCTGTATAGCTACCCCACCCAGCTCGGATATACGTAATAAATTCCGCAACCGTATAGCTACCCCACCCGGTCCGGAATAAAACCAAATCAGAAAACGACATTCATGGTGGACATGTCACAATTATCATAAAAATACTGGATTTATGTAATAGTATTCAAAACTCAAAACCATAAATCCTCAATTCTACATTTACTTCATATATAACACCAAAATACGCATAAAGTAACAGGATGTCAATGATGCAATCTACCATTATATTATATATGTGAAATACGATATAATCCATGTTAACAAGTATGATATTTAAGTGTATGTGACATGGCAATATCGACGAGGTGTGTGTAGCATGAAGATGTGCACGTGGCATGACTCGTCGATAATTGTGAAGTGTTCTAACAACTAAGCAATTTATAGTTATTTGTAGTGAATGCAATTAACATTTAAACATAATGATATAAACATCAAGTCTAATAAAACCACGAGCGAAACACGCCATCTTTACAAAATTCCCCGGTAGATGTTTAGTCTACTCACCGGAAAAGTCGAATCTACTCCGGAATCGCAAATCCTTTCCCTTTCCTCGCGGCTTCCGTACTTCTCGTATTCGAGTCTAAATATGCAAATTTACGTATATAAGCAAAACGGCTATTTCGATATAACGGAAATAGAAACACGTTATCCCACTTATAAGTTATATACTATCTGATTATATCAAGTTATAAAACACTTAATCTTGCTGGATTTTAACCTTAACTCTGCACCGTTTCAGAAATTAAAACGCGACGTGATTTAGTCGTGTCGTATTTAGTGTTTTACGATTCCTTTTCCGATATATATTCCCAGATTTTACTTACTGTAAAACTAATTTAAATAAACAGTACCAAAATAGCCTAAATTGTATACTGTAGACTACCCAAAAGAGAAAACCCCCAAAGCTCCTCACATGGCCGGCGACGCCGGCCCTTCCCTTGTTGCCGCCGGCCCAAAACCGGCCCCTGGGTGTCGTCTTCTTGTGGTTTACTCTAGTTGCTTCTTACATCATTTTGACTCTGTTTAATTTATTTAATTATCTTCCAGATCAAAGCAGATTCTAACAGACACTAAATTTAGCTAGAATACGATATTATGTGACATGTTCAATCAATTTTAACTAATCTACAGAGCCTAATTTACCTACTGTGATTAAGAACTTTACCCTCCTATATTGCTGTAGGAATAACCCTCCAATTGGCTAAGTCCCTCCTAGCTTGATGATGGACCATCTCCAAGAACAAGTTTCCTTCTTCTTCTTCTTCTTCCTCTTGTTCTTCTTTTTCCTCTTTTAATTTTCCTTTCCTTTTACTTTGAGTTTTAATTTCAGATTTGAACAGAAATTGAGCTATTTAAGTGAATGAATGAAGAGATAAGGGAAGGTGGTGGTGTCATGAGCTAGGGTGTGCATGTTTCATGCAAGAAGGAGGTGGAGGTTGAAGGTGCTCATGCAAGCATGAGGTGTTCTAGCCATTATCTTCAATTTTTGTTTTAATTTGAATTAGATTTCAGAACTGAAATGATATCATTTGTTTCACTTATACCCTCAACAATCTTGTATTTGCATAAAACCTAAACTTTACAATTTAACCCCTCACAACTTAACTTATTATAAAACACACATTTTATTAAAATGAAGCTAAATTTATCATTAAAACCCTTATAACTTATTTAAATTACATTCAAAAATTCTAATTTACTTTGTATTACATATAACTTATGAAGATTGACATATTTGATTTTAACCGTTTTTTGATTTATCATTTTATTCTTAATTTAATTAAATTTATTTATTTCTAACTTTTTCCTAAATGTTACACAAGGCGAACTCGTGCTAGTCTTAAAAAGACCTATGATCCCCCATCGTGCTAAACGGGGGAAATTCGAGCCGAACTATGAGGGCCCGTACATCATAGACAAGGTCTACCAAGGCGAGGCCTACTTGCTCATGGATATGCATGGTGAAAAACCCTTCCGGCCAATAAACGGCCGGTTCTTTAAGAAATACTTCGCTTGACAAGTCACGGCTCAGGTTAATGATGGATGACGATGCTCATGTCCGCTCGCTATCTTCCTGAGTCCAAACTCTATAAGTAGTATCCGGCGAAACCTCGCCTCAAAATCCCAGCGAACCGCAACGTCCTTAAACTAGCTATGGACCGAGATGTCCTTAAACTAACATTGGACCGAGATGTCTTTAAACTAACAACGGACCGAGATGTCCCTAAACTAACAACGTCGTTTCTAACATGGCGATAGTGGAATGCAAGTCCACAAGTCCTAGCGGTGAGGACTGCAACTCAAATCCCACCGGCAAACAGATGGGTCACATGCGGCAAAACTATTCTCGAGAGTTTCATCGTAAAAAAATGGTACGTCTACAAGAAAAATGGGCATGGATGAAAACCCGAAAGGGCTCCATGAGTAAAAACAGCAGGACTGCCGGCGAGTTCATGAAAACCCGAAAGGGCGCAGACTCGTAAAAAAAATTCATGCACACTTGCAAGGTCCTCTCGACCTTGTAAGGAGAAAATACTTGCGTGAGATCCTTACGACTCACAAGTGAGCACCACACTTAGGGATCCCCACGATTCCTAAGGAGAAATTACACTTACGAGATTCTCACGACTCGTAAGGAGAATCCCCCTTATGAGACCCTCACGGCTCAGAAGATTCGAAAGCCTTAAGTTACAGGGATCTGAACCTGTTCTTAAGCCATCACATCCCCAGATTGCCCTACAAGCGGTTCAATATTGACCCTTGTATATAATCCACGGGCATAAATAAACGTTTCCCCCGCCAAGTTCCACCAACGACGAGGAATGTCCTCATGTGGTGAATGACACTTGTAAGTCCTCTCGACTTATAAGGATAAAACACTCTTGTAAGATCTTTACGACTTATAAGAGAATACACACTTAGGAATCCTCACGGCTCCTAAGGAGAAAGCACACCTACGAGATCCTCACGACTCGTAGGGAGAAACACCTTTATGAGACCCTTACGGCTCATGAAGTCAAAAGCCTTAGTCGACAGGATCCTAATACTGTTTACTAAGACACCTTCGTTCGAATCGACAAAGGCAAATGATGATTCGCTCCTGGCAATGTCCCAGTGGTAGCGATGTTGATGCCTAAGATTGGTATCAAATTCCAAGCCCTTTCACGGCAAATGATGATTCGCTCCTGACAATATTCCAGTCGCAGCAATGCTGATGCTAAGATTGGTATCAGACCTTGGGTTCTATACTCGCAATAAAAATCAGCGAGCCAAAAATGCATATGAAATAGCCGAAATGATAGGGCAACTTGCAACAAAAATCAACGAGTAAAATATATGTATATAAAAACAGCTGAAATGATTGGGCAACCCGCAATAAAAAGCAGCGAGTAAAGAAAAAGAAAAACAGCTGAAATGATTGGGCACCGCGAAAAAATAGCCAAATGATTGGGCGATCGTGACTTTCGCGATATAAAATGTTGAAATGATAGAGCATCGCGGAAAGAAAAAAATGAAACTTTTGCCCTACAGGTAAGATCACATCGACCCCTGTATACAATCCATGGGCACAAACAGAAAGGGAACCATATTACCCCCACCGAGCTTCGTAAAAGGGAAGCCAGATCTCGATGGCTACATCTACAGCCTAAAAATCAACAACGGCGTTCCTTCTTGTTCCAACCAGAAGCAGATACGATGTCAGCGAAAACGGAGCCACGGCAAAGTCCCATAGTTCCAAATCTCAACGGTTCATAGACAGCCTAGAGACTACCTCGGAGCCACGGCAAAGTCCCTTAGTTCCAAATCTCGACGGTTCACAGACAGCCTAGAGACTACCTCAGAGCCACGGCAAAGTCTCCTAGTTCCAAATCTCGATGGTTCACAGACACCCTAGAGACTACCTCGGAGCCATGGAAAAGTCCCTAGTTCCAAGTCTCGACGGCAACATCCACATCCTAGAGATCAACAACAACGTCCTTCCTCCCTCCAGTAGGATACAAACGCGACATCAACAAACGGAGCCATGGCAAAGTCCCTTAGTTCCAAATCTCGATGGTTCACAGACAACCCAGAGACAACCTCGACATTCGTCGCAATATTGCAGACACGATGTCAACAAGCGAAGCAAAGGAAGATCCATAGCTTCAGGGTATTGACGGCAACTCAAATGAGACCTGAAAGACTATCGAAGACCATCCCACTCCAGCGCGGAGTGATCATGACTCATCGGGGCTCCCAAACTGAGCCTAACCTCAAGTAAAAAGCGACATGGAATATCCATAATGCTTGCTCTTTCGACGGTAATATTACCTGGAAGATTACTTGAAGACGTCTTGTCCATCCCCCGAAGGGATCAGAGACACGACAGTCGCGGGGCTACCCAAATAGCAAGATTGCATATCGGGGAATATATCGGCCAACGCGACGGTACGACGAGTAAAAAACCCTAGTACCACAGACCCTAACGGACTTCTATTAGCAGGAGTTAACTGTGACGTTAGGACACCCTTGCGAGAACTTCTCGATTCGTCTCGACTCGTGAGGAAATTAGTGTCCTTGTGAGAACTTCTCGATTCGTCTTGACTCGTAGGGAAAAGCCTTAGGCAATAGGGATAAGGACCTGTATCCTAAGCACTGGGGCCTTGCAAGTCGGTCCATGATGGACTATTGCATACTATTCAAGGGCCACACTCTCCAAAGTCGAATATCGACAAGGAGAGAAACAACCACCTACGAGACCTCTCGAATTGTAAGGGGGAAAACTCTCTTATGAGATCCTTACGACTCTCAAGAGAAAACGCGCTTAGGAGTCTTCATGACGCCTAAGGAGAAAATACACCTACAGGATCCTCTCGACTCGTAGGGAGAAAAGTCTTTATGAGACCCTCACAGCTCATAAAGTTGAAAAGCCTTAGGTAACAGATCCTAACCCTGTCTCCTAAGCCATCGCTGCCCTCCAAGGAAGTCAAGATGGACTACCCACGGGCCACACTCTCCAAAGTCGAATATCGACAAGGAGGGAAAAAACCACCAACGAGTCCTCTCGACTTGTAAGGGGGAAAACTCTCTTGTGAGATCCTTATGACTCTCAAGAGAAAACGCGCTTAGGAGTCCTCACGACTCCTAAGGAGAAAATACACCTACGGGATCCTCTCGACTCGTAAGGAGAAAAGTACTTATAAGACCCTCACGACTCATAAAGTTGAAAAGCCATAGGTGGCAGATCCTAACCCTGTCTCCTAAGCCATCGCTGCCCTCCAAGGAAGTCAAGATGGACTACCCACGTGTAAGTCCACGTTGCTCACCACTGTAAGTCCACGTTGCTCACCCCGGTTCTTACGGGGAGGCGGAAACGGCGAAAAACAATAAAATTAGCGCAAAGGCAACATGGAATAAAAGTCGGATCTTTGCTAAACTAGAAACTAACAAACTACAAGAGGATTTAACTACTATGCCGTAGAAATTATACCTCACGGAACCGGTCCTTCGGGTCTTCATTTCGCTGTCCCGCTCGTCCGTCCAAGCTCCAAGGTACGATCCGGATCTTGGTCACCTCCGCGGCCTTCTTGAGTCGAAGACGATCCACCCGAGAGTTGTACACCGAGCTCCACCTCAAGCCGAGGCAACTAGAGCAACGAGATCGTTAGTCTAGATGCCCTAGGTTATGTAGAAGAGAAAGATGGAAGTGTTTGTCTATGTGGATTCTTTTTCTCTCAACACATGAGATCAAAAGAATTTATCAAGAGGAGGAAGAAGGAGGAGCTAGCAACCATGAGAGCTTTTCTTTTCTTCTCACAAGAACAAGAGAGAGAAATGAAAATGAATTATGAGCTAAAGAAATGAACCATGGTTGCAATAATGCAAAACTATCATCATTACCAATCCTTTCATGATAAAGTTGATGGCTACTAATTGAATTGACCATTTTCATAATCCATAAAAGAAAAAGAAATCCAAAGAAGAGTGTGGACCTCTCATGAAGGTCAATGGTCAACTCCGGTCAACGGGTCAACAAAGTTAAGAGAGGTCATGGTGTTCAAATGGTCAATGCAATTAGCCATCACTAAACTATCACTAAAAGGATTAGTAAACAATGTCTCCGGCTCATAATGGTTTTGACGAAACGAATTGCCAAAACCCTAATGAGCCTGCCACTTAATGGTTTTGGCCGAACCATCTGCCAAAACCCTAATGAGGCACCTCCTCCTTCATCGCTCCTCAAAACTGTGCATACACACCCGCATCCGCATTCCGTAGAATGCGAATGCACAGAAGACAAAACAAATCCATCCGTGCAATACTAGGATCTGGCTTAAACCAAAGCCCACTAGTGTTGCCTTCCCGAACAGCATACGCACACAAGTGCACGTAAGTGATCGTAGCCCTGCCGTAAAAATATACGGCCTCTACACGTTTCGCTCAGTGCAGGGAAACTCTCTGTGTGGGACTCTAAAGACTCGACACTATGCTGGCAGTGGGTTTAACCACAGACCGCAAGCGACACTAGCTGTACGTAACGGTCCCCAGGTAGATGTCGATAAGAAGGCCGATGAGGTAAACCCATCCGAACTCCTACTGAGCCTGTATGTGACAATCTCCGTACAGTACGGTCTATTCGTCTGATACATCGCATGGCGGGACTAGGGGGGTGGTGAACGTCAGTCTCCTAATAGCGGTACAAGTCGTGTCGGAGTGTAGCCCAGAACACCCTGAGATAACACTGGAAACCTACCAGTATATATCGCTTACCCTGGCCAGGGACTACTCGTATAATGGCTCTCCTAGACACAGCGCGATGTCAACCCCCAATACCGGGAGAGACGAATCCTGTCTAACCGTCACTGCCTCCAAGTGCTTCGGGACTGCACCCAACTACTACCTGTTTGCACAACTCCTTTGAGCCGTGGTAGGGTAGTAATTTAAGTACAGTGGGAACACACTCGAGGCGAAGTGACAGTGTCAAGTCAGCGGACTAAGCTGTACTTATGTCACCTGGGAACTGATAACTGACGATAGGTATAATACCAACCAACAGTTCCCGACGAGTCCTGTCCAGTGTACTCGTAACCTAACGAGCACCCGCATACTATCTCCAGTATGACGTACAGATGGCTGTGGGACAGACCATCTCCCCCGCTGGGATGAGAAGCGCATACGCTAGTCTACTCCGGAGTATCGATGCCCTGTCTCTATAGTCCTACGACTAGGGACCTGTATAAGGATGTGCTTATAGATTACCCAGCCCCCACAAGTATGACTGCCATCACAACGCTGGTAATCAAGCAAAGATCCTAAGGGCTCTACTAATATGTATAAGCGATATGCTAAAAGAAACACATGCACATATTGAAGTAGAAACAAACCAAGTAGCATACTACCATTTTGAGCAAGATTGTCTATACAACTGTGAATATCCCAAGCTTCCATTAAGTAATATACAAGCTAGTATGATACAGTAATGGCCTCTAGGGCATATACACTAACAATCTCCCACTTGCACTAAGGCCATGTACTGGCGTATCGAAGACCTATCATCTCGATCAGCCGCTCGAACTAAGTCTGGGGTAGGGCTTTCGTGAGTGGATCTGCAGTGTTGTTCTCCGTATTTACTCTCTTCACCTCGATCTCCTGGCGATCTACGATCTCCCTGATCAGGTGGTACCGCCTCAAGATGTGCCTGGACTTCTGATGGGACCTGGGTTCCTTCGCTAAAGCTATAGCGCCGTTGTTGTCGCAATACAGCGGTATTGGATCAACAATGGTAGGAACCACCTGAAGCTCCGTGAGGAACTTCTTCATCCAGACAGCTTCCTTTGCGGCATCGCAAGTAGCTATGTACTCCGCTTTCATAGTTGAGTCTGCAACGGTCTTCTGCTTGGAACTCTTCCAGCAAACCGCCCCTCCATAGAGGGTAAAGACATAACCCGACATGGACTTGGAGTCATCCTTGTCACTCTGGAAGCTAGAGTCAGCAAAGGCCTCGAGCTGGAGGTCTTTTCCGCCATACACCAAGAACATCTCCTTAGTCCTTCTCAGGTACTTGAGAATGTTCTTTACCGCTATCCAGTGTTTCTCCCCTGGGTTCGACTGATACCGGCTTACAACGCTCAATGCGTATGCTACATTTGGTCTGGTACATAACATCGCATATATTATAGAGCCTACCGCAGAAGCGTAGGGTATAATAGACATGCGATCCCTCTCCAAATCAGTCTTGGGAGACATCTCTTTGGAGAGGGTGATCCCGTGACAAGCCGGTAAATTACCGCGCTTGGAATCTTCCATACTGAATCTTTTCAGTATGGTGTCGATGTACCTTGACTGTGAAAGTCCCAACATCCTCTTAGATCTATCACGATAGATCTGGATCCCCAGAATGTAGTTGGCATCGCCCAGGTCCTTCATGGAGAACCTCTGCGACAAGAATCCTTTGACTGACTGTAGCATAGGAATATCATTTCCTATTAGGAGAATGTCATCCACGTACAAGACGAGGAATACCACAGTTCTCCCTACAATCTTACTGTAAATGCAAGGTTCATCTGGGTTTTTGATAAAGTTGAATTCCTTGACAGTATCATCAAAGCAGATGTTCCAACTCCGCGATGCCTGCTTTAGTCCATAGATGGACTTCAGCAACTTGCACACTTTACTGCTGCTCCCACTCTGAATGAATCCCTCCGGCTGATCCATAAAGACGCACTCTTCCAAATTTCCATTTAGGAAAGCCGTCTTTACGTCCATCTGCCAGATTTCATAATCGTGGAAGGCAGCAATGGCAAGAAGGATCCGAATGGATTTCAGCATAGCCACTGGAGAAAAGGTCTCATCATAGTCCAAACCAGGTCTTTGACGAAAACCCTTTGCAACAAGTCTAGCTTTATAGGTCTCAACCTGCCCATCTACACCAATCTTCTTTCTGAAGATCCATTTGCAGCCTACGGGTTTTACCCCTTCTGGAGCAAAGTCCAAAGTCCAAACTTTGTTGGTGTACATGGACTCCATCTCGGTCCGCATTGCATCCAGCCATTTTACCGAGTCACCGCTCTGAATGGCTTGCTGGAAGCTAGTAGGCTCACCATAATCCATAGTGCAATCCTCTCTATCCCCGTCTATGAGAAAACCGTAGTATCTCTCGGGCGGATGAGACTGCCTACTACTCCTGTGGAGTGGCGCTGGGATGTCCGGTTCTCTTGAAACTTCTGGTTCTTCCAAGCTTTCAGTAATAGCTTATGGTTCTGGAATTTCTTCCAGTTCTATTGCGCTCCCACCTATCTGATTTTCTAAAAATTCAGTTTCCAAGAAATGCGCATGCTGAGAAACAAAAACCTTTTGTTCCTCTGCGGAATAGAAAAAATACCCTCTGGAGTCTTTGGGTATCCCATAAACTTACACAGTACTGAGCGTGCCTCGAGCTTGTCCGCATGCTGCTTTTTTATAAAAGCTGGACATCCCCATGTCTTAAGATACTTAAGACAGGGTTTCTTCCCACTCCACATCTGATATGGGGTGGTAGGCACAGTCTTGGTTGGAGCCTTATTTAAGAGATATGCAGCTGTTTCTAGTGCATAACCCCAGAAAGATCGCGGCAACTCATCCTTACTCATCATGGAACGAACCATATCCAATAGGGTTCGATTCCGCCTTTCCGATACACCGTTGTGTTGTGGTGTGTATGGAGGAGTACGCTGAGAGAGAATTCCATTCTCTTTTAAGTAGTCCAGAAACTCGGCACTCAAGTATTCACCACCTCGATCAGATCTCAGTGTCTTGATACTTTTGCCTGTTTGTTTTTCAACTTCATTCTTGTATTCCTGAAATTTCTCAAAGGCCTCGGATTTGTGCTTCATCAAGAAGACATGCCCATACCTAGAGAAATCATCTGTGAAAGTAATGAAGTATGAATAACCACTTCGCGCATGTGTAGACATTGGACCACACACATCACTGTGTATGAGTCCCAAGAGCTCGCTCGCTCTTTCTCCGTGTCCAGTGAACGGAGTCTTTGTCATCTTTCCCATGAGACAAGATTCACAAGTGGCATAAGACTGATACTCGAACGGATTCAAGTATCCCTCTTTATGTAACTTTGTTAACCGTGTCTCATTAATGTGACCCAGTCTACAATGCCATAAGAAAGCCTGATTTGTTTCCGGAGACTTTCTTTTAAGTGTGTTCTGGACACTGAAGATCTGAGCTTGATTCAATACGTATATCCCGTTTTGTAATGTACCTGACCCAATCAGAACTTGATTTAGGTGGATGTTGACTACATCGCTTACAAAAGTAAAATCATATCCTTCCTTAGAAATTAAGGATACATATATGATATTACAAGTCGCACCTGGTACATAAAAACAGTCACGCAGAATCAATATCTGCCCAGTTGTCAGTCCTAGATGATATTCCCCTACGGATTCAGCATACATGCTCATTCCGTTAGCAACCCTGAGAGTCATATCACCTTTCCTGATAACCCTACGGTTTCTCAGAGCCTGTAACGAATTACAGATATGAGATCCTGATCCGGTATCCAATACCCAGGAAGTAGGGTTAACTGACTTACAATTCTTTATTACAAACACACTCGAAGCCGAAGCCACAACATGCTTCGAATTCTGGATACTGGCTATACAAGCCCTGTAATCCTTCTGCCAATGTTCATTCCTGTAATAATAGGAACATCCTTCTTTTACTACATCCAGTCCCGAAACTTCTGCCCTTCCCTTTCTTTCTACTTCCCTGGTTTCTTTCAGGGTAGTAGGTAGAGACTGTTGAACTAAGTTAGCATCTGACCCATTCTTCAACGTGGTCTTCAGGTCCGAGAGCTCAAAAGAGCTGGTCTCTGTAAAGATGTTACCCCTTACAGATGAACCGATAGCCAACCTCGCTGGAAGCAATTCGTTCGAGGTCTCATATCTTGCGATACGAGATTGCTCTCCATATAAATCTTTGTTATGGAGGAAGATAGAAACTGAGTCCATCTTCTCGTGCTGCCTCTGGTATGTACCATCAACTGAGGCTAACATGAGGCACTTGGCTTTCGCACAGTCTTCTTCCGATGTCCTACGGATATCAATATCCATGACAGGGGAAACTGGACCTGAGACGATAGGGGTTGGATCAGTCAAGAGGTGTCCCAGCTTGTCATGGGCAATGGACATCTGGACAGACCTTTGCCAGTCATAACAGTCAGATTCAGTCATTTTATTATCTAGATGTAACCTAGGTGCGGTCACTGGGTCGCTGCAATTAAGAGAGAGAGAAGAAAACACTTAGCATGATGCTCTTGCAAGTTTAGATTGGTTTTTAATTTATCTAAACAGGATGGCTCCCACTGTCTCTCGAATCCCTCTTCAAACCATAAAGGAAGAATTAGTCGGGATCAATCTCACCGTACAATACCTGCTTAACCGTTCAGCCAGGCTGGTGTCGGTACTTCGAGGGAGGTTTTCCAACGCTTTCGCGAAGTTCCTTAATTAAGTAACCTCTTTTTCCTGTGGGCGTAGCCCCGCTAACACCTTTCTAGACACCTACTTGGTTTATAGCATTGATCGTTAAGTGAGAAAGTTCCGGAGGAGTAGCATATACTCACAGTAGGATCGGGATCCAAATATCATCGCGTGACAAAACTGAAGGAATCCTACCAGAATCATCACACTCCAAATGGTATGCAGCGCTAGCAAGTTTCAGTTCTTTTGAAACTCCCAATGTGGATTTTTGCCCCATGCTCTTATGACCTTGACAAAGGTCAACAAATCATAAGTCACATGTCAAGTTCTACCCGTCATTATCCATGTTAATTTGAACCCACCCGTATATACCCTTGACGAAGGTCAACAAGGTAATACGACTGTCCCAAACCAACGCATCTATCTATGCTACATATGAACACCCAACAGCTACCAATCACTATACCTTGACGAAGGTCAACAAACACAGCTTGAATACTATTGAATATTCATACGAAATGACAGAGGGCTATGAATGGTTTTGGCGAAACCGTGAACGTAGTGAACTTGATATAATCGATGGAACGAGATAGCTTTTAAAAGGAGTGGCTCAAGCTCCGCATTTAAAAAACTGGTTTTGAAAAGAACCGAGTGGTTTTCAAAGTGTTCCAACGACTTTTACTTGGTTTATTTTCTTGCATTAATTCCAATGCGTCCCATCATTTAATCCTACCATTGCAGAAAACAACCAAAATATGGCGTACGCTTATGCCATCCGCATTCGCCACGGGGCCCCATCATCACCCGTTAGGTTACTTAACTAACGAAAGAGCGGGGGCTGGACTAGCGCGGATGCAAAACATAAGCAACGCCTAAATAGATATCATATATAGATATATAGCAATGATAGCCAATCCAGATCACAGATGAACGCTTTGGATATACTAGGAACCCGCGATTCGTTCGAGCCTGCAACGAAAAGCGGATTACACGGTCACGATGAATAGCCAAACCCCACCCTAGACCCCTACGGGTGCGGCAAACTACCCGCCAAGTACCCGAAGAGAAGCAACCTCCCTCAACCCGTGAGTAGGCCACTCGGCACTTCGAGATACCCGGTAGTTTGTGCACCCCACCTTGGGTCTATCCTAGGAGCAAAAACAGTAAAAAGAAATTATACAATGACGGCTACAACCCCGACCCGGTTGTGCGACCAAACAAATAATATTACATCAATTTACAAATTTTACAATGAATAAAATAAAAAGAAACTCTCATCTCACATCCACCCCGGCTATTCATCCGCCACAATCCAACGAGTTCATATACACAAACCATCAACATTACAGATCACAGATATGTATAACCCCCACTAATTGACGTATAGCGATTAGCGGACGTTCAATACATATATCACATCACAGATAATATCCATTAGCCAAAGTCTACGGAACATCGATCAAAATACGGATTTGTAACCACCCCAAAAGTCATTTTGTTCTCTAGAAAATCTGGGTAGAAACAACATGTATTAAAAATCCCAAAACAACACAGTAAGAACACTGCAGCAAAACGGAGTCGCGGCCGAGTCAACTCGGCCGCGGATCCGCGGCCAAACCCATGGTTTGGCCGCGTTTCCGCGGTGAGTTGGCCGAGTCAGAGGCTCAGTTTTGCTGTGTGTTTTATAAAAACCCTGAGACAATTTTTCATGTATGTCAAATAATTTTTCGAACAGTATAAAAAATCGACAGAAAGTTGGTTTTTGCCGGACGTGTTTTGCGACCTTTTTCCGATCGATATTCTAAATACTTTGCTAACTTGCTAGTTTATGTTTAGCTAGGCTCTGATACCACTGTAAGTCCACGTTGCTCACCACTGTAAGTCCATGTTGCTCACCCCGGTTCTTACGGGGAGGAGGAAACGGCGAAAAACAATAAAATTAGCGCAAAGGCAACATGGAATAAAAGCCGGATATTTGCTAAACTAGAAACTAACAAACTACTAGAGGATTTAACTACTATGCCGTAGAAATTATACCTCACGGAACCGGTCCTTCGGGTCTTCATTCCGCTGTCCCGCTCGTCCGTCCAAGCTCCAAGGTACGATCCGGATCTTGGTCATCTCCGCGGCCTTCTTGAGTAGAAGACGATCCACCCGAGAGTTGTACACCGAGCTCCACCTCAAGCCGAGGCAACTAGGGCAACGAGATCTCTAGTCTAGATGCCCTAGGTTGTGTAGAAGAGAAAGATGGAAGTGTTTGTCTATGTGGATTCTTTTTCTCTCAACACATGAGATCAAAAGAATTTATCAAGAGGAGGAAGAAGGAGGAGCTAGCAACCATGAGAGCTTTTCTTTTCTTCTCACAAGAACAAGAGAGAGAAATGAAAATGAATTATGAGCTGAAGAAATGAACCATGGTTGCAATAATGCAAAACTATCATCATTACCAATCCTTTCATGATAAAGTTGATGGCTACTAATTGAATTGACCATTTTCATAATCCATAAAAGAAAAAGAAATCCAAAGAAGAGTGTAGACCTCTCATGAAGGTCAATGGTCAACTCCGGTCAACGGGTCAGCAAAGTCAAGAGAGGTCATGGTGGTCAAATGGTCAATGCAATTAGCCATCACTAAACTATCACTAAAAGGATTAGTAAACAATGTCTCCGGCTCATAATGGTTTTGACCAAACGAATTGCCAAAACCCTAATGAGCCTGCCACATAATGGTTTTGGCCGAACCATCTGCCAAAACCCTAATGAGGCACCTCCTCCTTCATCGCTCCTCAAAACTGTGCATACACACCCGCATCCGCATTCCGTAGAATGCGAATGCACAGAAAACAAAACAAATCCATCCGTGCAATACTAGGATCTGGCTTAAACCAAAGCCCACTAGTGTTTCCTACCCGAACAGCATACGCACACAAGTGCACGTAAGTGATCGTAGCCCTGCCGTAAAACTATACGGCCTCTACACGTTTCGCTCAGTGCATGGAAACTCTCTGTGTGGGACTCTAAAGACTCGACACTACGCTGGCAGTGGGTTTAACCACATACTGCAAGTGGCACTAGCTGTACGTAACGGTCCCCAGGTAGATGTCGATAAGAAGGCCGATGAGGTAAACCCATCCGAACTCCTACTGAGCCTGTATGTGACAATCTCCGTACAGTCCGGTCTGTTCGTCTGATACATCGCATGGCGGGCCTAGGGGGGTGGTGAACGTCAGTCCCCTAATAGCGGTACAAGTCATGTCGGAGTGTAGCCCAGAACACCCTGAGATAACACTGGAAACCTACCAGTATATCTCGCTTGCCCTGGCCAGGGACTACTCATGTAATGGCTCTCCTAGACACAGCGCGATGTCAACCCCCAATACCGGGAGAGACGAATCCTGTCTAACCGTCACTGCCTCCAAGTGCTTCGGGACTGCACCCAACTACTACCTGTTTGCACGACTCCTTTGAGCCGTGGTTGGGTAGTAATCTAAGTACAATAAGAACACACTCGAGGCGAAGTGACAGTGTCAAGTCAGCGGACTAAGCTGTACTCATGTCACCTGGGAACTGATAACCGACGATAGGTATAATACCAACCAACAGTTCCCGACGAGTCCTGTCCAGTGTACTCGTAACCTAACGAGCACCCGCATACTATCTCCAGTACGACGTACTAATGGCTGTGGGACAGACCATCTCCCCCGCTGGGATGAGAAGCGCATACGCTAGTCTACTCCGGAGTATCGATGCCCTGTCTCGATAGTCCTACGACTAGGGACCTGTATAAGGATGTGCTTATAGATTACCCAGCCCCCACAAGTATGACTGCTATCACAACGCTGGTAATCAAGCAAAGATCCTAAGGGCTCTACTAATATGTATAAGCGATATGCTAAAAGAAACACATGCACATATTGAAGTAGAAACAAACCAAGTAGCATACTACCATTTTGAGCAAGATTGTCTATACAACTGTGAATATCCAAGCTTCTATTAAGTAATATACAAGCTAGTATGATACAGTAATGGCCTCTAGGGCATATACTATAACACCACGGGCTACACTCTCCAAAGTCGAATATCGACAAGGAGGGAAAAAACCATCTACAAGTTCTCTCGACTTGTAAGGGGGAAAACTCTCTTGTGAGATCCTTACGACTCTCAAGAGAAAACACGCTTAGGAGTTCTCAAAACTTCTAAGGAGAAAATACACCTACGGGATCCTCTCTACTCGTAGGGAGAAAAGTCTTTATGAGACCCTCACGGCTCATAAAGTTGAAAAGCCTTAGGTGGCAGATCCTAACCCTGTCTCCTAAGCCATCGCTGCCCTCCAAGGAAGTTAAGATGGACTGTTTCCTGATTAAAAAATCAGGAATTACCTCAATGAGGTATCACGTGTTCACACGTGACCAATGGTCACGTGATGACACATGATGGATAAAACCCCATCAAGCAGAAAGGAAAATAAACGGCTGAAAGATGACTCAATTGGGGGTCACGTGCTCACACGTGACCAAGGGTCACGTGCCAGCACGTGACAGGCTTTGAAAGCCTAGTAGCTTAATAGAATTTAATTCTAAAAATCGGGAAATACCTCAATGAGGTGTCACGTGCTCACACGTGATGGTTAAAACTGAAGCATAAGTAAACGCTGAGAAAATGGCTCAATTGGGGGTCACGTGCTCATACGTGACCAAGGGTCACGTGTCAGCACGTGACAGGCTTTGAAAGCCTTACAGTTTAATTGAATTAAAATTCTGAATTTCTCCAAAATCTTTCCAAATAGGAAAGGATTAAGGAGAACCGTTGGATAAAATCCAGGGGTGATTAAATATCACCAATTTATGGAAAAATCTTAGACAAGGAAAGATTTCCCTAAATCTCACCAGAAATAACAAACAGAATATCTTTGGATTGAAAATCCAACGGTGTATAAAATTCACTTAATGATCTAAAGGCTCATATTAATTATGTAAACAAACAAAATCTTTCAATGAAAGATTTGCTAAACAAATTGATTCTTTTCCTTCTCCTATAAATAGGAGCCAAGAGAAGAGAAGGATATAGAGAGAGTTTGGAGAGAGAGCTTTGGAATCTTGAAATTGCAGAGAGAAAAGAAAGGAGAATTTAATTCTCAACAAAGAAAAACCCTAGGTGAGAAAAGAAAGGGGATCAAAACTCCAAACAGAGAATTTAATTCTCAAATCTAAGAGTTTAACTCTTCTGCACAAAAGAACTTAGTTCTTCTTCTAGTTGAAAATCTGCACAGAGCACATCTCCCCATAAGTTGAGAATTTAATTCTCATCGGGTTGAGATCCTGCCATGCAGATCCAAAACTTAGAGGGGGAATTGAGTTTAGAGAATTTAATTCTTCCAAAACAAAACTAGGGTTTAACCCTATGTGAGAATTTAATTCTCCCAAACTCACAGGAATTTAATTCCTTCAAGATGGACAGAACTAGGGTTTAACCCTAATTGAGAATTTAATTCTCTCATATTTACAGGAATTTAATTCCTCCTAAATGATATTAGGGTTTCACCCTATATAAGAATTTAATTTTTTCACAATAAGAATTTAATTCCTCCAAAATCATAATTAGGGTTTAACCCTATAAAAGAATTTAATTCTTAAAAATAAAGAGACTTGAAGGATCTCCATGCATGCAAAGGACTAAGGTCACGTGGCCCCACGTGACCCCCGAAAATATCCCCAAAATAAGAAGGAAAAAAGCTCGGAGGCAATGCCCCACGTGTTCCCACGTGACCCTTAAAACAAAAGAGAACAAATACAAAGGCAGAACCATTCTTGGGCGCCCTTACGTGTCCCCACGTGACCCCTAGTAAAACGCTTTAATAATCAATGACTAGAAGCCCATCACTTGCCCACACGTGACGGCCTGAAGACCAAAAGTGTTTAACACTTATCTGAGAACAAAATAAGGGGATCTGACCCCACTTTTTGATGCTATCACGTGCTCCCATGTGATCCCTCCCTTTTCTAGTGTTTAAACACTAATTTGATAATCTTATTACCAGTGTTTAACACCGTTGTTCTTTAGTGTTGAACACTAGCTTCGGCCCAATTGACTAATTTTCTAGAGGCAAAGCCTCCCCTTCAATGGACCAACAGAGGGCCAAAATCCAAACTTGATTGGACTTAGCCCAAGAAGGCCATAAGTCCTCAATTCAGACTTAACCGAGCCAATGTGTTCATAATATAATTAATTGATCTTAGTTCCAAATGGGGCTACAGATCACTTAATCTACTTTGGTTCGAGGGTACATCTCTTCACTCCTCTGATATTTGTCGTTGTAATCCTTCAACGTCTTCAGAGAGGTGACGGATCCCGACAACCACACATTTCATAGACTATGACGTCTTTAAACTGGACTGTGGGGTCCTTAAGCCCATGGACTATGATGTCCTTAACCTCGACTGTGATTTCTTAAAACTAACAATGGACCGTGAGGTCCCTAAACTCAAGGACTATGATGTCCTTAACTTCGACCGTGATGTCTTAAAACTAACAATGGACTGTGAGGTCCCTAAACTCATGGACTATGATGTCTTTAACCTCGACCGTGATATCTTAAAACTAACATCGGACTGTAGGGTCCTTAAGCCCATGGACTATGATGTCCTTAACCTCGACCGTGATGTCTTAAAACTAATAACGGACTGTGGAGTCCTTAAATCCATGGACTATGATGTCCTTAATCTCGACCGCGATATCTTAAAACTAACATTGGACCGTAATGTCCTTAAACTAATTATCGACCGCAATGTCACTAAACTAAACAACAGAGCTCGATTGCTCTCTTGACTGATCTAAACAATCCTGTTAAGATGATCTTAGTATAAAATTAGACTAATGTATCCTTAACGAACGTTTAAGTTGATCTTAGTCTCAAATGAGACTAACGTATCCTTAAACGCACCCCCAACCCCAAATCTAAGAAAGATACGGATTTGGACTAGTCCTCGACCTACGGGCGACAACATAACTTAGTCTCCGTATACAATCCACGGGCAACCAAACACACAACAAACACCCACGACACGAGGTGACCATCTGGAGAAGGAGAAAGTTGTTACCGCAATGCGGTAGCGTAATTAACTGCAGGGGCTTGCGCCTGCAGGGAAGAGCGTCCCCACAATCAAAAACCCCTCAAACGTGGGGGAATCTGACAAAGTCTGCTACATCGGCCGCATCTATTTAAACCTTCGATATATGGTGCCATAAATCAACTTGGCATCTCCGGAGAGGTGGACGGATAGCACCAATTAGCATCTGCCCCGAAATTCAGGCTAAACGTTTATCGCGACTCCGCCTCGTCTTTCGGAGGGGAACAGATTCTGGCACGCCCGGTGGGACCTTTTCCTCTTTTCACTCCACACTTCGTGTGTCGTGTTTTTTTTTTCTGCGATCAGATAATCGCGGTGTGTATGTTTATGGTTGCCTTTAGGGGAGTGGATTCTGAAGTTGGCATTTCGTCTTTTTCGAGAATGGCATTTGCTTTTACTCACCCCAACTCAGGCTCTGTCACATCTGGTGGAGTCAAGTATCGGCCACTTGCAACCTCAAATCTCTGCAACCCGGCTCTTTGAGAAATCAACGGGCTTCTCTTTGAATCGGTGCTCCCACCTCCCACCCTCGGTGCCTCAACGCCGATGGAGGAAGCCTAAGGGATGCCTGTCTTCCACAGGCTGGTTCCCCAAGCTGCAACTTTGCCGACGGAATCAGTCCTCAAACAACTGGCACCTGCCAAGGACCAAGGTTGACCCAGGGGGCAGAATATTCAAGCTCTCAAAGGAAACAGGGGGCAGGCTCGGCAAAATTCTGAAGCTAATCAAATCCCGACCGTAAGAAACGGTCGACGTCGATATCAGCGTCATGCAAATGAGCCGGGGCAGTTCTCTTTATGGTCCTGTTTCAACCCCAGTGGTGAATGTTGTTGTTCCAACAGCTTCAAATTGTTGTGAAGGGTCAGACAAAGTTCTCCTACCGCAATATTGAAGAAGTCTCCATAGCCCATGGAGATCCCACAAGAGCAGAAACCAGTTCGCTCCCTGAGACAACTTTCTTCATCTATATATAAAGTGTGGAAGCAAGTGAAGGGGACTTACCCCAAGACTGATCCTGATACAGCGGTTCCTCCTAAAACCAAAGCGGCTTTTCACAATAAGAGGCCCAATAAAGCTCAAGAGCCCGAGAATAGGGATGACCTCCCCTGGTGCTTCGAAAACAATGATGACGAGGTGATCTTAGAGTTTCCACTGGCGCCTAAAGAGCTGGAAGATGGAATACATACTACAACAGATAACCTCAGAAAAATTGATTTAGGGACGGCAAGTGACCCGCGACCGACATTCGTCAGTGAGCTGCTGTCTGAAGAAAGGGTGGCTATACTAAAAGACGTGCTCATGCAGCATAAAGATTGCTTCGCATGGAACTATTCCGAGATGCCAGGACTAGATCCAGAGATTGCTGTCCATAAATTGGCAATATCCCCGGACGCCAAGCCAATCAAACAAGCACCGAGAAGAATGCGGCTCGAGCTTGAGATGAGCATCAATGCCGAGGTCAAAAAGCTAATCGACTCTGGCTTCATCCAAGAGGTTTAGTACCCTGACTGGATCTCCAACATCGTCCCGGTCATGAAGAAAAATGGGACAGTGCGCATATGCGTGGATTTTCGGAATCTCAATAAATCTTTCCCGAAGGACGACTTTCCAGTACCGGTCACCGAGCTGATGATAGATAACACATCCACTCATGAAGTCTTCTCCTTCATAGACGGATCGTCAGGATACAATCAGATAAAGATGCATCCCGAGGACCAGAAGCACACCGCTTTCCGGACCCCTTTGGGTATATTCTGCTACAAGGTGATGCCTTTTGGTCTAAAGAACGCCGGTGCCACCTATCAGAGGGCCATGACGAAGATCTTCGATGACCTCATACATGAAATCGTCGAATGCTATATCGACGACCTCGTGATGAAAAGCAAATCATACGAGGAACATTTAGAGCATCTGAGAATCGTGTTTCAACGCCTTCGGCAATACAACTTGAAGATGAACCCTCTCAAATGCGTGTTCGGAGTCTCCTCTGGCAAGTTCCTAGGATTCATCGTCCGACACCGAGGAATCGAGATAGATCCGTCAAAGATCAAGGCGATTATGGAGATGCCCCCGCCAAGGACTCTCAAGCAATTGCGGTCTCTCCAAGGGAAGCTCGCGTATATCCGGCGATTTATAGCCAATCTCTCAGGCAAGTGCCGTCCTTACAGCCACCTGATGAAAAAGGGGACCCCGTTCGTCTAGGATCGCAAATGCTAAAGCGCGCTGGATGAAAGCAAGCAATACCTGCAGAATCCGCCAGTACTGGCCGCTCCGGTCAAGGGAAAACCCCTCATTCTGTATACAACCTCCCTTGAAGGTTCCTTAGGCGCATTATGGGCATAAGAGAACGACCAAGGGAAGGAGAGAGCCCTCTACTATTTGAGTCGAGTTCTACTAGGGGCAGAAAGCAATTATTCTCCCATCGAAAAACACTACCTGGCGTTGATCTTCGCGATAACGAAACTCCGGCACTATGCATTGGCGCATGAAGTCCATCTCATATCGAAGGTGGATCCTCTCAAATATTTGATGTCAAAGGCCATATTGACGGGGCGGCTCGCTAAATGGGCCTTGCTCTTGATGGAATTCTCAATAACTTATCAGCCTCTTAAGGCAGTGAAAGGCCAAGCCATCGCCAACTTCCTCGCTGAGCATCCGATACCTGCCGATTCTTCTTTGAATTGCGAACTGCCAGACGAACATGCATTTGACACGATCGACGGAGGTGATGCCCGATGGGAACTTTACTTCGATGGAGCATCCTCCATGAAGAAGCGCAAACAAAACACTCCCATAATCAAATCAGGGGTAGGCCTCATCTTCGTAACTCCACGAGGAGGGATAATGCGCTTTGCCTTCTCCTTAACAGAGCCGAGGACAAACAATGAAGCCGAGTATGAAGCTTTGATAGCAGGTCTCGAGATCTCCATCGACATGGGGATTGAGAACCTCCTCATATACGGAGACTCCCAACTGGTCGTTAGTCAAATAAACGGCGACTACCAAACGTGCAAGCCAGAGTTGGTGAAGTACGGTGAGAGAGTACGGCAACTACTGACTCGAATCCATTCCTACACCTTGGAAAGTATACCGCGTGCAGAAAATAGCAAAGCGGATGCATTGGCCAAGCTCGCTAAGGAACTGGCCGACGAGAACCTCGATGACGTAAGGATCATTGTGCAAAGCCGTCGGGTTCTTACGCCGGCATAAATATCTCCGGAGTCATCCGAAGAAAAGGGAGCGACCGAGCAAACGACTCTGCAAGTAGAAGACCAGGAAAAGGTTGAGGATTAGAGAGAAGTCTTTGTAGACTACTTCAAATCTCGTCGAACACCTGAAGATGCGTCCTCAAAACATCAGCTCATGAAGCGAGCCCTATCTTTTGCCTTCGTCAATGATACTCTGTACAAGAGGTCATTTGATTCTCTGTGGTTAAGATGCCTGAGACCTGAAGAAGCAAAAAGGGTCGTCCAAGAAACTCATGACGGACTCTGCGGCTCTCACCAAGCCGGGCCGAAGATGAAGTTGAAGGTCAAACGGATGGGTTATTATTGGCCCACGATGATCCAGGACTGCCTCGAGTATGCGAAGCAATGCCACTCATGCCAGATCCATAGGGACTTTATCCATCAGCATCCGAATCCTCTACACCCAACGGTGGCTAGCTGTCCGTTCGAAATATGGGGGACTGACATAATCGGCCCCATCGAACCAGTATCGTCCAGAGGACATCGGTTCATTTTGGCGACGACTGATTACTTCTCCAAATGGGCAGAAGCAGTACCGCTGAGGGAAGTGAAGACCGAGAATATACTCCATTTCTTCAAGAAGCACATCATTTATCGGTTTGGAACTCCGCAACGGATTATCTCCGATAATGGGCCAGCCTACAGAAGCCACAAGATCAGCCGCTTCGCACAACAGCACAACATAGACTGGAGATACTCCTCAGTTTATAATCCCCGAGCTAACGGTCTAGCTGAGGCCTTCAACAAGACCTTGACGAAGATAGTGAAAAAGACGGTGTCACGAAATAAGAAAGACTAGCACGAGAGACTGCAAGAAGCTCTCTGGGCGTATCGAACTACGTTCAAGACGGCCACGAACACAACGCCATACACGTTGGTATTCGGTACAGAAGCGGTACTCCCCCTCGAGATAGAGTTACCCTCTCTACGAATGGCAGTTCATTACGAGCTAACGGACGAAGAGAACGCTCACCTTCGCCTCGAGGAGCTCGATGCCCTTGATGAAACCCGACTCCTGGCGCAGCAAAATCTGGAAGCTTATAAAGCAAAGATGACGCGCTCATATGAAAAATTGACCAGGTCGAGGACATTCCGCCAAGGCGAACTCGTGCTAGTGGTCAAAAGACCTATGATCCCCAATCGCGCCAAGCGGGGAAAATTCGAGCCGAACTATGAAGGCCCGTACATTATAGAAAAGGTCTACTAAGGTGGAGCCTATCTACTCATGGACATGCATGGCGAAAGGCCCTTCAGGCCAATAAATGGTCGCTTCCTGAAGAAATACTACGCCTAATGAGTCACGGCCTAGGTCAATGATAGATGACGACGACTATGTCCGCTCGCTATCTTCCTAAGCCCAAACTCTATAAGTAGTAGCCGGCTAACGGACCGAAATGTCCTTAAACTAACAGCGGACCGAAACGTCCTTAAACTAACGACGGACCGAAACGTCCTTAAACTAACAAAGGACCACTATGTCCTAAAACCAGCTGTTGATCGAGATGTCGATAAACTACGGTGGATTGCAGCATCCCAAAGCTGATACAAAAAAGAAAAAGAAAAAAAAAGAGAAAACGGTATGTCCATAAGCAAAATGGGCACGGATGAAAACCCGAAAGGGCTCCGTGAGTAAAAACAGCGGGGCTACCGGCGAGTCTTGTGAAAACTCGAAAGGGCGCAACCTCGTTCGAATAAAAAAAAGAAAAAAAGGGGAAAAACGGTACGTCCACAAGCAAGATGGGCACGGATGAAAACCCGATAGGGCTCCGTGAGTAAAAACAGCAGGGCTACCGGCGAGTTTTGTGAAAACCCGAAAGGGCACAATCTCGTTAAAAGACACTTGCAAGGTCCTCTCGACCTTGTCAGGAGAAACCACTTGCGTGAGATCCTTACGACTCACAAGGGAGCAACACACTTAAGGATCCCCACGATCCCTAAGGAGAAACCACACTTACGAGATCCTCATGACTCGTAGGGATAATCCCCTTATGGGACCCTCACGGCTCATAAGATTTGAAAGTCTTAAGCTACAGGGATCTGAACCTGTTCTTAAGCAGCCCCCACAACCTTCAATACGGCCCTACAAGCGGTTCAGTATTGACCCTTGTATACAATCCATGGGCGTGAATAAACATTTCCCTAACAAAGTCCCATCCGTGACTAGGGATATGTTACACGGTGAACAGCCCTTGTAAGTCCTCTCGACTTATAAGGAGAAAGCACTCTTGTAAGATCCTTACGACTTATAAGAGACCATGCACTTAGGAATCCTCACGACTCCTAAGGAGAAAACGCACCTATGAGATCCTCATGACTTGTAGGGAGAAATACCTTTATGAGACCCTTACGGCTCATGAAGTCAAAAGCCTTAGTCGACAAGATCTTAACCCTGTCTACTAAGACACCTTTGTTCGATATCGAAAGAGGCAAATGATGATTCGCTCCCGGCAATATCCCGGTTGTAGCGATGCTGATGCCTAAATCGGTATCAAATTCCAAGTCCTTTCATGGCAAATGATGATTCGCTCCTGGCAATATTCCAGTCGCAGCGATGCTGATGCTAAGATTAGCACCAGATTCCAAGTTCCATACTCGTGGCGAAAAGTCAACGAGCCAAGCATGCATACGAAATAGCCGAAATGATGGGGCAACTTGCAACAGAAGCAGCAAGTAAAAGAAAAAAGGTATGCATGCAAAATAGCCGAAATGATTGGGCAACTCGCAATAAAAAACAGCGAGTAAAAATTAAAGAAATAGCCGAAATGATTGGGTACCGCGAAAAATAGCCGAAATGATTGGGCAATCGCGACCTTCGCGATATAAAAAGCTGAAATGATAGAGCATCGCGGAAAGAAATAAAATAGAAATAAAAATGAAATTTATGCCCTACAGGTGATATCACAGCAGTCCCTGTATACAATCTAGGGGCCCAAATAAAGAAGAAATCACACTCCTCCTCCTCAGATTTCATCAGAAGAAGAAGCCAAATCTCGACGGTTCGCAGATAGCCTGGAGATCAACTCAACATTCGTTTCATTACAACAGACACAATATCAAGCAAAGTGGAACAGCGGCAGCTCCCAGTTCCATGATTCGGCGGTGCACAGATAACCAAGAGTCACACCCCGACTCCGTGAAATGCGGATAAAGTCAACCCTTCCTGGTTACGTGGAACGCGGTTTACGTCAATCCTGACCCCGTGGGAAACGTCCAGAGCAGATCCTGGTCCTCGCAGAGCACGGCAGTAAACCCATGTGGAGCATCCAGAGCGGAGCCTGGTCCTCGCCGAACACGGCAGTGAACCCGTGGGAAGCATCCAGAGAAAAATTCCTGGCTACGTGGAACGCGGATTATGTCACTCCTAACCCCGTGTGAAGCATCCAGAGCGGATCCTGGTCCTCGCAGAACACGGCAGTGAACCCATGTGAAGCATCCAGAGCGGAGCCTAGTCCTCGCCGAACACGGCAGTGAACCCGTGTGAAGCATCTAGAGCAAAATTCCTGGCTATGTGGAACACGAATTATATCACTCCTGACCCCGTGTGAAGCATCCAGAGCAGATCCTGGTCCTCGCAGAGCACGGCAGTAAACCAGTGTGAAGCATCCAGAGCGGAGCCTGGTCCTCGCCGAACACGACAGTGAACCCGTGGGAAGCATCCAGAGCAAAATTCCTGGCTACATGGAACGCGGCTTATGTCAATCCTGACCTCGTGGGAAACGTCCAGAGTGGATCCTGGTCCTCACAGAACACGGCAGTGAACCCGTGTGAAGCATCCAGAGCGGATCCTGGTCCTCGCAGAGTATGGCTGTGAACCCGTGTGAAGCATCCAGAGCGGAGCCTGGTCCTCGCCGAACACGGCAGTGAACCCGTGGGAAGCATCCAGAGAAAAATTCCTGGCTACGTGGAACGTGGATTATGTCACTCCTGACCCCGTGGAAAACGTCCAGAGCGGATCCTGGTCCTCGCAGAGCACGGCAATGACCCCGTGTGAAGCATCCAGAGCGGAGCCTGGTCCTCGCCGAATACGGCAGTGAACCCATAGGAAGCATCCAGAGCAAAAATTGGACTGTGAGGTCCTTAAACTCACGGACTATGATGTCCTTAACCTCGACCGTGATGTCTTAAAACTAATATCGGACTGTGGGGTCCTTAAACCCATGGACTATGATGTCCTTAACCTTGACCGTGATGTCTTAAAACTAACATTGGACTGTGAGGTCCTTAAAACTCATGGACTATGATGTCCTTAACCTCGACCGTGATGTCTTAAAACTAAAAAATGGACTGTGGAGTCCTTAAATCCACGGACTATGATGTCCTTAACCTCGACCGCGAGGTCTTTAAACTACGGTATCCTGGAAAACGTCTAGAGCGGAGTCTGCTCCTCGCAGAACACGGCAGTGAACCCGTGGGAAGCATCCAGAGCAACCCCTGACCCCGTGAAATACGGATAAGGACAACTTCACCCATCACTTACGGGTCCTCACGACTCGTAAGGGAGCAAATCCTCTTATGAGATCCTTACGACTTTCAAGAGAAAACACGCTTAGGAATCCTCACGATTCTTAAGGACAAATTGCACCTATGGGATCCCCTCGACCTGTAGGGAGAAAAACTCTTTATGAGACCCTCACGGCTCATAAAGTTGAAAAGTCTTAGGAGGCAGATCTTAACCCTGAATCCTAAGCCATCGTTGTCATGCAAAGAGATCAAGATAGACTATCCGCAGAATACATTTAATAAAAAGGGACGCACTATTGAGAAGAAAAAATATGTCTTTTATTCATGAACAAAAATGGATACAAAGTACAATTCGTGAAAGAACAAAAATATATTCTTATTCAGGAGTGTATACAAAGGAAGAATAAAAAAATATACAAGTCTTCAAGTCGGCGGGCGATTTAGTAGATTGATCAGCTCATCCCTCTTCCGCTGGGCCTGATATGAGGCAAGCCGACCTTCGAGCTCTTTCTCGGTAGCTTTGTGAGCCTCGACCCTTTCGCGAGTAAACACGGCGGCTTTGTCGAGGACCACCACCTCCTTGATGGCCTCTTGAATCACTCGCCAGAGTTCATATGCTTTGTTGGCCTTGGCCGTAAGGTTGGCTTGGAGCTCATTCAACGCTTTCGAAGCCAGCTCCCTCTTTGAGAATTTGCGGCCGAGCCTCTTCTCACATGACACCATATTCGCCGTGCACCACTCGATTAAGCCCTGTAAGCTCGCCTTCGCAGCCATAGCCTCCGAAGAAAGGCGGGTACACTCAAGCACATGCAAGCAAGCCTCCACCTGCCGACAAAACTCAACCCAGACTTGCACCACCGCCTCATTATGATAGGTAGCAAGAAAGGGAAGAGAGCCGTTAGCTTCAGCAACAAACGCTTCGGCTGTGGTTACACTGCCCGCACGAAGCTCCTCGATCAGGGATGACAGGGAGTCAAGGCTTAATTTCGCCAGACGGTCTGAGGCTCGCAAAGCATAAGGGCCGGGCGGCATGACGATGTGCGACTCCAGCGCTGTGAGAACTGTCAGGGCTGTTCAGATTTATAAAAAGATCAGTGAAACTTTTAAGCAAAAGAACAAGTGGGACAATATTAAGACTTCACTTACCCACAGTCATGCAAGAAGGAGCTGAAAACTCCCCTGGTCCTTTGAGGACCTCAACCTCATCGTCGGTCTCCAGAACTGTAAAGGACATCAACGTCATTTCGCGAAATAACAACAATGCTATGAAAAGATGGTAAACAACACTCACCTTGCCCAGACGAGAGGACGATGCGTTGAGGAGATATCGCCTGCGGAGCGGCCATCTCCAGCAGACGCTGAAAGGATCGCCGGGGAAACAGATCGGCAATAGAGGCCGCCAGTCCGCGCAATTCTGAAAAGATAAAAGAGTTCAGATAACGGAAAGATTACTAGTTTAAAAAGTGGAAGGTTACCTTCGACGCTCCTCCCATTCTGAGCTGGAGGGATAGTAGCTTCAACGGCTTCCGTCGCAACCTTGGGCACAGTATCAGGGATACGAGCTGGTGTAACGGCCTCTGAGGAAGGAGCAGCGGCAGCCACTGCGGGCTCCAACGAAGGGGGGGTGGTCTCGACTATATCCATCCCAGCCTTTGGGCCGCCCTCAGGAAGATCTGTGGGGACGGCGACCACCAAGGGTGCCTCTCCCGAAGGAGCGAGTGCTTCGGGAGCAAGAACCACCACAGGAGGCTCTATCGCAAGAGGGACAGTGTCGTCAACCCCCTCCACATCGAGCAATGTTTCATTAGGAGTGTCAACAGGCTCTACCGTCAGTAAGCCTGTAGGAACCTCCCCCATCGCCGAAGTCTCTGGACAATTCACACAAGAATAAGAATACATATATACAAGTGCAGGCACTATGAAATATTACAAAGAAATACAGGAACACACCAATGCGTAAGGAAGCTTTCAATATGGCTTCTTCAAGCCGATGCTCCTTATCAAGGAGGTGTGCTCGCCGAGGTTCAAGGGTGGACTCATGGCCGCCAGTCCACAACGAAAGCGCGTCCGCAGCATCCTCCGAAGCAGCCTGCTTAAGGGCCCGTTCGCCCCATTCCTCCAAAGGGCCGATGAACCGCCGCCAGATCCACGAAGGGTCTTCGTAAAAGATTACGGCATGGTAGGGCTTCTTCGGAACCCTTACGTTCTGAGACTCATCTTTAGAACGTCTTATAGCCTCAGCCAATTGTGCAGCTTCCTCGGCAGCTGAACCCGGAAAAAGTAAGCCAGCATCCGACTCTTGCACGGTCAACGGTTCATCCTGAAGAATGGGCTCAGACTCTACTAAAGAGTCGAGCAAGTTAGTAGCCACCTTCCTCCGCCGCTTGGATCCAAAACCGACCGTCGAAGACGACCGTTTCCTTTCCCGTGGAGCCTTGACACGACGCTGACCCACCTCACCTTCAACACCCTCATTTCCAGCACCATCGCTTGGCGGTGCGCCGAGGACAACACAGCCATTGTCGACGCCGCTGGCGGTGGTACTGCTACTGGTTCCCTTTTACCCCTTGACTGAGCTCGGGTATCTAACGGCATACCAATTGTGGGGGTAAGGTCCACCTCCGACTCCCTTGGAATGAGCGCAACACTGGTGTCCCTCAGGGGAAAGCGGACCGGTGCGCGCGGCCGCAGCGGAATTCCCGCGGCCTGAGCCGGAGCAAGAGCGCCATAGCCAAGAAGCAACCTCTTCTCCTCAGCAATAACTGGGTTGACCCGATGAAGATACCAGCCTGTGAAGGACCCCACACATCGGGGAGTATGATCTTCTTCGGGGATCATGAAGGAAGAATCAGTGTTCAGCCTCACGAAGTGATGAGCGGCATCACGAACAGCTGCGGGTGAAGGGACCGGCGCAACCGTAAAAGCCTTGAAAGGGACGCCCGTATCATATCCAAGCTGCCGGGCGAAGCGATGCGGATTGTACCGCATAAACAGAGCCGCTCTGTTCTGACGGAATACAAGATAGCCCGGTCTGATCGCGTACAAGTGCGTGGCCTCCCGGGGCTTCAGAGAAGGCGCCTCACCTTTCGACTGGTCGTGGAGTTGTTGAATCGGACCTGAAGGAGCAGATAGAACCCGATCCATAAATACCAGTCCGCCCGCGCTAGCATAAGGAGTAATTAACACGCGAATAACCCCGAACTGAGTTGGGTCGGGAGCAGAAGCGTCCACCAGCCGCATGAGTCGCGGAAAAGTGTAGGCGTCATAAAATGCAGGTCTCTGGTGCGCAGCAAAAGCCCCCAACACGTGCATCTCAATCCAAGATGTAAAGTAGTAAAGGGAGAAGTTTACTACGTCCACACCGGGAGTTGAGGTGTTAGCGGCGGCACCCAATCCATGATAGAGATGCGCTAGTGCCGGGATGCCTATGGCCAGCCGTGTCCCCTCAGCGATACGATGATCCGGATAGATAACCGAGACTTTCATGAAGCGGCAATGCATAGGGATGACGAACCAGCTGAGCCAGACACTGATAAAGCCCACAAAGAATGTCTCCTCATCCATGCCGGGAGCTGCAATCGATTCGAAAGATACCGGCGACATGATAGGAATATAATACTGCGGTAAATCTAATTCCTTAGTCGGTCGCCTGTTCAAACCAAACCCAAAGGGGTCGTTGATGCTTGCAAACTTGGGAGCCGTCTTCGATAGGACATCCTCACGAAGGAAGCAAGCGATGAAGCTCTTGAAAGTGACGCCCTGCTCCTCAGATTCTGTGAACAGTTTGTCGAAGATACCCAGCGCCTTGATCAAACTCGGACGCTTATGGCGGACGGCGTACTTGGTAGACAAGCCGTCAAGCGTTGCGGGCTCAGTCTCAAAGACGTACTCGTCAGAAGGCAGCAATTCCTCGTAAAGTGTCCCTCTGATTGGCAGCCCCGAGATCTCACGAAATTCTTCCAAAGAAATTGAAACTTCACGGTCCCTCAAGAGGAAAGTGTTGGTGGGAAGATTACACTGGTTCAGGAAGGCCTTAACCCACCAAACGTGAGGAGACTAGTAGTGGAAGAGGGACGCATATATTGCCTGATAAAGCCCAGCCTTCTGCAGTCGCGCGCGATGGGCGGACAGGATGTATCGAGCCCAAAGGAGATAGCCCGTAGGGTGTCGAGGGGTGAGCCCTATTTTGTAGATCTGCCCCCATGGCTGGGCCTCGCCCTGGAAAATGCGGCGTCCTAGAATGTCTATTGTCTGGATCGTATGGTTCGGGATACCGGTCGTCGAAGGCTTGAGCCATCCCATCCGAGTCCAATTAGGCATCTCCACAGTGAAGACAGTCCCTGGAGGATCCATCGGCAGGAACGGAAAGGTAGGCTCCGTCGGCACTTCGCAAAGAAAACTCCGGCGACCCCGGATAATATGACCATACCAGGTCCCCCACAAAAGCAAGTTGGTGCAGTTCGGGTCATGAGCCCTGATCATCGCCATCACTTCCTCATGAGCTGGCGACTGAGGAAAAGCGGCCTCCGAGCGAGTGAAAGGAAAATACGGAACAGACGTCATCGTACCTGAAATAAAATAAAGGGAAACTGTTAAAGCGAAGCCAACAGTGATTATAGATATATACATATATATATATATATATATATATATATATATATATATATAAAGACAACAGCAACGGACTCATTTTATGGGACCATTGGTTACAAAACACATGGGTCCCACAAAATCAAGATGACGGCTTGCTAATAATGAGGCCTAGCAATTATAATGAGACAAAAGGAAGATTCTCATTAAAATAAGCAGTGGATTTCAAATGACCCTACACATTCCCCTAAAAAGAAATTCATCTCAGACTCTGTGGAAAATCAAACAGAATCAAGGCAATTAAATTCCCAGAAAGAGACATTGCAAACTTCTTCTTCTTGGTTTTGAAGAGACAACTCAGGGCAAGAAAACCCCAAGAAGCTCTCTGGGAAGAACTGAGTTCTTCATAGGAATTAAATTCCATTTTTGAAAAGGGGAATTAAATTCCTAGAGACTCTTTTTTGAGATGGAATTAAATTCCATAAAAAAGGCAAACACCACCATTAAACCCTGAAGATTAGAGAAACCCTAAAGGCTCTGTTGATGAAAGATTGAATAGTTTTCTCTTTATTTTAAAGAACTTAAAAATGGGTTCTTGTTAAGAGGGAAAACCCTTGGTATGGATTTAAAATCCCGTGGTGATTTCTGTGAAATTTCTTCGTTCGTTCAAGATCATTACCTGAAGAAAAGGAAATCTTTCAACAGAGTTAAACTCTGGAAAATTTTCAAGGCAGAGAACTAAGCTCTGAGGAAAGAGAATTGAATTCTTAAAAGGGAAAAGTCGCAAGGAAGAAGATGAAAGAGTGGAGGCGCTTCTGAAGAGACCCCTGCATTTATAGGATGTGATGGAAATGCTTCATCTTCCCAATTCCTTAGATGGATCCAACGGTCACAAAAGTGACAGAGTTGCACTCACGTGCAGACACGTGAGAGCAACGCTGTGGGGGCATTTGTTTCTTGATTAAAAAATCAGGAATTACCTCAATGAGGTATCATGTGTTCACACGTGACTAATGGTCACGGGATGACACGTGATGGATAAAACCCCATCAAGCAGAAAGGAAAATAAACGGCTGAAAGATGACTCAATTGGGGGTCACGTGCTCACACGTGACCAAGGGTCACGTGCTAGCACGTGACAGGCTTTGAAAGCCTTGCAGCTTAATAGAATTTAATTCTAAAATCGGGAAATACCTCAATGAGGTGTCACGTGCTCACACGTGACCAATGGTCACGTGTTGACACGCGATGGTTAAAACTGAAGCGTAAGTAAACGCTGAGAAAAGGGCTCAATTGAGGGTCACGTGCTCACACGTGACAGGCTTTGAAAGCCTTACAGTTTAATTGAATTAAATTCTGAATTTCTCCAAAATCTTTCCAAATAAGAAAGGATTAAGGAGAATCGTTGGATTAAAAATCCATGGGTGATTAAATATCACCAATTTATGGAAAAATCTTAGACAAGGAAAGATTTCCCTAAATCTCACCAGAAATAACAAACAGAATATCTTTGGATTGAAAATCCAACGGTGAATAAAATTCACTTAATGATCTAAAGGCTCATATTAATTATGAAAACAAACAAAATCTTTCAATGAAAGATTTGCTAAACAAATTGTTTCTTTTCCTTCTCCTATAAATAGGAGCCAAGAGAAGAGAAGGATATAGAGAGAGTTTGGAGAGAGAGCTTTGGAATCTTGAAATTGCAGAGAGAAAAGAAAGGAGAATTTAATTCTCAACAAAGAAAAACCCTAAGTGAGAAAAGAAAGGGGATCAAAACTCCAAACAGAGAATTTAATTCTCAAATCTAAGAGTTTAACTCTTCTGCACAAAAGAACTTAGTTCTTCCTCTGGTTGAAGATCTGCACAGAGCACATCTCCCCATAAGTTGAAAATTTAATTCTCATCGGGTTGAGATCTTACCATGCAGATCCAAAACTTAGAGGTGGAATTGAGTTTAGAGAATTTAATTCTCCCAAAACAAAACTAGGGTTTAACCCTATGTGAGAATTTAATTCTCCCAAACTCACAGGAATTTAATTCCTTCAAGATGGACAGAACTAGGGTTTAACCCTAATTGAGAATTTAATTCTCTCAGATTTACAGGAATTTAATTCCTCCTAAATGATATTAGGGTTTCACCCTATATAAGAATTTAATTCTTTCACAATAGGAATTTAATTCCTCCAAAATCATAATTAGGGTTTAACCCTATAAAAGAATTCAATTCTTAAAAATAAAGAGACTTGAAGGATCTCCATGCATGCAAAAGACTAAGATCACGTGGCCCCACGTGACCCCCGAAAAGATCCCCAAAATAAGAAGGAAAAAAGCTCGGAGGCAATGCCTCACGTGTTCCCACGTGACCCTTAAAACAAAAGAGAACAAATCCAAAGGCAGAACCATTCTTGGGTGCCCTCACGTGTCCCTACGTGACCCCTAGTAAAACGCTTTAATAATCAATGACTGGAAGCCTATCATGTGCCCACACGTGACGGCCTGAATACCAAAAGTGTTTAACACTTATCTGAGAACAAAATAAGGGGATCTGACCCCACTTTTTGATGCTATCACGTGCTCCCACGTGATCCCTCCTGTAATACCCAGCCCCTTTTTATACGCCTGCATCCGTATTTCTTTTTCCCCTATAAAATTTATTTATAATTATTTATTTATTTTCGAAACTCCAATAAACCCTAAACTTCCAATTTTTCCCCGCTATTTTTCTCAAACCCTAATTCCAATCCCTTATGTTCTTTTCCCATTTACATAAACATCGATTCCGGTCCAGAACTCCATTTCGTTTTTGATTATTTCCTTAGCCAAGTTAAAGAGCAAAATTTTAAATATAAACCCAAATCCTAACCCAAACTATATTGAAACCCTAAGCCCACACTTTTTCTAAAAATAAATACCTCAATCAATTTCAGCCGGCCTATTTTCCTTTTCATCAAAACTCTTTTGGCCCGGCCCTCTTCTTTTCCCCACTATTCTTTTATTTTTCCATTGGCCCACTCCCTGGCCCGTTCCCTTTTCCTTTAATTCTTTTAATTCTAATAAATCCTGGCCCGGCCCATCAATTCACCCAGCGGCCACTTCCTCGACCCGACCCGCACCTCTTCCTCGACCCGACCCGCCATGTACAGGGTCGTCTCCCCAACGGCTCTCTTTGCCACTTCCTCCGCTCGCGCCTACGACCACGTCGCCCGCGTTCCTCGCCTCCACCGATGCCCGCGCTCGCGCCCGTTACTCCCAGCGCGCCTCTCTCCTCCCTCTCTCCTCTCGCCTCCCCGTTCTCTTCTCTTTCCCTCACGTTTTCCCCGGCTCCTTTCTCTTCTCCCGCCCCTGTCGCTCGCGATCCACCTTCCTCGCCACCTCCTCCGCACTCGCTCGCGCGAGCGTTACCCCATGCATTCCCCTCTCCAACCCCGTCGCCCTCGTCCTCTCCTCTCAAAACTCCCAATCGCTCGCTCCCCTCCTCCTTTCCTTCCTCCTCCCTCGAACCCACCATCAGCAACCCATTGCAGCACCGACCATCGGCCACCTCCTCCCCTAGCATCCTCATCTGCACCCCTCACCACTCCACTTCATCGACTAAGCAACCCCTACCCACACCCGAGCACCCCTACCGGCGCCCCTCAACCCAAGATCCCCGACCGCACCCCTCACTTCCCTGCACACCCTATCACCACAACCGAGCTCCTCTAACCACCACGACGCCGACGAACCCCCACCTGCACCGACTACCTCATCACCTCCTTCGGCCGTCGGCGCCACCAGCCACCATCCGAGAACTCATCTCCCTCTCTCCCAATCTCTCACTCTCTCTCTGTCCCTCACCCTATCTCTCTGTTTCTCTCTCTCTCTCACTTCTCTCTCTCTCACTGCTTCTCTCTTCCCTCTCTCTCTCTCTCTCCTCCTTCCTACGTCTCTCACTTCAAACACCATTTCTTTTCCCTTTCCATTGTCACTTCTCTTTCGACAACAGCCAGCCCGCACCCACGAGCCTCCTTGTGCATTCACATCAACATCAAACCCAAGCTCGAGCCAAGGTCGAGACTTTTGTCACTAGTGGGCCGTACCGGAATCGTTGTCGCTGTGCCGCGCATGTGTCGTTGCCACCGTCGAGTACCCCAAACGTTTCCAGGCAAGTATTTTACTTGCTTACATGCTATTTACTTAAGTTACAGTCGTTAATTGCATAGATGATAAAGTTACAAGTTTAAACCAATTTTGTGCCATACCTGTTCGACGCGTGTTCCCAAAGAAAACACTTTTCTAAAATGACGGAACTGGATTAATTACTTTGGCCCTTGCTGTGATGAATACCTTGTGCAAGTTTCGCTGGAAAATATGACCGTTAACGACTAAAACTACTACCCCCAAGTTTAATCGTAAAACTGTAATTTTATTGTACCTGAAAACCGTTAAATTCACCATAAATCATATACACACTGGATTGATGCGTTCGAGGGCTCAAATCGAATCCGACTCGACGAAATTTAACCCTACACCAGTTTCCAGACATTCCTGTATTTAAACCATGATGATATTCGGATCGGAGAGCGACTCTGGATGCAGTCCAGAGCTACTCCAGTGGTTGCTTGCTGTTCCGTAATGGATACCACAAGATATCCTTAACTCGTAGATTGCGGAACTCCACTGTTTATTATATATAAATCTGTTAGCTAGACAACACAATTAATTTCATTCTGTTTCATTACCATTTGTTATTTATTCTGTAATTTAAACGATCGGGACGCATAACAGTCCCAACAGAATCAGAACTGACATATGGATATTGAATAGTGTATATCTCCTGACGTACAGACGCGATCGAAGATCCGTCTGTTGCGTTGAAAACCTTACTGAAAACCCTAGATTTCATCCAACTGTAACGTCGCTAAAATCTGATTCCAACTGGGATTAAAATGCGTTGCGAAATGGATTTCTGATTCTGAAACCGGATTTCCAGCCGCGAGCGCTTAAAATGAAATGGTTATAATTAATGATCCTGGAACCCGATGGGCTTGAAACCAAATTTGATGGATGGAAAACTGAACATACTAATTACTACCTGTTTATCGTTTCGCTAAATTATATATGTACGTTTCATGATAAATCGTGCAAGTGATAGAATACCATTTTTTTATGACACCTTAATCATGCTTCATATACTGTTTACGTATCATATCATACCCATATCATCGCAGTGATTACCTAGTGATATCGTACATTTACCCAGTGTTAGATTTTAGTGATGATTGTGGCAAGTACGTCAGTGTTCGTGTATCCGTGATTAAGTGAAAGTGATACGTACTTGTACACAATCAGTGACCCTATTATTCTTTTGCATTGTCGACGTCTGTGGGATGCGTGTACGTGTGACTATAAGTGGTATGGGACACTTATGGAAGCGCTTGCACGGGTGTCACAGATAAGGCATCCGACAATGCCATTTATCTTAGGTATTAGTCGGGACGTGCTTGATGGAGGTCCTGCCTCCAGTTCTCGCTCAGACTTGTCACGGATCGATTAGTATTTAGGGTTATGGTTAGCGTTTGATGTAGGCCACGGGGTGTGGGGTAGTTCAGGTGTGATTTCAACAGAATCTCGGGAGTCCCATGCCGGCTTATATATTTAGGGAGATATATGGAGATTTACAGGGTATGTGATATACACCGTGATATACATGTTACATGTTGGGCCCGTGGTCCCTTGCCCTTGGGTTCTACCCTTGGGTGGAGGACACTCGCGAGTGGTTGACTCTCACACTTGGACTGACGATAGGCTTAGTGACCTGTACAGTGAGACTTAGAGACTGATAGGGATACTGGCATTTATATACCTTATATACTGTGTTGACGTACGTGACATATCGTTCTACTGCTTTACTGCTCCGCTGCATTGATTACTGCACATTCATATTCATGCTGTCATTGATTTACTGTTTCACATATCTATTACCACTGTTAGAATTGTCACATGATTTTATATATATATTATATTGCTATTGTGTCGCTCTGACGACCTGAGTATGCATGCTCAGTGTGAGGAGAAGATTTAGTCTGGACCAGGACTAGACTTACATCACGGACATCTTGATAGCTATCCAGAGTTGTACTATTTTGTTTCCCCTCAGGTCAGTTCTTTACATTGTTTCTTTCAGTTACTGCATTTCTCATTACCTGCGCATCATTCACTGTTTACCATGATAAACTAGAAGCCGAAGTGTGACTACGGCAGGACTTTTCCTTGATCGTAGGAGCATGGCTGGCCTTGTCTACCCATCGTATTCCGTATTTTGGGAAGCGGGGCGTGACACCTCCCTTTTCTAGTGTTTAAACACTAATTTGATAATCTTATTACCAGTGTTTAACACCGTTGTTCTTTAGTGTTGAACACTAGTTTCGGCCCAATTGATTAATTTTCTAGAGGCAAAGCCTCCCTTTCAATGGACCAACAGAGGGTCAATATTCCAAACTTGATTGGACTTAGCCCAAGAAGGCCATAAGTCCTCAATTCAGACTTAACTGAGCCAATGTGTTCATAATATAATTAATTGATCTTAGTTCCAAATGGGGCTACAGATCACTTAATCCACTTTGGTTCGAGGGTACATCTCTTCACTCCTCTGATATTTGTTGTTGTAATCCTTCAACGTCTTCAGAGAGGTGACGGGTCCCGACAACCACACATTTCATAGACTATGACGTCTTTAAACTGGACTGTGGGGTCCTTAAGCCTATGGACTATGATGTCCTTAACCTCGACCGTGATGTCTTAAAACTAACAATGGATCGTGAGGTCCCTAAACTCATGAACTATGATGTCCTTAACCTCGACCGTGATGTCTTAAAACTAACAATGGACTGTGAGGTCCCTAAACTCATGGACTATGATGTCCTTAACCTCGACCGTGATGTCTTAAAACTAACATCGGACTGTGGGGTCCTTAAGCCCATGGACTATGATGTCCTTAACCTCGACCGTGATGTCTTAAAACTAATAACGAACTGTGGAGTCCTTAAATCCATGGACTATGATGTCCTTAACCTCGACCGCGATGTCTTAAAACTAACATTGGATCGTAATGTCCTTAAACTAATTATCGACCGCAATGTCACTAAACTAAACAACAGAGCCCGATTGCTCTCTTGTCGGATCTAAACGATCCTGTTAAGATGATCTTAGTCTAAAATTAGACTAATTTATCCTTAACGACCGTTTAAGTTGATCTTAGTCTCAAATGAGACTAACGTATCATTAAACCCAACCCCCTAAACCCAAATCTAAGAAAGATACGGATTTGGACTAGTCCGCGCCCTACGGGCGACAACATAACTTAGTCTTCGTATACAATCCACGGGCAACCAAATACACAACAAACACCCACGACACGAAGTGACCATCTGGAGAAGGAGAAAGTTGTTACCAGCGATGCGGTAGCGTAATTAACTGCAGGGGCTTGCGCCTGCAGGGAAGAGCGTCCCCATAATCAAAACCCCCTCAAACGAGGGGGAATCTGACAAAGTCTGCTACATTGGCCGCATCCGTTTAAACCTTCGATATATGGTGCCATAAATCAACTTGGCATCTCCGGAGAGGTGGACGGATAGCACTAATTAGCATCTGCCCCGAAATTCAGGCTAGACATTTATCACGTCTCCGCCGCGTCTTTCGGAAGGGAACATGGACTACCCACGGGCCACACTCTCCAAAGTCGAATATCGACAGGGTGGGAAAAAACCATCTACGAGTCCTCTCGACTTGTAAGGGGGAAAACTCTTTCGTGAGATCCTTACGACTCTCAAGATAAAATGCGCTTAGGAGTCCTCACGACTCCTAAGGATAAAATACACCTACGGGATCCTCTCAACTCGTAGGGAGAAAAGTTTTTATGAGACCCTCATGGCTCATAAAGTTGAAAAGCCTTAGGTGGCAGATCCTAACCGTGTCTCCTAAGCCATCGCTGCCCTCCAAGGAAGTCAAGATGGACTACCCACGGGCCACACTCTCGAAAGTCGAATATCGACAAAGAGGGAAAAAACCACTTACGAGTCCTCTCGAATTGTAAGGGGAAAAAAACTCTCTTGTGAGATCCTTACGACTCTCAAGAGAAAACCTCAAGAGAAAACGAACTTAGGAATCCTCACGACCCCTAAGGAGAAAATACACCTACGGAATCCTCACAACTCATAAGGAAATTAGTGTCCTTACGAGAACTTCTCGATTCGTTTCGACTCGTAAGGAAAATAATGTCCCTGCGAGAACTTCTCGATTCGTCTCGACTCGTAGGGAAAATAATGTCCCTGCGAGAACTTCTCGATTCGTCTCGACTCATAGGGAAAATAATGTCCCAGCGAGAACTTCTTGATTCGTCTCGACTCGTATGGAAAATAATGTTCCTGCGAGAACTTCTCGACTCGTCTCGACTCACGGCTCATAAAGTTAGAAAGTCTTAGGATACAAGGACCCTAAACTTGTCTCCTAGGCCATCAATTCTATAGTCACACATTACTTTGCACTACTTCACCCACGTACATACATACGTGGGCAAAGTAGTGGGGGCATTTGTTCCCGCCAAAATTTTCAGCCAAGAGCTACTTGTTCCCTTACAAAAAAGGGGGAGAGTCCTCAAAATTAGGCCTCATGTGTAAAACACATGAGCGCTCATATGCAAAGCGTATGAGCGCTGAACATAAACAACTAATGGCCAAATAGGCTTCACGTGCTAGACACGTGAGCACTCATATGTAAAGCATATGGGCGCTGAAAATAAACTAAATAAAACAATTAATGGCCAAACATGCCTCACGTATAAAACACGTGAGCGCTCATATGTAAAGCATATGAGCGCTGAAAATAAACAGGCTAAAACCCACACTAGGGGTCACGTGTTAAACACGTGAGTTCTCTTGCTACTCACATGGAAAGCATGTGAGCGCCCCAATTTAAAATGCTCCTGTCAAATTCTAGAATTAAATTCTATTTGGGAAATATTTTCCTGATCTTCCTCAAACTAGAAAGATCTTCTCTGTTAAACAGAGGACCTTTGGATCAAAGATCCAACGGTGATCATCTGGTAGAATAAAGTTCTATCATTGGAAAATATTTTTCTAATCTTATTAAACTAACAAGATATTCATATGATAAGAATAAAATTCTATGTTAAACTAACGAGATATCCATATGATAGAATTATATTCTATATTAAGAAAATATATTTCTGATCTTATTAAACTAAAAGATATGATAGAATAAAATTCTGATCTTGTTAAAACTAACAAGATATTTATAATCTTGCTAAACAAATTAGAAACCTTCTCTGTTAAACAGAGAGCCTTTGGATTAAAAATCCAACGGTGAATAAAATTCACCGATTGATCTAAAAGATCATGGAATCAATCATGATCTCTCAATGAGGGATTTTCTTAATAAATTGATTCTTTTTCTTCTCATATAAATAGGAAGGAGAAGAAGACATACACAGAGAGAGAGGGGAAGAAAAATATAGAGAGAGAATTTAATTCTCTAGAAAGAAGAGGAACCCCTCCCAAAAGCTCCCACAAAACAAAAAGAGAATTTAATTCTCAAACCAAGAGTTTAACTCTTCTCAAAGAACTTAGTTCTTCCTCTGGTTAAGATCTGCAGAAGCAGATCTCCCCCACAAGTTGAGAATTTAATTCTCATCGGGAAGATTCTGTCATGCAGATTCAAAACCTAAGGGAAAGAACTAAGTTCAAAAGAGTTTAACTCTTACAAAACGTATGTGAATTTAATTCCTCTGAAACTAGGGTTTAACCCTTTAAAAAGAATTAAATCCCTGCAAAGAACAAAAGGAGAACTTGATTGCTCAGAACCATAGAAAAACAGCCTGATGATTCATTAGCGTTCAAACGCTACGTAACAGATCACGTGTCCCCACATGAGCACCTCTGAGGAACAAAAAGGAACAACTGACATCGAGTCACGTGATCCTACGTGACCTCCTGATAGTTCTTAGCACTTTCAAATGGAAAAGGGGAATGAATCAAAGATAGTTCCCATTTTGGGGCGCCTCACGTAATCCCACGTGACCCCCTAATAAGTGCTTAGCACTTGTAAAAGGAAAGGGGAATAAATAAAAACAGTTCCCATTTTTGGGACGCCTCACGTGATCCCACGTGACCCCCAATAGTGCTTAGCACTTCTAAAAGAACAAGGGAATAAACCTAAGTGAACAGCGCCAACTTTCAAGAGCCTCATGTGCCACACGTGAGCCTCCCCCAAATTTCAGTGTTTAACACTGCTTTGGAGTCTCACGTGGGAGCACGTGAGCACTGAGTATACATTATTGTTTAACACTATAGGAAGCCAACTCCAGCTCCAAATTGGCTAAGTGTCTCTGAGGATTAAAACATCTTGGATTTCCTAATAAACCGAGCCACTATACTCGTGATTTCCCAAACTGATGATGATTCCTCAATCTCCTAAGTTAATCTTAGTCTTTCAAAAACGACTAATGATTCTTTGACGGGCCATGTTCTCCACCGAAAGACGTGACCGGGATGTTGGGACGTTCGGGCCTGAATTCCGAGGGCAGATGTTATTTGGTGCTATCCGTCCACCTCTCCGAAGATGCCAAGTTGATTTATGACACCATGTATCGAAGGTTTAAACGGATGTGGCCGATATAGCAGACTTCGTCAGATTCCCCCTCATTTGAGGGGTTTTTGATTGTGGGGACGCTCTTCCTTGCAGGCGCAAGCCCCTGCAGTTAATTACGCTACCGCATCGCGGTAACAACTTTCTCCTTCTCCAGATGGTCACTTCGTGTCGTGGGTGTTTGTTTTGTTTTTGGTTGCCCGTGGATTGTATACGGAGACTAATTTATGTTGTCGCCCGTAGGGCGTGGAATAGTCCAAATCCGTATTTTCTTAGATTTGGGTTTGTGGTTGGGTTTAAGGATATATTGGTCCCATTTGAGACTAAGATCAACTTAAACGTTTGTTAATGATACGTTAGTCTAATTTTAGACTACGATCAACTTAACGTTTGTTAAGGATACATTAGTCTAATTTTAGACTAAGATCAACTTAATGGGATCATTTAGATCCAACAAAAGAGCATTTGGACTCTATTGTTTAGTTTATGGACATTGCGGTCGGTTACTAGTTTAAGGACATGGTGGTCCAAGGTTAAGGACATCTGATCGCACGCCAAAAGCGTGTCGGATATTAAAAGTTCTAAAGTTTAACCGCGATCAGGACGGTGTCGCTTTGCAGCTAGCCGCGATGAGCACGGGTCGATCTACAGGGAGATGGTAAGTTTTTAGGCTTGTTTTAACGAGTTAACAACGTGGCTGATTTGTTCGTTATCTAACCTATGTGTTATATTCAAGTATAAGGCTTGTTAGGAAACGATAGGATAGTGTAAGTTAATGGATTCCGTATTCAAGTACTTTGAGCCGAACTCAACCAATGAAGCTAGAACAATCGGCAACAACGTGGATTAGGGGACTTAAGCACGGTATTCATGGAATCCGACTTATTGACCCTTGTCCGTACGTTCTTGTCTCTTGCTTTCGCCTCCGGCCAAACCGAATGCAACCGGTCACGGTTAGGAATCACGTTTACCTTGGTAGGGTAGGGTGCCTAACGGAGCGCTTGCATAAGGTTTGGGCAGAGTTTCAAATGGAAAAGACGGGAAAGGAAATGAAAAACGAAACGTTAACTTACAAAATCTTTCTCTTTTCCTAACAACAATATTCACACCAACATTCACAAAACAACAAAGAGGAAAAAAGAAAAGCTACAAAGAAAAGAAAAGACTACAATCAAGTAATTAAATGACATGGTAATAAATTGCAAGTAATAAAAGACAAGAATGAAAATGCATGTAAGTAAAAGAGCGAGTAAGAAAGATTAAGAACCATAGAACCCAAAACAAGACATGGGTTCAATAACCAAATTTTAAACTTGCAAGCTCAATGAAGAGATTGCAAGATCAAGAAGAGGCAAAGAACTCATGGTGAATGAAGGCACAAAAGAGATCTTTATTAATCATTAAGAACGATACAACCCCTTGAGATCAATAACCAACCCTTAAACTTTCAAGCTCAATGAAGAGGTTGAAGGATCAAGAGAAGGTTAAGAACTCAAGGGGACTAAGCTATTTACAAGAAAGGAGAATAGAAAACTTGGACAAAGAATGACAATCCAAGACTAAAGAATGACCCTTGAACCTTTGCCTACTGCCTGCTATTTATAGGCAAAGAAGAAAAGAAAATAAACATCAAAATTAGGGCTACGTGGCAGCAAAGAAGGCACTGTGTGAAGTTGGGGCCCACGGGAGCCTGTGGGGCCGGCCAGGCCGGTCTATAATGTGATGTGGCCGGCCATATCATATTGGAACGGTCTCGTACTTAATGTGTTGACTTGTTAGCTCCCCCGCATCACTTTGGTCCAGTTTGTTTTCTCCGTTTTGACTTGATTTGCACCCAATGCTTGGAGGGAAATTCGAATTTCTAAATCATCACCAAATTTTTAGCATTAAATGCTCATAACTTCATTCCCACATGTGCCTAAATCATGGCTGCCCCCATTATGGTTTTGTTGATTTGTCCATTTGATTTTATTTTGCACTTATTATTGGAGGGAATTTTTGAATATAATTCAACACATGATCTTCAGCATTAAATGCTCATTACTCCATTCCCACATGTGGCTTGATTCATGGTTGCCCCATTATGGCTCATGCTGATTTGTTTAATTGACTTTGATTTGATTTCAATTTTGGAAGGAAAAAAATCAACACATGATGTTTAGCCTTGAATGCATATAATATTTTGCCTTGAATGCATATTATATCATATCCACATGTTCCTAAAAGTCTTGTGTACACATTTGTTGTGTTGGACCATTTAGATAGAAAAATGTGTACACAAACTTGTTGCAAAATAGGGACTCCTGAAATATCGGTCGGATTGCGGTTCTGGTTGCAGTGTCGGATCTCAATTGATATATCCGTGCTTTTAAATGTATTTCCAGTATTTTGTCATGGATACCTGTAATCTGTATTACTGAGCAGACACTGCTTAATAGTACCGATAAATACAACAAATAGATAATGAATGAGCGGTATTAGAATGCAGTTTTCTGATATGAATAAATACCCCCAAACTTATCTTTTGCTCGTCCCGAGCAAAACCATTTATTCACAAAAGAAAATCCTAACCGCACTTTCGCAGGGAACGTGATTGCACTGAGCATGTGCAACAAGCTGTTAAACCTCTAGGTATCCCTAGTAGGAGGAGTGTTGTCTCCTGAGGGTTTTCAGCGGATACTACCCACAAAATCCCGTCAAGCTAGTTTTGCGAAATAACTATGATTCAAACCCTAAGGTTTTGTTTAAAAGATAGCAATTCTATTATCCTAAATTTAGAACTATCGAACCTTTATTTTTCACACCTCGCTTCTCATTTAACTTAAGATTTTATATGTCTTTACGTGCAGTGCAAATAGTGTCGTTAAGTTTCAAAAGGATCGATTAAAGTCGTCATGTCACAAAATAAAGCCCAGATAAAAAAATTTGAAAAGGATCACATAAGTTTTATAAAGAGTTAAGTATTTCTCAAGTTTCGTTTTCCAGTTAGGTTTCAAATTCAGAATTTCTATCTTCCTTAACAGGAAACTAGGTCTTATTTTTCACTCCACCTTTTCTTGTTTTCATTTCATACACACCTCTGTGAACGTGCAATAGTCTTTAACATAGAATAAAACCTTCATATCTCCGCTAGAAATACTTTTTTTTATTTATAAAAACCTGTCTTTTGTCAAGATTATTCTCACACAAAGAACCGTTAGGAATTTTAACTCGGAGAGAACACTTGCTTGACTTTGTTTTAATTTGGACTTTCTAGGCTTCTTAGCGAGCTTTGGGCCAATGCTCCCAAACCAGTTGGTTTTAGGGTATTAGGTGTAGAGACACCCCAGCGGACTTAATTACTCAAGTTACCTAGGCCCAAAAACAAAAGACAATTTTAGCGTGAAAATCATGACGATTTAATGCGAACGGAGATATAACCGGTAGTTCAATTATTTTTTGGATAAAAGACGTTTTTAGTGGGTTAGGCGTGTAATCATTCCAATCAAGTTCCAGATGGGTTATTCTTCAGAATTAGTTCCAATTAAGGCATCAATAACATCCCTTCATATCCGCTTCACTTCATAAACTATTCTTGATATTACTTATTTCAGAACAAACCTATTTGATCCTCAGAAAATAATTTATCCATTTAAACGTTTTCAGACATAATAGACTTGTCATCTAATTTTCAAAACTCACGACACGTGTAGTGTGATGTAAAGACGTATATAGCTATAGTTAACTTCAAAGGAGAGTTATCTTTCAGGTTTTCAAAATCTAAAAATAAGATTTAGTTATTCTTATCTTATCAAACAAACCGTCGAAATATTGAATCTAAGTTCTTTCACTAGCTAACTTGGCGACAAAGTTTTTACGTTTTTAGAAAATTTTCTGATTTTTATAGGTTTTTAAGTAAGTATGCAAAAGCAGAATATACAAATGAATGCGAAGGAATAAAGCTTACCGAGCACACCCCCAAACTTAAACTTGACAGTGCCCTCACTGTCAGGCTACACTAAGAGGGTCAAAATTGTCGGTGCCTCCCTGAAAACAAATTCTATACAAAAATAAAAACCAAAAAATATGTACACCAAAAGGCCCCCCCCCAAACTTAAGTAAAACAGTGTTTCCACTGTTAAGCGTTGAAGTTCAGGATTAGGAGGGAAAGAGAACAGCATCAAGCTATACAAGGCCTTACAAAGGCCAAAAATGAGCACCAACCATTCAAAAATTCTATCATGATAATATGCGGGTTGGTGAAAGAAGATGAAGAGAAAAGAAATGGAGAATACGCGAGACCGTATGGAGATAGAAGCGGGATACAGTCTCGGTATATGAGAGGAAGAATGGCGGAAGGGAAAAAGAAATAGTGTACGAACTTGAGGGTGAAAATGGAGTGAATAAATTAGCGCAATTTTTAATGACCGATGTGTGAAAAGCGATTGTGCTAATTTATTAACCCGTTGAGAAATGGGGTCAAATCCCTCATGATTCGTGAGAAATGGGTACGTCGAACTCGGTAAACCAGACTTAGGAAATGAAAGTGATACAGTTTCTTGCAAGGTCGGAACGATGGAAGGGACGAAGGGGAGTGATTTAGGGATAGTCTTACTCTCACCTAAGTAAACTGTCTCGAACTCGAAAGATTCCATCAATGGTTCGAAATGACTGTGAGCAACCGAGTTTAATGGTTAAACTAACTCATTTGAAAATTCAAAGGACTCAAACTCGGGCGGTGAGCCTTCAACATCGTCCGAAAAAGTGAAACACTCGTAATCGTTATCGGCTGTGAGAAGAGTGTCAGATTCAAGGAGGAACGCACTAGTGGCGTCAAATGTGCTGTGATTGAACAGAAATTTTTCAAACTCACAGTCCTCCTGCATGATATTTTGCGTGGTCGGAACGATGGAAAGGATGGAGGGTGATTTAGGAAGTATAACAGTTAAAGGTTCAGGAGGATGAATTGGAAAATCCGACACATCAAACAAAAATGGTTCATCCTCAATACTATCCTCAATACTCTCCTCAATACTATCCTCAAAATTCTCCTCAAAAATTATCTCATCCATGCAAATCTCATCAAAATCAAGACGCATATGAAGTTCGGGAGAAACATTTAATGACTCGGGATGATGAATTTCAGTCAAATCTACGGGTTCATCATCCAAAATACTCCCTGCGTCAATATCCTCAATCAAGTGAAAATTAATATTCTCAGACTCCTCATCAAAAGCATGGATTTCAATCGATTCTGGTTCTAAGATGGAGGTGTAGAGGTCAAAAGGTTTAGGACTGGTTTCACTTGGAATGGACCCTTCATAATCGGGTAAATCAAATACTACAAAGTCGCACAACTCATTAAACATTCTATCTTTAATCGGTAAATCTTTTGGGACACTAGATAGACATTCAAAACTGGAGTTGTGTGATTCAATTTGCAATGGGTAGGTTTGATTAGGAAGGGTGTACAGTTCACTTTCACTACTCAAATTCTCATCCTGTCCTACCGCCTCATCATACATTGTAAAATGTGGAGCTAGTTGAAAACTAGCTACCGGGTCACTAGGTTGTATGAAGGAGGCCATGGACGCATTCAAATCCATTATCTGTTGGCATGATGCTACCCTAAAGTCTTCCAACAACTGGTCTAGACTAGACATAGGTTGTGAAGGGGTTTCAGTAAAAGATTCAAAGTTGTTTTGATACTGGAAACTCCCAAATGACGGTTCAGAAGCAATGTCTAGGGAAGGTGTACAAGTCGGGTAGGACTGATAGGAATTGAAAGGCTGGACAGGGATAGGATCAACATACAAATAAGAAGGTGAATGGAATTGTTAATCCAAAGAATTTATAGTGGTGAAAGGAGTGAAAGATCGGTTACGGGATTGTTCAATATGTTCAGCGATGGACAAATGACGAATTGCGAAAGGGGTATCAACATAAGAGAGTGGGGGAGGTTGAAAAGATTGATACAAAGTGGATTGCGGAGTGCAAGTGTTTGTCCTAGACGCGTCTATGCGATCTTTCAATGAAAATTTTGGCATGGCGGGGTCGTTCAAAATTCGACCAAAGCAAGAACTGTAGGAAGTTATGTCTGGTTGTGGGTACCAAAGTTCGGCAAGAGTTTTTCGAGGTGGGTTACCCATGATATGAAGAGAGAAGAAGAATAAGAGAAAGGGAGGGGAAAAGAATGTGGTTTTTTTATAGTTTTTTTTAGTTAGTTATTAACAAAAGAATGAAATATACAAAAAAAGAACCTGGACAAAAACAATCACGACACAAAAATACCACACACCTAATCGTTCTAGGGATCACCTAGGTCAACTAGACCTGCTCAAGAACTTGATTGGCGAAGTAAAACTGTGTCGAGGAACAGGCTCAAGATACATTGATCACGAGGCCAGGTAAGTGCAGAGATAAGGGGAGGTTTTCCGACGCTTTCGCGAAGGTCCTTAATTAAATAACCCTTTCTCTTTTGGCGGTTTCGCCGTGAACACTTTCCTAAACACCCCGTAAACAATATACCGTTAAGCTGTGTTCTAAACACAATTAACCTCTCCTAGTGAGCGCGAAGTCCTTAAGGCTTAAAGTCTAATTTCTTTTAAAATTTGTGCGGGTAAACGTTATGCTCAAGTTCGTGATTTGTGGGCCACGGAAAAAGGTGATGAAATCCTTTACCGTATGTTGTGGGGTTCGCTTGCCCTTAAATCCGTATTAATGTATGCAATGCGCAATTCAATGAACAAAATTTATTCAAAGAATCAAACAATCGTTTTTTAGTTTAAGCTCGGCACTGCAACAAATACGGGTTAGTCAATTTTTTTTTGGCGTTTGCTAGCGAACTTGCAAAGAATCCTGCAAAGATATTATATTGGAAGCGTCGGATTTGAGAAGAAGGTGTTAGTAAAGTACCTACCGTTAAGTTGTGGGTTAAGAAACCCCCGTTGAATCGAATCCGGTAAGCTTGAAAAGTTCGCTTGCACGGGTCAAACTACCCGGATCTTTGGCACTGTTCTTCGTAACCACCTTGATTTTGAATGTGCACTTTGCTCCCCACGCCCGCTGTTCGCAAATCCGCAAAATCTGAAATGTCGGAAAAAATGGATATTAGTGCGGAAAAACTATACGAATGCCCAAATACCTGCACACTAAAAATTATAAAAAAAAAACAATACAAATAGGACAAAAATAGAATACTGGAGCTCAGAGGAGAAATTGGAGGCAAGAGGTGGTGAAAGGGCTGTCGTCGCCGGATTTGGTGATGATGTCGCCGGCCAACTTGATGAGGTAGGGCTCCAAATTTCAATAGTAGTCTCAGTGTTCCACTAATGCCACACCGGTATTGTTTATCTTTTTATTTTAGTTACAGAGTGCAAGCAGGTATAAAATCCAGAGAACAAAATGGTTAGCTTGTGTTAATTTTTTGTTTGGTTTTGAAATTTTGAATTTTTTTAGTTTGTTTTAGAAATAAGGTTAGATGGATATTAACAAGATTAACCCGAAATAACAAAAACAAAAACGTTACCGTCTCTCCGGCAACGGCGCCATTTGATTGTCACGATCTAACCGTGTCGTTGTAGTATAGTGGTGAGTATTCCCGCCTGTCACATGGGTGACCCGGGTTCGATCCCCGGCAACGGCGCCATTTGATCGCACGCCAAAAGCGTGTCGGATATTAAAAGTTCTAAAGTTTAACCGCGATTAGGACGGTGTCGCTTTGCAGCTAGCCGCGATGAGCACGGGTCGATCCACAGGGAGATGGTAAGTTTTTAGGCTTGTTTTAACGAGTTAACAACGTGGCTGATTTGTTCGTTATCTAACCTATGTGTTATATTCAAGTATAAGGCTTGTTAGGAAACGATAGGATAGTGTAAGTTAATGGATTCCGTATTCAAGTACTTTGAGCCGAACTCAACCAATGAAGCTAGAACAATCGGCAACAACGTGGATTAGGGGACTTAAGCACGATATTCATGGAATCCGGCTTATTGACCCTTGTCCGTACGTTCTTGTCTCTTGCTTTCGCCTCCGGCCAAACCGAATGCAACCGGTCATGGTTAGGAATCACCTTTACCTTGGTAGGGTAAGGTGCCTAACGGAGCGCTTGCGTAAGGTTTGTGCAGAGTTTCAAATGGAAAAGACGGGAAAATGAAATGAAAAACGAAACGTTAACTTACAAAATCTTTCTCTTTTCCTAACAACAATATTCACACCAACATTCACAAAACAACAAAGAGGAAAAAAGAAAAGCTACAAAGAAAAGAAAAGACTACAATCAAGTAATTAAATGACATGGTAATAAATTGCAAGTAATAAAAGACAAGAATGAAAATGCCTGTAAGTAAAAGAGCGAGTAAGAAAGATTAAGAACCATAGAACCCAAAACAAGACATGGGTTCAATAACCAAATCTTAAACTTGCAAGCTCAATGAAGAGGTTGCAAGATCAAGAAGAGGCAAAGAACTCATGGTGAATGAAGGCACAAAAGAGATCTTTATTAATCATCAAGTACGATACAACCCCTTGAGATCAATAACCAACCCTTAAACTTTCAAGCTCAATGAAGAGGTTGAAGGATCAAGAGAAGGTTAAGAACTCAAGGGGACTAAGCTATTTACAAGAAAGGAGAATAGAAAACTTGGACAAAGAATGATAATCCAAGACTAAAGAATGACCCTTGAACCTTTGCCCATTGTCTGCTATTTATAGGAAAAGAAGAAAAGAAAATAAACATCAAAATTAGGGCTACGTGGCAGCAAAGAAGGCACTGTGTAAAGCTGGGGCCCACTGGAGCATGTGGGGCCGGCCAGGCCGGTCTATAATGTGATGTGGCCGGCCACATCATATTGGAACGATCTCGTACTTAATGTGTTGACTTGTTAGGTCCCCCCGCATCACTTTGGTCCAGTTTGTTTTCTCTGTTTTGACTTGATTTGCACCCAATGCTTGGAGGGAAATTCGAATTTCTAAATCATCACCAAATTTTTAGCATTAAATGCTCATAACTTCATTCCCACATGTGCCTAAATCATGGCTGCCCCCATTATGGTTTTGTTGATTTGTCCATTTGATTTTATTTTGCACTTATTATTGGAGGGAATTTTTGAATACAATTCAACACATGATCTTCAGCATTAAATGTTCATTACTCCATTTCCACATGTGGCTTGATTCATGGCTGCCCCATTATGGCTCATGCTGATTTGTTTAATTGACTTTGATTTGATTTCAATTTTGGAAGGAAAAAAATCAACACATGATGTTTAGCCTTGAATGCATATAATATTTTGCCTTGAATGCATATTATATCATATCCACATGTTTCTAAAAGTCTTGTGTACACATTTGTTGTGTTGGACCATTTAGATAGAAAAATGTGTACACAAACTTGTTGCAAAATAGGGACTCCTGAAGTATCGGTCGGATTGCGGTTCTGGTTGCAGTGTCGGCTCTCAATTGATATATCCGTGCTTTTAAATGTATTTCCAGTATTTTGTCATGGATACCTGTAATCTGTATTACTGAGCAGACACTGCTTAATAGTACCGATAAATACAACAAATAGATAATGAATGAGCGGTATTAGAATGCAGTTTTCTGATATGAACAACATCATAGTCCATGGGCTTAAGGACCCCACAGTCCGAGGTTAAGGACATCATAGTCCATGGGTTTAAGGACCCCACAGTCCAAGGTTAAGGACATCATAGTCCATGGGTTTAAGGACCCCACAGTCCAGTTTAAAGACGTTATAGTCTATGGAATGTATGGTTGTCGGGACCCGTCACCTCTCTGAAGACGTTGAAGGATTACAATGACAAATATCATAGGAGTGAAGAGATGTACCCTTGAACCAATTTTGGTTGGGATCTATAGTCCAATTTGGGACTAAGATCAAGGATTTATGAGCATATGGGCTCAGTTAATCTGAACTAAGGACTTATGGCCAATCTTTGGCTAAGTCCAATCAAGTTAAAATGTTTAACATTTAACAATGCTAAGCATTGATTTGAGTTCTGACAATATTTTTGTCTTTTATAGAATGCTTAGCATTCATCATAGCTCTGTGTCTTATTAAAGAATAATTTATGTTCTATCAGCGCACACGTGAGGAGCACGTGGCGCGCTTGGCGCCAGTCAAAGAGCGCAGAGCGCTAGTTTATGAGCGCATTGCGCTTCTGCTGAGTGGCGCACACGTGAGGAGCACATGGTGCGCTTGGCGCTGAGCGCCAGATTATGAGCGCATTGCGCTTCTGCTGAGTGGCGCACACGTGAGAAACACATGGTGCGCTTGGCGCTGAGTGCCATTCCATTAGCGCAAAGCGCTAGTCCAAAAGCGCAGAGCGCTATCTGATCAACTTTATGACCTGAGAAATAAATTCTCGTTTATAAGAGACTTTGTCTCAAGGTTCCAAGGAGATGTTTCAATCTCTTATATTTTGATGAAAGGCTTTGCCTTCATGGATCTGTGATCCTAGGAGAATTGAATAATTCTCCCCCTCCTTTATTTTATAGATCTATGATCTGTGAGAAGAGTTATGTTCTTCTTATTATTTTATGATGAGATATTTTGATCTCTTTGTGAAAGACTTTTGGTCTTGTAGATCTATGATCTTAAAGAAGTGAATTCTTCTTTTTAATATGAGATGATTTCATCTCTCTGTTCTTTTACCTTGAAAAAAAGTTGTTCTTCTATCGAGAGCTTGGCTCTTCTTTCTGAGATTTTCTCAAAACTTATGAGGGGGTTCCTCTATTTGTTTTCTGTCTCTGAGACTTGAAGTCTTGGGACCTTTATATAGGGCAAGCTGATTTGTTCAATCAGTTAAGGAGATCTTTTCTCCAATTGATTTAGGGATTTTCCCACCGTTGGATCTTTGATCCAAGGGCTTCTGATTTACAGAAGACAATTTTCTTGTTTTTAACAAGATTGGGAAATCTTTTCCATACAGAATTTATTCTGTATTTTGGTGATTTTTAATCACCATTGGATCATTGATCCAACGGTGCTCTGATTTACAGAGCACAATCTTGTTGTTTGGAAAGATTTTGAGGAATCTTTCCTTAACAGAATTTAATTCTGATTAATTGATGATTTATCATCTTTATTAGATCTTTGATCTGACGGTGGAGAGCTTTTTAGTTCCAGCGCTAGCGCACCCGTGCTTTGCATGTGGTGCGCTGCTTAGAGTGCAGCGCATTTAGCGCTAGCGCACTCGTGCTTTGCACGTGGTGCGCTGCTTAAGTGCAGCGCTCTTAGCGCTAGCGCACACGTGCTTTGCACGTGGTGCGCTACTTAGGGCGTAGTGCACTTGGTGCTGCTAAGAAACGTTTGTTTTATTTCAAAATTTGAATTTTGAACAGAGTTTTGCTCTGGTTGGGGGAAACAAATGCCCCCCACCGTTGCGCTCATGTGGCCCACATGTGAGTGCAGCGGTGGCAACATCTGCGCCCTTGGATTAGCTCAGAAGTTGAAACGGCATCTCAGTGCCTATAAATAGGACCCTTGGCCCTTGAGATGATTTCTATTCATTTTCTTACTTTCTGAGAATCTTTATTTTTCCTCAGAGCATAGCTCTTCATCTTAAGAATTTTCTTAAGGACAGAGCTCTGTCAAAATTTAGGTAAAGATTAAATCATTTAATAATCTAGGGTTTCACCCATTAACAGAGCTTTGCTCTTCATAGATCTTTGATCTAAAGAAAACCCTTTTAGGGTTTCATTAACAGAGCTTTGCTCTCTTGGAATCATAGATCTAAAGAGATCTTTCTTAGGGTTTCTTAACCCATTAACAGAGCTTTGCTCTTTTCAAATCATGTAGATTTATTAATCTCTTATGAAGAACTCTTAAGAGTTTGTTCATGGATCTTGAAGATCTCAGAATTTTAATCTCATTAAAAAAAATTTATTTCATTTTTTCTGATGGGTTATTCCATCATTTTTACAGAGCAAGGATCTTAGAATTCCCGGAGAATTTTTAATTCCCCTTATAATTGACTTCGATAGGTGTCATTCCTGTCTGCAGAGCATTGCTCCAGACGAATTTAACTCCTTGGCCCGAGGAACCTTTTATTAAATGCGAAATCCTTTTTAGGATTCCTTTCTTAATGGCACAGAATTAAATTCGTTGGGTGATTTAATTAGTACTTATTTCCTCCTTGGGGATAAGAGTTGTTTAAATCCCGTGTCTGTTTCAATAAGTTTTTTTCTTAATCAGTCTGTCCACTAACTCTCACTGATTTTCCTTTTCAGACTTTATGGACGCTCATATGTATGATCTTGACGAGATTATTTCTTACGGATACATTCGCGCACTCGGCCGTTCTCAAAACCAAGAATTTACAAACGCCCAGTGTGCTGAAATTATGGGTCGCTTTGATGCATACAATGGTCGACTGCTTCCTCGCCGTTCCTCTCTCTTGAAGCTTATTGTGGGAGCGATCTGGGGAGAACTTCATCTATTCTATGCTGGCATGCTGCTTAAGGCATTGGACGACGCCGAAGATAAGGTGCACTCAGTGTATCTGATGGGCTTGATCTCAAAGCAAAGGCGAGACAACCTTGTTGATATCCTGCATCAAGCTTTTTAGCAGGCGGCGATACTCGCTGCCTATCGAAGGGTGGAGGACATCAGTGGGGATCCTGACGCTTGTGATCATGAAAGGATGCACACGAGGATGGTCCGAGAGGCCCGAAATTTTTTGGATGGCCTCACTTTTGAATTTCTCAATCCATGTCCTGGATTTGATGCCTTGCCTTTGTGAACCTTTTAATTGCGTTTTTGTTTACTGCTTTTATTAATGCAAGAATTTTCTGAAGTGTGAATGGCAAGCTTTTCCATTTCCATGTGCTTATCTTATGCATTAAACCTTTTCGCTCATGCATGAATCGGTGCGTTTTGAATGCTTAACTGAATGCGAATCAAATATTCTCCTAACTGTCGCTTTCTTCCCTTTTTCTTTGTTGCTGGCATGTTACTTTTAGCCAGTGTAACCTGTAGATGATAGAGAGCATTCCATCTTGAACTCTTTGAGAGGTAGCGACGGCTTAGGAAGCAGGTTCAGGTCTGCTGCCTAAGACTTTTCAATTTTATGAGCCGTGAGGGTCTCATAAAGACTTTTCTCCCTACGAGTCGAGAGGATCTCGCATGTGTATTTTCTCCTTAGGAATCGTGAGGATTCCTAAGTGTGCTTTCTCTTGAGAGTCGTAAGGATCTCACTTTCTCTTGAGAGTCGTAAGGATCTCACAAGAGAATCTTCCCTCTTACAAGTCGAGAGGACTCGTAAGTGGTTGTTTCCCTCCTTGTCGAGATTCGACTTTGGAGAGTGTGGTTCGTGAATAGTATGCAAGAGTATATTTTGGACCGACTTGCAAGGCCCCAGTGCTTAGGAAACAGGTTTTTTAATCCCCACTGCCTAAGGTTTTGCCTTACGAGTCGAGATGAATCGAGAATTTCTCGCAAGGATGTCCTAACGTCACAGTTAACCTCTACTCTTTACGACAGAGGTTCGTTAGGGTCTGTGGTACTAGGGTTTTGCCTGTCGTACCGTCGCGTTGGCTGATATATCCCTCGATAGGCAATCTCGCTGTTCGAGTAGCCTTGCGACTGTCGTGTCTCTGATCCCTTCAGGGCTGGACAAGACGTCTTCAAGCAATCTTCCTAGGCAGTTTGACCGTTGGAAGAGCAAGCGTTTAGGAATTTTTCCATGCCGCTTTTTACTTGAGGTTAGGCTCAGTTTGGGGAGCCCTGATGAGTCATAATCACTCCGCGCTGGTGTGGGATGATCTCCGATAGTATTTCAGGTTTTATATGAGTTGCCGTCAAGACCCTGAAGCTAGGAATTTGGCCTTTGCTTCGTTTGCCGGCTTTGCGTCTGCTGTATCGAGACGAATGTCGCAGTTGTCTCTAGGTTGTTGGTGAACCGTCGAGGTTTGGAACTATGGATTTTGCCGTGGCTCCGTTGTTTGATTGTCACGTCTGAATCCTGCTGGAGGAAGAATGCTGTGGTGACATCTCGTCTGCTGTATCGAAACGAACGTCGAGGTGGTGACCACTCCGCGCTGGTATGGGATGATCTCCGATAGTCTTTCAGGTTTTATATGAGTTGCCGTCAAGACCCTGAAGCTAGGAATTTGGCCTTCGCTTCGTTTGTTTTAGCGTGTCCAAATCCTGTTAGAGGAAGAACGCTGTGATGACATCTCGTCTGTTGTATCAAGATGAACGTCGAGGTGGTGACCACTCTGCGCTGGTGTGGGATGATATCCGATAGTCTTTCAGGTTTTATATGAGTTGCCGTCAAGACCCTGAAGCTAGAAATTTGGCCTTTGATTCGTTTGCTTTGGCGTGTCCGAATCCTGTTGGAGGAAGAACGCTGTGATGACATCTCGTCTGCTGTATCGAGATGAACGTCGAGGTGGTGACCACTCCGCGCTGGTGTGAGATGATCTCCGATAGTCTTTCAGGTTTTATATGAGTTGCCGTCAAGACCCTGAAGCTAGGAATTTGGCCTTTGCTTCGTTTGCTGGCATTGTGTCTGCTGTATCGAGACGAATGTCGCTGTTGTTTGTAGGTTGTTGGTGAACCGTCGAGATTTGGAACTAGGGACTTTGTTATGGCTCCATTGTTTTGATTGTGTTTGCTGTAACGAGACGAATGCTGAGGTGGAGCTGGGATTTTGCCATCACTCCGCTTTGTTTCAACCGTGAGGTCTTTCGTCGACGTTGCATCTGCATCCTGCTGGACCGCAAAGGAACACCGTTGTCGACATTGCGTCTGGTGTAATGAGACGAATGTTGAGGTGGAGCTGAGATTTTTCCATCACTCCGCTTTGTTTCGACCGTGAGGTCTTTCGTTGACGTTGCATTTGCATCCTGCTGGACTGCGAAGGAACGCCGTTGTGGGTCTCCAGGTTGTAGATGTGGCCATTGAGACTTGGCTTTCTTTTTGATGGAGCCTGGTGGGAAGGTATGATTCCCTTTTTGTTTGTGCCCCTGGATCGTATACAGGGATCGATGTGATCTTACCTGTAGGGAAAAAAGTTTCATTTTATATATTTTTCTTTCCGCGATGCTCTATCATTTCAGCTTTTATATCGCGAAAGTCGCGATTGCCCAATCATTTCGGCTATTTTTCGTGGCGCCCAATCATTTCGGCTATTTATTTTATTTACTCGCTACTTTTTATTGTGAGTTGCCCAACAATTTCGGCTATTTTGTATGCATACATTCTTACTTGCTGATTTTGTTGCAAGTTGCCCCATCATTTCGGCTATTTCATATGCATTTGTAGATCGCTGGCTTTTCACTGCTAATTTGGGATTTGATACCGATTGAGGCATCAACATTGCTACAACTGGGATATTGCCAGAAGCGAATCATCATTTGGCTTTGTCGATGTCGAACAAAGTTGGCTTAGCGAACAGGGTTAGGATTCTGTCGACTAAGGCTTTTGACTTCATGAGCCGTAAGGGTCTCATAAAGATATTTCTCCCTACGAGTTGTGAGGATCCCGCAGGTGCATTTTCTCCTTAAGAATCGTGAGGATTCCCAAGTGTATGGTCTCTTATAAGTTGTAAGGATCTTACAAGAGTGTTTTCTCCTTATAAGTCGAGAGGACTTACGAAGGTTGTTCACCGTGCGAGCATATCCCCAGTCTCTGGTGGGACTTTGTTAGGGAAATGTTTATTCATGCCCGTGGATTGTATACAAGGGTCGATATCGAGACGCTTGTAGGGCAAGATTGGAGATTGTGATGGCTTAAGAACAGGTTCAGATCCCTATAGCTCAAGGCTTTTGAACCCTATGAGCCGTGAGGGTCTCAAAGGGGAATTCTCCTTACGAGTCGTGAGGATCTCGTAAGTGTAATTTCTCCTTAGTAATCGTGGGGATCCCTAAGTGTGTTGCTCCCTTGTGATTCGTAAGGATCTCACGCAGGTATTTTCTCCTCATAAGGTCGAGAGGACCTTGCGAGTGTCTTTTAACGAGATTGCGCCCTTTCGGGTTTTCACAAAACTCGCCGGTAGCCCTGCTGTTTTTACTCACGGAGCCCTTTCGGGTTTTCATCCGTGCCCATCTTGCTTATGGACATACCGTTTTTTTTGCGTCATCAGCCTTGGGATGTTGCGGTCAGTAGTAGTTTATCGACGTCTCGGTCAACATCCAGTTTTAGGACATAGTGGTTCATTGTTAGTTTAAAGACGTTTCGGTCCATCGTTGCCGTATTTGAGGCAACTTTCTAGTTTACGGACTTTTCGGTCCAGGGGCTTTCTCTATGAATGAGCACGATGCCCCCAACATGACCATCTTTTTCGGATCATGTGGTTGTGGCGGGTTCATCTTCCATTTTTTAGACAGCGCGAATTTGCCCTGTTGGTATTGGTCCTCATTCCAGCCTTTGAAGACGAAGCAATTTTCGATTGGATGGCTTACTGCTTAGTGGTAAGGGCATTAATTAGGATTGTTGACATCGCCTGGCTGCAACGGACGTTTTGGATCCGGCAGATTGATGAGTCTGTTGCGTACTGCCAGCTTGAACAGTCTCCTCGTTTTATCCCGGGGAAACGAGTAAGGACGTCCCAGTCTCTCCTCGAGGGATGGGCGTGGGCGCGCGTTGTTTTGGCGAACAACCGGCTTTAAGTTGCTCGGCTGTTGTTGAGTATTGGCGACGAAGGTTGCTGTAACAACCGAGTTCATTTATACCAATTCCAGTTCCCGTATTTATTTATCTGTGGTATTTTATTTATCGTGTTTGGGTGCGAATGGTATTTCACTTTTTACATTGCGTTCGACCCGACCCGCTTGCTTGAACTGGTGGTTTTCATATTTATAGACTACCCTGGCTTGTTACATAGACACGTGCATCTAGTATAAACTGCATATTGGAATTTCATCTAGCATCACATATTTTTACATATAACATTTTAGGTCTCGGAAAATAAATAAAAATTGCATTTCATAGCCTGCATGAGACCCCTAACCCCGTGGTAGCGTTCACGCATATTGTTCTCGTCCCGTTCAGTGAAACGGACATGTTTGGATAGCTACGCGCACGTACGTGCATCCGTTCTTGGGGGTATGCATTTTCGTTACCTAAGCATTCATTTTGAAATTTGGAAGTCACATATATTTTTCGTATTTTAAATCTGAAATTTTAGACCCGACCCGGACGTGTTTTGAAATATTTTGTATCTCGCCAAAAATTCAATTTATTTTAAATTTTTAAATTTAATTCTAATATTTTTGACAGCCTAAGATTTTCCTCAGCCAACGAAAATATTTTCTGTAAAATATAAATCTTTTTAAATTTTTCCTAAACCCTTTCCTTAACCTTTTCCCAGCTCTCTCTCTTCCTTTGGCCCCACTTCACGATCCAATTAAATCCCTCCTTTAATTTGCACCAGGCCCCACTCTACTCTCCTCTCTCTTCTTTCCCCTTCTCTTTCTCTCTCTTCTTTCCCCTTCTCTTTCTCTCTCTTCCTCTCTCTCCCTCACCGCTATCTCTTTCTCTCTCCTCCATATAAAAACAAATTCATCTCTCCTCACTGTTCATCTCTCTCTCTCTCCTCTCGAACTCCTCACTCTCTCAGAATCTCTCACTCTCTCCTCTCGCTATTTTTCTCTCTCTCTCTCTTATATATTTTTTTCCTCCTTCTTCTTTTATGAACCCAACCGCAGAAACCCTAGCCGCCTACCTCCTCATCGTCGTCGCCCAAAACACCGACGACGCCTCCCCGACCTCGTCGCCTCCTCACCCTCATCGCATCCGCCTCCATCTCTTCACTTTCCCGAGCCCTGCACATGCACCCGAGAACAGCCGAGCACCTGCACTTCGCTTCACCGCGACGATCACCGGAGTGATCTCGTCGCCGTCCATCATCCCAGATCCGACGCAGCGGTGAGCCGAGCACACCCCTTATTCCTTCTTCTTTCTTTTCTTCTTCCTTTCTTTTCTTTTCTTTCTTCTGATTTCTTGAAGATGGCCGATGTTCTCTGCAGGTCACATCGCCGGAGCTCCGTCGACCCCGTCAACACCCTCACGACTCCTCTCTGAACCACAGTGAGCATTTCTCTTTCCCCCATTTCCCTTCTTCCCTCCTTTCTTCTCCTTCTTCTTTTTTTCCCTTTGCTTTTCTTTCTTTAAAGTTCCCTGCCGTTTTGGTTTGCCGGAAATCGGTCGTGCCATCGACGATCCCGACGACCCAGCGAGCGTATCTGACCCGTGTGATCATCTTGTGCGTTGTTTGGATCCGTTCCGTGTACCGTGCGCGCATCGCGACTTTTTCCGCCGACGTGAGACGTTCCGTACACCCGTTTCTTGATCTGTCGAGGCAAGTAAAACTTGCTACATGCTATTTAATTTATTTATACTTATTTAATTGCACATTAAACCTGTAGTTTAAATCTAATGCCACATGTTCCATTTTTTTTTAACATTTCGATGTCCATTATATCATTTTAGATTTAGAACTTGAAACATATCATGTTGCATATTAGATTACGATACACGGTACCCATATCCATATTTGAATGACATAATGATTATTTGTACAGCCCATAGTACCCTTTTAATAGTTTATAACCTTTCGGACACCCGTTTGCATCCATTTAGCCTATTATATATACAATTGCATCCCTAGATCATTTAATACATAATAATGAGATTTTAACATTCTATATTTGATAAAGTGTATTTTAATTAATGTTGGAACTACAACCTTAACCCAAATCGATAACTGTGCATCCATAAACTTTAATCTGTACCTATTTGCATACCACATCACAATGTTCTATTTTATTGTTCCATTAGTACCCCATACTTGTTTTGTATACCCATGCTTATGTTAGTTTGATTATGAGCACCCATATGACATTTTGTGCACCCCTGACATGACTTGATACACCTACTACACGACACGACATGGTACTGTGCACTTCTTGACATGACATGATACCTATATATTACCTGACTTGACCTGAGGTATCATGGCTTTACCCGTTACCTGATATTGTTACTAATGCCAACAAACTTGACCTATTGTCCCTACGGACATTACCTGTTGTCTATCCATACAAACATGTACATGTTTGATCCTGTGTTGGCATTAGCTCCAGATTTATTAATACATGACTTGAATATATATAACTTGGGTGATGGGGAAATCAATGATGAAACCTGACTTGTAACTCGACAGTTCGATACCTTTACTGATCAGTCTTACGGGCTAGGCCAGCCCCGGGGTGATGCTGCTGACATCACTCGTCATTACCTGCTACCCTTTACTGCCTTGCGGCACATCTCGGATTCAGTCCGAGAGTCATAGACCGTGATCCCGGGCACGCACGGGATACTATTGAGTTACATCGATGATTCATCAAATTGATTTCAAAGACTTGAGAGTAGTTAACACAGTAGACCAGTTTAGATTACTCACGGCACACTATCCTTCACTGTCATTATTTATATTGTTGTTTTACCTGTTTTACCGTTCATGATCATACCTGCATGTATTGCTACTCCTGTTTATATTATTGCTTGATGTTATGACGCACTGACGTCTGGGTTTTGCATGGCCCAGATTCTTTACCTGCGCTACAGGCCAAGCAAGAGTACTTCAGTCAGCAGGCTGAGCAGTGAGGACTTGTTAGTAGTTAGTTTATTTTACTTTCGGTATTTTCATTCCTGATGTGTGCCCGCATTATGGGACATACATTCTAGTTTATTTCTTGTATTGGATCTTTTGCTTTCGCATTATTTTATTCTTGACTCGTTTTATTCTGGCTTATGGACATGCGTTAGATAGTTTATTATTGTTCTTGATATCTCTACAGCCGTAATGTGACTGTGGAAGGATATTTCCTATCCACAGGTAGCATGGTTGGCTATGTCACGTGCCTATCTTAGCGTACTCTGGGAAGCGGAGCGTGATATGGTTCTTTTGGTATCAGAGCCATAGGACCTAGGTTAATCGGGTTTGGTTCTTTTATAGTTGGGTATTGGACCCAATACATGAATCAAGATACTCGAGATTAGGAACATGTCTTGCCACTTTACCATCTTGCCATTCTTGAATCTTAACTCCCTCCTGATCCTTACCTTGACGATATGCAAACTTCTTTGCATCTCGAATTGAAACTTTTGGTTCCTTATTGTTTATCTCTAGGATTTGGGCAACTTAAGTGGAGTTATGTGATTGTAACTATGAACTGCAGCATGGTTACAATGCGGTACTCTATTTAAGTAACTTGGAGTTCTAGTTTTGATTCATATCCTTGATTCATGGTCATCATTCATCGCAAGTTTGAATCTTGTTTATCATGCTAACCCCCTTTGGTGTCTTGGTTGCAGGATCATGGAAGCCTGGAATCCACGATCTTACCAGAGGCGTATGGATGACGCCACTTTGCTTAGAGTAATTCGTGACTTGCTAGAGGACCACAAGCAGCAGACCGAGCTGAAGCCGGCGTCCACACTAAACCAAACGCCCGTACGCAGAGGTATTTCGGTGAACCGACGTGGCGTAACACTTATGAAGAAGCCTGTCGTTGCTGATCGGAGAAGGAGCGTGATTTATGACTTTTGCCGTTTACCTGGGCATGTGCAAAGGGATTATCGAAGGAAGTTTAGACTCTGTTTAAACCGTGGGTCGTCAGACCACACTATCGATGCTTATCTGTCGAAGCTTCGTCAGAAAGCAGATATTAGGAGGCCAGTTTTGCCCAAGCAAAAAGGAAGGGTGTTGTGGGATTACTTTCAACGACCGGGTCATTTCTGGAGAGATTGTCGAAGGAGACTTAGACTTTGTCTGATTTGTGGATCAACTGATCATACCATTGATACTTGTCCGTCAAAGCTAAGATTGAAGGAAGATACTCAGGAGCCACCGCAAAAGCAGTTTCCGGAGCAGGAGAAATTAACTCAGGGAGCTAATCAGGCTCAAGCTTTTACCCTGACGGCTGAAGAGGCTAAAGCTTCAGAGGAAGCCGTTTCAGATACCCTACTTGTTCATGGTTTTCTCGCATTAGTGTTATTCAATTCTAGTTCATCCCATTGATTTATGTCATCCAAGTTTATTACTGCACACTCGATTACTTGCACGACCCTGTTTAGTATTAGGACATACACACTGGGAAAATCATAACTAATAGAGGGTGTAAGGATTGTTCTGTTGTTGTTGGAGGACGAGAGCTATTTGCAGATTTCTTGGTGATTGTTACCGGCAGCTATGAAGTCGTCTTGGGAATGGATTTTTTGGCACTTTCCATGCTCACATTGGTTGTAGAGCAAAGAAAGCGAATTTCCAGATTCCCGGACATCCGGAGTTTGTTTTTGCTGGAGGAAGCAGTTCTGTCGGACCAGTCGAGTGTAGGGCTAGGCCGACAAAACAATGTTCTTTCGTCGATAGAAGTAGAAGCGCCAGCTGTTGTTTGAGATTTCATGGACGTGTTCGAGGACATCTCGGGTTTACTGCCAAAACGAGATGTGGAGTTCACGATCGATCTTGTTTCTGGTGCAGGGCCGATTTCAAGGCGTACTATCCAATGGCACCAGTGGAGATGGAAGAAGTCAATTACTTGAGAAGGGGAATGGTTTCGCAGCAGCGATTCACCTTGTGAAGCTCCAATTCTTCTAGTCAAGAAGAAAGATGGCACAAGGAGAATGTGCATCGATTATCGAGAATTAAACCGGGTGACTATTAAGAACAAGTACCCGATCCCTCACATTGGCAAATTATTTGAGCAGCATAGTGGCGCGAGGGTATTCTCGAAACTGGATTTGCGATCCGGATATCATCAGGTCCGAGTTAAAACAGAAGATATTTGCAAGACGGCGTTCCGAACTCGGTATGGAAATTACGAGTATTTAGTGATGCCCTTTGAAGTAACGAATGCACCGGCGATATTTATGGACTTGATGAACCGAATCTTTTCACCATTCTTAGACCAGTTTATAGTGGTGTTCATTGATGACATTCTGGTCTACTCCAAGAGTATTGAAGAGCATGCAGAACACTTGAAGATCGCACTGCAGACGTTGAGGCAAGAAAAATTGTATGCGAAGATGAGCAAGTGCGAGTTTTGGCTTCAAGAAGTGAAGTTTTTGGGACATGTCGTGTCTGGAGATGGAATCGCCGTTGATCCCGAAAAGATTGCAGCAGTTCGAGATTGGCCGATTCCGAAGAACGTTGCAGAAATCAGAAGCTTTCTTGGACTTGCCGGGTATTACAGAAGGTTCGTAGAGAACTTTGCTCGTCTGGAAGAGCCTTTGACTAAGCTTACGCGTAAGGAGGTACCTTTTGTGTAGACGGAGAAGTGTGCGTCAGCCTTTGAGGCGTTGAAGCAGAGATTGATAACTGCTCCTATTCTGACCGTGCCAGACAATTCCGGAGGATTGGTGATTCACAGCGACGCATCTGGGAAAGGATTGGGATGTGTTTTGATGCAGCATGGGAAGGTTATAGCGTACGCATCGAGACAGTTGAAGACCCATGAGAAGAATTACCCAACTCATGACTTGGAGCTAGCAGCTGTGATTTTCTCTTTGAAGATTTGGATACACTACCTATTGGGCGAAAGGGTCAAAGTTTTCACCGATCATAAAAGCTTGAAGTATGTGTTCACGCAGAAGGAGCTTAATATGAGGCAGCGCAGATGGTTGGAGCTGATGGCTGATTACGATCTTGATCTTAAGTACCATCCGGGAAAAGTTAATGTCGTGCCGGATGCGCTTAGTCGGTTGCCAGCAATTCAGATGTTGACTGCACAGAAGGAACTTATTGAAGACTTTCGAAGATTTGATTTGGCAATTGTGCCACTGCATTCTTCGGGACAGTTGATGCAGCTGCAAGTACAGTCGTCGTTGATCGAGAATATTAAAGCAGCGCAGTCGCAGGACCCTAGATTGCAAAAGTTTCGAGAACAGGTTGAAGCTGGACTTCGAACAGACTTATTGATTCATGAAGATGGTTCGTTGCGATATGGTAGTCGTTTGTGTGTGCCAAAGGGAGACATTCGCGAAGAAGTTATGAAGGAGGCACAAAGTTCAGCATATTCCGTACATCTAGGAGGCATGAAGATGTACCGAGATCTACGACAGCATTTCTGGTGGGAAGGCCTGAAACGGGAGATTGCCCGCTTCGTAGCGAAGTGCTTGGTGTGTCAGCAAGTTAAGGCTGAACATCAAAAGGTTGCTGGTTTATTGCAACCACTTCCGATTCCTCAATGGATGTGGGAACATATAACCATGGATTTCGTGACAGCTTTACCGCGGAGTCCAAAAGGCAATAATGCAGTTTGGATGATTGTTGATCGTTTGACCAAAGCAGCTCATTTCAAACCATTTCGAGTTGGTCAATCAACAGAAGATTTGGCAGAGCGGTACATGCAGGAGATTGTAAGATTGCATGGAGTACCGGTGAGCATCGTGTCCGACCGTGACACTCGTTTCTTATCACATTTCTGGAGGAGCTTACAGGAAAGTTTGGGGACTCGATTGAAGTTTAGCACAGCTTATCATCCTCAGACAGATGGCCAGTCGGAGAGAATGATCCAAACTCTTGAAGATATGTTGAGAGCTTGCATGTTAGATTTCAAGGGTTCTTGAGAGGATCATCTACACTTAGTGGAGTTTTCTTACAATAACAGTTTCCAGGCGACTATTCAGATGGCTCCATTCGAAGCTTTATATGGTCGCAAGTGTCGTTCACCTGTTTGTTGGGACGATGTTGGTGAACGAAGATTGTTGGGACCAGCTTTGGTTGTGCAGACAGTTGAGAAGGTTAACACTATCCGGAATCATATGAGAGCAGCACAAGACCGGCAGAAGAGTTGGGCAGATACGTCGAGAAGACCTCTAGAGTTCGCCGTGGGTTATTTGGTATTCTTGAAGATATCACCGACTAGAGGGGTGATTCATTTCGGAAGTCGAGGAAAGCTTAGTCCTCGATTAGTTAGACCTTTTGAGATTTTGGAGCGTGTTGGAGAAGTGGCGTATCGATTGGCGTTACCGCAATCCTTGGAGAATGTTCATGACGTGTTTCACGTTTCTCAACTCCGTAAGTATGTTCGAGATAAAACACATGTATTGGATCATTCGGAGCTGACTGTCCGAGAAGATTTGACTTTTGAGGAGCGACCGATGTCGATTGTGGATCGAAGAGAAAAGGTTCTTAAGAACAAAGTTATCCCTCTTGTACTTGTTTCTTGGGGAAACCGCTCACATGGAGAATCAACTTGGGAACGAGAAGATGAAATCCGGCAGAAGTTTCCACATCTATTTTTGTAGTTTGTTGATTGTTTATCATTTCTTGTTCTTGGAATTTCGAGGACGAAATTCTTTTTGTAGTTGGGTATAATGTAACAACCGAGTTCATTTATACCAATTCCAGTTCCCGTATTTATTTATCTGTGGTATTTTATTTATCGTGTTTGGGTGCGAATGGTATTTCACTTTTTACATTGCGTTCGACCCGACCCGCTTGCTTGAACTGGTGGTTTTCATATTTATAGACTATCCTGGCTTGTTACATAGACACGTGCATCTAGTATAAACTGCATATTGGCATTTCATCTAGCATCACATATTTTTACATATAACATTTTAGGTCTCGGAAAATAAATAAAAATTGCATTTCATAGCCTGCATGATACCCCTAACCCCTTGGTAGCGTTCGCGCATCTTGTTCTCGTCCCGTTCAGTGAAACGGACGTGTTTGGATAGCTACGCGCACGTACGTGCATCCGTTCTTGGGGGTATGCATTTTCGTTACCTAAGCATTCATTTTGAAACTTGGAAGTCACATATATTTTTCGTATTTTAAATCTGAAATTTTAGACCCGACCCGGACGTGTTTTGAAATATTTTGTATCCCGCAAAAAATTCAATTTATTTTAAATTTTTAAATTTAATTCTAATATTTTTAACAGCCTAAGATTTTCCTCAGCCAACGAAAATATTTTCTGTAAAATATAAATCTTTTTAAATTTTTCCTAAACCCTTTCCTTAACCTTTTCCCAGCTCTCTCTTTTCCTTTGGCCCCACTTCACGAGCCAATTAAATCCCTCCTTTAATTTGTGCCGGGCCCCACTCTACTCCCCTCTCTCTTCTTTCCCCTTCTCTTTCTCTCTCTTCCTCTCTCTCCCTCACCGCTATCTCTTTCTCTCTCCTCCATATAAAAACAAATTCATCTCTCCTCACTGTTCATCTCTCTCTCTCTCCTCTCGCTATTTGTCTCTCTCTCTCTCTCTTATATATTTTTTTCCTCCTTCTTTTACGAACCCAACCACAGAAACCCTAGCCGCCTACCTCCTCATCGTCGTCGCCCAAAACACTGACGACGCCTCCCCGACCTCGTCGCCTCCTCACCCTCATCGCATCCGCCTCCATCTCTTCACTTTCCCGAGCCCTGCACACGCACCCGAGAACAGCCTAGCCCCTGCACTTCACTTCACCGCGACGATCACCGGAGTGATCTCGTCGCCGTCCATCATCCCAGATCCGACGCAGCGGTGAGCCAAGCACACCCCTTATTCCTTCTTCTTTCTTTTCTTCTTCCTTTCTTTTCTTTTCTTTCTTTTGATTTCTTGAAGATGGCCGTTGTTCTCTGCAGGTCACATCGCCGGAGCTCCGTCGACCCCGTCGACACCCTCACGACTCCTCTCTGAACCACAGTGAGCATTTCTCTTTCCCCCATTTACCTTCTTCCCTCCTTTCTTCTCCTTCTTCTTTTTTTCCCTTTGCTTTTCTTTCTTTAAAGTTCCCTGCCGTTTTGGTTTGCCGGAAACCGGTCGTGCCATCGACTATCCCGACGACCCAGCGAGCGTATCTGACCCGTGTGATCATCTTGTGCGTTGTTTGGATCCGTTCCGTGTACCGTGCGCGCGTCGCGACTTTTTCCGCCGACGTGAGACGTTCCGTACACCCGTTTCTTGATCTGTCGAGGCAAGTAAAACTTGCTACATGCTATTTAATTTATTTATACTTATTTAATTGCACATTAAACCTGTAGTTTAAATCTAATGCCACATGTTCCATTTTTTTTAACATTTCGATGTCCATTATATCATTTTAGATTTAGAACTTGAAACATATCATGTTGCATATTAGATTATGATACACGGTACCCATATCCATATTTGAATGACATAATGATTATTTGTACAGCCCATAATACCCTTTTAATAGTTTATAACCTTTCGGACACCCGTTTGCATCCATTTAGCCTATTATATATACAATTGCATCCCTAGATCATTTAATACATAATAATGAGATTTTAACATTCCATATTTGATAAAGTGTATTTTAATTAATGTTGGAACTATAACCTTAACCCAAATCGATAACTGTGCATCCATAAACTTTAATCTGTACCTATTTGCATACCACATCACAATGTTCTATTTTATTGTTCCATTAGTACCCCATACTTGTTTTGTATACCCATGCTTATGTTAGTTTGATTATGTGCACCCATGTGACATTTTTTGCACCCCTGACATGACTTGATACACCTACAACATGACACGACATGGTACTGTGCACTTATTGACATGACATGATACCTATATATTACCTGACTTGACCTGAGGTACCATGGATTTACCCGTTACCTGATCTTGTTACTAATGCTAACAAACTTGACCTGTTGTCCCCCTACGGACATTACCTGTTGTCTATCCAGACAAACCTGTACATGTTTGATCCTGTGTTGGCATTAGCTCCAGATTTATTAATACATAACTTGAATATATATAACTTGGGGGATAGGGAAATCAATGATGAAACCTGACTTGTAACTCGACAGTTCGATACCTTTACTGATCAGTCTTACGGGCTAGGCCAGCCCCGGGGTGATGCTGCTGACATCACTCGTCATTACCTATTACCCTTTACTGCCTTGCGGCACGTCTCGGATTCATCCCGAGAGTCATAGACCGTGATCCCGGGCACGCACGGGATACTATTGAGTTACATCGATGATTCATCAAATTGATTTCAAAGACTTGAGAGTAGTTAACACAGTAGACCAGTTTAGATTACTCACTGCACACTATCCTTCACTGTCATTATTTATATTGTTGTTTTACCTGTTTTACCGTTCATGATCATACCTGCATGTCTTGCTACCCCTGTTTATATTATTGCTTGATGTTATGACGCACTGACGTCTGGGTTTTGCATGGCCCAGATTCTTTACCTGCGCTACAGGCCGAGCAGGAGTACTTCAGTCAGCAGGCTGAGCAGTGAGGACATGTTAGTAGTTAGTTTATTTTACTTTCGATATTTTCATTCCTGATGTGAGCCCGCATTATGGGACGTACATTCCAGTTTATTTCTTGTATTGGACCTTTTGCTTCCGCATTATTTTATTCTTGACTCGTTTTATTTTGGCTTATGGACATGTGTTAGATAGTTTATTATTGTTCTTGATATCTCTACAGCCGTAATGTGACTGTGGAAGGATATTTCCTATCCACAGGTAGCATGGTTGGCTATATCACGTGCCTATCTTAGCGTACTCTGGGAAGCGGGGCGTGACAGTTTCCTTCCCTTTCCCTTTTTCATTCCACGGCTCTAGCTTCGAAGAGGAAGGTCTATGACCCATCTGGTCCATTTGGGCCAGTTTTTCAATCAAGGCCTGGAAAGTGGTCGGCTTGAAGAACATCATGAATTGTGAAATGGTCGCTTGAGGATCAAGAGTACCCACGAATATGCCTACCGCAGGCACTTCTTCGATGCGTTGCTCGCACTTCGACCATAGATTCCGCCACCGTATTGCATACTGAACCCATGTTTCTCCAGGCTTCACCCTGGCGTTGATCAATGCCGTGATTGGGGTGCGTTCACTAGCACTCGCGAAACACTGGGTGAATAGCAACTCAATCTCTGTGAATGTCTTGACAGAGTCATTTGGGAGTTCGGAATACCACTCGAATGCTGTCTCCGACAAGCTGCCAACGAATTGGCGAAGCAGTAGCTTATCGTCACCTCCAGTGTTGCCGCACAAAGCTCTGAATTGAGCGACGTGCTGATGCGGATTTCCCGTCCCCTTATATACATGGAATTTGGGGATCGTGTATCCCGGCGGGTATTTTATTTGGTCATACCAACCCGGATAGGGTCATCCAGTTTTAACAATTTTCCCAGTCGCTTCATTCGCCTGATGAACTCGTATCTGCTGAGCGATGTAATCATCCAGGGCAGCTTTGGAGATTGTCTTCTCCTTAGCTGTCGACAGAGCCGGCAGAGGATTTGATGTCTCTCCTCTATCATCTTCAATTGTTACTGGTGTTGGGGTAAAAATTTACACCCCCGTTGACCGAGTCAAAGTCAAGGTCAACCCCAAGCCAGGTGGGCCCAAGCCCAAGTCAAGCGGGCCCATGCCCAAGTCGAGCCCGCGGCCAGCCTCCTCCATGCTAAAATATAGATCATGTAATAAATAATTTTTATGTAATTTTTTATACATAAATGTATGCGAAATGGGCATAAAGCCAATATTTTGTAAGCCCATGGCTTATATGCAAAAATGAAATGGCACATGAGCCATGGGATGGCTAAAATGCCATTTTTGTGAAGCCCAAGGGGCTATATGTAAATATGTAAGCCTATAAAAGGCAACATGATGAATAAAAAAGTAACACTTTTCATTCCAAAAAAAAGATAGATCTGAGATCTTTTCTCCTTCCTCAAGGTTCCAAAACCTTCTCCTTTCTCTTGAATTAAATCAAGAGTTTTACTCTTCCTTTTTCAAAACTAAATAGTTTTCCACCACAAAACCCATTAAGGGGAACCTAGATCTGCCATCAGATCTCAAAAAGGAGAGATTTTGATATCTCACATCCCTTGATCTTCAAGATCCGGCCAAACAACAGGAGGAAGAAGAAGAACATCTTTCACTAACCCCCCCAAAAAAGAAGAAAAACACATTCAGGAGTCCAACTCCCCTCTGATTTCTCTTCTGAGAAATTTTTTCAGGCTAAAAGCCTCTTGTGCGCACCTGCGCGCAGCGCACCTGCGCGCAGCGCACCTGCGCGCAGCGCACCTGCGCGCAGCGCACCTGCGCGCAGCGCACCTGCGCGCAGCGCACCTGCGCGCAGCGCAAGGCGCCCGCGTGCCGACACGTGGCTCGCGCGCTTGCGCACCTGCGTGCTTGCGCAAGTGCGCAAGGCGCCCGCGTGCCGACACGTGGCGCGCGCGCTTGCGCACCTGCGCGCTTGCGCAAGTGCGCAAGGCGCCCGCGTGCCGACACGTGGCGTGCGCGCTTGCGCACCTGCGCGCTTGCGCAAGTGCGCAAGCCGCCCGCGCGACGACACGTGGCGCGCGCGCCTGCGCGCCTGCGCAAGTGCGCATGGCGCCCGCGCGACGACACGTGGCGCGCGCGCCTGCGCGCCTGCGCAAGTGCGCAAGGCGCCCGCGCGACGACACGTGGCCCCCGCGCATCCCTTGGATGCCTTTTCCCTCTCTTTTTATGTACATACATATACACATACATATGTATACAAATTCACACATATACATACTCCGCCACATTCTCCCCCTCCAAAAAATTTTCGGGCCGGGGTGCTGCCCCGAACCCCGCAAGGGGGCTGCTAGCCCCCTTGACCCCCAGCCCGCTATCCGGGTAGCGGGACCCCCGTAAAAACTCTGCGTGGCTCCCGATATATCCAAAACCCCCTTTCAAAACACACGCACACTGCACATTGAGTTCGCATGACCAGTTTAACCCGTTAATCGGAGGTTCCCTCGCCCCAAAGGCGATGGGTAATTAACGGCAGCTTAGTCCGCGGCTGCCGGAGATTCGGATCCCCACAATCATTAAACCCCGGCCTACCCTAGGCAGGGGGAATCTGTAGTACGCTTGACAAGCGCTCGCGTATTCCCATCTCACTGGGGTGACGAAAAACACCCTACAGATTCTGGCACGCCCGGTGGGACCAATCTCTCCTCCCATATTTCGGGTTAAGCGTTCATGCGAACTCAATCAATATACATACCTATATTTATACTAAAAATAATGCTTTTTCATGCAGATTTTCAAGCAATCACCTTCCGACGATGTCTTCGATGATGAACTCAGCTCCCGTATCCTACACGATGAGGATAGACTCCAGGACGGTCCTTCCGGCCAGTCTCGGGCGACAATGGGAGGAGCCGCCGCTACCATTCGGCTCTATTATGTTCATGCCAGTTGGCGTCATCCCAGCTCCTCAAGCCCCGGTGACAGACAAACCGGTCTCGAAAGGCAGGAGACCAAATGTGGTGATCTCAAGGGCGCCCCAACCCAAACGCAAGTCGGTATCTGAACGACTTTCCTTGGCCCCAGCTGGGGGCAAGGCCATCAACACCAACAAAGCTATAACGCGTCCCGAGCAAGCTCCAGCGGCGCCCCTGACAAATGCTCGATCGGGTGTCTTCTCTAAGCTCCCCGCTGATCAACTCACAATGTCTTCCCGGGTAGCGGATGCCCGCCAAGCCTTCAAAGTCAAGAAGCTGAGGGAGAAAAGGCTCAGATATAGAGCCAACAAAAGGGCTAGGGCTCCTGCCAGGCTAAACCTCATGAGGTTCGAAGAACAGGGTTACCCCGCCAAAAATGAGGGGATGGCTGAATGTGTTATCCATACTGTCTACGTGGTGGGCACGCGCAGCAAGAGCAAGGACGGGGCCACCACATCTCAAACCCAATCTGGCTTGAATGTGGTGGCCGCTTCCCAAGAACAGCCGCCTCCGCTGGATGATGAAAACCCTCTCGATGAGGCTGATAGGAAAAGAGAGCCCTCAATTCATGAGGAGTCAGGCTCGGAAAGCGAAGATGAGCCAACTTTCCGTCCTAAGACCGCAGAGCAACAACTTCTCCAAGAGCTCCGAAAACAGCTCAGAAGCAAAGATAAGGAGATGGCCAAGCTCTACTCAAAGATCGACGACTTGACAAATGTCGTCTTACGGCTTACGGCCCAACTTGCCTCTCAGCCGCCCAATCAAGCACAGGGTTCAGCTCATGAACCGGGAAGTGGTGTCCCAAAGCAGTCGACGCCTATTCCCTCAAATCCAAAAGTGGGCGAACTACATGAAAATCAGTCGCATCCTATCTCGGGAAATGTCTTGGCTACCGATGACAGTAGCCCGCTAACTCAAGATCAAATTATGGATTTGGTTGCCAGCAAAGTCAAAACATTGGTGGCCGAAGCCGAAGCGCAAAAAGATATCAGCAGTAGTGGGAGACCATATCCTGCTCAGTATGATCTGGTAGAATTTCCTAGCGGCTATGTCATCCCCAAATTCGGAAGATTCGATGGGACGGGAAATGCGAATCAGCATATCGCCCACTTCAAAGCCTCATGCGGGAATACTAGGGGCAATGATGCGCTTCTCCTCCTCCAGTTCGTTAATAGCTTGACCGATGTTGCTTTCGACTGGTACGCGAGCATACCGGATGGCTCTGTCACAACTTTTGTCCAAATGGAGTCTCTGTTTCGGCAGAGGTTCATGAGCGTCAGCGATAAGATCACCATTGCCGAGCTCGTAAGGACCAAGCCCAAGAACGACGAAAGCAGCACGGATTTTATAACCCGATGGCGCAATCTCTCCGTCAAATGCGAACCGCCGATAGAGCAGGACCAATCTGTCAGTCTCCTCGTCAGAAATCTCAACAATTGGATGGCCCCGTTTCTATGTACCGCGGGTCTCAAAACATTCCAAGAGCTGACCAAAAAAGTCCAGATGTTGGAACGCTCAAAGCAGGAGTCCTCCTCTGACTCCCAAAATAACAATAGGTCCTGGAGAAACCGAAAGGACGAAAATCGCAAAGGCGGAGGTTCTGACGATACTGAATCTCTTAACACTTCGGCTAACCGAAATAAGCAAGGGATGAGCGGATCTAGCGCCAACCAGCCTCGGAAGCCAATGTTCAGAGAGGGAGGAGAATCTCCACTGAAAGAGAAGCTGGATAAGGTCTATTCCTTCAGAAGGGACAAAATCCGTAAAATATTCAAAGACGCCCTGAAGAACGGTCTACAACTACCAGAGTCAAAAAGACCGCAGGAAGCGAATAGGACCGACGACCCCAAATACTGCCCCTATCACAGAGTGATAGGTCATGCCATAGAGGACTGCTTCGTCTTCAAAGATTGGGTCGAAAAGCAATATAAGGCAGGAGAGATAGAACTGTCCAAAGGCGTGTTAACAAACAGTCAAGCTGCAACCGCCAATTTCATACAAATGGAGACCGAAGTTCTTCGTGAAACCGATTCTCTCAGACATCTGCCTTTCTTTGAAAACAATCGACCACCACGTCATTAAACTGGGAACAATCGACCTCTAAGTCGTTAAACTGGGAATGTAAAAAAAAAAAAAAGGGAAATGTGTAAATAAAAAAAAAATAAATAAAGCCGAAATGATGGGGCAACTCGCAATAAAAATCAGCGAGTAAAAATGAAAATGAAAATAAAGCCGAAATGATGGGGCAACCGCGAATAAATAGCCGAAATGATAGGGCAATCGCGACCTTCGCGATAAGAAAAGCTGAAATGATAGAGCAATCGTGGCAAAAAAAAAAGACAAAAAAAAACAGCCAAAAACAAAAAAAAGCGGCGAATGATGAGTCGCTCCTGGAACCATATTCCAGTGCAGCGATGCAGACGCCAACCAAAATCCAATTTCTCAAAATTCTCCCAGCCCTACGGCTAGTCCCCAAATTGACTGCCGTATACAATCCACGGGCTCAAATAATTCTCAGCATACCCATGCCCCACCGCAACCACCAATTACGCGGCTGGTCTCCGCCTTTGGAATTATGCTTCATTGGATAGACCCACTCATGTGTCCTCACGATGCATGAGGAGAACAAACCTTCGTGAGATCCTTACGACTCACCAAGGAAAAACACACTTAGGAGTCCTCACGACTCTTAAGGAGAAAATACACCTGCGGGATCCTTACGACTCGTAGGGAGAAAATGCTTTTATGGGACCCTCACGGCCCATAAAATTGAAAAGTCTTAGGTGATAGGGATCCAAACCTGTCTCCTAAGCCATCGCTCCCCAATCCCCAAGCGGCGAATGATGAGTCGCTCCTGGTACCATATTCCAGTGCAGCGATGCAGACGCCAACCAAATTCCAAATCCCATACCCCCCAATGGCGAATGATGAGTCGCTCCTGGTACCATATTCCAGTGTAGCGATGCAGACGCCAACCAAATCCCAAATCCCATGCCCCAATGGCGAATGATGAGTCGCTCCTGGTACCATATTCCAGTGCAGCGATGCAGACGCCAACAAAATCTCGAAATATTTTTTTTTCGGCCCTACGGTCTGGATCATACATCCTGCAAAACCGTATACAATCCACGGGCGTAAAAAAAAAACAACAATCCCCAAATCCTCTCATGACAAATGATGATTCGCTCCTGGTACCATATTCCAGTGTAGCGATGCTGATGTCAACCCAAATCAAATCAAATCAACAACCTCTACGGCGGAATCATTCTCCATCCCAGAATTTACCCCGTGTCGAAATCATGCTTCGCCTCGGGATATCTACCTTCCCTGCCGGAATTATGCTCCGCCTCGGAATCAAATCAACCAACCAGCTCTACGTCGGAATCATGCTTCGTCTCAAAATGTTCACCCCGTGTCGAAATGATGCTTCGCCTCGGTGTATCTGCCTTCTCTGTCGGAATTATGCTTCGGCTCGGAATCAACCAACGACCTCCTCGTCGGAATTATGCTCCACCTCGAAATCAAGTCAATCAACGTGCTCTGCGTCGGAATAATACTTCGTCTCAGAGTGTACCCCGTGTCGAAATCATGCTTCGCCTCGGTGTATCTTCCTTCCCTGTCGAAATTATGCTTCGTCTCGGATTCAAGTCAGCTAACAAGCTCTGCGCCGGAATCATGCTCCGTCTCAGAATGTATCCCGTGCCGAAGTCAATGCTTCGCCTCGGAATATCTGTCTTCCTTGTCGAAATTACGCTTCGCCTGGGAATCAACCTCTGCATCGAAATTATGCTTCGATCAAAATGTTTGCCGCTCATCGGAACGATGCTCCGAACTCTGGAATCATGCTCCGCCCATCGGAACGATGCTCCGCCCATCGGAACGATGCTCCGATCTCTGGAATCATGCTCCGCCCATCGGAACGATGCTCCGATCTCTGGAATTATGCTCCGCTCTTCGGAATGATGCTCCGAACCCTGGAATTATGCTCCGCTCATCGGAACGATGCTCCGAACTCTGGAATCATGCTCCGCCCATCGGAACGATGCTCCGCCCATCGGAACGATGCTCCGATCTCTGGAATCATGCTCCGCCCATCGGAACGATGCTCCGATCTCTGGAATTATGCTCCGCTCTTCGGAATGATGCTCCGAACCCTGGAATTATGCTCCGCTCTTCGAAAAGATGCTCCGAACTTTGGAATTATGCTCCGCAAATCGGAATGATGCTCCGACCCTGGAATTATGCTCCGCAAATCGGAATGATGCTCCGACCCTGGACTTATGCTCCGCGCTTCGGAATGATGCTCTGACATTGGAATTATGCTCCGCGAATCGGAATGATGCTCCGATCCTCGGGAATCATGCTCCCCGGGATGATGCTTCGCCTCCGGAATGATGTTCCACCTCGAAGATCAGCTTCAAGATCCATCAATTTCATGCACACAACTCAAATGTGCGGTGTGCATTTATTGATGGGGGGCACTTTGTTGGGGTAAAAATTTACACCCCCGTTGACCGAGTCAAAGTCAAGGTCAACCCCAAGCCAGGTGGGCCCAAGCCCAAGTCAAGCGGGCCCATGCCCAAGTCGAGCCCGCGGCCAGCCTCCTCCATGCTAAAATATAGATCATGTAATAAATAATTTTTATGTAATTTTTTATACATAAATGTATGCGAAATGGGCATAAAGCCAATATTTTGTAAGCCCATGGCTTATGTGCAAAAATGAAATGGCACATGAGCCATGGGATGGCTAAAATGCCATTTTTGTGAAGCCCAAGGGGCTATATGTAAATATGTAAGCCTATAAAAGGCAACATGATGAATAAAAAAGTAACACTTTTCATTCCAAAAAAAAAGATAGATCTGAGATCTTTTCTCCTTCCTCAAGGTTCCAAAACCTTCTCCTTTCTCTTGAATTAAATCAAGAGTTTTACTCTTCCTTTTTCAAAACTAAATAGTTTTCCACCACAAAACCCATTAAGGGGAACCTAGATCTGCCATCAGATCTCAAAAAGGAGAGATTTTGATATCTCACATCCCTTGATCTTCAAGATCCGGCCAAACAACAGGAGGAAGAAGAAGAACATCTTTCACTAACCCCCCCAAAAAAGAAGAAAAACACATTCAGGAGTCCAACTCCCCTCTGATTTCTCTTCTGAGAAATTTTTTCAGGCTAAAAGTCTCTTGTGCGCACCTGCGCGCAGCGCACCTGCGCGCAGCGCAAGTGCGCAAGGCGCCAGCGTGCCGACACGTGGCGCGCGCGCTTGTGCACCTGCGCGCTTGCGCAAGTGCGCAAGGCGTCCGCGCGACGACACGTGGCGCGCGCGCTTGCGCACCTGCGCAAGTGCGCAAGGCGCCCGCGCGACGACACGTGGCGCGCGCCTTTGCGCACCTGAGCAAGTGCGCAAGGCGCCCGCGCGACGACACGTGGCCCCCGCGCATCCCTTGGATGCCTTTTCCCTCTCTTTTTATGTACATACATATACACATACATATGTATACAAATTCACACATATACATACTCCGCCACATTCTCCCCCTCCAAAAAATTTTCGGGCCGGGGCGCTGCCCCGAACCCCGCAAGGGGGCTGCTAGCCCCCTTGACCCCCAGCCCGCTATCCGGGTAGCGGGACCCCCGTAAAAACTCTGCGTGGCTCCCGATATATCCAAAACCCCCTTTCAAAACACACGCACACTGCACATTGAGTTCGCATGACCAGTTTAACCCGTTAATCGGAGGTTCCCTCGCCCCAAAGGCGATGGGTAATTAACGGCAGCTTAGTCCGCGGCTGCCGGAGATTCGGATCCCCACAATCATTAAACCCCGGCCTACCCTAGGCAGGGGGAATCTGTAGTACGCCTGACAAGCGCTCGCGTATTCCCATCTCACTGGAGTGACGAAAAACACCCTACAACTGGAGGATCTTCGGCTGGAGGGTTCGGCTGGATCATCATGCCCACCATATCTTGGAACAGAAGGGCCATTTGTTTTATATTGGCCGCTTGTTCCGCGGCCTCTTTGTCCTTCTTCTCAAGCATTTTCCGAAGGAATTCAGCATTAGTTTCTTGCTCACGGCGCTGTTCCGAGGATGTCTCCGAACTTGCTTTCGGTCCCGTAAGTGCGGCCATAGCTGTTAGCGTTTCTTGGAGCTTTTGTTGTTGTTGCTCCTGAGCCCTAGTCACTGATCGCGTAAGCGGTTGATGACTTGTGGAGATACGGCTATCCTCTTTTCTGGATGCCATATAGACGGTATGCACCACCATTCCCCCAGACTTGGGGCGTTTAGATTCAGTGTTCTTGCGATCCGTCGCAGACACCAGGATTTTCTCCAGCTTTCTCCTCTTGTGAGCGGTTGAGGTTGAGGGGGCCGTTGCAGTGGGCACCCAAGTAGCCGTTGCCTTTTATGGCTTGACAAGATGGTCCTCTTCTCGCTGAACTTTCACCTTTTTCTGTCGGCGAGAGTAATCTTGATCAATCACCGATTCCTGAACCTATCTCCAAACTTTATAAATTTTAGAGGACAACCACTGAGGGGGCTGCTCTAGCTTCGCTTTTGGGGCATTCTCCACAGGTGGAGGAGATCTCTTCAGCACGGCAGTCGGAGAGTTTTTGCGCACCCTCCTTAGCGGTTCAAAGCTATTTCCAGTTGGAACAGCAGCATCGATTTCCACCGTTGGAGCCGGCGGAGTCAGTCCAGAAGGAGAGTTGCCCCCAGCCTTCCTTACTCGGCGCCAGTGAAGACGTCGAGCGTGTCGAGCCGTTGGGATTGTCTCAGCTGTAGGGGTGACTTCCTCATGCCCCCTATGTTGGTCAGAAGTTTTCATTGTCAGCCTATTGAAGACCGATGTCCGCTAAGTGGGGATAACCAGCCTATCAAAGGCAGACTTCCGAGCAGGGGAAGCAGCCTTGACGATTTCGCCTGGAACAGGAGTTGAAACAGTCAGTCTTGTGAAGACCGACCCTTTGGCAGGAGAAGCCGCCTTAACGACTTTATGAGCTGGAATGGCTATCCGCTTAGGCATAACCCTTTCTGGTATCGCGGGCTTCTTCATAGGCCCAAATGAGCTTTGGCCCAGTCTGTCAAAGACTGAGGCGCTGGAGCTGGACGACCCGTTGAGAGGGGCCGCAGTAGTTGTGAGCCGATTAAAGACCGAGCTCTTCAGAGCTTCTTGCAATGGTACAAGGGCATTGAAGCTCATTGGTGGGAGCATGGTCCCGAAGAATATCCCAGTGGTGGCTTAAGTTACCTGCTCCACTGGCATTGTGAAAAGGGAGGCCGCTTGGGGCCCATAGGTCACATCTCCAGATGAGGCGGAATGGGAGTTGCAGTTGCAGCTGGAGCAGTTAGAGGCCATTGATGTTCTTTTTTTTCTGCACGGGAGTAAAACCAAATCTTAGTACCTCGAACCCAAGGGCAACCATATCAAACTGCGATTCGTTCGCGAACACGACACACGAAGTGTGGAGTGGAAAGAGGAAGAGGTCCTACCGGGCATGCCAGAATCTGTTCTCCGCCAAAAGACGCGACCGGGACGTTGGGACGTCCGGGCCTGAATTCCGAGGGCAGATGTTATTTGGTGCTATCCGTCCACCTCTCCGAAGATGCCAAGTTGATTTATGACACCATGTATCGAAGGTTTAAACGGATGCGGCCGATATAGCAGACTTCGTCAGATTCCCCCTCATTTGAGGGGATTTTGATTGTGGGAACGCTCTTAACTACAGGCGCAAGCCCCTGCAGTTAATTACGCTACCGCATCGCGGTAAAAACTTTCTCCTTCTCCAGATGGTCACTTCGTGTCGTGGGTGTTTGTTTTGTTTTTGGTTGCCCGTGGATTGTATACGGAGACTAATTTATGTTGTCGCCCGTAGGGCGTGGAATAGTCCAAATCCGTATTTTCTTAGATTTGGGTTTGGGGTTGGGTTTAAGGATACGTTAGTCCCATTTGAGACTAAGATCAACTTAAACGTTTGTTAAGAATACGTTAGTCTAATTTTAGACTAAGATCAACTTTAAGTTTGTTAAGGATACGTTAGTCTAATTTTAGACTAAGATCAACTTAACGGGATCGTTTAGATCCAATAAAAGAGCATTTGGACTCTATTGTTTAGTTTAGGGACATTGCGGTCGATTACCAGTTTAAGGACATGGTGGTCCAAGGTTAAAGACATCATAGTCCATGGGCTTAAGGACCCCACAGTCCGAGGTTAAGGACATCATAGTCCATGGGTTTAAGGACCCCACAGTCCAAGGTTAAGGACATCATAGTCCATGGGTTTAAGGACCCTACAGTCCAGTTTAAAGACGTCATAGTCTATGGAATATATGGTTGTCGGGACCCGTCACCTCTCTGAAGACGTTGAAGGATTACAACAACAAATATCAGAGGAGTGAAGAGATGTACCCTTGAACCAATTTTGGTTGGGATCTGTAGTCCAATTTGGGACTAAGATCAAGGATTTATGAGCATATGGGCTCAGTTAATCTGAATTAAGGACTTATGGCCAATCTTGGGCTAAGTCCAATCAAGTTAAAATATTTAACATTTAACAATGCTGAGCATTGATTTGAGTTCTGACAATATTTTTGTCTTTTATGGAATGCTTAGCATTCATCATAACTCTGTGGATTATTAAAGAACAATTTATATTCTATCAGCGCACACGTGAGGAGCACGTGGCGCGCTTGGCGCTTTGCGCCAGTCAAAGAGCGCAGAGCGCTAGTTTATGAGCGCAGAGCGCTTCTGCTGAGTGGCGCACACGTGAGGAGCACATGGTGCACTTGGCGCTGAGCGCTAGATTATGAGCGCATTGCGCTTCTGCTGAGTGGCGCACACGTGAGGAACACGTGGTGTGCTTGGCACTGAGCGCCATTCCATGAGCGCAAAACGCTAGTCCAAGAGCGCAGAGCGCTATCTGATCAACTTTATGACCTCAGAAATAAATTCTCGTTTATAAGAGACTTTGTCTCAAGGTTCCAAGGAGATGTTTTAATCTCTTATATTTTGATGAAAAGATTTGCCTTCATGGATCTATGATCCTAAGAGAATTGAATAATTCTCCCCCTCCTTTATTTTATAGATCTATGATCTGTGAGAAGAGTTATGTTCTTCTTCTTGTTTTATGATGAGATCTTTTGATCTCTTTGTGAAAGACTTTTGGTCTTGTAAATCTATGATCTTAAAGAAGTGAATTCTTCTTTTTAATATGAGATGATTTCATGTCTCTGTTCTTTTACCTTGAAAAAAAGTTGTTCTTCTATCGAGAGCTTGGCTCTTCTTTCTGAGATTTTCTCAAAACTTATGAGGGGGTTCCTCTATTTGTTTTCTGTCTCCGAGACTTGAAGTCTTGGGGCCTTTATATAGGGCAAGCTGATTTGTTCAATCAGTTAAGGAGATCTTTTCTCCAATTGATTTGGGGATTTCCCCACCGTTGGATTTTTGATCCAAGGGCTTCTGATTTACAGAAGACAATTTTCTTGTTTTTAACAAGATTGGGAAATCTTTTTCATACAGAATTTATTCTGTATTATGGTGATTTTTAATCACCATTGGATCATTGATCCAACGGTGCTCTGATTTACAGAGCATAATCTTGTTGTTTGGAAAGATTTTGAGGAATCTTTCCTTAACAGAATTTAATTCTGATTAATTGATGAATTATCATCTTTATTAGATCTTTGATCTGACGGTGGGGAGCTTTTTAGTACCAACGCTAGCGCACCCGTGCTTTGCACGTGGTGCGCTGCTTAGAGTGCAGCGCATTTAGCGCTAGCGCACCCGTACTTTGCACGTAGTACGCTGCTTAAGTGCAGCGCTCTTAGCGCTAGCGCACACGTGCTTTGCACGTGGTGCGCTACTTAGGGCGCAGCGCACTTGGCGCTGCTAAGAAGCGTTTGCTTTATTTCAAAATTTGAATTTTGAACAGAGCTTTGCTCTGATTGGGGGAAACATGCCACTATGATCTTTCCCCTCAAATCTGGAATTTGGTTCAAGGGTACATCTATCCATACCTCTAACACATGTCGTTGTAATTCTTTGACGTCTTCAGAGAGGTGGAGGTTCCCGACAACCAACAGCTCTTTGGTGCAATCCAAAACCCATGAGCACATCCCTATGGACCGCAACGTCCTTAAACTAGCTATGAACCGCAACGTCCTTAAATTAGCTATGGACCGCAATGTCCTTAAACTACGACCTCAACGTCAAATGGTGATCTATAAACTAGCCGTGGACCGCAACGTCCTTAAACTAAACCCTCACACCAAAAATGGTGATCTATGGATCGAAACGTCCTTAAACTAGCTATGGACCGCAACGTTCTTAAACTAGTAACGGACCGAAACGTCCTTAAACTAAAGCAATAGAGCCCAAATGCTCTTTTGTCGGATCTGAATGATCCAAAACCCTGTTGAGTAGATCTTAGTCTAAAATTAGACTAACGTATCCTCAACAAACATTTAAGTTGATCTTAATCTCAAATTATATCAATGATCCTTAAATCAAACCAAATCCAAATCTAAGAATATACGGATTTGGACTAATCCACGCCCTACGGGCGGCAACATAAATTAGTCTCCGCATACAATCTATGGGCAACCAAAATAAAACAAATACACACGACACGAAGTGACCTTCTGAAGCAGGAGAAAGTGGTTATCGCTACGCGGTAACGTAATTAACTGCAGATGCTTGCGCCTGTAGGGAAGAGTGTCCCCAAAATAAAAAAAACCCTCACAACGAGGGGGAATCTGACGAAGTCTGTTACAATGGCCACATCTGTCTAAACCTTCGATACACGGTGCCATAATTCAACTTGGTATCTTCGGAGAGGTGGACAGATAAAACCAAATAGCATCTGCCCCAAAATGCAGGCAAGGCGTTTGTCTTTCCTGGCTTTCGACGGTAAACAGTCATCATGCAAAATCGCTTACCACCATCTTTCGAAAGAGCCCATCTTTTTTTTCATTTTTTAGACTACTTTAAATCCAACCATCTGCTCTTGGACATATACGTTTAAGTTCCTCTCTCAGCTCTGTATAGGTCAGGTCATCTGGTGCACATGCAATTTGAGAGAACAAACTCTACAAGGTTTTGCCATTAAATCCAGCAGTTGAGAAGTTGGCTCTGATATGCCGCATACAATAACTATGACTATGAGGTTCTGGCCATGATCTTCGTAGTATCGTCGGAATCCTTTTCACCCGGTCAGATATGAAGGTAATGTGTCTTCCCCACATGGATGGAATGTAAAGATGAATGCAAGTAATGAACCACTACCAATTTTCAGTGGTTTCACCTCCAACTACAGCATATGCCAAAGGATAAAAACCATCATTTGCATCGGCCCTAATAGAAATGAGCAAAGTCCCTTTGTATCTGTCGTATAAGTAGGTCCCATCAATACTGAGAACGGGACGACAATAAGCGAAACCATCAATGGCCGGTCCGAATGCCCAAAATGCACCGGTAAAATATCCCATTCTTTTTAACATTGAAGCGTCGGTTATCTTGAAAACAGTCCCGGGATTAGTAGATTTGATGGCGGAAAGATATCGTGGCAAATGTTCATACGAATCCTCCCAATCTCCGTATATTTTAGACAATACCTTGTTCAACGCATTCCATTCCTTCATTTAATTTATTTCAATGAATAATGTATCTTTTATAAGCACTTGAATCGTTTTGGGGGTCAAATCGACATCCGCTTTAACAAAAGGCAATATCTTGTTACATATGAATGTAGAAGTGGCATGCTTATGATTTGAATTCACTACAGGATTCATACAAGTATGATTACCCGCATACTTTTTTATCTGCCAAAATCATGTCGGTGATTTCTTTGAGATATATGCATGAAGCCTCAACGTGCAGTTCGCGTCTGTTTTATAAACGACGGTATACTTGGTCGTGTTAGTCTTGATTGGTTTAAAAGAAACTTCTTGTTTAATTGACCAAATGCTAACTGCCCGAATTAACTTCTCCTTATTCTCGAACAAATCGCCAACCTTCAACCCACTTTCAATATCGACTGCCGAAAATCTATCCGTACGAAAGTTGACATTCTCCATTACCGATGTAGATAACATGTGAGCATCTGTCATGTTATCGGCAAGTGGATCTTCAAACTCAACGAATTCATTGTTAACACTTGAATTAGTAATCCACTGCCTATCATTTTCATCAGTAAGGACATGTGCAATTTGCATGCTATCTTGTGCTTGAATCTTGTCCTCATCACTAGCATCATCATCATCATCACTTTCATATCCATTATGTTCCAACACCGCTGGATCCGTAGCAGGTATATTGGTTAGATGTACAGGACCAACATTGGGGAATTACATGGTACTTGATGTTCTGGCTTCATACCAACGAAATCCCGACTTATCGTCTGTAAACGGTATCCATCCCGTATTGTATGACTGCATGTACTCGATATTTTGGGGCATAATATTGAAGCCGAAGCTTGGTGCTGGCATGCAATTAAAACTGAAGCTTGGCAGTGACATGCAATTATAACCGGGTGGCAGTACATAAGAACTGCACACAAATTTATGAATACTTAGTACCTATAGCATACCCCACTATCAATAAATAATGATCCGCTAAATTTTTATGCGGTATAAAGATATGCAAGTTAATACTTACTTCGTAAACTTCCAATTCACTGGCGTCCCGCTTGATGTGCCTTCACCTACGTAATTTTGATCTATATATTGTTCATCATTGGTGGAAGACATAAATCCAGTAGAATCAACATTCATATTGAGCATGCGTGTCATTTCTCCTTGCGGGTATTGCTCGGATGCTCGAAAAGAAGGATCGGGCACTTAAGAATAAGGTACGGGCAGTTGAGCGGACATCAATATCTCCTTTTTTACAAACAGCTCGATCGATTTCGATTTTGAGGCAAGCATGACTTGTGTATCCTCATCATCGGATACTTCAATGGCGGTATATTCAAGCTCCGTCGGCCGTTTGCATATTAAGGAGATATTGAACTCTAACGGATTGATTTTGGTAGCTTTGTACACTACTTGGCACAACTCGTTATATGTGCTAGACTTCTTGACTCTAGTCATCTTAGTTTTTCCACCGACATATTCAAGAATATTATTTTTTCCAATGGTTAATTGGCCACCGAAATAGCAAATTAGATGGATGTAATTATCTATCATTTTTCCACCTGCCAGAAATATTTACACACTTTGAGAGTTCTCATCAAACAACCTACTTATTTATCTTCACGATTTTACTCAACTAATTATATAATATTACAATAAAATCCATATTTATAGCATGTAACAAGTTGCAAGAACTTGTATCCTATTCATTGATCCGTCATAAGTAAAATCGGGGAAAACCCTAATATATATCCAATTTGTTTGAATTGTTTACCAATACCAAATTTTAACCATTTTTAAAATTATTTTTAAATAAAATTAGGGTTTAGCTAACATTCGAGATGCTCACTGTCACGCCCCGCTTCCCAAAATACGGAATACGAGGGGTAGACAAGGCCAGCCATGCTCCTACGGTCAAGGAAAAGTCCTGCCGTAGTCACACTTCGGCTTCTAGTTTATCATGGTAAACAGTAAACGATGCGCAGGTAATGAGAAATGCAGTAACTGAAAGATACAATAATGTAAACTGACCTGAAGTGGAACGAACGGATGTAACTAGGAACGGCAAGTCAGGAAGTCTGTGATGCACTGGTCCAGGGTAAATCGTCTTCTCACACTGAGCATGCATACTCAGGTCGTCAGAGCGACACAATAGCAATGTAATGTATATAATCAAGTAACAGTTCTAACAGTGGTGATGGATATGAATAACAGTAAATCAATGACAGCATGAATATGAATGAGCAGAGATCAATGCAGCGGAAAAATAAAGCAGTATAACAATATGTCACGAATGTCAAGACAGTATAAAATGAATGTAAATGACAGTAACCCTATCAGTCTCTAAGTCTCACTGCACAGGTCAATAAGTCTATCGTCAGTCCAAGTGTGAGAGTCAACCACTCGCGAGTGTCCTCCACCTAAGGGTAGAACCCAAGGGCAAGGGACCACGGGCCCAACATGTAACGAGTGTATCACGGTGATATAGCACATACCCTGTAAATCTCCATATAACTCCCTAAATATATAAGCCGGCATGGGACTCCCGAGATTCTGTTGAATTCACACTTGAACTACCCCACACCCCGTGGTCTACATCAAACGCTAACCATCACCCTAAATACTAATCGATCCGTGACAAGTCTGCGCGAGAACTGGAGGCGGGACCTCCATCAAGCACGTCCCGACTAATACCTAAGACAAATGGCAGTGTCGGATGCCTTATCTATGACATCCGTGCAAGCGCTTCCATAAGTGTCCCATACCACTTATAGTCACACGTACACGCATCCCACAGACGTCGACAATGTAATAGAATAAAAGGGACACTGATTGTGCACAAGTACGTATCACTTTCACTTAATCACGAATACACGAACACTGACGTACTTGCCACAATCAACACTAAAATCTAACACTGGGTAAATGCACGATGTCACTAGGTTATCACTACAATGATATAGGTATGATCTGATGCATGAACAGTATAAGAAGCACAACTAAGGTATCATAAAAACAGCAGTCTATCACTTGCACGATTTATCATGAAACATATGTATATAATTTAGCGAAATGATAAACAGATAGTATTTAATATGTTCAGTTATCTATCCTTAGAATTTTGTTTCAGGTCAAACGGGTTTCAGGATCATTAGGTATAACTGTTTCATTTTAAGCGCACGCGGCTGGAAATCCAGTTTCAGAATCAGGAATCCATTTCGCAACGCATTTTAACCCCAGTTGGGATCATAATTTAGCGACGCTACAGTTGGATGAATTCTAGGGTTTTCAGTAAAGTTTTCAACGCAACAAACGGATCTTCAATCGCGTCTGTATGTTAGGAGTTATAATCTGTTTAATATCAACATGTCAATTCTGAATCTGCTGGGACTGTTATGTGTCCCGATCTTCTAAATTACAGATTAAATAGTAAATGATAACGAAACAGGATGAAATTAATTGTGTTGTCTAGCTAACAGAGTTATCTACAATAATCAGCGGAGTCCCGCAACCTACGAGTTAAGGAAATCCTATGGTATCCATTACGGGACAGCAAGCACAATGTGAGTCGCTCTGGACTGCAGTCCAGAGTCGTACTCCGATACAATTATCATCACGATTTAGGTACAGGAATGTCTGGAAACTAGCATAGGGTTAAAGTTCGTCGAGTTAGCTTCGATTTAAGCCCTCGAACGCACCATTCTAATATGTATATGATTTATGATGAATTTAACTATTTTCAGGTGCAACAGAATTTCAGTTTTACTATCAAACTTGGGGGTAGTCGTTTTGATTATTAACAATCATATTTTCCAGTGAAACTTTCACACATTATCCATCATAGCCAGGGCCAAAGTAATTAGTCCAGTTCCGTCATATTTAATAATAATTTTCTATGAGAACGAGCATCGAACAGTTTTGTTATAATATTTACATAAAGCAAACATGTGATATCTCTACGATATTGACTTGTAACATATAGAGAATAGCATGAAAGCAAGTAAAAACTTGCCTGGAGGCGCACGGCAGCGAGGTACAGTAAGGGCGCGCGACGAGCTATCACCGCGACGGTACGGCTCCGGGTGAGCTCGGGCCTGTTCTCGATCGGCGAGGGCTCGGGGCGTCGTCGGGGTGTCTGCGGTGGTCCCAACTCTTGATGGTGTCTGCTTGTGTGGTGGTGGCCGGAAGGTGGAATGTTTGGCCACGGAGAAAGAGAGAGAAAGAGAATTTCTGAGAAAGAGAGAGAGAAAGAGATTTGAGAGGGAATTGAGAGAGAGTCACAGAGAGAAAGGGTTTAGAGAGAGAAGAGAGAGGGGAGCAGAGGGAGAGAGGGCAGTAGAGAGAGAGACGAGAACTGAGAGTGAGAGATGGAGAGTGAGAGAGAGTTAGAGAGAGAGAGAGCTGTAGACAGAGAAAGAGAGAGAGAGAGAGCTGTAGACAGAGAAAGAGAGAGAGAGTGATCGGGAGAGAGAGTTGGAAGGAGAGATTGGGAGAGAGAGAGAGACTAACTGGGTGATGACGGGGTCGACGGAGGGGAGCTCGTCGTGGTGCTGAGGTCGAGGATCGACGACGTGGGACGACGGCGAGGCGACGAGGAGGGTTGGGGCGATTGCGGTTGCCGTCGACGTTGGTGAGGAAAGGAGCAGGGGAGGCGATGGTGATGGGTTTACTCGGGAGTCTTGTGGAGAGGGGAGAGAGGAGAGCTTGGGATTGTGGAGGAGGCACGGTTTTCGCCGGCGGTGAGGGAGCGGGGTGCAGGGGATTTTGTGCTCTGGTGTGGGTTTTGGGTTATTGGGCGATGGTGAATGAGGTAGAAGGAGGAGAGAAGGAGATTGAGGGGACGGGTCGTGGGTAACGCTCGCGCGACGTGGGGCGTGGGCGACGGCGGAGGAGGCGGGTCGCGCGCGCTCGATGGGATTTAGCCGTTGGGGAAAAATTTTGAAGGGAAGATGCACAGGAGTCGGGTCGGGTAAGGGAGTGAAGCGGGCGCGGGTGAGGAGTGACACGGGCCGGGCCGGCTTTGAAGAAAAAATGGTGGAAAAATTATATATGGGAGCAGGCCGGGCCGGGTTTATAGAAGAGGGTTTAATTACAAAAATTTTAATGGGCTAGGCTGGGGAAAAATAGTTATTAAGAACAATAGAATGGCTGATGTGCTCGGGGAGTGTTGGGCTGGGGTTTAATGGAAAATTAAACGTGGAGGGCTAGGTTGGGAATTGAATGACAAGATCAGAAAACCAATTAGAAAAATGATGGGGCCAGGCTTAGAAAAATGGGGTTGGGCTTGAGAACAAACTAGGGAAAAATTTGAGGAGAAAAGTGTGGATGGCTCGAGGTTTAAGGGAAAAGAAATAAGTTTATTAAAAGAAATATAATGGATGGCTGGGCTAAAGGATATGGAGAAGAATTTGGTGAAAAGAGACGGGTGCCTAGAACTGAGGTTCATACTAATGTGACAAGAACATGAGAAATTGACATTAGGGTCTGAGAGGGCAATACTATAATAGATTGAGTGTATGAAAAGGTACAAGAATGGGCTTGGGATTGGTTTGGAAAGTAATTAGAATTAGGGTTTGGGTTCAACGGGTTTTGAAAACTAAAATAAAATAATTAGTTTATAAATAAAAATAAATAATTCCTAATCAAGAATAAAGATGATTCTAAGTAACAAAATACGGTCTTCGGTATACAAGGGGCCGGGTGTTACATCATACCACCCTTAATAAAAATTTCGTCCTCGAAATTTAAAGAGATAATAAGTTATAGAACATAAGCGAAAGCCATCATAGTTGCAAACTAATATATAAGGATTTACTAAAATTCCGCAGACGAAGAAACTTGAAAATATATATATAAGCAGGAACAACATACGGAATGGTAGGTCTAATAGATATAAGTCAGGAACAATTATAAGGATAAATACATGTATACGAGAATATAGGTATCAATAGTGAACAATAATAATCAAAGAGTGTTCGATAAAAGTCGAATCCCACATATGTGCACATCTAAGTAAATCCAAATAGCAACCAGAAATAATAAGTATAAGGCTCAACCACTTATAATAGTAAGCCTATGCATAATACTAGAAATAAGGTAACTATAATAAAGTAGTGAGGGATTTGCTTGTAGTTTAAAACAATTTAGAATGATGTATCGATCAAATAGTTTCAAAATAGCTTAGAAAAACTCATATAGTGAAAATAAGAAACATGGAACAAAATGTGCGCAGTTTAAGGTTGCGCTACAAAAAGAGAATAATAATAATGCACTTAAAATACATAGAACGGGGTAATCAATAACACGTACTCTTAGACAAATGCAAAATACTAAAACTACATTTTAGAATAATAGTGCCCCTAAGTATAGTTGGGGTAACAGGTAAAAGCATAAGTGTGTCTAGGCCTAGGTGGGGTAGGGATTACAATAGAATGTGACTGATGCAAAAAGTCGAAGGATGACGGCTTAAGGCTGAAAATCAAGGAAATTGGAATCGGGTCAACACAAGAAGTAAGGGTGAGTCACACAGGACTAAAAGGGAAACAGTATGGGTAGGATAACTTTCGGTACATCATATGAATCAAGAATTTGAAGTGTTAGCTAACTCGAGGATTTCACTATGAACTTCTCCTCCCAGAAGGATCTCAATCGAGGCATAGATGAAAGATGAATGGCGGCTCATTCCAAGGATCAGGGTGCGGTACTTTCCAATCGAAACGATGGTGAAAACTATACAACGAGTAGGGGTGGACAGTCAGGAAATCCCAGCAGAAAAATAAATGGATATGGCAATGAACAAGTATTAAGCGAACCAATAATCAAAAGGTTTAAGGATTCAGAAGATTTTTTCAAGAAAATTCGAAACAAGACATTCTCAAAGGTGAAAAGTGGCCCTAAACTATACACATTTTATTTGGCCAGAAAGACAACATCAAAAGATATTCCATCAGTCGCGGTTGTGGAGTTTCAGTAGGTCGCGGTAGGCTCGCGCACTCAGGTAGGGGCGTCCGTTTCCATATCGCCTCGCGGCATCTCCATTGGAAGTCCTTCCACAGCAGGGTCTTGATCTTCCGGTTCTTCTTCCTCGGATGTAGCTTCCTCATCGAGATCTGATTCCATGTGATCCTCTCCTTCTGGGTTTTCTTCCATGGGGTCTTCCTCCACTGGATTTTCTTCTATTGGATCTTCCTCGGGATCTTCCTCTATCGGGTCTCCTTCTATAGGGTTTTCTCCAGGATCTTCTTCCTCGTCGGAATCAGCTATCACGTTAAACTCTAGGGCTGCTACTCCTTCGTTCTCTGAAACGTGGTTTCTGAAGTTGACTTTGGGATTGTTGATCTCCTCGTCAGAACTAGTCATCGTGTGGTCTGAGGATACGCATGTCTGTGCATCCTTATCTAGCTGCGGCGCTGCTCCAGGATGTGCCATGGCCCGAAAGGAAAGTCATGATTAAACAATGGAATGAACAAGGAAAATGGTCAAGTGTACAAAGTATGGAAAGATATGCGGTGAAAGGAATTGAAAGCTCAGAATTTAAAATACTGTGATAATGAATAGAATTTGATATAGAGAAAGCATGAGAATGATACATATATTATGATTCAAATTTTATTTCATCCAACTAAAAGTTCGACGGATACAAAGATTCGAACGGAAGGAAACATTCATAAAAACGACAATATTATTATTGAAAGTAGATAACATGAAAAATCGTTCTCCGACTACTATAACATTGCATTTTCGTCGCGTGAGTTGAATCCTGCGTTTGATCCGCCTTATCGTCGAAGTCCGAACTACGCGGCAATTCTCACTCGGCAGAAGTGGGGAGTGTGGACGAGTTTCTTCCTTGCAGTTCTTTCCTTTCTGGGCAGCCGTTGATGAGGTATTTGTTGGATCCGCATATCAGACATTTCCCTTGGGCACGGCGACAATCCTTCTGAAGATGTCCTGGTCTCTTACAATATCCACAGCAAGGGTCCTTCTGATGCTTCTGTTGACGCTTCATCTTCTTCTCCTTCCCTCGTCCAATAGGGATCCCTTTATCCTTGGGGACTCCCGTTGGTGCCTGATTCACTTGTCTTCTCAGTCCTTCAGCCAACAAGTCGTTTGTTCGCTCCTGGGCTTCCTTTAAACCTTGCAGTACACTCAGAATCTCGACGGTCTGATTCTGGGGAGCGGAGATAGATGAAGAGTTGTTGGAAGACATGATCCTGAAACAACAATTTCGAGAAAGATATGAGTCACACGCTAAATGAATCAAAATATGAAATGGATAGGACAAGGATTCAAGAATATCAGAGGTACTGAATTTATTATAAGTGGGGAATCAACTGTATGACTGTAAGTCACTTGGTTAGAGTACGGTATTGCAATTGCAACCACGTATCCTTGTCAAGTCACCCGAAAACATAGCGAATAGATAGCTGAACACACGGTGTGAATATGGATCAAGAGTGACAAGTTTACAACCTAGACCGAGTGATTTCTTAGATTGCCAAACTATACACGGAAAACTGCAATCCCAATCGATGCAAAACCTGGGCTCTTATACCAACTAAACCATGTCACGCCCCGCTTCCCAAAATACGGAATACGAGGGGTAGACAAGGCCAGCCATGCTCCTACGGTCAAGGAAAAGTCCTGCCGTAGTCACACTTCGGCTTCTAGTTTATCATGGTAAACAGTAAACGATGCGCAGGTAATGAGAAATGCAGTAACTGAAAGATACAATAATGTAAACTGACCTGAAGTGGAACGAACGGATGTAACTAGGAACGGCAAGTCAGGAAGTCTGTGATGCACTGGTCCAGGGTAAATCGTCTTCTCACACTGAGCATGCATACTCAGGTCGTCAGAGCGACACAATAGCAATGTAATGTATATAATCAAGTAACAGTTCTAACAGTGGTGATGGATATGAATAACAGTAAATCAATGACAGCATGAATATGAATGAGCAGAGATCAATGCAGCGGAAAAATAAAGCAGTATAACAATATGTCACGAATGTCAAGACAGTATAAAATGAATGTAAATGACAGTAACCCTATCAGTCTCTAAGTCTCACTGCACAGGTCAATAAGTCTATCGTCAGTCCAAGTGTGAGAGTCAACCACTCGCGAGTGTCCTCCACCTAAGGGTAGAACCCAAGGGCAAGGGACCACGGGCCCAACATGTAACGAGTGTATCACGGTGATATAGCACATACCCTGTAAATCTCCATATAACTCCCTAAATATATAAGCCGGCATGGGACTCCCGAGATTCTGTTGAATTCACACTTGAACTACCCCACACCCCGTGGTCTACATCAAACGCTAACCATCACCCTAAATACTAATCGATCCGTGACAAGTCTGCGCGAGAACTGGAGGCGGGACCTCCATCAAGCACGTCCCGACTAATACCTAAGACAAATGGCAGTGTCGGATGCCTTATCTATGACATCCGTGCAAGCGCTTCCATAAGTGTCCCATACCACTTATAGTCACACGTACACGCATCCCACAGACGTCGACAATGTAATAGAATAAAAGGGACACTGATTGTGCACAAGTACGTATCACTTTCACTTAATCACGAATACACGAACACTGACGTACTTGCCACAATCAACACTAAAATCTAACACTGGGTAAATGCACGATGTCACTAGGTTATCACTACAATGATATAGGTATGATCTGATGCATGAACAGTATAAGAAGCACAACTAAGGTATCATAAAAACAGCAGTCTATCACTTGCACGATTTATCATGAAACATATGTATATAATTTAGCGAAATGATAAACAGATAGTATTTAATATGTTCAGTTATCTATCCTTAGAATTTTGTTTCAGGTCAAACGGGTTTCAGGATCATTAGGTATAACTGTTTCATTTTAAGCGCACGCGGCTGGAAATCCAGTTTCAGAATCAGGAATCCATTTCGCAACGCATTTTAACCCCAGTTGGGATCATAATTTAGCGACGCTACAGTTGGATGAATTCTAGGGTTTTCAGTAAAGTTTTCAACGCAACAAACGGATCTTCAATCGCGTCTGTATGTTAGGAGTTATAATCTGTTTAATATCAACATGTCAATTCTGAATCTGCTGGGACTGTTATGTGTCCCGATCTTCTAAATTACAGATTAAATAGTAAATGATAACGAAACAGGATGAAATTAATTGTGTTGTCTAGCTAACAGAGTTATCTACAATAATCAGCGGAGTCCCGCAACCTACGAGTTAAGGAAATCCTATGGTATCCATTACGGGACAGCAAGCACAATGTGAGTCGCTCTGGACTGCAGTCCAGAGTCGTACTCCGATACAATTATCATCACGATTTAGGTACAGGAATGTCTGGAAACTAGCATAGGGTTAAAGTTCGTCGAGTTAGCTTCGATTTAAGCCCTCGAACGCACCATTCTAATATGTATATGATTTATGATGAATTTAACTATTTTCAGGTGCAACAGAATTTCAGTTTTACTATCAAACTTGGGGGTAGTCGTTTTGATTATTAACAATCATATTTTCCAGTGAAACTTTCACACATTATCCATCATAGCCAGGGCCAAAGTAATTAGTCCAGTTCCGTCATATTTAATAATAATTTTCTATGAGAACGAGCATCGAACAGTTTTGTTATAATATTTACATAAAGCAAACATGTGATATCTCTACGATATTGACTTGTAACATATAGAGAATAGCATGAAAGCAAGTAAAAACTTGCCTGGAGGCGCACGGCAGCGAGGTACAGTAAGGGCGCGCGACGAGCTATCACCGCGACGGTACGGCTCCGGGTGAGCTCGGGCCTGTTCTCGATCGGCGAGGGCTCGGGGCGTCGTCGGGGTGTCTGCGGTGGTCCCAACTCTTGATGGTGTCTGCTTGTGTGGTGGTGGCCGGAAGGTGGAATGTTTGGCCACGGAGAAAGAGAGAGAAAGAGAATTTCTGAGAAAGAGAGAGAGAAAGAGATTTGAGAGGGAATTGAGAGAGAGTCACAGAGAGAAAGGGTTTAGAGAGAGAAGAGAGAGGGGAGCAGAGGGAGAGAGGGCAGTAGAGAGAGAGACGAGAACTGAGAGTGAGAGATGGAGAGTGAGAGAGAGTTAGAGAGAGAGAGAGCTGTAGACAGAGAAAGAGAGAGAGAGAGAGCTGTAGACAGAGAAAGAGAGAGAGAGTGATCGGGAGAGAGAGTTGGAAGGAGAGATTGGGAGAGAGAGAGAGACTAACTGGGTGATGACGGGGTCGACGGAGGGGAGCTCGTCGTGGTGCTGAGGTCGAGGGTCGACGACGTGGGACGACGGCGAGGCGACGAGGAGGGTTGGGGCGATTGCGGTTGCCGTCGACGTTGGTGAGGAAAGGAGCAGGGGAGGCGATGGTGATGGGTTTACTCGGGAGTCTTGTGGAGAGGGGAGAGAGGAGAGCTTGGGATTGTGGAGGAGGCACGGTTTTCGCCGGCGGTGAGGGAGCGGGGTGCAGGGGATTTTGTGCTCTGGTGTGGGTTTTGGGTTATTGGGCGATGGTGAATGAGGTAGAAGGAGGAGAGAAGGAGATTGAGGGGACGGGTCGTGGGTAACGCTCGCGCGACGTGGGGCGTGGGCGACGGCGGAGGAGGCGGGTCGCGCGCGCTCGAAGGGATTTAGCCGTTGGGGAAAATTTTTGAAGGGAAGATGCACAGGAGTCGGGTCGGGTAAGGGAGTGAAGCGGGCGCGGGTGAGGAGTGACACGGGCCGGGCCGGCTTTGAAGAAAAAATGGTGGAAAAATTATATATGGGAGCAGGCCGGGCCGGGTTTATAGAAGAGGGTTTAATTACAAAAATTTTAATGGGCTAGGCTGGGGAAAAATAGTTATTAAGAACAATAGAATGGCTGATGTGCTCGGGGAGTGTTGGGCTGGGGTTTAATGGAAAATTAAACGTGGAGGGCTAGGTTGGGAATTGAATGACAAGATCAGAAAACCAATTAGAAAAATGATGGGGCCAGGCTTAGAAAAATGGGGTTGGGCTTGAGAACAAACTAGGGAAAAATTTGAGGAGAAAAGTGTGGATGGCTCGAGGTTTAAGGGAAAAGAAATAAGTTTATTAAAAGAAATATAATGGATGGCTGGGCTAAAGGATATGGAGAAGAATTTGGTGAAAAGAGACGGGTGCCTAGAACTGAGGTTCATACTAATGTGACAAGAACATGAGAAATTGACATTAGGGTCTGAGAGGGCAATACTATAATAGATTGAGTGTATGAAAAGGTACAAGAATGGGCTTGGGATTGGTTTGGAAAGTAATTAGAATTAGGGTTTGGGTTCAACGGGTTTTGAAAACTAAAATAAAATAATTAGTTTATAAATAAAAATAAATAATTCCTAATCAAGAATAAAGATGATTCTAAGTAACAAAATACGGTCTTCGGTATACAAGGGGCCGGGTGTTACACTCACAATGGTGATGACGATGGCGAGAATGAAGACGATTGTTCATCTGTGAATTTCCAACTAAATCTGTACAAGCGAGAGACTATGAGATCGAGAGCGAGGGGGGAGATGAGAGAGAGAGAGAGCGAGAGAGAGGGGGGGAGCAGAGCTGCCAAAGGAGTCTGGGCGGAGCTCGGAGGAGGTGGGGGGAGGGGGTCGGAGGAGGTGGGGGGAGGTCGGAGGAAGGGGGTCGGGGGGAGAGAGAGAGATAGAGATGAGAGAGAGAGACACAGAGAGAAATATGGAGAGGGAGAGAGAGCAGCGAGAGAGAGATCGGGGGAGAGAGAGAGTAGAGAGAGAGAGAGTACCAGAGAGAGCGTGCGCGCCCGAAAGAGATGAGAGTGCAGTGAGGAAAGTGGAAAGTGGGCTCGGGTATAGTGGGGGAATGGGCGCACTTTGAAAGTGCGCACCATTATTTTTTGTATTGGTTTTTTGTGGCGCGGTTTGAAACTGCGTCCATACAAATGTTATGGAGCGCAGTTTGACATACGTTTGTTATGGGCGCAGTACAGTTATATGGTGCGCAGTTTGAAACTGCGCCCCATACAACTGTATTGGACGCAGTTTGAAAGTGGTCTCTTTTTGTAATTATTTTTGAAAGTGGCTTTTTTTATAATTATTTTTTATTTTTGATTTACTATAAAAAAAATTGTCCCAAAAGTAGAGATTTCTAAACCTAAATGTAGAGAATCCTAAAAAAGAGCAGCAATCAAGTAAAGAAACCCCTAATTTTTAATTTGGGGCAAATTCATAACCGCACTAAACAGCTCATAACCAAGTTAAAGGAATATTCCCGAAAGATGCTGGTTAAAACTAACCGGTGTTCTTTTTGATTAACTTACGAATTTTAGGGAAGATTTTTTGAATATCGAATTTTTTGGGATGATTTTTGAAAATACCATATTTTTCCGATGGTATATAGAAAAAGGCAAAAAGAGAGCTGCAATGTCCCTTTCACATTCGGAGGGTATTTTGCAGAAAACCCCCTGGACAATCCAGTGGTTTTTCTGTAAAATACCCTCCCCGCGATGTGATAGGGTCCTGCAGCCCCCTGGCGTCATTAAAAAACCCTTGTTTTCATTTGGCGTTCGGATTTCTGACTTATTCATCCAACTGAATACATACACATAACCGAATTCAAAACCATGAAAATTCAAACTTGAAGTAATATAAAACAAATTTTGACCCAAAAGCATTCAAATTACAAAGAAATCCTTATGAAAGTAAGAAAACAAACATGAAGTGATTTCAGCAGAGCTCGGTCATGCAAGCTTGTAATCCAAATGGAGGCAATCTGGAGTGGGATCTTCGCTCCAGCTAATCCTTTGACATCACATCCAATCTTTTTTCTTTAAAGTTTTTAAGAAGAACGTTATTTCATGACAAATTGGACTTGGCAACTAATTTAGGAAAAATAGAACAATAAATAACAATCAATTATTTCTCTCAAAAAAATAATAACAAGAATTAATCATAGAATAATTTCAACATCGGACAAGTTTTCATGAGGATATTGGAGGCATAACTTAAGTGCATTTCCATAGACGGCCATATATGTTTTACGACCAAAATTACAACAACTGTTACTACAAAGTTTTGAAGAATTAAACTCTAAAAACCACCAAAATAACTTTTAACATCAACGATGTTGAATCGATTGAAGAAGCTTCCACAGCTTCGGCCTTCAAATAGCTTTTAAGTTTTCTGAGATAGCTGCATTCATGATCTTTCTTCAGAATTTCACCGTTCTCTTTCCAATTGCAGGCTTGCAGCTCCTAACCAATCTAAGCAAGATCGATGATTTGATCACAAATCAAGTGTTGATTAATGTATAAATTACTTCAGATGAAGTCAGAATGTGTCTCTGAGAGAGAGAGAGAGAGAGAGAGAGAGCAGTTTTTGTGTCAATACCCAAGTTTTTCAGCTTTTTCGTTACCACCTACGGAAAAACATGGGTATTGACACAAAAATTAGAAAACGCTTCAAATAATCAAATGCAAAACTATGCAACCTTGTAAGCACAAGATATGATATCTGAATGGACAATTTCTGCCACTAACCAATTGCAAAAACAGGATACTGAACTCCACTGTAGTGCAGGGCAATATGGATGCACATTTTAATGGCGGACTCTAATATATAGATGCAGACATATGCACATATAAGATATCCAATATTTGATAATTGCGAGGAACAAATGACAAAAAAATTATTAAGCTAAATGTCTGCATGTAAACTTCCAATTTTAAACGGTCGAATATGTGTTGATATCGGAATATTTGGCAAGGGTATATAAATCAATTAACTTAAGAAATATTATGAGAGAGGAAGAGAGAGGAGATTAAGATGAAGAAGAAGCCTTAGAGTTTGATCTCTATTGTGGCTTATATGTATATGTTATTAATATCAACTATATTGTTACAACTAAATTGATACAAAATCTCCAATCAAATCTGAATCAAATCTTTCCATATAATTCCGCATCTCACAGGACCAGACGACTGAACTATATGAAGGCAGACGTATGTCTCGTATCTAGACGTCTAGGCTGGAGTCTCGGGTTGAGACTCCAAGATTTTTCAGACGTCTGACTTGTATTACTGCATACATCTGTCGTGTGGTTAGATGTCTTGGCATTGGTCTCGGGTTGAGACTCGAAGTTTTCTCCAGACGTCTGACCTAAAAGGGTCAAACGTCTGTCGTCTGAATCTGTTGATCGTTTTGATTCGTTATTACGCCCCTTCAAGCTGAACGACGGTTAGACAACGTTGAGCTTGATCCGCAGTTCGACAAAGCATTATCTTGATAATGGCTTGGTGAGAGCATCGGCACACGTTGATCACGTGTAGAGATATAACACACAATGAGTTGATTTTCTGCGACACGTTCGCGAACAAAATGGAAGTCAATTTCAATGTGTTTGGTGCGAGCGTGGAAAATAGTATTAGCAGCAAGATAAGTAGCTCCAATGTTATCACACCACAACACAGGTGGGAAATGATTGAACCCAAACTCGTGAAGTAATGACTAAAGACAAATGAGCTCAACCGTAGCATTTGCAAATACCTTGTATTCAGCCTCTATGCTTGATAGAGCGACTGTTGCTTGTTTTTTGGAGCTCCATGAAATGAGATTGTGACCCAAGAATGTGTAGTCACCGGTGGAACGATGATCCTCAGTATTCCCAGCCCAGTCAGTATCACTGAATGCATGCATATAACATGGCGAATCTCGGCTCTGTGGTTCCCCTAGCGCTGAATGCATGTTTATCAGGTAACTCACAGTTCATCGGGGAGTTGGCTGAGATGGGATGCTCGGCGAGGAAGTCGGCATAGCCTGTCCTTTTATCGCTTTGAGAGGGCGATAAGTGATGACGAACTCAATTAGCAGCAGGGCCCATTTGGCGAGCCTTCCTGTCAGTATAGCCCATGTCATCAAGTATTTGAGCATATCCGAGATAAGGTAGACTTCATGGGCTAAAGTGTAGTGTCGGAGCTTTATGACTGCGAACACCAATGCCAGGCAGTTCTTCTCGATAGGAGAGTAGTTGCATTCTGCCCCCAGCAAGACTCGACTTAGGTAGTACAAATCTATTTCTTTGCAATGTGTTGCGAGATTTTATGTGTCTCTTAAATTTAACCGCAAGTATACAGTTTATCGCAGTCGTACTTGAGAATCGTTCTCATGAAGAGGGGTGTTAAATACTTTTAAACTGAGTTAAAGAAATAAAATTTTCTAAATTAATTAAAGGTGCAATTAAATAAAAAAATGCAGAAATTAAATAGCAAGAAATTAAAAACTTAGTTTTTCTTACAAAACGGATATCTAGGGTTTTGTTTTGCCTTTCCTAATACGGTGATTTAAATAATAATTTTATTTCTTTTTCCTTAGTTTTAATTAATTATCTATCAATAACATACAAGCATAAGATAAATTAATATGAATAATCTTACCTTATCAAATATGTTATATCATTTAGAATTAATTAAAACTCTAAGTCTATTTATTAAACTATCTAGGTATAGCCATCTATGTATATGTGTAAGCCATGAATCTACAAATACCATGTTCTAGGTTTTATTTTAGATTAATTTAATTACTAGATTAGAATACCTATGATCCATATTTTATTCTTATCGTCCCTAATTAAGTTTTTAGAAGTCAACTATCATAAACTTAATTAGTTTGTAGGTATCCTAATCTATCTATATAGGTGTTATCTTTTTAAATGTAGAAGTTATTTTTCTTAGATTAGAAACTAAGAGAACATATAAGGATCGAAAGTTAATCTTTTTAAAGCAAGAGAATAAAGTAATAAAAACATCCACCATATTAGATGCAAAACAAAAACCTAGAATAATAAATTAGCTATGCATATTAAAAAGCAAGACAAAATAAAATAAAAAGAACATTTTATTAAAGAAAAGGAAGGACTAACAATTGATCTCTCTAAAACAACTTGAAAAAATTATTGCCAAAAGAGATATGAGGAACCTTAGAAATTATACAAGGCTATTTATAGTCTTCATGAGACTTCACAGAAAAAGGGAACAAAGCATCTAGAACAACTAAATGATACGAATAAACCCTAAAAATCTCAACAGCCAATTCTAAAATATTTCGGCTAAAACTGTATTCTATTCTAAAATATTTCGGTCGAAACTGCCTACTTGATGGTTTCGGCCGAAATTTAGTCTCTGACTCCAAATTTGTTTGTTGCGGGCTTTTTGATTTCTCCTCTGAATTCTGGGACTTTGTTCCAACTTACTTAATTGGTTCCAGATATTTGATTTAGCTTCATGATCTTCTTAGTCTGCACATAATCCAGCTTTTAGGATAATTTGCGTTTTTTTGCATCCAAGCCCTGTAACCTGTATAAATTGACAAGAGAACCAAAAATAGCATAATATATGACAATAAATTTATAAATGGGTTAGAAAAATGTGCAATAAATTAAACCAATCAAATACCCCCGCACTTTCCTTTTGCTAGTTCTCGAGTAAATTTAGGATTTCAATTATTCAACTAAACTAAACTAACATTTCACTAAACTAATCCTAAGCACCTTTCGCCGGCGTACGGTTGCATTGAGCGTATGCAACAAGCCTTTAAACCTTTAGGCGGCCCTAGTTAGGAGGAGTTTTTTCTCCTCAGATTTCTAGCGGATACTACCCATAAACTCCATAAGAGAAAGAAAGAAAGAAAGAAAAACTAAACTAAAAAGAATAAAAAGTTAGAATATTAAGGAAACAAAAAATAGGAGAATGAAAACTATATATAAAGTTAGGAACATATAAAAAAAAATAACTTGAAAAGAAGAGTTTCGAATTAAACCAGCTTTTCTGTTTTCATGAACCCTATCTTAATGGTTAAAGATGTCGTAAATCACATCCTCTCTCAATAAAACACCGTCTTAGTCTTCCTCCCCATCTCCCTTGCAAACTTCAATCATATACTCCTACGTGTAGGTAAAATCATCCCTACACTCGGAAATTCAATTCAAGCAATCATACATTTTCCTTTGGTTCCTTAGTACTTTTTAGTTGATAAACATTTTGATGGATTTGCTGACACATTTGTGTTTGCTTATTTGGCGTAATTAGCAATATCCTATCTTGCAACATCTAAGACACAACAAGTGATCCCAAACCAGTTGGTTTAAGACACCAGGTGATGAAGCACCCTCACTGAAATTTATTATTGCTACCTTGGTAATTACAAAACAGTGATCATTTTTTGGTGATGTATATTTTTTTGCATGTCAGTTATCTTTTGTTTATAATTATATTTTTCCTTCATACTAAGGCATTCCAAACAAGAGTATTTCAAGGTCTCTTCTACTGTCCCAAGCTTTAAGATGTGTATATGTGCATATAGTAGGGTATCAACATTCAAAATGTTTGGACTCAAGAATAAGAACTATCTTTCAGATTTATTTCTATTCGCAGATGAGTGATCTCTTCATTTTACTAACCCTTGGGACGACAACTCATGACCCCATATTACTAGTTTTATTTTAAAATATCCAATTTTCTTGCTTTTCTTAAATCTCTTCCTCTCTTTCATATACATTTTTCACTCTCTAATTTTCGTTTTCAAAATTTTCTAATAAATTTTTAAAAAAAATTTCAAAAGAAAACCTAAAAATGAAAAATCAAAGAAACTACGAAAATCTAAAAATAAGTGAAGAAGAAAGAAAGATAAAAACCTAAAAAAACTAAAAACTTTGTACAAACTCCTTTCCACACGCGCGCACACACTTGATTTTAACAGTGTCCTCCCTGTCTACCGCAGCCCTGCCCATGACCACTTCTCCCACAATGTTTGATATATGTGTAGATCTCATTTTTAAAAATTGGAACAAAGGTTAATAGACAAGGGTTTAGAAAGTACCCCCCCTAAGGATTTGGGGGGCTATCTCTTTAGAAATTCGGCTGATCTTCTTGTGTTCTTGATTTGGGAGAAAGGGGCGTTTTTTTTTATATATGTAAGGGGATGTATTGGAGTTTTGCACAAAAGTAATAAACTAATATTGTACATATGATACAAATGAGGAGTTTAAAAGAAATTTTCAAGTGTAAATGGGCTCATGGAGATCCATGAGCTCCTCCTCATTTTACCAGAAATTCTAAAAACGGTTTTAAACGTTGACCGTTCACTATAGAATTGCGACCATCTTTAGGATTAGTTCTTTCTATTGCTCCGTGAGAAAAAACCTTTTTAATGATGTAGGGCCCAGTCCATCTAGAATTTAATTTTCTAGGAAATAGATGCAATCTAGAGTCGTATAATAAAACTTTTTGGCCCTCTCGAAAATATTTTCTTAAAAAAATTTTGTTATGAAAATTTTTGTTTTCTCTTTAAATATTTTGGCAATGTCGTAGGCATCGTTCCTAATTTCCTCTAATTTGTGTAATTGGAGCTTCCTAATTTTACCAGTTTCTTCAATGTCCCTATTTAGCTGTTTAATGGCCCACATTGCACGGTGCTTCAATTCTACTGGTAAATGGTAGGGTTTCCAAATATAAGCATATATGGAGAAATGCCAAGGATGGTCTTTTATGCGGTTCGGTAAGCCCATAATGCGTTAATAAGCTTAAGTGATCAATTCTTGCGGTTCTTATTAACCGTCTTTTCTAATATTTGCTTAATTTTTCTATTTAAAACTTCCACTTGCCTGCTAGTTTGCGGATGATATGGGGTAGATAATTTGTGGTGGATCGAATATTTTCTTATAAGAGTCTCGAAAGATCTATTACAAAAATGGGTTCCATTATCACTAATAATAGAGCATGGGATGCCAAACCGAAAAATAATATTATTTTTCAAGAACTAGACAATAACTTTGTTGTCGTTGGTTTTGCATACCATTGCTTCCATCCATTTAGATACGTAATCGACCTCCACCGAGATATAAACATTCCCAAAAGAATTTGGGAATGGCCCCGTAAAGTCGATGTCCCATATATCAAAGATCTCAACTATAAGAATAGAATTGAGAGACATCATGTTCCGCCTAGTGATTTTACCTAAGTGTTAACATCATGTTCCGCCTAGTGATTTTACCTAAGTGTTAACATCGATCGAAGTTTTACAAAATTCATATGCATCTTTAAATAACATGGGCCAATAAAACTCACTTTGCATAACTTTTTCCGCTGTCTTTTTAGCCTCAAAGTGTCCCCCACTTGCATGATCGTGACAAAACGAAAGAACACTTCTAATTTCATCATTAGGTACACACCGCCGAATGATTTGGTCATTACATTGTTTAAACAAATAAGGATTATCCCAAAAGAAATATTTTACTTGGAAATGAAACTTATATCGATCATGTTTAGACTAATCTGGCAGTGTCATTTTCGTAATGAGTTAACTATATCTGCGAACCATGGTTTGCTCATAACCGGATATAACTACTCGTTGGAAAAATGGTTATTGATAGAAAGTTCTTGTGTGGGTGCAAGTGGTAGACGTGATAAGTGACTGACCACAACATTTTTGGATCCCTTTTTGTCTTTTATTTCAATGTCAAATTCTTGTAATAAAAGGATCCATCTAAGTAATCGGGCTTTAGTATCTTTCTTAGAAATAAGATGTCTAATGGCCGAATAATCCGTGTAGATCGTAATGTGTAACCGATAAAATAGGACTTAAAATTTTCAAGTACATATACAACAGCTAAAAATTCGTTTTCGGTGGTAGAATGGTTTAATTGTGCATCATTTAGAGTCATACTCGCATAATAGATGACATGTGGTATCTTATTAATTCGTTATCTTAAAACAACTCCAATTGAAAATCGGATGCATCACACATAATTTCAAGGGGCTCACTCCAATTGGGAGCATGAATAATAGGAGCGGACGTAAGCTCCTTCTTCAATTGCTCAAAAGATTTGAGGCAATTGGAACTAAATTCAAAACGTATATTCTTAGCAAAAAGTGAAGTCAAGGGTCTAGCAATCTTGCTAAAGTCCTTGATAAAGTGTTTATAAAATCCCGCCTGCCTAAAAAATGACCTAATGTCCTCAAAGGTTTTGGGTGAGGGCAGATTAGAGATTATATCTACTTTATATTTATCCACCTCAATGCCTTTATGTGAAATAACGTGGCCTAGCGCAATGCCTTGCTGGACCATAAAGTGGCATTTCTTCCAATTGAGTGTTAAATTCTTTTCTTTGCATCGTTAGAGTACTAACTCCAAATGATATAAACACTCATCAAATGTGTCCCTAAAGACTGAAAATCGTCCATAAATACCTCAAGAAAATGTTCCACCGTGTCAAAAATAGGCTTATCATGCACCACTGAAAAATGGCGGGTGCATTACATAGCCCAAAGGGCATCCGTATATATGCAAAAGTGTCAAATGGACATGTGAAGGTGGTCATTTCTTGGTCTTCGAGTGCAACATGTATTTGGTTATAACCGGAGTATCCATCTAGGAAAAAAAATACTTATGACCGGCTAACCTTTCTAACATTTGATCGATAAACGGCAACGGAAAGTGATCGTTGCTAGTGCGGCATTAAGCTTACGCTAGTCAATGCACACACGCCACCCGGTTTGCGTGCTAATAGGGACTAGCTCGTTCATGTGGTTTTCAATAACAGTAATACCTGACATTTTAGGCACCACATGAATTGGGCTGACCTACATGCTATTAGAAATAGGGTATATAATACCACTATCAAGAAATTTAATTATGTTTTTCCTCACTGCCTCTTTCATAATAGTATTCAAACGACGATAAGGATATCTAACTAACTTGGCGTTGTCTATCAAGTGAATTCTATGTTGTACTATAGTAGGGCTAATTCGCTTGATATCCGCCATTGTCCATCCAATACCCTCCTTATTATCTTTAAGTATAGATAATAAAACCTCCTCATGCTCCTTAATAAGATCGGCATAAATTATAACTGGGAGTGTGTTATTCAAACCTAAAAAGGAATATTTTAGGTTTAATGGGAGGGACTTGAGCTCTGACTGTGGGTCCTCTTCTATCGATAGGCGTAAAAGAGTCTTAGGTTCAAGAAAAAGTGGCTCAAATGGTAACTTCTTTATTAGTAATACAATCTTTTATAGAGAAGTTATCTAAGTCAACTTCTTCATCATTAGAAATATCATTAATTAAGTTGACTTCGAATGAACTAGAGGGATCACTTGACTGCCCTCTTAGGTTAAAAATATTAAGATCAATTGGCATGTTCCCAAATGATAGTTTCATAGAACCATTGCGCCAATTGATTAATGCATTCGAAGTGGTTAGGAATGGCTGACCTAGTATGATAGGAATTTGATTCCTAGGGTTAGTGGCGGGTTGTGTTTCTAGAACTATAAAATCTACGGGGAATATACATTCCCCAACTTTGATCAACACATCCTTGATCTCACCCATAGGAGTCTTGATGGACTGGTCGGCTAATTGCAAAGTGATCTTGGTGGGGTTAACCTCACTTAGCCCTAACTGCTCATATACCGAATATGGTAACAGATTTACACTAGCACCTAAGTTTAATAATGCTCTATTTATGGAATTTTTGTCTATAATGCAAGATATAGTAGGACAATCAGAGTCCTTATACTTAATGGGCATTGCATTACTGAGAACATCACAAATATTGCCTGCTAAAAAGACTTTATTTGGCACCTTAGTTTGTCTCTTCTTTGTGCATAAATCTTTGAGATATTTTACATAAGAAGGAACTTGGTCAATTATGTCCAAAAGAGGGATGCTGATCTTGACTTGTTAAAACATTTCCATCATCTTCTCTACCTTTTGTGCTTGCTTCTTGGCCTTTAAACTCTTAGGGAATAGTGCCTTAGGTTCACGAGGGGTGTCTATAGAAGGATAGAATGTAGAAGCAGGTGCATCAATAGATGCCGGCTGTGTAAGTGGGGCAGGAGACTGATGCTCCTTATTAGCCGGGATCTCTTTCGAATCTTCGAGCATCCTAACATGATTATCAACCTGTTTACCCGATCGCAAGGTAGTTATAGCATTTGCTTGCGTGGGATTTCCACGTGGATCTTTAGGATTTGTAACATGTTGACTAGGTAGGGTTCCTTGTTCACGACTGCCTAATGCTGCAGCTAACTGACCGATTTGCCTTTCTATATTAGAGATAGATTGTTTAAGTGGTGTTATCTCATTTTGAAACTAGGTGGCCATTTTCTTCTCAATGTTAATATAATTATTATCATTCTCACATTTTTGATAAGTATTAGGTTGGGTAAGATTGGGTGGAGGATCTTGTCTTTAATTTTGGAATTGTTGGCCACTATTGCCTTGATTCCATTGTAAGATGGGGGTGGTTCCTTCATCCTTGGTTATAGTTTTGAGAATAAGTATTATTATTATTGTTATGTTGATAGATAGCATTGTTCCCTTATTAATTAAACACAATAAAAAGAGCCAAGCTCTGGTCAAACCCAATGAGGCAGCGCCTCACGTGCTCCCTATATGAGCGCCAACGTCGGCCTCTTATAGGATTAAATCCTATAGTGACGCCTCATGTAGAACATACGTGAGTGCCGGCGTGCAAAGCACATAAGCGTCTGTTATATAAGAATTAAATTCTTAAGTGGTGTCTACGTGCATAGCACGTGAGTGTCAGTGCCCAAACTAAAGCGGGTAGAATTAAATTCTACATGAGAAATATTTCCCTAAAATCCGGGATATTCTCTGTTAAACAGATCCGTTGGATCAAAAATCCAATGGTGATGATAAATCATCAAATGATAGAATTAAATTCTATTAGGAGAAAATATCTCCCTAATCTTTCTAAGTGAGAAAGATATTCTCGGTTGGATCAAAAATCCAATGATAGAATTAAATTCTATTTTGGAAATATATTTCCCCAATATTTCTAAACAAAGAAAGATTGTGTTCTGTTAAACATAGCATCCTTGGATTAAAAATCCAATGATGATTAAAAATAACTGATTGATAGAAATAAAATTCTATCTATGGGAAAATATTTCCCTAATTTTGTTAAAAACCAGAATATATATATTCTGTGAAATAAAATTCACTGGATCAAAAATCCAACGGTAGATAAAAATCCCTCAAATAATATTTGAGGCCAATTAAATAAATTGGTATCTCTCAAATAAGAGGTATTCTCATATTAATTAACAAACTGCCTCTCTTATATAAAGGACTCGAGACTTCAAGTCTCAGAGAGGCACAGAAGGAGATCAACACCACAAGTTTCTTTCCACAACAAAACCGAGAATTCAATTCTCTTCTGAAGGAAAAAGATCTTTGCTCTTCAAAACCCTAGGTAAAGAAAAGTAGAGATAGAATTTATCTCTTTTTCCTAATATAAAGAAAACAATGGTTTAACCCTCCAAAAAAAGAACTTAGTTCTTCCCCCTGATATGAGATTTGGAAAGCAAATCTCTCTACAAGTTGAGAATTTAATTCTCATCGAGGAGATTCTGTTCTCCAAACTCAAATTCTAAGGAAAAAGAACTAGATGAAAAAGAAATAAAGGCACATTGTCTAGGAATTTAATTCCTTCATAAATAGGGTTTAATCTTACATAAAAAACTTTGTTCTTACAAAAAAAATAATAATAATAGAAGAACTTAGTTCTCCAATAAAACCGATCTTAGATCTCCAAAATAGAGATCATTAATGGTCAAAATACTATTAACAGAAGTTAAAACTTCTTCAGAAAATATCAACAAAGAAAAAAACTTGGTGCCTCACGTGCTTCCCAAGTGAGCACCCAAAAGATTCCTTTAAATGGAATCCAGCGCCTCACGTGCTTCCCACGTGAGCGCCCAAAACAAAGGACTCGACACCTCACGTGCTTCCCATGTGGGCGCTCAAAATAGAAGGCCTAGCGCCTCATATGAAATACACATGAGCGCTAAGTAAAAGTGCAGAAGCACTATAAAAAATGACTAAGTGCTTAACACTGATTGGGTAGCGTCCAGGTCCCAGCGCCTCACGTGAAACACACGTGAGCGCCCAATAAAATAAATGAGATAGCGCCTCCCGTGAACGCCATACAAAGTACTTAGCACTCTATATTTAATCAAAATGTCTAAAGTGCTTAGCACTGATTGGGCAGCGCCGATGTCTGAGCTCCTCATGTGAAACACATGTGAGCGCCAGAGCCCCAAACAAGTGCTTATCACTTCTACATAAAAGGAAAAAGGGTTAAGCAAATAGAACCACAAATAAGTGCTTAGCACTTTTGAATAAAAAAAGAGAAGAAAAAGACAGAGCAGACCAAGCTCAAATTAGCTAAGTCTCTCTGAAAAGTTTCTTGTAGCTGAGCCCAAATGCTCTGTTGTTGGATCTTAATAACATTTAATGATCCTGAAAATATTGCTAAGTTGATCTTAGTCTAAAAATAAGACTAACGTATTCTTAGTTAAAATAAATTGAGTCCAAATACTCATATATTTATGTTGATTTTAATCTCAAACTAGATTAACGGTCCTTAAATAAAACAAAATATTTTTGAACTAAAGGAATATATAATCTAAGTTCAAAACCCAAATTCATAAATATATAGATTTGGAATGATCCGCGCCCTACGAGCAACAACATAAAATAGTCTCTGTATACAATCCACGGGCAACCCCATAAAACAAAATAACACACGACACAAAGTGAACTACTGGAGAAGGAGAAATTGGTTATCGCAATGCGATAACGTAATTAACTACAGGGGCTTGCACCTGCAGCGAAGAGAGTCCCCACAATCAAAAACCCTCACAAATGAGGAGGAATCTGATGAACTCTGCTATATCGGTCGTATCTATCCAAACCTCCGATATACGGTGCTATAAATCTACTTAGTATCTTCGGAGAGGTGGATGGATATGTCCAAATAACATCTACCCCCAAATTCAGGCTAGACGTTCTCCGTGTCTCAGTCCAGTCTTCGGCGGTAAACAAGCATTAGTTGTGTCTTGACCTTAGGGAACGTTAAGAAGTGGACAGTTTTCCGAAAAGTGGAAAGAGTCTTGGCAGTTAAGACATGAAGGGGGTTGACTGACTTGTGCAACAAGGACATGGGTAGTTGATGTCTTTTCTATTTGTTTTTGAATAGCAGGCAACTGGGCTTGCATTCCAATTGTAACTTCAACCGCGTGAATCCCACCCCTAGAATTAGTTGACCCTCTCTCAACCCACTGCATGGTCTTATCGGACAGTTCTTCTAAAAAGTCTCATGCATCGTCCTTTTTTTCATCATAAAGTCCCCTTGACACATGGACTCTGCCACGCTCCGCTTCCCCAAATATGGAATATGGGAGGCGACTAGGCCAGCCATACTTCTACGGTCAGAGAATAATCCCATCGTAGTCACACTTCAGCTTCTAGCATTATATGGTAATCAGTAAACATAGCACAGAAGTAAAGGAAACACATCACTATTTTATCACATCAACTTTCATTATTCACAATTTAAAATAGTTCAACAGAAAAAGGAAACTATTAACCAAGTGCGAATATAAGGTTGCTTTAGGGAAAGCAGTAAAAGTGCTGAAAGTACGACCGTCTAAATCTCCGCAAGCTCGAACGGTAGATCTGCTTCCTGAGCGGCATCCTCTCCAAGCTCTGAGCATGCATACTCAGGTCGTCAGGGTGACGCAATAGCAATAATATGATAGCAATAATGATGCATGAAATAAAATGGTAATGACAGTGGAGACAGTGAATGCAGGTAGTTGATATATCAATAATCGATGCAGTATATGATCTATATTCCTACTGGTCTCTAGGGTCGATTTTGAAATCGAATTTGTGGAAAGGAGTGATCATATTTAATGAGGGTCTCGTACGTATCCGAGACTACGGCCCACTGTTGCCCGGGATATAACCCTGTCAGCCGGATCGCTAAGTCCAAAGCTAATATATATAAGAGTCGCTGTTCGAATGATCATCCTCTAAATTGCTAACCTCACTAAATAAAAGTTCCTTTGCATTTTGATTTCCCCATTTTTCCTAAGTTTCAATAACTACAAGTAAGGGGTTAATTGTGAATAAGTACGCACCAATAACACGTTTTTTTTTTCATTTTTCACTGCATTATTCACTTTCACTTATGACTGGCGTACTTGAAACAACAAATTGAGTAGCACTCACGTTCAACAATGCAAAATCCTTGAAGAATCGCTATAAACGTTTGCTATCACTAAAGGTATCACGGTCGGGTAAAAATGCCAATGATGCCACATAACAAGTCATGTACTATATGAATCACACAAGCATTTTGAGTTCAGAAAAATATATTAAATCGTACAATCATAATTTGGCAAAGTGGTAGCAAGTATACTTAAATATAAATCTAACAAATTTTTTTTCAGGTCAATCGGATTTCAGGTTTGCAAGTTATGGTCATTTCATTTTAAGTGTTCTCTACCGGAACTTCAGTTCCTGAACTGAAAGTCCATTTTGTAATACATTTTTCACCCTGTTGGGACTATAATTAGGCGACTCTAAAGTTGAGTAATATTTATATCTACTAATTATGTTTCCAACGCAATGATAATATCCACTGTGAGCTGGGAGATATGCACGGTTTAAGGTTAAGGTATACATTCTGTCCCTGCATGGAACTGCGGTGCCTATTGACGGTTTAAAATACATTTAAAATATCAAATGACGGTGAAATCGAACAAAACCACCACCTATAGTTATCTAACAGAATAATCTTCACAACGGTATAGGGTTTTGCACATTTTCATTTTTCATACAGCATTATACAGTTAATTAGAAACATGTATCAATATGAAATATCATTCTGGATTGCAGTCCAGAGCCGCATTCCAAATCAGTTCCCGTCGTTGTGTTATATCCGTATCGAAATATAAATTACCCGGTGTTCTATCCTATCAAGTCGGCTTCGATATGAGCCCCAGAACATCATGTTTCAATTTATATTTAATTTAATGTAGATTTTAGAATGTGGCATGTGCGGTGAATTCTAGATTCAACGTCACCTTTTTGGGGCGACATTTCATGATGATAAACTCAATATTTTCACACTAAATTTCTACACAATAGTCATTAACAGTAACAGAATTCAATGATCACAAAACATGGGCATTTTAAATAGGATTTTCATTCGTGTAACAAATCGAACACCTAGGTTATATGCGCCGGTATCTACCTAACACCAGTTTCGTTTGATTGATCAAAATGGGATTTAATTCATATAAATTCTAAATGATAATGATATGGGAAGTAGACTCAAGTTGTGTTTCATTCAATACAATCAATAACGAGGGTTCACTAGAAAATGATTTGATCACAAATTCTCGGTACACACACATACATATACATATACACACGATCTCATTTATCATCTATTCTAATTAACTACTATACTAGCATGCAGAGCAAGTGAAGGATTTTCACTTGCTTGAGATGACGGCATAATGACAGCGATCGCACAAATGGTTATGGTGAAGGTACGCACATGACGGCCACGGCTCGGCGAGGGTTTCGGTAGTGGCTTAGCGTCGACTATAGGATCAAGCTTAGACGCTGGAATTTGCCCAGGGCTGGAGCTCGGCTGCTTGGGACATCCGAGGAGGTAGGTGCGGCGATGGGTGGCCGATGCAGGCGTAGAGGTGGCAGCGGTAGTAGGCAGGGAGGTTGCTGGTGGGTTCGGCTATAGAGGTTTGAGGAGATGTCGAGGTGGTCGGCTAATGAAGTTGCTGGTGATGGAAGCGGCGTCTTGTCGGCGACGGACGGCGTAGTGGGTGGCCGGTAAAGAGAAGGTGAGGGTGAACGGGGAGATATTTCTTAGTGAGGGGCGTGGCTGTGAGGGAGTTGGGTTCTGCGGTGGTTGGTCGATGGAGGTGAGACGATGGGATGGTGGTCGTCGGTGGGCAGCCGGTGGTGGTGAGCTCGGCTTGAGGAGGCTAGGGGTAGTGCTCGGTTAGAATTAGTGGAGGAAGAAGGTTGTTGGGTTTAAAAGGAGGAGAGAGAGAGAGAGTTTATGGTAGATAGATAGAGAGAGAAAGTTTGGTCTGTGGATTTAAAAAGAGAGAGAGGGAGGTATAGGAATTGATTGTGATTAATTAGAGAATTAAGGTGTTAATGAGGTAATTATGAGAGAATAAAGTTTGGTTTAAATAGGAATTAAGGTGTTTAATAGGAAAGTTACGGGGGTGATTTGAATCTTAAAAGAAAAGAAAGAAGTACAGTTAAAAGAGAATGAGATGGGGTGGGTTTTTGGGCTAAAATAATGGGTTTAGCTTTAGGTTAAAAATATTAGGAGAAATAATTGGGAGAAATATTGGGAATAAATTAAGTAGGAAAATAGGGGGAATATATTATTAAAATACGGACAATTAGGTATAAAAAGAACTGAGTATTACATCATACAACTCTTACAATAATTTCATCCTTGAAATTAAAAGAACGAAAACAAAAAAGCAACGATACAAACAGTTGCTCGAAAAGATGTGAGAACCGCAAACGGATATCCTCCTCACATTCCCAGACGGTATTGTCCACTCTGGCCCAAACCGCATGGATTTGTCCTTTGAGGAGAACCAGACCCGACCAGGGGCCACTTCCCAGGAGGTTGAATTTCCCTGGCTTGCGATGGAGTTCTCAAGCTCCTGTAGTGCCGATTTACTTAAAAAGGCGTCTCTATATTGAAGAGTGGTATCATTCCATTATAGTACAGATCCGCTCTCTTTTAGAATGTATTCCGAAAATTCCCCATTGTTCTACAATGGGTCCCACAGACTCAAGAGGTGGCCCCCGCCCCTTGGCGTAGCACATTGCTCCGTGAGTAAGAACCAGGTCCTGATATCCTCCCCACCTTTGAACAATGGTTCGTCGTCGAACCACAGACCTACCATTGAGGGACCATCTTTGATACTGTTCTGTCATGACCCACCCCTAACACAGACGGTATTGTCTGCTTCAGCCGAAGCCGCACGGTTTTGTCCTTCGGGACGAACCGGACCCGACCACGGGCCACTTCCCAGGAGGTCACCCATCATAGAATTTTCCTGGCTCGAGCATGCTTAACTATAGAGTTCTCAAGCTCTTGTAGTGCCGGTTCGCTTAAAAGGCGCATCTGTATTGAAGAGTGATATCATTCTATTTATAGTACATATCTGCTCTCTTTCGGAATGTATTCCGAAAATTCCCTATTGTTCTACAGTGGGTCCCATGGACTCAAGAGGTGGCCCCCGTGGATTCAAGAGGTGCCCCCCGCCCCTTGGCATAACACTTGGCATGTCACTTTGTTCTGTGAGCAAGAACCGGATCCCGACTGACTCAATCATAAACTTAGATTTCATGCCATCATAGACTATTTGACATAGCTCCCACTTTGCTATACCACGATGGGGGCATTTTATGAGGTCTTTAAAACGTTTGAAATATTTCCAAAAAGATTCTCCTGGTTTTCGCAAAAAAGTCCTTATTTCATTTCGAAATTTGGCGGTTTTAAAATATGGGTAGAACATTTTAAGAAATATTTTAATATACTCATCACTTGTCCTATTAGTATTGGCTGACACACTGTAAAATCAATACTTAGCTTTATCAGTGAGGGCAAAGGGGATAAGTCTAAACTTAACTGCATCTTGGTTTAATTGCTTAAGGTTAAACATTTGACATAAGTTCTCAAACTCTCTCATGAAGACACGGGCGTCTTCGAATTCTAAACCATGAAATTTAGGAAGTGAGTTTATGAATGCAGGTTTTATTTTTAGTCACCGGCTGCTAACGGTAAGACTATGTAAGATGGCAGTAATGTGTGGACATGATAGCATCTATCTGGTAGGGTAAGTGTAGCGGGAACGATCTCAGCCATTAGATCTTCTAAATCAAGACGAGTCAATCTATGTTTTTCGTCTCGACCCCACACGTGCATACACCATACGCAAAAGAATATAAGTTATATTCTTTTATGGGTTTTTATATGCAAAAACTAAGATGACTAGGGATTCTAAAAAAATCACAATCAAAGATGCGCAAACAACCTAGATCCAGTGTTACCTAGGTCAAGTTGCTAGACCCACTCTTAACTGCCAAGAGACAAATTGCGGGATATATCCTCCAACAGCTCTTTAACAACTTTGAAGCCAGATCAGAGCCAGTTAAGTGGGAGGGTTCCTCTATACGAATCACCGAAATAGCGGGCTTTAATTAAATAACCACAACTATTCACACGTCACTAGACACCTCAAGATTGAATCGGGTAACTGTTAGATTACCTACAACCTTCTCTTGTCCTATTGAGCACGATATGTTCTTAGGGGGCTGAAGTCTAGATATTTTTTAAATTAATATAGGTTAATACGGATGCTCGGTTGTGATTTGTGGGGTCTAGAAAGGGTGATGAAATCACCACCTACTCTGGATTTGGGTTGTTGCTCCTTAGAGTATTTTTAAATATGCAATGCAATCACAAAAAATTCTAAAACAATCAAAAATCTAAACTAATTTTTTTAGTGGCGCAAAGAATCTCACAAAAATCTATTTGTTGGAATCAAATTGAGATTTGGGAAGAATGGGATCTTACATATAGCCTAGATCTGAGATGAGTTTGTGGACGGGCAGTAGCGAGGATCCTTGATCAGAGACGTTGAAAGCATGTGTTGACGCAAACAGGTAGGTGAAATCATTCGGGATTTACCTCGTTTTTGTTGCAAGATTGTCACTTCATCAAATTTGGAACAAAGTTTCTGAATATGCTCGAGAAGTGCTACAAAGTGCAATTTGAAATTTCTATGGATCCTACAAAATTTCGGCCGAAATGTTATTGTTGATGGTTTCAGCCGAAATTTTTAGACCTGGGTGAATTCTCTAACTTCCCTCCTGCTCGTTTCGATATGCTCTTCATGAAACTTCGTCTCGTTTTCCTGAAAACCAACAGAAAATTTGCAAAATAAAATAAATCTAATTTAATCTAAATTAAAATCTAAAACTTAAATTTAAATGTAATTAACTACGCCTCTCCGGCAACGGCGCCAAAAACTTGTTGCGAGATTTTATGTGTCTCTTAAATTTAACCGCAAGTATACAGTTTATCGCAGTTGTACTTGAGGATTGTTTTCACGAAAAGGGATGTTAACTACTTTTAAACTAAGTTAAAGAAATAATTTTTTTAAAATTAATTAAAAGTGCAATTAAATAAATAACGCAGAAATTAATTAGAAAGAAATTAAAAACTTAGTTTTTCTTATAAAACGGATAGCTAAGGTTTTGTTTTGTCGTTCCTAATACGATGATTTAAATGATAACTTTATTTCTTTTTCCTTAATTTTAATTAATTATCTATCTATAACATACAAGCATAAGATAAATTATTATGAATAATCTTACCCTATCAAATATATTATATCATTTAGAATTAATTAAAACCTTAAGTCTAGTTATTAAACTATCTAAGTATAACCGTCTATACATATGTGTAGGCCATGAATCTACAAATACCATGTTTTAGGTTTTATTCTAGATTAATTTAATTACTAGATTAGAATACCTATGATCCATATTTTATTCTTACCGTCCCTAATTAAGTTTCTAGACGTCAACTATCATAAACTTAATTAGTTTGTAGGTATCCTAATCTATCCATAAAGGTGTCATCTTTTTAAATGTAAAAGTTATTTTTTTTAGATTAGAAACTAAGAGAACACATAAGGATCGAAAGTTATTCTTTTTAAAGAAAGAGAATAAAGTAATAAAAACATTCACCATATTAAATGCAAAACAAAAACCTAGATTAATAAATTAGCTATGCATATTAAAAAGTAAGACAATATAAAATAAAAAGAACAATTTATTAAAGGAAAGGAAAGACTTACAATTGATCTCTCTAAGAAACTTGAAAAAGTTATTGCTAAAAGAGATATGAGGAACCCTAGAAATTATACAAGGCTATTTATAGTCTTCGTGAGACTTCACTGAAAAAGAGAAAAAAGTATCGAGAACAACTAAATGATACAAACAAACCCTAAAAATCTCAACAGCCAATTCTAAAATATTTCGGCCGAAACTGCCTTCTTAATGGTTTCGGCCGAAATTTAGTCTCTGATTCCAGATTATTTGTTGCAGGCCGTTTGATTTCTCCTCTGCATTCTGGGACTTTGTTCCAAATTACTTAATTGGTTCCTGATATTTGATTTAGCTTCATGATCTCCTTAGTCTGCACGTAATCCAGCTTTTAGGACAATTTTGCATCGTTTTGCATCCAAGCCCTGTAACCTATATAAATTAACAAGAGAACTAAAAACAACATAATATATGACAATAAAATGATAAATGGGTTACAAAATGTGCAATAAATTTCACCAATCATCTTGGTCATTCTCTTGTGCGCATAGAGTGCCTAGAGAGTGATCAAGTGCGGTTGTATACAAGATGAGTGGTTTCCCTGTGATAGGAGAGCTAACACCGTCGGATTGTGCAGATACTGTTCGATTTCTTCTAATGCATTTTGGAATTTCTTGTCCCACACAAAAGGGGTTCTTTTCTTCATAAGATGGCTGAAAGTACGGTATTTTCCGGATAAGTTGGCGATGAATCGCCGGATATATGCGATCTTCCCTTGAAGCGACCATAACCGTTTGAGATTCCTCGGTGGAGGCATTTATGATATTGCCCTTATTTTGGAGGGGTCAATTTCAATCCCTCGATGACGGATTACGAATCCTAAGAACTTGCCAGATAAGACTCCGAAAGAGATAAGACTCTGAAAGCACATTTCAACGGGCACATTTCAACGGGTTCATCTTTAAGTTGTACTTCCTGAGGTGTTCGAAGACAATTCTGAGATGCCTCCAGTGTTCCTCATTTGATGTACACTTGACCACAAGATCATCAATATAGCATTCGACGATTTCATGGATCAAGTTATCGAATATCTTCGTCATTGCTCTATGATATGTCACTCCGGAGTTCTTTAGGCCGAAGGGCATAACTTTGCAGTAGAAGACGCCCATCAGGGTGTGAAAAGCCGTGTGCTTCTGATCTTCGGGATCCATCTTAATCTGGTTGTAACCGGAAACCTATCCATGAACGAGAAGACTTCGTATGTGGATGTATTTTCAATCATAAGCTCCATGATTGGTACGGGAAATCATCCTTCAGACATGCTTTATTTAAGTCCCGGAAGTCCACGCAGATTCGGACTGACCTATTCTTCTTCATCACGAGCATGATGCTCTCTATCCACTCAGGGTATTGCACCTCATAGATAAAGTGAGAGTCGATTAATTTTTTGACTTCGGCATTGATGCACTTCTCAAGTTCGAGTCGCATTGTAACGACTGTATACCCTAGATACGTAATAAAAACGTTTTATAATTTTTCTTGAGGTCAAAACAATTATTTTACTGCTTCTATTGGTAGAAAACACTTTAAAAATATTTTTCCATGATTAAAACGAATTAATATGATTTTTAGGAAATTTTAAGAATTTAAATGGATTTTTTTATCGAAAGGAAAAGTTTTAAAAGCCGACAAGAGGAGCTATTTTGGACCAAATTTGGTTGCAAAGGATAGAAAACATCAAAATACATTTTCTATAATTTTCCCAAAACTTTATAATATTTTTAACTATTTTAAAATAATTTTTAGAAGCCAAAAAAAATTTTAAAAACATTTTTAAATATTAAAAACAAATTTTATTATTTTTTTTACAGCGGGAATGAATCTGGACCGTCGGATCTGAAAACCAACGACCCATATTCTGCCGACAGTTTAATTAAAAGAATATATATATATGTATATATATGTATATATATATGTATATATATGTATATATATATGTATATATATATATATATATGCGCCTTTGATCTGCACCGTTGGATCAAGATCCAATGGTCAAGGATCGCCAGCGCCAACCAGAGTCGGGGCCCACGCCAGCTCACGCACGATGGGATGTGGGTCGTTGGATCTGGTCGAGTGACGATCCGGATCTTGTCGGCTCGTGGGGTCGGCTCTTGTAATGGCTGGGGAAAAAAATTGGGATTTTTAATCCCAGAAAATCCCTATAAATAGCCCTGAGCTTCTAAAATCTCCCAAAAAATATCCGTTCGATAAAAAAATCTCAAAATATTTTCAGAGCTTTGTATTTAAGTCTTCTACACTCTGGACTAAGTCCCAAAGGCAAAACAATTCTCGGCTTCATGATATACCTTTTCTCGTACAACCCGATGCTCACTGACTTTTATTTTCCTAGCTCATTTCAGGAAGGATCACTCAACACTTGACCTCCTGTTATCTTCATTATGAAAATGTCTATCTGTGAAAAAATTTCAGGACCTAATTATGATGTTTTAACTGCATTATCTATTTTACGGGCTTTGACGATTAAAAACGAAATTAAACCCTAATAATATATCGAACTTTTAGCAGTTATCCTTCACGATAAAATCATGGGGTAACGGAAAACCCCAGATTCATGCTTGGATATATGGAACTAAGTCGTAAAGCGACAATCATGACATGGACAACTTTTGCAGGAATAAATATAATTATTCTACGGTGTTGGTGTTAAATAAAGGTTATCGATAATTAGTTCCTTAATTATTAAAACATGGAAAAATTTTAGTAAATTTTTATATGTTGGTTATTTTTAAAATAAAATTGATGGTAAACATGTGAAACCATATTTTCGCTAATTTAGGTATTTCACAAAAATACCATCAACTCCTAAGAATTTATATTTTCATTAAAATGCTATGAACTTTGGAAAAATAGTATTTTCCTTAAAATACCCTAAATCTTTCAAGTGATATTTTTATTAAAATACCACGAACTTTTCTGAATCATAATTTTTTTTACGAAAATACCATGAACTCGGTAGAGTAATTAGTTTTATTAAAATATCCTGAACTTTTAAAAGCTAGGGTTTTCTTGTAAAAATCAATAATAATCCTAAAACTAGATTTTTACTAAGCACCTTTAAGAAATGAAACCTTACCAAATATACCCCAAATTTCGAAAGTTAAGTTTTTAAAATTTCACTAAAATAAACTCTTACCTTTTTATAAAGGTGGTTCTTTTTATTAAAATACCACAACCTTTATAATAAAAGATAATTTACGTTAATATACCATTGTTTTTATATAAACAATAATTACGATAAAATATCATAGTCCATTATAAACTAAGGTTTTTATAAAATACTGTGTTTACCTTACAACTATAATGGAATGAGATATAACCCACGACTGTGGAAGTCCATATCGACCGAGATATCACCTACTTAAATCCAACTTTTGATATATCACACAACATGACCTACGATACGGTTAGGATTAGATTGCGCGAACCTATGTATGGAATAATATTATAAATGAAGATCCTTACAGGCAGGGTGAATAGTCCCAATATGGACTACTATGAATGAATTGAAAAGTCTCAACATGGACAAATGATATTCCATGCTTAGATGATATACGCACTAACTCTAATTCGCAAAACCTTCACACTGAATAAAACGGAGCTGGGTAGTTTGATTTAATAAGGTAGTGTACGGACTCGGATTCCCCTATTACTCGATCGGATCCGGGAAAGTGGAACAGTATATTTCACCTTCCCTAACCGTGTTCTGCGGTTAGAACGGAATAATCTCGAGAAACCACTACCCTTGTCTAACAAACTAAATGAATATATTATCTATAGTTGTTGCACGCAGTAGACCTTAATTTACCAAATACCTACAATACATCCATCATACCTCTGCATTCATATGACATCATATATTACACACACTTGTTCTTTTTACCATTACTTTCTGTTGAGAAAATCCTACCTGAGTGTAACTCGCTGACGGACTTCCTTTCCCTTTCTCGATCCTTGGAACGTCCGTTAGATGAGGACGGGGTTAATGAAGAAGGAGACGATGGAATGGAGCCCACTAATGAAGACTAAGCGGAGTTGACACAGGAGTATTAGGATAGCTCTTCTATTGCCCACCTATTTAGGGCTTGCTTTCTTTTATCAATGTAATCAAACTATTTAGTTTTCTTTCAGTACTTTGAGATGTAATAATTCTAGTTAATGGAAATAAATACTTCTGCTTTTATTATCAGTCTTGGTACATTTCCTGCATGATTTATGTGCTTAACGTAACTGTATCGAGAAAAGACCACTCTCGACAGAGTTAGGTTGCGGACTTTGGCATGTCACTGTTTCCGTACTTTTGGCAAGCGAAGCGTGACAGGTTTTAGTGGTGGCCCATGCAGGTCCTTAATGTACTAAAATGAAACCATTAACTGATGTTATTATGTTTGTGAATCTTATCCACTTACACTGTCTTTATACATCTTCCATTGTTCTTTCTATCTTTCTTTACATTCTGTATTTTGACCATGGCCTTTTTCTTTCAGGTCATGGCCAATCTAGAAGCTGTACCCCTTCTCGACGAGAACAACATGTCAGATATTACCTTTGAGACTACACTTGGTTATTCAGACGACGAGGTCGTAGGACCACCGACGGTTATCTCCGACAGTGACTCAGAGGAACCTACCGAGGAAGAGCTGGAGGAAGAGAAACCTATTGAAGAGGCCCCAGTTGAAGAGGTGGCTCCCGTTGGAGCAGAGGAACCGGAAGAATACGGTCCTCACATATAGTTTATTGGGAAGACGCTCTATATTCGGAGGCATGCTTTATCGATGCGTGCGCCGCACTCCTCCACACCTCTATTACCGTGACATATCAGGGTCACGCTTCTACTATAGCTTTGAGAGGAAGGTCAATAACCGACGCGCTAGAGCTGAGCGGTTCCACCCGTTTGTTTGACGGACAGTGATCGAGATGATCGGTATTAGTTTTAGTTTGTACTAGTTGGCCAAATAAACCTATGTATAGCAGTAGGTGCACGTTTATCTTTAGTTGTATCTCCCTTTAACTTTTATTAATGAAATCTTAGTTTCGAGCAAAACTCTCTTATGTCTCGTGCATTTTCCTTTCTTAGTTTACCTCTTGTATTAATTGTTATTCTTTCGTGCAAGTTACTATCTGGTCTCATCCTCGAATCTGTTTGTAACCTAATCCACCTTCTTATTCAGTTAACGATGGCTGGTTGTAACCATAACCTCAACAGGAGAGGAAATAAGATCCATGAGGCCGCGGCTCAGCAAGCAGCCATGATGAATATGATGCAAGGGCTGATAGACAACCAACAACAACAAACCGTCACCCTTCACCAAGAGCCGCGAGAAAGTAAGAAGCAACAGGCTGAGCTATTGGAGAAGGCATTAGTCCCAACTCCTCAAGGATCCATGGGAGTTAAACAATTCCGATCATTGCGTCCGAAGACTTTTGCTGGGAAATGGACTCCATTAGAAGCTGAGGAATAGCTTCGGGGAACTGTCAATGACCTTAGGGCTGCTCAAGTCCCAAAGGATGCATAGGTCAGCATTGCCAAGCTGCAACTCACGGACAATGTCCGAATATAGTGGGAATCTGAGGAAAGTAGACTGACGGAGCCTATCAGTTGGGAAACCTTCAAGGTGCATTTCGATAGTCAATATTTTCCAGTAGTAGCACATATGGATATGGAGCGGAAGTTCGTTCAGTTCCAACAGGGGATTATGTGGGAGATGGCTATAGACCAATATGCGGCGGAATATGCTATCCTTAGCCGTTTCGCTCTCCATCTTGTGACCACCCGTGAACTGTATGCTAAAAGATTCCGACAGGGGTTTGATCTTAGGACACAATCAGCCATGTCCTGTACTGCTCTCCCTACTTATGATGCGATTCTAGAGGCAGCTCGTTATTATAAGGATCTGGAGAAAAGGATCAAGAAGAGTGATCGTTCATCTGGGATGAAACGACCAGCAAATAAAATTTCAGGAGGATCGTCTTCCATATTCAATGGAAGACAACAATTCAAGAGGCCAGCAGGGCCAATTGTCCTATGAAAACCAACCATCACATGCAACCACTGTGGAAGAGTCGGACATTACATGAGGGACTGCCGTATTTTGAACAAACTCTGTATAATTTGTGGGTCTCCAGATCATGCTTTAGAGAACTGTCCTCAGAGAAGAGGACCACTAGGCCTTGTCAACAAGCCAGTCAATAATGGGGCACCACAACAGGGGAACCGACCACTTCCTGCTGCTAAGCCGACCGGACAAGGTGCGCAGCTAGAGGACCACCGTTACCTTCTCAAAAGCATGTTTTTCAGCAAGCTCAGCGAAATGGTCCCAAGCGCCAGGCCTATACTATGACAGCCGAGGAGGCTGAGGCCATAAGGGAGTCATTACAGGTATCCATTCCTTTCCCGTCTATTTTTTTGCTTCCAGTATCACTGTTATTTTCGTTATCCATGTATAGTTAGGCTCACTCATACCCTTACTTTTAAAACGTAGGTTTCCTTCTAAAATCCTCCACACTTACACTTACACTTTTTGATTCCAGCACGTCACACTGCTTTATGGCACAAAAGTCATAAAAGTTTGCGACAACCAACTCCATTCCAGTGGCACCCATCATCACTAATGGAATGTCAACACAGGAAACAGTGTGATCAAGTCCACTACGGGGTACGACCTATGTCCCATGGTGATCTGCGGTCGGGGTTCTACGCCAACTTCATGGTGAATGATATGCCTAATTTCGACATAGTCTTGGGCATGGACTGGTTGAGTACTTTTTACGCTACCATCGACTGCATTCAAAGAAGGGTAGTGTTCGAGATTCTTGACCATCCAATGTTCATATTTAAGTGTGGGAGTCGATCCTTGGATCAAGCAACTTATAAAGCTGTACCGAGGAAGGAGGAGAGGTTATATACTTTACATGAGGAAGATATGCTGATGGTGGTTCGAAAGTTCGAAGATGTGTTCGCCGAAGTGTCTGGGTTACCACCAGATCGAGCGATCGAATTCGCAATAGACTTGATGCTAGGCATATAGCCAATCTTACGAGCACCGTATCGAATTGGGCCGGCAGAATTGTCTGAGCTTCGAATGCAAATTGAGGACCACCTTAACAAGGGATTTATTAGACCGAGCACGTCACTTTGGGGTGCTCCGGTTCTTTTGGTACCTGTTCTCCGCCGAAAGACACGATCGGGATGTTGGGACGTCTGGCCTGAATTTTGGGGGCAGATGCTATTTGGGTTTTATCCGTCCACCTCTCCGAAGATACCAAGTTGATTTATGGCACCGTGTATCGGAGGTTTAGACGGATGCGGCTGTTGTAGCAGACTTTGTCAGATTCCCCCTCATTGTGAGGGGTTTTTGATTGTGGGGATGCTCTTCCCTGCAGGCGCAACCCCCTGCAGTTAATTATGCAACCACATCGCGGTAAACTACTTTCTCCTTCTCCAAATGGTCACTTCGTGTCGTGTATGTTTGTTTTATTTTTGGTTTCCTGTGGATTGTATACGGAGACTAATTTATGTTGTCACCTGTAGGGCATGGATTAGTCCAAATCCGTATTTTCTTAGATTTGGTTTTGGGTTGGGTTTAAGGACTGTTAATCTCATTTGAGACTAAGATCAACTTAAACGTTTGTTAAGGATACGTTGGTCTAATTTTAGACTAAGATCTACTTAACAGGATTATTTAGATCCAACAAAAGAGCATTTGGACTCTATTGTTTTAGTTTAGGGATATTGCGGTCCATTGGGTTTATTGATTGTCGGGACCTTCCACCTCCCTGAAGACGTTGAAGAATTACAACGACACATATCAGAGGTGTGAGGAGATGTGCCCTTGAACCAATGTCAGTTTAGGGATCTGTAGTTGATGATGCTCTATATTGGCAACCTCGCAGATCATGACACGTGGCAGATGACGTGTCCCAGAGCTTAGAAGAAAGGGCCCGTAGGGGCCAACCAGGCCACCCCTATACCCGACCTGCAAGCACAAGCTGGCTTACCTCAGAGCCCCCTGCGAATTGGCTTCCTTGGCCTCTTAGCTCGCCCCCGAGCTACCATAGGACCAAGATACCTCGCCCCCCCTGCTCGTTCCCGAGCTCTCCTCCTGAGGCCTTCTTCCTCGGTCCCTCCGACCGACCGACCCCACCACTCACAGGCGTAACCGCCGCTTCGCAAATCTTGCCATGCGCAGATTCTCCGCCGGCAACATCCCACGTTCCATGCCATCACGATCCCCATTAACGGGCGATCCGCTTGTTACGCGGGCATGGCGTCGGGAGCGTAACTGCCTGCGAGATTCTCGCACCTGCTGCTGTGTGCTGCGCCACTATATAAACCCCCATCACAAAGGGGTCAGGTAAGCTTTTTTCACCCCACTTAGCCGTTACTCTGCTCGGACCTTGTGCTAACTTGATCGTCGGAGGGTCCTCGGTGGTACCAAACCATCCCGGGACTTCCTTGCAGGTATTCGGCACAAACTCCTCAAACCACCAATCTCCTCAAAACCCATTGAGACCCACACACAACAGGAGATCACCTCCAAAATCCATCGGGAGATCAACGGAAGACAGCATCTGACGGAGACCCGAAAAGGACCTCCATCAGTTGGCGCCATCTGTGGGAATCGAAATTCCACAAAAAACAAAGTTGGCCTTCCGATCTCTATCCACATGGCAAACGATCACCCTAAAGATCCAAGCACCCGCCGCCGCCTCCCCCTCAACGGAGGCGCGAGTGAACCTCCGCCGAATGTCCTCAACCCCTCCGCCGGCCACCGCTTCGCAAACCCCAGCGGTCGCCGATCTCTCGACCCATCCCAGTCAACCTCAGGGTCCCACGTCGGAGATCCTCTCCTCGAGCCTTGTCGCAACTCTATCCCTACCAGGGCGGTGGCGGTCAGCTCGCCTGTTTCTAGGCATGACCGGCACCCCCTCCCTTGACGGGGTTGCGCCCACGAGGCCCGCCAAGGCATCTTGAAGGCAACCTCACCACGGGGCCTAAAGGACCTCCCCGGAAGGAACCGAGACCCATCAAGAACTATGGTCATGACAACAAGGGGACAGCCGAGCGCCTGCGAGACTCAGCACCCCACGCCGGCAATGGAGGCCAATGGCCACCCGAGCAAAAAGGCCAGGGACCATGAGCCTATCACCTTTGGCGACGGGGATCTCCATGGCATATCCATGCCCCATAATGACCCTCTGGTGATCACAGCTCGAATCCACCGGTACGAGGTCCATTGGATACTTGTCGACTCGGGCAGCTTGGCAGACATCCTCTTCCACGACCGCTTTCTGAGCATAGGGCTCACCCCAGCAGACTTGAAACCGACCTCCCACGTCCTTTCAGGGTTCACCAACCACTCCATCCCAGCGAAAGGGGTGGTCACCCTGTAATTCAACGTCGGGGAGCCCGGCCGCACCCATACGTTGCCTATGGACTTCATCGTAGCAAAGGTCCCATCGGCCTACAACGTCCTTCTCGTCCGCCCGACGCTGAACTCCCTCCAGGCCCAGATATCGATCTACCACCTAGCGATGAAGTTCCCTCTCGATCAGGGCAGGATAGGTCGGTTCTACGGAAACCAGCGGGCCGCGAAGGTATGCCTTACCGAAACATCTTCTTCCCAGCAGTCGGCCGACGACGCTGGTGTAAAAGACGACATCGAGGTTCTCTGGACACCCGAGATGAGCAGAAGGAGGTCCGGGGGACGCCGGTCGAACCACTGACTGAGGTGCCCCTGACAGAGGGGGGCGATGAAAAAACCGTCCAGGTCGGATCACTCTTGACAGGGACTCGGCGAGATGACCTGGTCGGCTTCCTCAGAAATAACTCCGACGTCTTCGCCTGGATGCCTGCTGACATGCCTGGGATCGACCCCAAAATCATTTCTCACAAGCTCGGGGTCGATCCTGCGCCCCGACCCATCAGACAGAAAAAGCGAAACTTCGCCCCTGTCAAACAGAAGGCTATCGAAGATGAGGTTGATCGACTTCTCGCCGCCAACTTCATCCGGAATGTACCCTACTCGGAGTGGCTGGTGAACGTAGTTGTGGTCAAGAAGTCAAGCGGAAAGTGGCGCATGTGCATCTACTTCACCGACCTCAATAAGGCCTGCCCCAAGGACAACTATCCTCTCCCTCGGATAGATCAGCTCGTCGACAGCTCGGCCGGCCATGAATGATGAGTTTCATGGATGCTTTCTCCGGCTACAATCAGATCCGTATGGATCCGGAAGATGAAGATCTTACCGCATTCACAATGGACCGGGGGGTATACTGCTACAAGGTGATGCCCTTCAGCCTCAAGAATGCCGGGGCCACGTACCAGTGGTTGGTCAATCGCATGTTCAAGACACGGATCGACAGGAATATGGAGGTCTATGTTGACGATATGCTCGTCAAATCCATCTCGTCGGCCGACCATACCAGGGATCTGGGCGATGCCTTCAAAGTGCTCCGCAAGTTCAAGATGAAGCTAAACCTCGCCAAATGCGCATTCGGAGTCACAGGGGTAAAGTTCCTCGGTTTCATGGCCACTCACCGTGGAATCGAAGCTAACCCAGAGAAAATCGACGCTATCCTCAACATGGCCGCGCCCAAGACCAACGTCGAGATCATGCGGCTCACGGGACGAGTCGTTGCTCTGATCCGTTTCATGTCTAGGTCGGGGGAGAAATGCCTCTCGTTCTTCAAAGCTCTGAGGAATATCCCGAGGTTCGAGTGGTCGGAGGAGTGCCAGGCCACCTTAGACCAATTGAAGAGGCACCTCGCGACGCTACCACTGCTCACCCGACCAGTTGAAGGAGACGAGCTGTCGCTGTATCTGGTAGTATCCGACCAAGCAACAGGCTCGGTGCTCGTCCGAGAGGTCGGTGGAGCGCAGAAGCCGGTGTACTATGTGATCCATGTATTTAAGGACGCAGAAACGAGATATCCAGCCATAGAGAAGATTGTCTTGGCCCTCGTGGTGACCTCAAGGAAGCTGCGGCACTACTTCCAAGCACACACCATCATCGTCCTCACTGAGCGCCCGTTGGGGGCTATCCTTGCATCACCGGAATCCTCGGGCCGCTTAGAAAAGTGGAGGTGGGAACTATCTCAGTTTGACATAAAATATCGCCCGAAGCAGGCCATAAAAGCGCAGGCCCTGGCTGATTTCATCATTGAATGCACCATCCCTAGCAAGGAACCGAGTCCACGCCGCCCCTCGCAACTCAGTGTCCCATCGCGGAAAGGCCTAGCTCGGTTCCTGAGTGGGTCATCTACGTCGGCGGGTCTTCAACCGAGGAAGGCTGTGGTGCCGACCTCATTATCCGGGGCCCGAACGAGGCGGAAATGGAGTACTCTCTGAAGCTCGGTTTCAAAGCCTCGAACAACGCGGCAGAGTACGAGGCTCTCCTGGCTGGACTGCGCATGGCCGTCGGGCTGGGACTGAAGACAATTCGAATCCGCATCGACTCGACCCTTGTCGTCGACCAAGTGACCAGCCGCTTTGAAGCTCGGGAGCCTCTGATGATGAAGTATCTGGACGAGGTAAGGAAACTCCGGAGGAACTTTGACGAAGTCCAAGTAGAACAAATACCCAGGCAGATGAATGCCCAAGCCGACGCCCTGAGCAAGCTGGCTTCGTCATACTCGGCCAACAATAAGCGGTCTATCCTCTTCGAAACCTTACCTAAGCCTAGCGTGGAAGAAGGAGCGACAACACTCCACGTATATGCAGCGCAGGAAGGCGACCAAGATTGGAGGAAGCCCCTCATGGAATTCTTGAAGGACAGTACACTCCCAGAAGATCGGGGAGCCACCCGTCATCTCCGGGCCAAAGCCCACCACTTCATCTGGAGCAATGGGAACCTCTACAAGAAATCCTTCACTCAGCCCCTGCTCCGGTGCATCGACCCCCACGAAGCCGACTACGTCCTCCGGGAAATCCATGAGGGGGTTAGCGGTGCGCACTAAGGGGCCCGAACCTTGATCCAAAAGGCGTTGCTCCAGGGGCACCACTGGCCCACTGTTCACGAGGACACCCAGATGCTAGTCAGAAAATGCAAGAGTTGCCAGCTCCACGGCAGCATCCCTCGCCTCCTCGCTACCGATCTGACCGCCCTAACATCCCCATGGTCGTTCGCCCAGTGGGGATTGGACATGATCGGCCAGTTCCCTACCGGTATGGGCGGGCACAAATATGTCCTCGTCGCGGTAGACTACTTCACCAAGTGGATCGAGGCCGTTCCCATCAGGAAACCGGATGCCTCCACGACCATCAAGTTCCTGCAAAACAATCTGATACTCCGGTTCGGCATCCCGAAATGTATCATCACCGACCACGGGACGAACTTCGAGAATGAGAAAGTGAAAAACATCTGCAAAGAATACCATATCCTCATGAAGTTCGCCATGGTCGCGCATCTCCAATGCAACGGGCAGGCCGAAATCGCTAACCTAGACGTCCTCAGAGATCTCCGGACCCGCCTAGAAGGGCGACAAGGCAGTTGGGTCAAAGAACTGCCCCGGGTCTTGTGGGCCCTGCGCATGTCAAAGAAGACCCCCACCGAAGAAACCCCCTTCAGCCTCTGCTACGGGACCGAGGCAATGGTCCTAGCGGAGATCGGGCTACCCAGTCATCAGGTCAAACACTTCGACAACGATGTGAACACCTCGGCGCTACTGACCAACCTGGACATCTTGTTGGAGAAGAGAGACCGGGCTCAAATCAGGGCTGTCGCTTATCAACAACAAATGGCCCGATACTACAACACTCGGGTCAAGCGCCGCTCCTTCAAGACCGGAGATCTGGTCCTACGGCGAAATGAGTTCATCGATCAAGGCAGGCTACATAAGTTATCCCCAAAGTGGGACGGTCCCTTCCTCGTCTCTGAGGTACTCCCCGGCGGAGCCTATCGCCTACAAGACACGGACGGACGCAAGTTCCCGTGGCCTTACAACGCTGAGAAGCTCAAGCTATACCAATAAGGCCAAGGCCAACAAGTGTGTTCCCCTCCTTTCACGAAGACGATGTAAATTTTTCTAAAAATCCTTTCCATTTAAATAAAGGAACGTCAGAACATTGCAAATAGAATTCTGTCTTTGTGATCAAAAGCCCTCCTTAGAGGCATGTCACGTCCCGAAAGTACGGAAAATGACCGGCACTTAAACTACGAAACGTCTCGAGGCGTACGTAATCTAAGTAAGCCGAAAACCCAGAAATCCAAACCAAGAAAAGTAGTAGAGTGAAGGAAAACCAATTTAAAATCAAGTAGTTTTAATAGCATAAGCCGAATTATGTGGTTTTTTAAAAAAAACATCAAGTATTTCCTGAAAATTTCGGCAGAGTCTCCTTTGTAATTACTGGCTCCCAAACGGGATACAACATGAATAGTATACGAAATCAAAAAAAAGGCATCCCCAAGCGGGAGCTAGCTCTTCGTCAATCGACGGTTACAACCACACAAGCAAAATAATATACAACGCCAAGGGCGAGGATCAAAACTCAAAAGGAAACTCAAAACCACCAGAAATATAACGAGCGACTCTAAGGTCGAAAGAATAAACAACACTGGTCTCTAACTCAATAAATACATGTTTGGTTGATGGAATTTACTAGATATAACTGAATAATATCATACAAGGTAAATAATGGGGGTATGATACAAGTAAACCCACCTACTAGCAAATCACCCGAAAGAAACTATGCCCGCAAAGCCATAAGGAACCTGTACGGCAACCTGCAAGAACTGGGGCACAACGGGGGTGAGTTGCCAACTCGTGAATAGAAAAACATCTACGCACAGAAATCGCATAAATAACGCAACCTAGGTCAATGATCATAATATATCCTCAAATATAAGTATAACAGGCAGCCTATAACAATGACTAGGGTAATATCTAACCCGAGTAATATTTCATGTGCCCGTGTCAGTGCCACAGGTAGCAATATATCATATGAATGAGGTATGAAAGCATGAAACAGAATACATGTAAATGAAGAAACTGTTTTCATAAATTAGTGAGATTTCCTTCGTATTTTTAAACTGAGGTATCATAATGAAATCAGTATCAACAGTGTCTAGCATCGACACAAAACATAAATCTCACTGTCTCGAAATATCAATGTCTCAAGCTCAATATCTAGGGCGCCGTCAGTCCGGACCGGTCCCTACCATCCATCTCAAGACTACGACGGTATCCTCCGGATATCCGACGCGTCGGGAAATATCACCGGTAGGTAGTGCTCCCCAGCCAGGCTCAACGTCAACACCACATTCCTCTTGCCCCGGGGTACCATACCGGGCCCACCATGTACCCGTGACGGTTCCTCCACTCCTCGCACGGATCTCCAAAACCACAGCAAACTCATGGTGGACGACACTTTACATCACTAGAAAACCGCAACATTTTATATTTTAAAAGATCATAAGTTGTAAATTTTGCGGCTTTCCCCGAAATCCAGAAATATCATAAATCTCAAGAAATCATCACAAGTGCATATGTCAATGATAATGAACTAGGCATGAACAACTGAATAATCGTATGCATGAAGTGGTAGGTAATAACTACAATGTCTAATATGGCATATAAGGGAAGTACACTAATCACGGGGTCGTCAACTACCTAGGGTTCGCAACACTAAAAATAGTCCAACACACCAATATCCATCCTAAGCATCGTTATTAATCCTAAATAACATATAATAATTGTTGGTGTGTATACGCATCTGTATACACCACCACGGACTGCGGGGGTGCTATACGCCATCCACCCGACTTCTCCCCGTAGATATAAATCTACTCACCTGGTCCTCGCTAGCCGGTGCCGACGTTGCCACGCGCTTGCTTGTCGTCTCGAAACCCACATGGGGGTACCTACATATCATAACGCACCATATCTCATTAAAATCCGACTCGTGATCAAAACGACGCACGAATCCCACATAGGTCAAAACCTATGGTTGCTTTCACAAATCAACCCAAAAACCCTCGACGTCGGCGTACAAACGCCAAACCATCGAGAAAAACCCAAATACACTCATTTGCACATTCACGAACACTAACTTTAATATAAACTAGGTTAAAACTCACAAAAACGCCAATTTCACTCAAAAAGTCATTTTTCCGAAAATCTAGCAAGCACAATTCACCGTTTTTGTACAAAACACGATGTTTAAATGAATGTAGCGGCCAATATATTTATTAAATATCTTAAATAAGTCATAAAAACCATTTCCATAATTTAAACTCATAAATTTGCATAATTTCCAAAATCCTAGTTTGCAAAATATCAAATTTAACACCCTTTAAAGCAAAATTCACAATTCATCAATTAAGCTTCGTTTTGCATGAACCAAAGTCATTAAACCACTCATTATAATAGTTATAATGACATGAACACTTAATTATATTTTAATCTAAGCATTTGATAATTTTTCGAAAACCTTAGTTAGCAAAAACAAAACTTAATTTAGACATTTCCATGCAACAATATGAAATTTAACTACTAAATTACTTTCTACAAATTCTAAGATGGTAAGCTACCCATCACAACCATACACCAATTCACAATAACCTAACTTGCATTCAAACCCTTTTCTTGAATTCCAAAACGTGCAATTAAACTCACATATCCAAATAACACTTAAATAAATTAGCTTAAGAAATTAGTAACAATTTAAGCAACAAAAATGTTTAGAAATATACCCAAAAGCATATGAAGATCCACAAGCATCCATGGCACTCTAAAATGCTCTCTTTTCACAAGGATCCATGCTTGAAATGCTAAGGAATAATGGGTAAGTGTTGGATTTGGAAAAAAGCTTTGAAATTGTATGGATTTTGAAGCTTTTTTATGGATTTTTGAAGCAAAAATGGAGTGAGAACTTGGGGAGGGGGGGGGGGGGGGGCTGCTGCTAAGGGATCAGTTTCGGCCAGATTTTGGGGGGAGTGGGTGAGTGAGGAGAGAGAGTGAGGTGGGGAAAGTTGTTTCAAGTCAAAGTCAACTCAATTTATATCATTTTCTACTCTTTTCTTTTCTTTTCTTTTCCTTTTCTTTTCTTTGCAAACCAAGTTGGGAAAAAGTGAGGGCTGCTGAATTTGGCTAAGGGGAGGAGTAAGTGGGGGTGTGTGGGTGTGGGTACGGGTGTGGGGTGATGAAAAATGATAAATACAATACCCCAAACATCCATTTACGCTAAAAAAAGCCTTTTTTCTTCAATAATTTCTAAACCGTTTTGGCAAATGATTTCGTTCCAAAAACCACATGATAAATTTTTATTTAATGTTTTATGATGCACAAAATTTGTTTCAACTCATTCCAATTTATAATTTTCCCTAATTAAATGTATTAGTGACGGCTTAAAATAATAATAAAATAATATTTTTTTCAGAAAATTTGAAATTTCACCAGCGGCTCAATAAACACCAAAAAATAGCAATTACATAGCTATAATATGTATATTTAATTTTTATAATAAGATATTTGTATTTTGACTTTTTACAGATAACCCCCTCATTTTACCGATTTTCCGAAATTTCACCGAAACGATTTTCAAAACGCTACAATCTTCCCCACTTAAAGAAATTCGGTCCCCGAATTTAAATTCAAACTCCCCCAATTACTAAAACATCTAAGAAAAACTATCAAGTCGTCGGGGCTCCGAAATTGTAAATACATAAAACAAATCGTAGCGCAGTGCATGCGCTTGAAAAAAAAATGAGTATATAACTCAAATCAAAACTCCGTCAAGCATCCCGCAATCATCGGAGTCATGGAGAAGACATCAATGCCAAATCCAAATCAAACCAATATGATATAACTCGAAACTATACATGTAAACATCGAATCTATATCTGTAAGTATCTGAAGGAAATGCATGCCAAATCTCTTAAGTCGCTGTGCAACGCGTATAACACTGCACAGTGGCGGACGTCTATCGTAAGAAAATAACTATATACATATATACCTTTGTTTGAAATGTACGTTCCGCCGTTTTGGAAACAATTTAGAAGGGTCTCCTTGTTTTAAACATTTCGTGTCATATCAGACACGTAGGTAAATACTGAGGCTATAGCTCGCTTTTTTGGAAATCCCTTCAATAACTATCAATGCATGCAAAATATATTACTGTCCTCTGACTAGTCCTGCTCAGTACGAAAACACATAGCAATATCATAAAAACGTACTGCGCTATACGAAATCAATCCTAAAATATGCACATGAATACTATGTGCGTCTGGTGCGCACGGAAATCAAAATCCATGAATGCGTCATACATGCGCACAGAAACAACATCTAAGTGCATCGGGTGTGCACGAAACATCTGTCGTAGGCAACATGTGTGCCTGACAGCAAAATCAGGTGCATCTGACATGCATGAAAAAAAATCTCGATTTAGTGCATCTGGGGTGCACCAAAATCACCCTTCAAAACATGCGCCCAACATGCTCGAAAATCCAAATCAGGTGCATCCATCGTGCACAAAATCATAAAATCCAATATCAAGCGCCGAACGTGTGCAAAATCAATCAGGTGCACAAGGTGCACAAAACAAATATCGAGTATCACAATCGAAATCGAAGTCCAGTGCATCTAAGTGCACAAAAGGCGTATCACTGCACTGCAAGCATATATAAACTATACAGAGTGCAGGAACGAAATCGTGTGCGTGCATACGCACAAAATCAACTCAAATGTCTGAAACCGTAAAATCACAAACATGTGAAACCTAAGCACGAAAACGATATCAAGTGCAACACTGTGCAAGAATCGTAAATTCTCAATCATCAAAATCAAATCATGCGAATAAATCACCCAAAACATCGAATTCGATAATGGCGGAATAGTACCGCTCAAGTGCATCCTCTAAGAATCTCGGGCCAACTGTCGCGGTCACTAGTGGGACGTCTCGTCGATGATCATGGACTCTGGCCTGCTGGTGTGCGTAACAATGACCACTCCTGGGTCAAGATCTCCACTGTGAATTACCAATCTCTCGGTCCATCGGCTCATCGGCCCTGTCAGGTGTGCTAACGGGGATGATCCCATTCTGGCACTCCTCTGGTCATCTCTTGGTCAATCATCGCGACCACTCGTAAGACAGCATATCACTGGCGTCGGCCTCTGGCTCTCTGAATGTACGTGACACATCTGATCCTGGGTTCAAGTATCATTGCAGCAGTGTCCTGGAAGGAATCCTGCTCACGGTCTCTCCCATGTCTCGTCTCTGCCAACTGTCCGGAAGTCATTGTCCTTTCCTATATCTGCATCTTGCTCCGGAACGGCTGCATACCCATCGCGACTCCTTCTGGAAGGTATATCCAGTACTCTGCCTCGGCAAGCATATCGCATCTCTGATGTCGGCGGAGTGGAACGTCGTCTTATCCAGATCTTGTACGGACCTCTTTACTCCACTTTCTCTAATGTCGACTGCTTCGGAATCGTCTCATCATGGCTATATGGACTGAGCTCCAACGGCTATCCTCGTATCTGGAGTCTTCCAAGAAATGCATCTCACCACCTAGCATCCGAATTAAGTCGAGCCATCCGACCGAGTCGTCAAACCTCATAATCCCCCAAGAGCTCAACCTCTTGGGCACAGTTTAATAGTATCGAGTACATACCACAGCATCGGTGGTCCAGCCGTAGAAGGGCAAACCCAAGCCTCACTAATGGCGCCGTAGAACTGCCGCAAACCCGAAGGTTCAAAGGCTTTCACACGGTCATTAAGTCGAGTTAGGGTTTCATTCTTCTAGAGGGACCATAGAATTGCCTGCATGTCTTTCCGACTATTTTAAACTTGGAATAATAGGTTTCTGACATTCGATCGTCTCTGTCGACTCTCAACGTCTCCGCGTGAAATCGTCTCCAGCTGGAATCAATCTATCTGATGACCTCGCATCGGGGTAAGCGAACGAACCACCTGTCCTAGTCATTCATCATCGGGTGACTAGCGACCTTCTATCATCTATTCGTACAACTCTCCCCGCCATAGTTCCAACATATGGGGCGATATCTCGTCGCTCGCAGCAACAACTGGCTCGCTCGTCTGCACGCTGAACAGTGCCTCAATCATCAGGAGTAAGCAACACACCAACGGTCATCAAAATCTGGCTGGCCTCTGTCAGTAGCTCAATCCTCTAGTGTCGATCGGCATATCCGAGTAACCTCATAAAGGCGATCCGCCAAACGCTCGCGGCGCGGAAACACAGGAAAAAGACACATCTCTGCAATCGTGTGTCGCCGGAATTTCGCCCTGGTCAGTCCTCTTTTGTGATGAGCTTGTGCTGACCGCAACTCTAGCTGTAGCTCTCCCTGCCCATAATCGTGGCAGAAAAACCATAACTGGTACTAATGAGGCTGGATCAGGAAGGAATATAATACTGAACAAGGAAATGTACATCCTAAGGCTTCATAAGTGGAGTGGCGTGTCGTAAATATGCCGCGAAACATACCAACGGTACGTCACTCTACTTTAGTCACCTATTCCATCAACCAAGGGTCATCCTACGCTCCGAAGGTAAAACCTAACGCTCTGATACCAACTTTGTCACGTCCCGAAAGTATGGAAAATGACCGGCACTTAAACTACGAAACGTCTCGAGGCGTACGTAATCTAAGTAAGCCGAAAACCCAGAAATCCAAACCAAGAAAAGTAGTAGAGTGAAGGAAAACCAATTTAAAATCAAGTAGTTTTAATAGCATAAGCCGAATTATGCGGTTTTTTAAAAAAAACATCAAGTATTTCCTGAAAATTTCGGCAGAGTCTCCTTTGTAATTACTGGCTCCCAAACGGGATACACCATGAATAGTATACGAAATCAAAAAAAGGCATCCCCAAGCGGGAGCTAGCTCTTCGTCAATCGACGGTCACAACCACACAAGCAAAATAATATACAACGCCAAGGGCGAGGATCAAAACTCAAAAGGAAACTCAAAACCACCAGAAATATAACGAGCGACTCTAAGGTCGAAAGAATAAACAACACAGGTCTCTAACTTAATAAATACATGTTTGGTTGATGGAATTTACTAGATACAACTGAATAATATCATACAAGGTAAATAATGGGGGTATGATACAAGTAAACCCACCTACTAGCAAATCACCCGAAAGAAACTATGCCCGTAAAGCCATAAGGAACCTGTACGGTAACCTGCAAGAACTGGGGCACAACGGGGGTGAGTTGCCAACTCGTGAATAGAAAAACATCTACGCACAGAAATCACATAAATAACGCAACCTAGGTCAATGATCATAATATATCCTCAAATATAAGTATAACAGGCAGCCTATAACAATGACTAGGGTAATATCTAACCCGAGTAATATTTCATGTGCCCGTGTCAGTGCCTCAGGTAGCAATATATCATATGAATGAGGTATGAATGCATGAAACAGAATACATGTAAATGAAGAAACTGTTTTCATAAATTAGTGAGATTTTCTTCGTATTTTTAAACTGAGGTATCATAATGAAATTAGTATCAACAGTGTCTAGCATCGACACAAAACATAAATCTCACTGTCTCGAAATATCAATGTCTCAAGCTCAATATCTAGGGCGCCGTCAGTCCGGACCGGCCCCTACCATCCATCTCAAGACCATGACGGTATCCTCCGGATATCCGACGCGTCGGGTAATATCACCGGTAGGTAGTGCTCCCCAGCCAGGCTCAACGTCAACACCACATTCCTCTTGCCCCGGGGTACCATACCGGGCCCACCATGTACCCGTGACGGTTCCTCCACTCCTCGACACGGATCTCCAAAACCACAACAAACTCATGGTGGACGACACTTTACATCACTAGAAAACCGCAACATTTTATATTTTAAAAGATCATAAGTTGTAAATTTTGCGGCTTTCCCCGAAATCCAGAAATATCATAAATCTCAAGAAATCATCACAAGTGCATATGTCAATGATAATGAACTAGGCATGAACAACTGAATAACCGTATGCATGAAGTGGTAGGTAATAACTACAATGTCTAATATGGCATATAAGGGAAGTACACTAATATCATGTCAAAACTACTAGCTAACAATCTAAGTCAAGCAATTATATTCTCTAAAGTGTACGTGACATGGCAATTACCGATGAAGATGTGTGTGAGCCGGCAAGTAGGTGTACGTGGTACATACGCATCATCGGTAATGGTGCTGGTGTCCTAACAGCATGATATCAATAATGGAATGTGCAGCAAAATAAATATGCGAGGCAGAGCGAACAGCAATAATGTGCGGGAGCTGAATACTAGACACAACGATAACTAATCTGCAATAATCTAATATAAGTCCTACGAATGGTGCCTTTTGAAATAACACGAATCACGGGGTTTTGAAAATAGGGGCTACGGTGTTTTCATGAAAAGATACGTCGTTTTTGAAATATCCGTAGATTCCCTTGAGCTGTCTCTAAAAAATGCCCACGATTCGTTAGTTTTTGAAATAGGTAAGAAGTCTAATATAATCTATCAACTACACTAAACTATACGGCTGAACTAACAAGCTGAACTACAGGTAAGGAAACCGCCTATCATCTGAGTCGATACATATACATACCTGTATATGTATAGTCGGTGATCCCGCCACAATAATATCATATCCGATACCATATCTATAATCAGGCATCCCAAGTCAAGAGTGCGGATCAATCATCAATATAGCTCGTACGTAAATCCGTCGTACGGCATCCCAATCTGGGTACGGGTCAATATCACATTCATCATACTATTCACCTGGTATCCTCTTTATCAAATATCATGATCGGGGTACTGATCTACGTCTAGTACCATACTGATACCGCCTACGTGTGCATGGACGTGTGTGAAACACTACGTTAAGGACCCGCTACAACGTCATGTCGTATCTAAGATACGAACCCTGCTATATCACCGATCTTACGGCCTCAAATCAAATCTCATCGACTCAGCTCAATCCCAAGTATCATCCTCAATCCGTATGTGAACACATAGTCCCATACCCATGTGAACACATAACTATAAAGAATCCCATGAGTACATATCAATAGGAATGTATGCAAGTATGTATATGTGTATGTGTAGTGCAACACTACCCTAGGGTTCGCAACACTAAAAATAGTCCAACACACCAATATCCATCCTAAGCATCGTTATTAATCCTAAATAACATATAATAATTGTTGGTGTGTATACGCATCTGTATACACCACCACGGACTGTGGGGGTGCTATACGCCATCCACCCGACTTCTCCCCGTAGATATAAATCTACTCACCTGGTCCTCGCTAGCCGGTGCCGACGTTGCCACGCGCTTGCTTGTCGTCTCGAAGTCCACATGGGGGTACCTACATATCATAACGCACCATATCTCATTAAAATCCGACTCATGATCAAAACGACGCACGAATCCCACATAGGTCAAAACCTATGGTTGCTTTCACAAATCAACCCAAAAACCCTCGACGTCGGCGTACAAACGCCAAACCATCGAGAAAAACCCAAATACACTCATTTGCACATTCACGAACACTAATTTTAATATAAACTAGGTTAAAACTCACAAAAACGCCAATTTCACTCAAAAAGTCATTTTTCCGAAAATCTAGCAAGCACAATTCGCCGTTTTTGTACAAAACACGATGTTTAAATGAATGTAGCGGCCAATATATTTATTAAATATCTTAAATAAGTCATAAAAACCATTTCCATAATTTAAACTCATAAATTTGCATAATTTCCAAAATCCTAGTTTGCAAAATATCAAATTTAACACCCTTTAAAGCAAAATTCACAATTCATCAATTAAGCTTCGTTTTGCATGAACCAAAGTCATTAAACCACTCATTATAATAGTTATAATGACATGAACACTTAATTATATTTTAATCTAAGCATTTGATAATTTTTCGAAAACTCTAGTTAGCAAAAACAAAACTTAATTTAGACATTTCCATGCAACAATATGAAATTTAACTACTAAATTACTTTCTACAAATTCTAAGATGGTAAGCTACCCATCACAACCATACACCAATTCACAATAACCTAACTTGCATTCAAACCCTTTTCTTGAATTCCAAAACGTGCAATTAAACTCATATATCCAAATAACACTTAAATAAATTAGCTTAAGAAATTAGTAACAATTTAAGCAACAAAAATGTTTAGAAATATACCCAAAAGCATATGAAGATCCACAAGCATCCATGGCACTCTAAAATGCTCTCTTTTCACAAGGATCCATGCTTGAAATGCTAAGGAATAATGGGTAAGTGTTGGATTTGGAAAAAAGCTTTGAAATTGTATGGATTTTGAAGCTTTTTTTTATGGATTTTTGAAGCAAAAATGGAGTGAGAACTTGGGTAGGGGGGGCTGCTGCTAAGGGATCAGTTTCGGCCAGATTTTGGGGGGAGTGGGTGAGTGAGGAGAGAGAGTGAGGTGGGGAAAGTTGTTTCAAGTCAAAGTCAACTCAATTTATATCATTTTCTACTCTTTTCTTTTCTTTTATTTTCCTTTTCTTTCCTTTGCAAACCAAGTGGGGAAAAAGTGAGGGCTGCTGAATTTGGCTAAGGGGAGGAGTAAGTGGGGGTGTGTGGATGTGGGTACGGGTGTGGGGTGATGAAAAATGATAAATACAATACCCCAAACATCCATTTACGCTAAAAAAAAGCCTTTTTTCTTCAATAATTTCTAAACCGTTTTGACAAATGATTTCGTTCCATAAACCACATGATAAATTTTTATTTAATGTTTTATGATGCACAAAATTTGTTTCAACTCATTCCAATTTGTAATTTTCCCTAATTAAATGTATTAGTGATGGCTTAAAATAATAATAAAATAATATTTTTTTCAGAAAATTTGAAATTTCACCAGCGGCTCAATAAACACCAAAAAATAGCAATTACATAGCTAGAATATGTATATTTAATTTTTATAATAAGATATTTGTATTTTGACTTTTTACAGAAAACCCCCTCATTTTACCGATTTTCCGAAATTTCACCGAAACGATTTTCAAAACGCTACAAGGCAGCTCAGCAGCTACCCTGCTCAGCTATCCCTGGCCGGTAGCTTCCTTACTCGCAACGCCAGTGGTCAAAGCCCTCGCCAAAGAGGCGACCGCGCAGCTTCACTGCCCGGTTATCCTTAGCAGGCCCCCTACGGCCTCTCCAACGCTAAAGATCAAAGTCCTCCTTAGAGGCAGCTCAGCAGCTACCCTGCTCGGCTATCCCTGGCCGGTAGCTTCCCTACTCGTAATGCCAGGGGTCAACGCCCTCGCCAAGAGGCCACCGCGCAGCTTCACTGCCCGGTTATCCTTAGCAGGCCTCCTACGGCCTTTCCAACGCCAAGGATCAAAGTCCTCCTTAGAGGCAGCTCAGCAGCTACCCTACTCGGTTATCCCCTGCTGGTAGCCTCCTACCACAACCGACAGGGATCAAAAGCCCTCCCAGAAGAAGTCGAGCCTGACCCTCGCTCGGCTATCCTTCAGGACAAAAGCCCTCGCCAAGAGGTACAAGGCAGTAACCCTGCTCGGCCAAGGGTCATTGGTAGGCTTCTTACAGCCCCTCTCGCGCTAAGGACCAAAGTCCTCCTTTGAGGCGGTAGAGCCCGACTCTTGCTTGGCTATCCCCGGCTGGTAGCTTCCTACCACAATCGACAATGATCAAAGTCCTCACCAAGAGGCACTGTGTAACAACCCCAAATTTCCAATATAAGTTTTTGCAAAAAAAATTCAAAAAATCCATAAAGGGGTATTTTAGCCTGAGCACAAGTTATAAGTAATTATTTTGCTTTTTAATTACAAGTTAAAATAATGTAATAACTCCATTTTTAGTGTACAAAAATTTGCTTTAAAAATAATGTATACTTGGGGTATTTACATTTACTGTTATTACTTTAAGTAATTAATTAGCTCCATAATTACAAGAAGGAGCTTGTAACTCATTGGTAATACCTTGCACTGCTGAACCAAGCCACCACAGTTCAAATCCCATACCCCACATTATTTTTAATATTGATTTTTTAAAAAACCTTTAGAATACCAAGAGTTTACACGTCATATCTCACAAAAACCTTACTACACCCAAAGATGTAACATTTCCAGGAGTTAGATGAACCGTCGGGGGGGATCCCGGCCGCCTGACTCGGCCGGGAATCGACCAAATCGTCCTTGACTCGGTCTGACTCCGTCCTCAGACCGAGTCACGGCCGAGTCGGCCGATTCCGGCGACGGCCCCAACATGAAAGTTGTGTCTTTTCATATTCCCTATGCACCTGCAAAATTTCAGTCTGAGACCACTTCTAGAGCTCTTTAAAAACCCCAATTACTCCACTATTAATACATTTTTTAATACATTTTATCATATTTTTCATTTCAACCTTTCATCTACCCTAACCCTAGCCTACCCTATAAAAACACCCCCTACCATCTACCCTCTCACCCCAAAATCCTGAGCCCACTCTCTCAAAATTTTTCCAAGAGTCGTGTACTTTGAAAAAAAGCTCGAGGCGAAGCTCCGACGAATTCCCGGCGGAACTTTCGGCGACCGTTTTAAGGAACTACCGGCGACGACGCAATACATCGGCGATCCCTCTAGTTCCCTCTCACTCCCTTGTTTAATCTAAAACCCGTAAGTCCCTTTTCTATCTCTCCTTTCCATTCTCAAAATACGAAATTACAAAACCCGACGGAATCGGAACAAATCCAATTTCCGATTAAAATTCCACTTCTCACTAATACAATCATACATAAACTTCATCATGTTGACTATTAAACACTAGTCAAACAATTTGGTCAAGTTTCGTCACATGAAATGATAGCTTTTTCAATTTATCGTATTTTTTCACTTAAATACCACATTGTTTCAATCCTTCATTTAACCCCATCAAACTTGCTATACATTTAAAGTAGATCACGAGGTAACGACCTACCTCCTCACACACTCATATGCAACACCCCTGAGAACCTATAATTATAGAAAATAAACATTTTCATTTAAATACCATATATTTAATAAAACCATTTCTAAAAGATTTAGTTTTGATACACTTTTTTTTAAAAAAAAGTACCACTTATTATGAAAATACGATAAGTCGTGGACATCGGTCGTTTATCTAAACCTGATTTTATGGTGTCTAGGCTAGGCAAGTGAGAAAGGTAACTTTAAAAGGCCCGACTCACGGTGATTCGTGAGCGGATCCCTCCTTTCCTCACTTGTACTTACCTGGCCACAATTAGGGGTGAAGAGGCGATTTGAGGTATCTCATAACTTGTCGTCTGGACCAATTAGGGATAGACTAGTTGACTTAGGAGAATCTAGAACATACAATACGGAAAATATACACACTTTTACAAATAAATACCATTTACTTCATAAATCCATTTTCTAAAGGATTTAGTATTTACAATCTTTGTAAAGCGCCGCTACAACCCACTTTGGGGAACCCGTTCGGGATGGTACGGTTTATCGCACTTCTCGGGCTTAGTAGTGCGAGATTCAGACCTCCGCAAGGTGCATTCGGTCTCGAAAGATTTAAAATACGAAATCTTAAGAAAATAAGATTTTTTAGAATATAAAATATTTATTAAAATTATTTTTGTATAAATATATGTATATTTATCATTAAAATACCTATTTTATTATGATATAAATATTCCACCTTTTTCTAAAAATCACAAGAATAAATTTTACATTAAAATACTATGAATTCCAAATAAATCAACTTTACAAATAAATGCTTTTATTTATGAAATTAGGATATTTTCACTAGAAATATCACAATATAAAATCCACCTTCATTACAACTCTAAAGACGAATAACGAATACTTGAGGTGTATTTTGAAAAGTATATAAAAGTATTTTAGATAAAACCCCTTCAAGTTTTATAAATTTCCCTAAGGACCCTAACAAATTATAGGTAAGAATTAATCAAGACTTCGATTTACATTTCTAATTTTCTGACTCAAGTTTGAGTCTGATTATATTTGACTTGAATATGATTCAAGTACAATCTACAATCTTCAATATTACAATTCAACATGAATCCATGAATCCAATTATCAATCTATACAACTTGACCGAACCGAACCATGGATATACATTCCATTTACATGGTTATCCAGTTATTCCATTTACATGATTCTACGGTTACATCCGTTTACTGATATCATGGTTTTGGTCAGTCTTTCAATTATACATTCAATACAATTTACAGTACAAAACAATACAAATAAAACACTACGGGGTTTAAGGGGTAGATTGGTACGGAAGGTGTTAAAGGTGTCACGAGACGGTAAGATTAAGACACCTAACATGAATCCAATTGCCGTTGTTCCGGGTTGTAAAACGGAGCCTTGTAATTCCATTTGCCCTGGTTTCTAGCATACAGAGACCCCTCTCGTATACACCGGCATTCTTCTGTACCAAGCTACAAACAACAGCGTTAATACAATATTACAACAATATAATACAACATTAAAAACTACTCTCTCTCTCTCTCTTTCTACTTTTCTACTTCTCCCTTATTTTTGGGACTTACCGAGCGACTTGTTTGCTGACGACATTCTATTTCTTTCTTCTTTGAATGTCGTCAGGTGGTTTGGACCCGACAGAGATCGAGCCATCTGCAAAAGACTTGGAGCAGTTTGCTGAAGAACCGAGCTCTAGTTTCATTGTACATTTTCCATTCAGTACTTTTCATTTCCTGTTATGCCATTGTTTAGGCATCGTTTTATTTCAGTTGTATTTCCTTTTCATGCATTATACAAAAGAATGTTAATAAATAAAAGTTGCTGTTTTTATTATGTCTTGTCTCTTGTGTATTTATTTTTATATTTCTTAGATACGCTTAGCGTATGTACTTCTGAGTATATACGTAGCGGACCAATCCCGTCCCCTTCGCCGTATACCGGGAAGCGGGGCGTGACACACTGGGCAGCAACCCTGCTCGGTCCCCGTCCTGAAGGATCAAAAGCCCTTGTAAGAGGCAACCGAGCCCAACCCTTGCTCGGTCATCTCCGGCTGGTAGCTCCCTACCCTTGACGCCAGGGATCAAAGCCCTCACAAGAGGCATCTGAGCGGCTACCCCGCTCGGTGATCCCAGGCCGGTAGTTGCCTACCCACGACGCCAAAGATCAAAGCCTTCGCCAAGAGGCCACCGCGCAGCTTCGCTGCCCGGCTATCCTTAGCAGGCCTCTTGCGGCCCTTCCAACACTGAGGATCAAAGTCCTCATTAGATGCAGCTCGGCAGCTACCCAGCTCAGCTATCCCTGGCCGGTAGCTTCCCTACTCGCAATGCCAGGGATCAAAAAGTCCTCCCAGAGGCAGTCGAGCCCAACCCTCGCCCGGCTATCCCCGGGTGGTGGTTTCCTGCTCGCAACGCCAGAAATCAAAGCCCTCGCCAAAAGGCAACCGAGCAGCTTTTTTGCTCGGTCATACTCGGCGGACATCCCTCTGCCCATCACATGCAGCGGATCCGAAGTACCAATAAGGGACATCAGGCCTATCCAAGTCTGAGCGATCCCCCCTCGACTTCGGGGCCATAGAGATGCCTCCTCCTCAGCAGCGCTTGGCACACTTGGCAAGTGATCGAAATCAACTCGGCAAACGATCGCTAGATAGATAGCCGACCTGACATGGACGACCTGATATGGAAGCCCAACAGTGCAAGCAAAGATATTTTATGAGCATTCTTCACAAACAGAAGACAGAGAGCAAACTGATGAAACAAAAAAAGAGGTTTTACTACCAAAAGCGAAGCCTTTACAAAGGGTATTTTGGGCTTCCCAGCCTTACAAACTTCCAGACGCTTACAAAAGAGGAGCAAGGAAATATCAAAAAGACCTAAGTCATAAACCCCTTCCTGTGCCTCGCTTCCCTCACCACTGCCATCGCAGTCTGCCGGAGGCTTCACCACCAGAGGCTTTGCTACCAGGGGGACGCCTCGCTTCCCTCATCGCTGTCTGCCGGAGGCTTTGCCGCCGGGAGTGGGACCCGAGCACGGAGCTCGCCATCAGCGAACTCAGAAAGCCGCTCTTTCACGGCATCCAGAGCCTTATTCCACACGACTGCGGAATGCTCTCCAAGCTCGGCGTAAAACTGCTCTGACACCTTATAATCGGCCACAACCTTCTTAGCCCTAATCTCGGCAGTCCCGGCCGCTAGAAGCGCCGCCATGGCATCCCTCCTGCCGGCGTTTTTCTCCTCTTCCATGGCCGCGAAATGATCGGCCAGATCCGCCAGCTTCGCCTTAGAAACTCGGTAGGATGCACTCAGGTGACGATAGGCACCCTGGTTCGCTGAGACGGTAAGCTCCGCGCTCTCCACTCGGCTGCCAGGACATCGGCCCTCGCCCTCTCTAGACGCAGGTCACGCCGCAGGACCTCAACCTCTGAAGGAAACGCTTCCACTGACCTCGGCGCATGGAACGCCCCCTCGGCCTCCATACGAGTAACGAGGGCGCAGTGTTGGAGGACCTGATGGGAAACGGATGAGAAATTTGGAGGCGCTCGAGCCAAAGAAAAGAAAAGAAGGTCAAAAAACAACGTGTGGGGGAGTTCATACCTGGACCGCCCCTTGGTCTATGGCCTCCATTTGGATCCTCACGGTGCCATGCGGAAACCTCCCTCCGGCCGACTCTTCCATCCCTGCGAGCAGGCCGGCAGCGACGGAAATCCCAGATGGAGCCATGAAGACGGCATCACCCTCCTGCACGGGAGTCCCCTCAGGAACCCTCAACGGCGGCGCACGAGAGATTGTCCTTTTCCTCTTAAGGGGGACCCCGTCCTTGCCCTCCCCTACGTCTTTCGTCTGGGGCTCGGATGACCATGGAAGTCTCTGGCCGCCGCCGGAACAATCACCAGGAGCCATCAACGAAGCGGACGACCCTATCGCCGGCGGAACATTCGGCACAGAGCATGAGCCAGCCGGGGGCACGGCCGAGCCGCTGGCCTCCTTCTGGAACGAGAAACCCAAAGAGTAGGAACGAACCATGTATCCAACCCAAAAGAAGAAGAGCGCTGAGCAGCCAAGACTTAGAAGAAAGGAAAATATGAAGGAGTAGAGGCCCTGGAGTGGTCCTCATCCCTATTTATCACCGCAATCGCCCTCATCCAACGGCGCCCTTCATCTCCCGCCAAAGCGCCTCCTCGCATCCAACGGCTCCGATCGCTCCACTTGTCGTTCCCACACTGGGTCATATCCCATCAGACGCAGGTCTGCACACGTCACGTCGACCAACCGACGCTTGACATGCGGACCATCGCTTTAGTGACAGGATGCACGAACCGGCGCACCTTCCTTAAATGCAGAGATCTCGCCCTGGTTCGCTAGCAGAAAAGACAGCTGACAGCCCAGGAACGCGTCCCGACGAAATCTTGAGAGATAGCTCACCCCGGGCGGCCCGACAGTCCACTCTTGACCCGACCCGCCAGCTGGTCGAAACAAGAGTTGGGGGCTAATGAGGATGCTCTATATTGGCGATCTCGTAGATCATGACATGTGGCAGCTGACGTGTTCCAGAGCTCAGAAGAAAGGGCCCGCAAGGGCCGACCAGGCCACCCCTGTACCCGACCTGCAAGCACAAGCTGGCTCAACTCAGAGCCCCCTGCGAATTGGCTTCCTCGGCCTCTCAGCTCGCCCCTGAGCTACCACAAGACCAAGATACCTCGCCCCCCCCGCTCGTTCCCGGGCTCTCCTGCCGAGGCCTTCTTCCTCGGTCCCTCCGACCGACCGACCCCACCACTCACAGGCGTAACCGCCGCTCCGCAAATCTCGCCATGCGCAGATTCTCTGCCAGCAACATCCCACGTTCCACGCCATCACGATCCCCATTAATGGGCGATTAGCTTGTTACGCGGACGTGACGTCGGGAGCGTAACTGCCGGCGAGATTCTCGCACCTGCTGCGTGCTGGCGCCACTATATAAACCCTCATCACAGAGGGGTCAGGTAAGCTTTTTTCACCCTACTTAGCCGTTACTCTGCTCGGACCTTGTGCTAACTTGATCTTCGGAGGGTCCTTGGTGGTACCAAACCACCCCGGGACTTCCTTGCAGATATTCGGTGCAAACTCCTCAAACCACCAATCTCCTCAAAACCCATTGAGACCCACACGCAACAGGAGATCACCTCCAAAATCCACTGGGAGATCGACGGAAGACAACATCTGACGGAGACTCGAAAAGGACCTCCATCAGTAGTTGGATTGATTTAAGGATCGTTAATCTCGTTTGAGATTAAGATCAACTTAAATGGTTGTTTAGGATACGTTAGTCTGATTTTAGACTAAGATCTACTTAACAGGGTTTTAGGATCATTTAGATCCAGCTAAAGAGCATTTGGGGTATATCGTTTTAGTTTAAGGACGTTACGATCCATAAGTTTAAGGATATCATAGTCCATGGAGTTTAAAGACGTCATAGTCTGTAAAGTTTAACGACATCATAGTCTATGAGTTTAAGGACCTCACAGTCCGTAAAGTTTAAGGACATCTTAGTCCAGTTTAAAGACATTATAGTCTATGAGTTTAAGGACCTCACAGTCCATAAAGTTTAAGGACATCATAGTCCATGAATTTAAGGACCTCATAGTCCATAAATTTTAAGAACATCTGTAACAATTCCAATTTTAGTGTACAGAAATTTGTTAAAAAGTTAATGTATACTTGGAGTAATTGCATTTCTGAGAATACCATAAATATTTGTTTTGCTAATTAATTACAAGAAGGAGCTTTTAGCTCATTGGTAATACATTGCACTGCTGAACTAACTCACCAGAGTTCAAATCCCATACCCCACATTATTTTTAACATTGTTTTATTTTGGATTTTTAGAATACCAACAGTTTACACGTGCATATCTCAAAAAACCCCCACTACACCCTGAAAAGTAACTGTGCCAGAGGGTTAATGGACCGTCGAGGGGGATTCTGGCCGCCTGACTCGGCCGGAATCGACCAACTCGGCCGGCGGACCGGCTGACTCGGGTCGCCGCTGCCGGCCGGACTTGGCCGGACCGCCGAGTAACCAACAGGAAAAGTTTGGATTTTGGTATTCCCTGCACACCTGTATGGTTTAAATCCCTAGACCAGTAATAGAGACACTTTAAAATCCCAATTACTCCACTTTTAATACATTTTATTACAATTTATCACATTTTTTTCATTTTAACCTTTCACCTATCCTAACCCTATAAATACAATCCCTAAATACTACCCCCTCGCTCCAAAATTCTGAACAAAACTCTCACGAAATTTCCTAAAACCCTAGTGTACTTTGGAAGAAGCGAAAGGCGAAGCTCCGACGATTTTTCCGGCGATAACCCTAGGAGTTCCCGGCGACGAAACGACGCACTGGAAGCTACATCTGTTCCCTCTTCCTCTCTTCTAATATCTAAACCCATAAGTCCCCCTCCCTCTTCTCTAATCTTGTTCTCAAAATACGAAATTTCAAAACCCGATGGAATCGGAGTTAAACCGATTTCTGATTCGGTTCTTTCTAAAAATCCAACATTTTCTTAAATACATTCACACAAAACTCTTACATGTTGACTATTAAACATTAATAAACATGTTGATCAAGTTTCATGACAATCTAATTCATTTTGTAACTTTTACCGTACTTTTTCACTAAAATACCATATAGTTTCATTTCGACATTTAAACATCACAAACTTGCTATACCTTTAAGTAGATCATGAGGTAATGACCTACCTCTTCACAACACTCATATGAAATATAGCACAATACCTTTCGGGAACATAGAATACTAGAAAACGAAACATTTCAAATAAATACCATGAATTAATAAAACCATTTTTTAAAAGATTAAGTATTTTACAAATCTTTGCAAAGCGCCGCTACAACCCATTTGGGGAACTCGTTTAGGACGATGCGGATTATCGCACATCCTCGGGCTTAGTAGTGCGAGATGCAGACCTCCGCAAGGAGCATTCGATCTCGAGAGATTTAAATACGAAAACCTTAAGAAAATGAGATTTCTTGAAATATAATATATATTAAAATTATATATATATATATATATATATATATATATATATATATGTATGTATGTATTTATGTATCATTAAAATATCTATTTTGTGATAATATAAATATTCCAACTTTTTCTAAAAATCACAAGAATCACTTTATATTAAAATACCATGAAATCCATACAATTTCAATATTACAATTAAATACCATGTATTATGAAATTAGGATATTTTCACTAGAAATATCACAAATATAAAATCTACATCTATGACAACTCTAAAAACGATAATTAAATACTTGGGGTGTATTTTGAAAATTATACAAAAGTATTTTTACATAAAACCCCCTCAAATTCTATAAATTACAATAAGGACCCTAGTAAATATAGGTTTAAGCAGGACCAATCTCTTGAGCCTCGAGGTGCTGGAGAAGTGGGTGCTTTCCTATTTAAGGTAGACAACTTAACAACGGTGTTATCAACACGGTAATCGTCTTTGAAAAAGACACAAATCCTGCCGCCCATGTGCAGCGGTTACCGATAACATCAAAACAATCATGACTTCAATTTCTTTTCTATTTGTCTGACTCAGACTGAGTCTCATTATAATAATCTGACTTGAATATGATTCAAGTACAATCTACAATTCAACATGAATCCATGAATACATATATTCAATCTATTCAATCTGTATTGACCGAACCGAACCATGGATATACTTCCATTTACATGATTCTCCAGTTACATCCATGGTTCTCCAGTTACATCCATTTACTGATATCATGGTTTCGGCAAGTCATCCAAATATACAATCTATATTACAATTCAATTACAAATTACAATACAAACAATACAATCAAGACATCGCGGGGTTTAAGGGGTAGATTGGTACGGAAGGTGTTAGAAGTGGCACGAGACTGCAACCATAAAACACCTAACCTATATTCAGTTGCTGTTGTACCGTGGCATAAACGGTTCCTTGAGTACCTGATACCTTAGTCTCCGGGGCAAGTGAGACTCCTCTCGTATACACTGGCATCCTTCTTTACCAAGCTACAAACAACAGCGTTAACACTCAATACAACAATATAACAACATAATACAACTGTAAAAGCTACACTCTCTCTCGTACTCTCTTTCTATTCTATTTCTCCCTTATCTTTGGGACTTACCGAGCGATTTGTTCGCTGATGACATTCTCTTTCTTTCTTCTTTGAATGTCGTCAGGTGATTGTTCCCCGCCGAAAGACGCGACCAGGACGTTGGGACGTCCGGGACTGAATTCCAAGGATAGATGCTAATTGGTTCTATCCGTCCACCTCTCCAAAGATGCCAAGTTGATTTATGGCACCGTGTATCGAAAGTTTAAACGGATGCGGCCGATGTTGCAGACTTCGTCAGATTCCCCCTCGTTTGAGGGGTTTTTGATTGTGGGGACGCTCTTCCCTGCAGGCGCAAGCCCCAGCAGTTAATTACGCTACCGCATCGCGGTAACAACTTTCTCCTTCTCCAGATGGTCACTTCGTGTCGTGTTTTTTTTTGTTTGTGGCTGCCCGTGGATTGTATAAGGAGACTAATTTATGTTGTCTCCCATAGGGCGTGGATTATTCCAAATCCGTATCTTCTTAGATTTGGGTTTGGGGGTTGGGTTTAAGGATACGTTAGCCTCATTTGAGACTAAGATCGACTTAAACGTTTGTTAAGGATACGTTAGTCTAATTTTAGACTAAGATCAACTTAACGGGATCATTTATATCCAACAAAAGAGCATTTGGACTCTATTGTTTAGTTTAGGGACATTGCGGTCGATTAGTTTAAGGACATTACGGTCCAATGTTAGTTTAAGGACATCTCGGTCCAGTGTTAGTTTAAGGACATCTCGGTCCAGGTTAAGGACATCATAGTCCGTGGGTTTAAAAGGGACCCCACAGTCCGAGGTTAGGGACATCGTAGTCCATGAGTTTAAGGACCCCACAGTCCGTAGTTTAAAGACATCGTAGTCTATGAGGTTTAAGGACATCGTAGTCCATGAGTTTAAGGACCCCATAATCCGTAGTTTAAGGACATCGTAGTCTATGAAGTTTAAGGACATCGTATTCCATGAGTTTAAGGACCCCACAGTCCGTAGTTTAAAGACATCGTAGTCTATGAAGTTTAAGGACATCGTAGTCCATGAGTTTTAAGGAACCCACAGTCTGTGAAATGTGTGGTTGTCGGGACCCGTCACCTCTCTGAAGACGTTGAAGGATTACAACGACAGATATCAGAGGAGTAAAGAGATGTACCCTTGAACCGGTGTGAGTTGGTTGAAAGATCTGTGGTCCAGTTTGGGATTGAGATGTGTTAAATATTCATGAGCGGATGAGCTCAGTTCAATATAAGTTGAGGACTTATGGCCAATATTGGGCTAAGTCCAATAAGATTAAAATGTTTAACATTTTATTGTTCTGGGCTATTGAGCCTTTATTTAGGCTTGGCCCTTTTAATAATGCTGAGCATTGGATCCTGACATCTTTTGTCTTGTATTGAATGCATAGCATTCATCAGAGCCTTGGCTCTGATAAAGAACAATTTGTATTTGTTCAACGCAACATATGGTGCGCTAGGCGCTTTGCGCCAATCAAAAGGGTGCAGTGCGCTTCTGCCACGTGGCGCGCATGTAAGTGGTGCGCTCTGCGCTAAGCGCAGATGCCGGTTTGTGAGCGCTGAGAGCTAGTCCATGAGCGCATTGCGCTGGCGCATACGTGGATGACACGTGTTGTGCTTGGCGCCAAGCGCCGGCCCATGAGCGCAGCGCACTATTTCAGAAGCGCAAAGCGCAAGCTGTGTCTGTGTTTGACACGTGGCATGTTTTGGCGCTGAGCGCCGGTCCAAGGAGCGCAAAAGTGCAGCTCATGAGTGCAAGACACTTTTCAATAGCGCAGAGCGCACTTGATCAAATTTATGATCAGAGAACAAGTTTATGTTCTTTTAAAGGAGGCTTTGCCTCAAGATTCAGGAACAAAAGTTCTTGTTTATAAAAGGGCTCTGCCTTCGTAGATCGACGATCTGTGAATGAAGTAAATACTTCTTTTTGGTTTTTATGATGAGATCTTTTTAATCTCTTTTTTTTATCAAAGGCCTTGGTCTTTATAGATCTATGATCTTTTTTAGAAGATAGTTCTTCTTTCTATGAGATGATTTTATCTCTGTGTTCAAGAATCATGTTCTTTAACTTGAAGAAAATGATCTTCTTTTTCTAAAAGCTTGCTTTTCTTTCTTTGAGTTTTCTCAAAGTTTGTAGGGGGGTTTCTCTATATTAGACTTTAGGTCTTGGGGCCTTTATATAGGGCAAATTGATTTGATAAATCAGTTAAAGAGATTTTTCTCTGATTGATTTGGGAATATTTCCCACCGTTGGATCTTTGATCCTAAGGCTTCTGCTTTGCAGAAGATAATCTTCTTATTTTTAACAAGATCGGAAAGATCTTTCCATAACAGAATTTTAATTTTGATTAATTAATAATTTATTATTAGATCTTTTGATCTAACGGTGAGGAGTTCTTAAATTCCAGCGATGGCGCACCTTTCGCTAGCGCACCTACGTTTGACACGTGGCGCGCAACGCAGAGCGCAGCGCAACTGCGCTAGCGCACCTGTGTTTGATATGTGGCGCGTAGCGCAGAGCGCTGGATCTTAAGCGTTGCTTCAAATTTTGAATTTTGAATTTAAAGCAGAGCTTTGCTCTGATTGGGGGGGCGCTGCCTAGGACACAGCGCACCTGGCGCTAGCGTATCCGTGTTCGACACGTGGCGCGCAGCGTGCCTAGCGCTGAATCTGAAGCGATGCTTCATTTTTTTGAATTTCGAATTTCAAACAGAGTTTTGCTCTGATTGGGGGAAACAAATGCCCCCCCCACCGTTGCGCTCACGTGGCACACACGTGAGTGCAGCGGTGGCAGCATCTGAGCCTTTGGATCAACTCAGAAGTTGAAGAGGCAGTTCAACGCCTATAAATAGGACCATTGGTCTCTTAGATGATTATCATCTTCTTTCTTTGAGAATTCTTGTTCAGAGCGCGGCTCTTCTGTTTTAGAACTTTCCAAGAGTAAAAACTCTTTCCAAACTTTAGGTAAAGTTTTAAAAATTTTAATAAATTTTAATAAATTAGGGTTTTACCCATTAACAGAGCCTTGCTCTTTATTGATCTTTGATCTACAGAAAACCCATTTAGGGTTTCATTAGCAGAGCTTTGCTCTCATGAATCCATCGATCTAAAGATATCTTTTGGGGTTTCTCAGCCCACGAACAGAGCCTTGCTCTCCATGGATCATGTGTAGATTTCTTAATCTTTGATGAAGAACTCTTAAGAGTTTTTTTCATGGATCTTGAGGATCCCAGAATTTTTAATTCATAAAAAAATTAATTTTAATTAACTCTTGATGGATTTTTCCATCATTATTACAGAGCCAGGCTCTTCAAGGAATTTTATTCCCTCATGATCAGAGTCTGACAAGTGTCACTCTGTCATAGAGCTTTTCTCTCAAAGGGAGGCTATCTCCTTCTCCCGAGGGATCTCTCATTCAATGAGAATTTTCTTGAGGATTTCCTCATTAATTAACAGTCTCATCCAATGATGAGGCTGTTTTAGTTAATTGATGCATTGTCATCTAGATTTTGTGGGTCCCCTTTTGATCTCCTTTCCACTGCATTGCAGTGTGGTACAAATTTTAAAGTACCATCAAAATTTAGAACTAAATTATAGTACTGACAGTTGACTTCTGTCCCTCCTTGCAGGCGACATGTCTTTCGATGCCACGTTTCCATTCGTCCGTTCAGAGGGAGGATTCCCTGAGGCACCTGTAGACCGGGAGGTCCTTGCGCTCATCAAAGACCATGACCCGGAACACAAAAATCTTCACTTATAGGGTAGATGGTACGACCAGATCATCAGAGGTCGTCGAAGCTTCTCTTGTGCGATGCCTTCCGAGCCTATCTCGGCGATCCTGTATGCGGATACACCCCCGGTGAACTATGCCGTGGAGGTGGTTAATTGGATTTCAGAAGGTCTCCTTCAGCCTTCGATCGCCGCCGTACCTATGCAGCCGGCGACGGCTTTGGACACCTTAGGGCGGCGCATATGCCAGGGCGAGTCGCGCCCTTGGGGACAGCCTTACAACATCGGGCTAACTCCCCTTCATCCGGCCGGGTATTTGCAGTGGGCCAGGTACATCTTGTCGGCGAAGAAATCGCAGCTTTTAAAGCTCGGCTTATACCCTGCGGTCTACGCTTCGTTGTTCCAATATTCTGCTCCTCCCACATGGTGGATTAAGGTGTTCTTGGAGCAGTGGAACATCCCGACACATACCTTCCTTCTACTGGACAGAGAGGTTTCTATCTCCTTGGAAGAATTTGCTGAGATTTCCGGTCCACCAGTTAGGAGGGAGCACTACGAAGAGCTGCTTCCTTTGGATGAATACGTTTTTGCCACCAAGCCGGTGATGATGGGCCTCACGCCAGAGAATGCCATTTAGCACCAGTTCCCTAGTTTGATAAAGGTGCTAAACTTATATGAGAGCCTCTTCTTGGAATCCGGAGGTCGAGGGGTCAGTTTTGCGGGCTTTATTGCCCGGTTTCTTCGCCCGGAGATTTTGTCGCAACGAGGCGAAAAGTTTGCCAACCTCGATGATCCCTTCGGCTTGGTTTGGACCGTCGACCAGTACTGGAAGATTATCAGAAGGGCTTTTTTCTTCCTGATGCTGCGATCATCCCTCTGTCAGAAATCGCCGCTCCGGGCATTGACGAGGAGGCTTTCTTTCTTGGATTTCTTGGGCTATGGTTAAGCTGGTTCGTGCTCCCTATGTATCCTCGTTACATGAGGCCTTCTGTCTTCTACCCCGCGCATCGCATGGTGACCGGAATACAAGTGGCCATCGGGATCGCCGGGTTAGCCCATTTATACCATGGTCTTAGCGTGGCGGCGGATACCACTGAATCGGGGGTGCATGCTGCCAACTTCCCGATACATTACATCACTTCATGGATGGAGATGCACGTGCTCGGGGTCTTTGGCATTCATAAGAGACCTTCGTTTTTCGAGAAATGCAAGTTCCCGCGAATTATGCGGCTGGTTGACGCCTCCATCGTGAGTCCGTCACAGCGGGAAGCTAGGGGTTTGCTCCTTCGTCCGTGCACAGTCGGAGATGGTATATCTTTCACGGACAAAGTCCTGACGATCGGCCAGGAAACTTCCAAGACGGTGCTGGCATTGCGCGACGTTTTTAAGGACGGGGCCTCCGTGTTGAAAGCCCGAGAGATTCTCCATTTATACTCCATCAGGCCGGGCTTTCTTGTACTCAGGCAAAATGATGCGGCGCTATTCATGAGATACAACCCCCATCATTTTGCCCAGCAGCTGAGTTATAATCAGGGGGTCCCATTGGAGGCTTTCTTGGTAGAACCCGCTACCACCAGAGAGGGAATACGGGGTGCGCTGCATCACTTCATGCGCTTGAATACGGGCTCTCACTTCTTCATCAGCGAGCCGAGTTGCATCCTGAGGGCCCTTAACGTACACGTGGCCTGGTATCAACACGCAATGGGTGCTTCTATCAGGGAAGAGAGGCGGCTGTTGCTCGATCGTAAGAGTGCGCCCCCTGCCGGCGATCGCAACGTCCCTTTGAAGCGACGGACCGCTATCCCCCCTCCGTTAAGAGAGGTCACTGCAGTTGAGCCTCCACGTGTGCTAAGCCCTACACGCTGGTTGCCTCCTTCCAGCGTGTCTGAAAAGGAAGTGGCTGCCGTGATTGAAGTCCCTAAGGACAGGCCTGAGCTACCGGTGCCCCGTGCTCCCATGGAGGCGGCAAATGTAGCTTCCCCCGAATCCGGCGTGGGCTCAGATATAGGTACTCGTCGTCCCAGGGTGTCCACCAAGCGTAAGCTGGTGCTGGCTGCGACCGGAGCTCGCTCACAGAAGAAGAAGAAGAAGTCGATTTTTTCAATCGACGTTGTACATGTCCAGGATCCTCATGCTCCTTATGGCGAGGGTTAGAGCGAGTATGGGACAAATGAAGGTTTATTCATGCCGCCGGATGATATTGATCTGGCAGCTGCCATTGCAGCTTCTGAGCAATTGGCACGCCATGAAGCGGGACTGGCTATCCTTACGCGATCAGGTAACCATTAATTGTATCTTTCGTCATTGCATCATATTTCTATCATCATGTTATGACTGACACTTTTCCCTCTTTAACAGGCATTTCCACTGAAGAAGCTCTCGCAGCTTCTCTCAAGACTTTTGAGGAAGAGGAAAGACTTTGAGCATCCTTAGGCATCGGTATGCTTCGGTTTATCGTGTCTCCGCTCCCATTTCTTTTTAGAGGTGATCTGACCCCTTCTTTATCTTATCGCAGGGACCACAATGCCGATCCCACAAGGTGATGTGGAGATTCTTCCCGGGCCAGCCACTGAAGTTCCGGCCTCTTCGGCACTGCCGAAAGAGGCCTTACTCAAACGACCGATGACGGAAGCCTTAACGGATCCAGAGGTAACCCTTGGTGCGGACGATGACGTCCTATTGATAGAGGCGTCTAGAAGGTCCGCTTTGATGGCCCGGGCGGAAAGGAAGCGCCGAATGCGCGCGACAAGGGAGCGTAGTGCTGCTTTAGCCGCAGGTGCGGGTTCGAGCACCGCTACTCCTGCCCCTACTCCCTCAGAGGAATCTCCGACTGCCTTGTCTACTGCTTACAGACGGGCATCACGTGCGGCTAGGGAAGCCAACGGAAGATCAACTCAAGGTATTGTTTCATGGGGTTCCGTTGTCAAAGCTTTAAATTACCAGTTCTCATATATCTTATCTTGCAGGGCTGAGTCTTACTGAAGAAGTGGCAGCGGCTGCCGAGACTGTGGTAGTGGCAGAGGAGGTAGCCGTGATTGCCGAACTCGAGGTGGCAGTAGGCGAGGTGGCTGTAATTGCCGAGTTTGAGGTAGCGGCTGGTGAGACAGTCACGATTGATGTGCCTGAGATAGCTACCATTTCCGAGCCCGAGGTGGCGGCGAGTGAGACGGCTACCATTTCCGAGCTCGAGGCGGCGGTGGATGAGACGGCTACAATTGCTGAGCCCGAGGTGGCCGCTCTCTCTCAAGAGTCAGGCACCGCCCCGATCATCGCTCTTCCCGCCTACGGTTCTTTGCCATCTCCTGGCATCGCAAGCGTTACGGCGGCTCTCGTAGAGTCAGGGGATGAGGCGACGGGAGGTGAGACCATCCCGATGGAGGAGGGAGAAGCCGTTGCTGTATCAAGTGACGCCCTCGTCACGGTTCCGACTGGCGACTCATCAGGTAGATTTTGGGTCATTGCTTTTCTTTTATTCTGCAATCCTTTTCAATCTTTCCTGACAGTATTTATCTTGTTTCTAATGTAGGTGTGGCGAGCGTTGAAGTCGCGCTACCCGAGGCATCGCCGTCGGTTACCGCCTTGACGGTGACCACTCCTCTACCTCCTCTTGTACCGTCTCAGATGCTGGAAGGTATGGATTTGTGACCCATCAGTCTTATCTCTGGGCCGTATAATTTATGTACTGACTTTGCATTATCGCGTCTTTGCAGGACTCCTTTTTGACTACCTGTATCAGGTGCTGCACCCACACTTCTCCTTCCTGTCAGAGATTAATCTGCCTGCTGGCGTCGGTGAGTATCTTTTCTAAACGACGTCCTTTCTTTAACGAGCAGTCACATTATTTCTAATTCCTCTTTGTATTGCTTGTAGCCTTACAAATTGAAGGCGGGGACGCAGCTATCGCTGCGCCACCAGTACTCCCAGCCCTGCCCCCTATTGCAGCCGGTATGGTAGACTCTATATTTTTTTATGTATTCTCTTTATTTCTCGAGTCATCGTCTGATTGTGATTTGTTTTGCAGCGGTCGCATCGATTCCATCCCCATTTGAGTCTCGCGTCATAATGCCGGCCGGACCCTTTTCTAGACGTCCATCCTCGAAGGGTGCCGCAAATAGTCTGCGCACGTTAAGCGACTATATTGAGGAGCTTGACATGGAGGCTCCCGCATCTGCTGCGGATTTTGCTGGGAAGGTAACTTAATGCTGGCGACGCTTATGAACTTCCATAATGAAGACGTTGTCGAGTTTTGGGTTAACCACTGCTGGAAGATTGAGGCCTGCCTGCATGAGCTTGAGCTAAGGCGTCCTACCCTTGTGATTCAGGCTTTGAACTCCCAGCGGGCTGCATGGGTTGAGCAGAGCGTTCCGTTCCTTTGCCATTTCGAACGAGAGGAAACCCTTAAGCGAAAGGAACGTGAGGCGACTTCCACTGAATCTGTTCAACTGCACGCTGAGGTTGCAGCAAATGCCGCCCAGCTGAACTCCATCTTTGAAAACCTTCAACGATGTATCTCTGACAGGCTGGTGTTGAGGAAGAAACTGGACCTTAGTGAGCAGGTTGCACAAAGTCTGGAGGCTGCTCAGCAGGAAATTGATCAGAAACTTTCATCCAGTCTGCAGCAACGGGCCCAAATTGAAGCAGGACTGGCCGTGGCGGCTGATAGTGAGAAGGAGTTGATAGGAATGCGCGAGCAGCTATCTAAATTATTGAAGACGCCTCCTTCCCAGTAGTTGTTTTTGTATAGATTGAACGCTTGTAATCTTTGAATAACATGTATCCATTTTTTATTCTCTTATATGGTTTGCCTTGTACTCATTCGAATTCATGAATAAAAGATACACATTTTTTGTTCTACTGTTGCCTTCTTCTCTTTGTTGTGTTGTTGCCATGTGATTTTAGCAAGTGCGGCCTGTAGATAGTATATAGCTGTCATCTTGGACTCTTTGTAGGGTGGTGATGGCTTAGGAAACAGGGTTAGGATCTGTCACCTAAGACTTTTCAATTTTATGAGCCGTGAGGGTCTCATAAAGATTTTTCTCCCTGCGAGTCGTGAGGATCTCGTAGGTGTATTTTCTCCTTAGGAATCGTGAGGATTCCTAAGTGCGTTTTCCCTTATAAGTCGTAAGGATCTTATAAGAGAGTTTTCTTCCTTACGAATCGAGAGGACCCGTAAGTGTTTAGTGGGATTGACATGTAGATGACGTATTTCCGAAACGGGGTCATATGGATGACGTATTTCCGTGACGGGGTCATGCAGATGACGTATTTCCGAACAGGGTCATGTGGATGACGTATTTCCGAACGGGGTCATGTGGATGACGTATTTCCGAACAGGGTCATGTGGACGACTTATTTCCGAAATGGGGTCATGTGGATGATGTATTTCCGAACGGGGTCATGTTGATGACGTATTTCCGAACGGGGTCATGTGGATGACGTATTTCCGAACGGGGTCATGTGGATGACGTATTTCCGAGCGGGGTCATGTGGATGACGTATTTCCGAATGGGGTCATGTTGATGACGTATTTCCGAACAGGGTCATGTGGATGACGTATTTCCGAACGGGGTCATGTGGATGACGTATTTCCGAATGGGGTCATGTGGATGACGTAGTGTCTGTTGTAATGAGACGAATATTGAAGTGGTCTCTAGGTTGTCTGTGAACCATTGAGATTTGGCTTCTTCTTCTGATGGAGCCTGGGGAGGGAAGGTGTGATTCCTTCTTTGTTTGCGCCCCTGGATTGTATACAGGGATTGATGTGATATCACCTGTAGGGAATAAATTTCATTTTTTTTTACTTCTTTCCGCGATGCTTTATCATTTCAGCTTTTATATCGCGAAGGTCGCGATTGCCCAATCATTTCGGCTATTTTTCGCGGTGCCCAATCATTTCGGCTATTTATTTTATTTTTACTCGCTGCTTTTTATTGCGAGTTGCCCCATCATTTTGGCTATTTTGCATGGATACATTTTTTTTACTTGCTAATTTCGTTGCAAGTTGCCCCATCATTTCGGCTATTTCGTATGCACGTATGGCTCGTTAGTTCCTTGCTGCAAGCTTGGGATTAGACACCAATTTCGGCATCAGCACCGCTACAACTGGAATATTTCCAGGAGCGAATTATCATTTGCCCCTGTCGATGTCGAACAAAGGTGGCTTAGTAGACAGGGTTAGGATTTTGTCGACTAAGGCTTTGACTTCATGAGCCGTAAGGGTCTCATAAAGGTATTTCTCCCTACGAGTCGTGAGGATCTCGTAGGTGCGTTTCCTTCTTAGGAATCGTGAGGACTCCTAAGTGTATGGCTTCTCGTAAGTCGTAAGGATCTTACAAGAGTGTTTTCTCCTTATAAGTCGAGAGGACTTACAAGGGCTGTTCACCGTGTAGACATATCCCTAGTCACGGATGGGACTTTGTTAGGGAAATGTTTATTTGCGCCCGTGGATTATATACAAGGGTCAGCATTGAGCCGCTTGTAGGGCATTGTTGAAGCTTGTGGCGGTTGCTTAAGAACAGGTTTAGATCCCTGTAGCTTAAGACTTTCAAATCTTATGAGCCGTGAGGGTTTCATAAGAGAGTTCTCCTTACGAGTCGTGAGGATCTCACAAGTGTAATTTCTCCCTAGGGATCGTAGGGATCCTTAAGTTTGTTGCTCCTTTGTGAGTCGTAAGGATCTCACGAAGGTGGTTTCTTCCCACAAGGTCGAGAGGACCTTGCAAGTGTCTTTTAACCAGATTGCGCCCATTCGGGTTTTCACAAAACTCGTCGGTAGCCCTGCTGTTTTTACTCACAGAGCCCTTTCGGGTTTTCATCCGTGTCCCTTTTGCTCATGGACATACCGTTTTCTTTTTCTCTTTTTTTTTATTCTAACGAGGTTGCGCCCTTTCGGGTTTTCACAAAACTCGCCGGTAGCCCTGCTGTTTTTACTCACGGAGCCCTTTCAGGTTTTCATCCGTGCCCTTTTTTGCTTATGGACATACCGTTTTTTCTCTTTTTTTTCCTTTTTTTTGTATCAGCTTTGGGATGTTGTAACCCACAGTAGTTTATCGACGTCTCGGTCAACAGCTAGTTTTAGGACATAGTGGTCCATCGTTAGTTTAAGGACGTTTCGGTCCGTCGTTAGTTTAAGGACGTTTCGGTCCGTTAGCCGGATACTACTTATAGAGTTTGGGCTTAGAAAGATAGCGAGCGGACATAGTCGTCGTCATCTATCGTTGACCTAGGCCGTGACTCGTCAAACGTAGTATTTCTTTAGGAAGCAACCGTTTATTTTCCTGAAAGGTCTTTCACCATGCATGTCCATGAGTAGATAGGCCCTACCCTGGTAGACCTTGTCTATGATATACGAGCCTTCATAGTTCGGCTCGAATTTCCCCAGTTTGGTACGATTGGGGATCATAGGGCTTTTAACCACTAGCACGAGTTCGCCTTGGCGGAATGTTCTCGGCCTAGTTAATCTTTCGTATGAGCGCGTCATCTTTGCTTTGTAAGCCTCTAGATTTTGTTGTGCTATGAGCCGGGTTTCGTCAAGGGCATCAAGTTCTTCGAACCGAAGGTGAGCATTTTCTTCGTCCGTCGGCTCGTAGTGAACTGCCATTCGTAGAGAGGGTAACTCTATCTCGAGGGAGAGTACCGCTTCTGTACCGAATACCAATGCATACGGTGCTGTGTTCGTGGTTGTTTTGAACGTAGTCCGATACGCCCAGAGAGCTTCATGCAGTCTCTCGTGCCAGTCCTTCTTATTTCGAGACACCGTCTTTTTCACGATCTTTGTCAAGGTCTTGTTAAAAGCCTCAGCTAGGCCGTTAGCTCGGGGATTATAGACTGAGGAATATCTCCAGTCTATGTTATGCTGCCGTGCGAAGCGGCTGATCTTGTGGCTTCTATAGGCTGGCCCGTTATCGGAGATGATCCGTCTCAGAGTGCCAAACCAATAAATGACATGTGTCTTGAAGAAATAGAGGATATTCTCCGTCTTCACTTCCCTCAGCGGTACTGCTTCTGCCCATTTGGAGAAGTAATCAGTTGTCGCCAAAATGAATCGATGTCCTCTGGACGATGCTGGTTCGATGGGGCCGATTATGTCAGTCCCCCACATTTCGAATGGCCAGCTATCCACTGTTGGATGTAGTGGATTTGGATGCTGATGGATGAAGTCTCCGTGAATCTGGCACGCGTGGCACTACTCCGCGTATTCGAGGCAGTCTTGGATCATCATGGGCCAATAATAACCAATCCGTTTGATTTTCAGCTTCATCTTCGGCCCGGCTTGGTGAGAACCGCAGAGTTCGTCGTGAGTTTCTCGGACGACTCTCTTCGCCTCTTCATGTCCCACGCATCTTAGCCACAGAGAATCAAATGATCTCTTATACAAAGTATCATTGACGAAAGCAAAAGACAGAGCCCGTTTCATAAGCTGATGCCTTGAGGATGCATCTTCAGGTGTTCGACGGGATTTGAAGTAGTCTATAAAGACTTCTCTCCAACCCTCAACCTTTTCCTGGTCTTTTACTTGCAGAGCCACTTGCTCGGTCGCCCCTTTTTTCTTCGGACGACTCTGGAGATATTTCTGCCGGTGCAAGAACCCGACGGCTTTGCACAACGATCCTCACGTCATCGAGGCTTTCGTCAGCCAGTTCTTTAGCGAGCTTGGCTAATGCATCCGCCTTGCTATTTTCCGCACGCGGTATGCTTTCCAAGGTGTAGGAAGGAATTTGGGTCAGCAGTTGCTGCACCCTCTCGCAGTACTTCACCAACTCTGGCTTGCACGTTTGGTAGTCGCCGTTTATTTGACTAACGACCAGCTGGGAGTCTCCGTATATGAGCAGGTTTTCAATTCCCATTTCGATGGCGATCTCGAGACCTGCTATCAAAGCTTCATATTCGGCTTCATTGTTCGTCCTCGGCTATGTTAAGGAGAAGACGAAGCGCATTATCCCTCCTTGTGGAGTTACGAAGATGAGGCCTACCCCCGATTTGATTATAGGGGTGCTTTGTTTGCGCTTCTTCATGGAAGACGCTCCATCAAAATAGAGTTCCTACCGGGTATCATTCTCTCTTCTTTCCCCGTCGATCGTGTCAAACGCGTGTTCATCTGGCAATTCGCAGTTCAAAGGAGAATCGGCAGGTATCAGATGCTCAGCGAGGAAGTCAGCGATGGCCTGGCCTTTCACTGCCTTAAGAGGCCGATAAGTTATCGAGAATTCCATCAAGAGGAAGGTCTATTTAGCGAGCCGTCCTGTTAGTATGGCCTTCGACATCAAATACTTAAGAGGATCCAATTTTGATATGAGATGGACCTCATGTGCCAACGCATAGTGTCTGAGCTTCGTTACCGCGAAGATCAACGCTAGGCAGTGTTTTTCAATGGGAGAGTAATTTCTTTCTGCCCCCAGGAGAAATCGACTCAAAAAGTAGAGGTTATTTCTTTCCCTTGGTCATTCTCTTGTGCCCATAGCGCGCCTAAGGAACCTTCGAGGGCTGTCGTATATAGGACGAGAGGTTTTCCTTTAACGGGAGCGGCCATTACTGGCGGATTCTGTAGGTATTGTTTGATTTTGTCCAGTGCGCTTTGGCATTTGTGATCCCAGACGAACGGGGTCCCCTTCTTCATTAGGTGACTGTAAGGACGCCATTTGCCGGAAAGATTGGCTATGAATTGCTGGATATATACGAGCTTTCCTTAGAGAGATCGCAGCTGCTTGAGAGTCTTTGGCGGGGGCATTTCCATGATCGCCTTGATTTTCGACGGGTTTATCTCGATGTCTCGGTGTCGAACGATGAATCCTAGGAATTTGCCTGAGGAAACTTCGAACGTGCATTTGAGAGGGTTCATCTTCAAGTTGTATTGCCGAAGGCGTTGAAATACGGTTTTCAGATGTTCTAAATGTTCCTCGTATGATTTGCTTTTAACCACGAGGTCGTCGATATAGCATTCGACGATTTCATGTATGAGGTCATCAAAGATCTTCGTCATGGCCCTCTGATAGGTGGCACCGGCGTTCTTCAGACCAAATGGCATCACCTTGTAGCAGAATATGCCCAAAGGGGTCCGGAAAGCGGTGTGCTTCTGGTCCTAGGGATGCATCTTTATTTGATTGTATCCTAACGAGCCATCCATGAAGGAGAAAATTTCATGAGTGGACGTATTATCTATCATAAGTTCGGTGACCGGTACTGGAAAGTCGTCCTTCGAGCAGGCTTTGTTGAGATCCCGAAAGTCCACGCATATGCGCACCATCCCATTCTTTTTCATCACGGGGACAATGTTGGCGATCCAGTCAGGATACTGAAACTCTTGGATGAAGCCGGATTCGATTAGCTTTTTGACCTCGGCGTTGATGCTCATCTCAAGCTCGAGCCGCATTCTTCTTGGCGCTTGTTTGATTGGTTTTACGTCCGGAGATATTGCCAATTTGTGCACAGCAATCTCTGGATCTAATCCTAGCATCTCAGAATAATTCCATGCGAAGCAATCTTTATGCTGCATGAGCACGTCTTTTAGCGTGGCCACCCTTTATTCGGACAACAGCTCACTGACGAATGTCGGCCGCGAGTCATTTGCCGTCCCCAAATCAATTTTCTTGAGCTTATCTGCAGTAGTATGTATTCCATCTTCCAGCTCTTTTGGTGCCGGTGGAAACTCCGAGATTACCTCGTCATTACCGTTTTTGAAGCACCGAGGGAGTTCATCCATATTCTCAGGTTCTTCTTCTGACAACATTATCACGTGACAGGTACGAGCTCGCTTCCGAGACCGATGTGGATCTGGTTCTACCCTCGTAGATTTGGGTTCATGCTTCTGCGGCGGGGTTACCCTCCAGCTGCTGGATAGAGCAAACCTGCCTTGCTGATACTGGTCTTCTATCCAGTCTTTAAATGTGAAGCAGTCTTCGAGAGGATGTCCTACTGCCCTGTGATAGGAGCAATAGTCCGGGTGAGAGACTTCGCCTGCTTGCTCGGGGTGCTTGGACTCCGGGAGTGTCATCATCTGGTGTTTCATGACAAGATCGAATATCTTCTTTGTCTTGTCTTGAGGAAAAGAATATTCTCGACCCATCTTCTTTATAAGAGACGAATCTTGGTTGCTTGATTCTCGATCGCGGGGCTTCTTTGTCCCGCTTTGTCGCTGTCGAACGCTTTTCCCGTTCTTTGATTTATTTTTACCTCTGCGTCGGGCTTTTTGTACAACGGGTTGACAAGGAGGAGCATTTTCATTTTTTGCAGCCTGTTGAAGGAGGCGTTGCGTCCTGGCTTTCTCGTAGATGGCCATTTCGCGATTATGGTCGTCTCGAACCTTTTGACCCGCTTCCCTTATAGGCTTGTCCATTTGTTCTTCGAACGACGGACTGGACATTTTCACGGCGGGAGCTCTTTCTGGTTCAGGGTTAGCATCTTCCCATAGAGCATCTCCCTCTTTATCAAAGTCATGTACGACATAGCAGTCGCGGAGTAACTCCCGTTTCTTGGATTGAATATACTCAAGCCCGGTCGTTTCCATTCTCCCGTTGGGCAACTTTCGTTGAGTTCCGGGAACGTTCCAGATCCTGTTATAGAACCGTGCTTGTCGCGCGGTTTGCTTAAGAGGTATACCTTGGCGTCTTAAGAGTCTTTTTAGTCTGTCTGTGTAATATCTAGGCAAACGGATGGGCTGGAGCCTGTCAAGTGTAGAATCTGCGCCATGCCAGATTTCTTTCTCCACTTTGGTTTCCCCAGATCGGTAGAATAGGATCACCTTTTCACCTTCTCGCCTGGGAGGGACATAGAACGTCTACAGTTCTTCCACACTGTAGGTATCAAGCGCGTCTAGATCTTTATGATGCTTTGGAGAAACCAAGGCAACTTGCAAACTTTGCTCTTCATCAGCGAAGGTTTGTATGGATGGCCAAGCAGAGAATATGGCATTGACCTCATTTTTCGAGTCGCTGCCGAAGATCAATATAGGAGTGGACGGTCCCGGCTTGTTGCACTGGGGCGGACCTGAGTAAACTATCTCTTCTTCCTCCTCGGTATCACTCCCGAAGACCGGAATGGTGGTGATAGCTTTGTTCTTCGGTTTGTGACATCTTTCTGTGTCCTCAAAATCTGGTAAGAAGTATTTTGCATCTTCGTACTTGCGGACTTCGTTCACGGAGAATGGGTTTAGCTCTCCTATCACAGTATACTCGAGACCATCCTTGAAATACTTCATACACTGATGTTGTATAGAAGGGATAATGTTGTACTCATGTAACCAGGGCCGACCGAGCAAAGCATTGTAGCATGTCTTGGCGTCAATGACGTGGAACTTGATATCAGTGACGAGCATTCCAAAGCGTAACGTTAATATCACAGACCCAAGCGTCCGTGATGACTGGGAGTCAAATCCTGAGATGGTGATCTTATCACGAGCGAGGTGCTGAACGCTCATCCATATCTCCTTTAGCACCCTTACGTTAAGGAGATTGACGGAGGACCCATTGTCGACCAAGATTTTACCTATCTTGATGTCATGACAGTATCCGGAAACATATAGAGGGTGGTTGTGCTCGCATGTCCCAAGGAGGAGATTTTCATCGCCGAAGGTGATATCGGCTGTGTATACTTCTTCCAGCTCGTCCTTCATATTTTCTTCGGCGAGGAAAGATTGGAATTGCTCGGGCTCTCATAATGCCTTGATCAAAGAATCTCTTGCTTTTTTGGATAACAGGAGGGCGTCGAGAATGCTTAACTGCGAAGGTAGCTTTCTCAAGTGTGCCAGAACGTTGTAGTCCACCTTACTTTTCTTTGGCGGGTCCTTGGCTGTCAGCTCTTTGATGGCTTGGTCATAAAGGATGATATCCCCAGGGACTTTTTCTTTTCCCTTATCTTTTCTATTTGACCCAATGTTCGAGGGCCCAAGATTCTTTTCGGGCAGCGTGCGATTACGCAGCTGAATGTTCTCGCAGTTCTTCGGTTCTTCCTCTTTTCCCGAGGTAGATTCTTTGAAGAGAGGGACAAGAGCTATTTCTTCATCAGAATCGCTCCCAAAGGTGAGAACTTCCGATCCCCCATAGTCAACCATGTGGCAATTGCCGGCAGTTCTTTTGTGCTCCTCTGTCGTATTTCTTCGCTCCCGACGAGCTTTGCGTTTCATCCGCTTGAAATGTTGCCGGTGAGCAACATATCCGTGCCACCATCTTGTAAAAGCGTTGCATTCTTCAGTGGGGTGCGAAATCCTTCGATGATATAGGCAGTAGCTAGGATGTGTTTCTGCTTTACCAAGGGCGTTCGCTTCGGAAGATGGCAGCTTCATTCCCATCGATATGGCTTTGGCGAACCTCTTCCTTGTCTTGAACCTGTTTTTATTTGCGACGGATGTACTTTGATCTGGCGGGAGTGTTTCGACCCTTTCGTCTAGTCGCCGGCGTTTAGCCTTTTCAAATATGGCCATCTCACGCTCCCGATCAGCTTTACTTTTTGAAAGCGCTTCGTTGAGGAATGCGTCGATCATTTCGTATGATGGCCCCGGAAGTTCCGGCTCAGGATCTTCCCCCAGTTTCTCGGTGCAAGGAGCTTCTTCATAGTCTGTCGACGAGTGAGAGATCACATGGAAACTTGCCACGTAATCTTCAGATTTATCCGACGAGTCTTCTCCATCATTTCCGTCCTTAAGGATATGGCTGAGGAACTCTTGGAGCATGATTGGAGTCCGCACCTTCTGGTTATACCCTTCCAGCGCGTCAATCTGCTTTTGCAGGTCTGTGCTCTTGTCACCAGGCCTTACGGGCTTTTTGGGTTTCTTCTTCTTCTTTGAAGATTTTGACGGCTGGGTGTGAGTGTTTTGGCTATCACCACCGATTTTTGGAGTTGGGCGCGGCTTCAGCATCCCCTCGATGATCTCGTGTTCGAGTGAGTTTTTCCACCTGATCGCCGGGCATGTTTGGAGATCCTTCAGCATTCCTTTTGTCTTGGCTGAAAGAGCGATCTCCCATGGAGCTTCTTCTACGAAAGAGAATGATGCCCCCGGTGTATCCGTATTCTTGGGAGTGTGTGGCCGAGGCGGGTTCACCTTCCAATTCTCAGATAATACGAATTTGCCCTGCTGGTATTGATCTTCTATCCAGCTTTTGAAGATGTAACAATCCTCAATCGGATGGCCCAACATTCGGTGGTAAGGGAAATAGTTAGGATTGCTAGCGTCGCTTGGTTGCGTTGGGCGTCTTGGCTCCGGCAGATTGATTAGCCTGTTGCGCAGTGCAAGCTCGAATAACCTCTTCGTCTTGTCTCGAGGGAACGAGTAAGGGCGCCTCATTTTTTCTTCGAGAGATCGAGTTATGTTATTTTGGCGATCAACCGGTCTCGGGCCACCGGGCTGCTGTTGAGCATTGGCGACGACGATCGCTTTCCCCTTTCCCTTCTCATTTCGAGAGTCCGGCTTTGGAGGAGACGGTCTATGACCCATCTGGTCCATTTGGGCCAGTTTGTCGATCAAGTCTTGGAACGTGGTCGGCTTAAAGAACATCATGAATTGTGAAATAGTTGCATGAGGGTCCAGGGTGCCCACGAACATGCCCACCGCCGGCGCTTCTTCGATCCGCTGTTCGCATTTCGACCACAAATTCCGCCATCGGATTGCGTATTAAACCCACGTCTCGCCTGGATTCACCCTGGCATTGATCAATGCCGTTATTGGGTGCGTTCACTAGCACTCGCGAATCGCTGGGTGAATAATAGCTTCATTTCCGCAAAAGTCTTGACGGAGTCGTTTGGAAGTTTGGAGTACCATTCGAAGGCTGTCTCCGACAAGCCGCCAACGAATTGGTGAAGTAGCAATTTATCATCACCTCCGGTGTTGCCGCATAGAGCCTTGAACTGGGCAACATGCTGGTGGGGATTGCCATTCCCCTTGTATACATGAAATTTAGGGATCATATATCCCGGCGGGTACTTTATTTGGTCATATCAGCCTGGATATGGTCGTCCAGTTCTAACAACTTGGCCGGCCGCTTCGTTCGCCTGGTGAGCTAGTATTTGCTGAGCAATATAGTCATCCAGAGCGGCCTTGGAAATAGTTTCCTCTTTGGCTACTGAAAGAGCCGGAGGAGGGTTCGATGTTTCTCCTCTGTCGTCTTCAATAATGATCGGAGGGTATTCAGCTGGAGGTTCCGGCTGTAACATCATCCCGACCATGTCTTGGAAGAGAAGCGCCATTCTTTTTATATTAGCCGCTTGTTCTGCTGCTTTTCTGTCCTTCTTTTCGAGGACTCTACGGAGGAAGTCAGCATCGGTTTCTTGTTCATGACGCTGCTCTGATGACGCCTCCGGGCTTTCTTTTGGCCCGGTGAGTGCGGCCATTTGCGTCAGCATTTCCTGAAGCTTCTGTTACTGCTCCTGGGCTTTTGTCATGGATCGGGTGAGCGGTCGGTGACCTATAGAAGCGTGACTTTCCTCTTTTCCGGAAGCCATATAAACAGTATGCACGATTATGCCCCCAGACTTGGGGCGTTTGGGCTCAGCGTCTTTGTGGTCTGCCGTAGTCACAGGGGCTTTCTCTGGCCTCCTTCTCTTTTGAGCAGTTGAGGGGGCCGTTGCAGCGGGCACCCAGGTAGTTGTTGTCCTTTGCGGCTTGACAGGACGGTTCTCTTCCTGCTGAACCTTCACCTTTTTCTGTCGGCGAGGGTAATCTTGATCAATCACCGACTCCTGGACCCGTCGCCAGACTTTGTAAACTTTAGAGGACAGCCGCTGAGGGGGCTGCTCCGGCTTTGTTTCTGTAACATTCTCCACCGGTGGAGGAGATCTTTTCAGTACGGCGGTAGGAGAGTTCCTGCGCACCTTGTTCAGCAGTTCAAAACAGTTCCCGGTTGGAACAGCAGCATTGACTTCCACCGTTGGGGCTGGTGGAGTTAGCCCAGAGGGAGAGCTTCCCCCGGCCTTCCTTACTCGGTGCCAGTGGCTACGTCGAGCGTGTCGAGCCGATGGTGTTGATTCGGTGATGGGGATGGCTTCGTCTTGCCCCCTGTTCAAGTGAGGCGCCGCCGGTACCAGCTTCTTGAAGACTGACGTCCGTTGAGTAGCGGTATCCAATCTGTCAAAGACGGACTTTTGAGCAGGAACGGGAGCCGGGGTGGGAGCCGGAACAGTCAGTCTTGTAAAGACCGACCCTTTGGCAAGAGAAGCCGCCTTGACGACTTTATGAGCAGGGATGGCTATCCTCTTCGGAATAACCTTTTCTGGAACTCCAGGCTTCATCATGGGTCCGCACGAACCTTGGCCCAGTCTGGTGAAGACCGAGGCTCTGGGGCTGGACGACCCGTTGAGAGGGGCCGCTGTAGTTGTAAGCCGATCAAAGACCGACTTCTTGGGAGCTTCTTATGTTGGTATAGGGGCGCTGAAGCTCATCGGTGGGAGCATGGTCCCAAAGAACAATCCAGTGCTGGCCTGAGTCACCTGGTCCACCGGCATCGTGAACAAGGAGGCCGCTTGGGGCCCGTAAGCTATGCCTCCAGATGAGGCAGAGCGCGAGTTGCAATTGCAGTTGGAACACTTCACGCAAGTAGATGCCATTGATGTTTTGTATTCTGCGCCAAGAAGGAAACCAAATCTTAGTACCTCGAACCCAAGGGAAACCATATCAAACCGCGATTTATTCGCGAACACGACACACGAAGTGTAGAGTGGAAAGAGGAAAATGTCCCACCGGGTGTGCCAGAATCTGTTCCTCGCCAAAAGACGCGACCGGGACGTTGGGACGTCCGGGCCTGAATTCCGAGGGCAGATGCTAATTGGTGCTATTCGTCCACTTCTTCGAAGATGCCAAGTTGATTTATGGCACCGTGTATCGAAGGTTTAAATGGATGCGGCCGATGTAGCAGACTTCGTCAGATTCCCCCTCGTTTGAGGGGGTTTTGATTATGGGGACGCTCTTCCCTGCAGGTGCAAGCCCCTGCAGTTAATTATGCTACCGCATCGCGGTAACAACTTTCTCTTTCTCCAGATGGTCACTTCATGTCGTGTGTGTTTGTTTTGTTTGTGGTTGCCCGTGGATTGTATACGGAGACTAATTTATGTTGTCGCCCGTAGGGCGTGGATGAGTCCAAATCCGTATCTTCTTAGATTTGGGTTTGGGGGTTGGGTTTAAGGATACGTTAGCCTCATTTGAGACTAAGATCGACTTAAACGTTTGTTAAGGATACGTTAGTCTAATTTTAGATTAAGATCAACTTAACGGGATCGTTTAGATCCAACAAAAGAGCATTTGGACTCTATTGTTTAGTTTAGGGACATTGCGGTCGATTAGTTTAAGGACATTACGGTCCAATGTTAGTTTAAGGACATCTCGGTCCAGTGTTAGTTTAAGGACATCTCAGTCCAGGTTAAGGACATCATAGTCCGTGGGTTTAAAAGGGACCCCACAGTCCGAGGTTAGGGACATAGTAGTCCATGAGTTTAAGGACCCCACAGTCCGTAGTTTAAAGACATCGTAGTCTATGAGGTTTAAGGACATCATAGTCCATGAGTTTAAGGACCCCACAGTCCATAGTTTAAAGACATCGTAGTCTATGAAGTTTAAGGACATCGTAGTCCATGAGTTTAAGGACCCCACAGTCCATAGTTTAAAGACATCATAGTCTATGAAGTTTAAGGACATTGTAGTCCATGAGTTTTAAGGACCCCACAGTCCGTGAAATGTGTGCTTGTCGGGACCCGTCACCTCTCTGAAGACGTTGAAGGATTACAACGACAGATATCAGAGGAGTAAAGAGATGTACCCTTGAACTGGTGTGAGTTGGTTGAAAGATCTGTAGTCCAATTTGGGATTGAGATCTGTTAAATATTCGTGAGCGGATGGGCTCAGTTCAATATAAGTTGAGGACTTATGGCCAATATTGGGCTAAGTCCAATAAGATTAAAATGTTTAACATTTTATTGTTCTGGGCTATTGAGCCTTTATTTGGGCTTGGCCCTTTTAATAATGCTGAGCATTGGATCCTGACATCTTTTGTCTTGTATTGAATGCATAGCATTCATCAGAGCCTTGGCTTTGATAAAGAACAATTTGTATTCATTCAACGCAACATATGGTGCGCTAGGCGCTTTGCGCCAATCAAAAGGGTGCAGTGCGCTTCTGCCACGTGGCGCGCATGTAAGTAGTGCGCTCTGCGCTAAGCGCAGATGCCGGTTTGTGAGCGCTGAGCGCTAGTCCATGAGCGCATTGTGCTGGCGCATACGTGGATGACACGTATTGCGCTTGGCGCCAAGCGCCAGCCCATGAGCGCAGCGCGCTATTTCAGAACCGCAAAGCGCAAGCTGTGTCTGTGGTTGACACGTGGCATGTTTTGGCGCTGAGCGCCGGTCCAAGGAGCGCAAAAGCGCAGCTCATGAGTGCAAGGCACTTTTCAATAGCGCAGAGCGCACTTGATCAAATTTATGATCAGAGAACAAGTTTATGTTCTTTTAAAGGAAGCTTTGCCTCAAGATTCAAGAACAAAAGTTCTTGTTTATAAAAGGGCTCTGCCTTCGTAGATCGACGATCTGTGAATGAAGTAAATACTTCTTTTTGGTTTTTATGATGAGATCTTTTTAATCTCTCTTTTTTATCAAAGGCCTTGGTCTTTATAGATCTATGATCTTTTTTAGAAGATAGTTCTTCTTTCTATGAGATGATTTCATCTCTGTGTTCAAGAATCATGTTCTTTATCTTGAAGAAAATGATCTTCTTTTTCTAAAAGCTTGCTTTTCTTTCTTTGAGTTTTCTTAAAGTTTGTAAGGGGGTTTCTCTATATCAGACTTTAGGTCTTGGGGCCTTTATATAGGGCAAATTGATTTGATAAATCAGTTAAAGAGATCTTTCTCTGATTGATTTGGGAATATTTCCCACCGTTGGATCTTTGATCCTAAGGCTTCTGCTTTGCAGAAGATAATCTTCTTGTTTTTAACAAGATCGGAAAGATCTTTGCATAACAGAATTTTAATTTTGATTAATTAATAATTTATTATTAGAACTTTTGATCTAACGGTGAGGAGTTCTTAAATTCCAGCACTGGCGCACCTACGTTTGACACGTGGCGCGCAGTGCAGAGCGCAGTACAACTGCGCTAGCGCACCTATGTTTGACACGTGGCGCGCAGCGCAGAGTGCTGGATCTGAAGCGTTGCTTCAAATTTTGAATTTAAAGCAGATCTTTGCTCTGATTGGGGGGCGTTGCCTACGGCGCAGCACACCTGGCGCTAGCGTATCCGTGTTTGACACGTGGCGCGCAGCGCGCCTAGCGCTGAATCTGAAGCGTTGCTTCAATTTTTTGAATTTCGAATTTCAAACAGAGTTTTGCTCTGATTGAGGGAAACAGTGATCTGGACACTCCAGAGATCGAGCCCACTAGAGAAGACTTGGACCACTTCATTGAAGACCCAGAGCTTTAGTTCATTGTACACTTTTATTCCAGTACTTTGCCTTTTCTGTTATGCCACTGTTTAGGCATTGCTTCTTTCAGATGTATTTACTTTCTATGCATTATACAAAAGTATGTTAATAAATAAAGTTGTTGTTTCATTACATTTGTCTCTTGTGTACATTTCTTTTATATTGCTTAGATACGCTTAGCGTGTTTTTCAGAGTAAATACGTAGCGGCCTCGTCGAGTCCCCTTCGCCGTACACCGGGAAGCGGGGTGGTCGGAGTCCTAATTCCGCAGCTAGACCATCTATCCAAGCTCCACCTACTCGGTTAACTCTTCCTGCACCAGCTCCACGTGGACCACCTTTACCTCGACAATCAGCAATGTACCAGCATGCACGAAGAAACGTGCTGTGACGCCAGGCTTACAATTTGGCGGACGTAAAAGCTGAGACGGTTGGACAGGATAATCCTGGTAATTCTCTTCAACCTTTTCAAACCCTGGTATCACTTTGTTATTATTCATTCACTATCACCAAACTTTTCTTAAATCTGTTACACTTTCCTTTTACAAATTTCGAGGACGAAATTTTTGTAAGGAGGGTAGACTGTAACAACTCCAATTTTAGTGTACAGAAATTTGATAAAAAGTTAATGTATACTTGGAGTAATTGCATTTATGAGAATACCATAAATATTTGTTTTGCTTATTAATTACAAGAAGGAGCTTGTAACTTATTGGTAATACCTTGCACTGCTGAACTAAGCCACCAGAATTCAAATCCCATACCCCACATTATTTTTAATATTGTTTTATTTTGGATTTTTAGAATACCAACAGTTTACACGTGCATATCTCACAAAAAGCCCACTACACCCTGAAAACTAACTGTACCAGAGGACTATTGAACCGACGGCGAGATTTCCGGCAGCCTGACTCGGCCGGGATCGGCCGAATCGGCCGGCGGACCGGCCCACTCGGGCCGCCTCCGCCGGCCGGACTCGGCCGGACCGCCGAGTCATCAACACCAATGTTTTGTCTTTTCAGCTTCCCTGCACCCCTGTATGGTTTAAATCCTCATGCCCGTACCTGAACTCTTTAAAACCCCTATTTACTCTATTTTAATACATTTTATTACATTTTTTTCAATTAAACCTTTCACCTACCCTATCCCTAGCCTTACCCTATAAATACAACCCCTACACACACCTCCCTCACTCTAAAATTCTGAGCAAAACTCTCAAGAAATTTCCTAGAAGCTTAGTGTACTTTTGGAGTAGCGAAGGGCGAAAGCTTCGGCAAGTTTCCGACGACAACCCTAGGAGTTCCCGACGACGAAACGACTCACCGGAAGCTACGTCCATTCCCTCTTCCTCTATTCTAATAGCTAAACCCATAAGTCCCACCTCCCTCTCTCCTTTTCTACTCTAAAAACATCTTTTAATAAAACCAGACGGAATCGGAGTCAAACCGATTTCCGATTCGGTTTTTTTCTAAAAATCCCACTTTTCTTAAACACAATCCTATTAAACCATTACATGTTGACTATTAATCATTAACAAATATGTTGAACAAGTTTCATGACAATCTATATCATTTTGTAACTTTTATTGCTCTTTTTCAGTAAAATACCATGAAGTTTCATTTTGACATTAAATCATCACAATCTTGCTATACTTTTAAGTTAGATCATGAGGTAATCACCTACTTCCTCACAACACTCATATATAATATAGCACAATACTTTCGGGAACCTAGAATATGGAAAACGAAACATTTCAAATAAATACCATTTACTAATAAAACCATTTTTACAAGATTTAGTATTTTACACAAATCTTTGCAAAGCGCCGCTACAACCCATTTTGGGGAACCCGACTGGGATGGTACGGATTATCGCACATCCCTGGGCTTAGTAGTGCGAGATGCAGACCTCCGCAAGGAGCATTCGGTCTCGAGAGATTTAAAATACGAAAATCTTAAGAAAATGAGATTTCTAGAAATATAATATATATTAAAATTTATATATATATATATATATATATATGTATCATTAAAATACCTATTTTTGTTATAATATAAATAATTCAACTTTTCCAAAATCACAAGAATCACTTTACATCAAAATACCATGAAATCCATACAAATTCAATATTACAATTAAAAACCATGTATTATGAAAAATAGGTTATTCTCACTAGAAATGTCACAAAATATGAAATATACATTCATTAAAACTCTAAAGACGATAATTAAATGCTTGGGGTGTATTTTGAAAAGTATATAAAAGTATTTTTACATAAAACCCCCTCAAGTTTTATAAATTACAATAAGGGCCCTAGTAAATATAGGTTTAAGCGGGACCAATCTCTTGAGCCTCAGGGAGCCGGAGAAATGGGTGATTGCCTATTTAAGGTAGACAAATTAACAACGGTGTTATCAATACGGTAATCGTCTTTGAAAAAGACACAAATCCTGCCGCCCATGTGCAGCGGTTACCAGTAACATCAAAACAATCAGGACTTCAATTTACTTTTCTAATTGTCTGACTCAGACTGAGTCTCATTATAATAATCTGACTTGAATGTGATTCAAGTACAATATTACAAAACTACAATTCAACATGAATACATATATTCAATCTGTTCAAACTATTCAATCTATCTTGACTGAACCAAACCATGGATATACTTCCATTTACATGATTCTCCAGTTACATCCATTTACTGATATCATGATTTCGGCAAGTCATCTATACAATTCAATTTACAAGACAATACAATTCAATACATTAACATCAGTACAATCATTACTATCAATCCAATAAATACACGGGGTATTGGGGTAGTTCATTCGTGAATCCAACAGAATCTCAAGAGTCCCCCTAGATCATGAATTCATATCTACTAACACAAGCAAGCAATCATGAGGGCCCGTGTTTCCATGCTCCTGGATTGTGGTCTGTTGAGTTTGGAATACTTCGACGACGGTCGAAGTCCCGTTACTAACATTTGATTCGGGCCCGCGGTTCCCTACCCCTGGATTACAGCCTGTTGGGTTTGAGAACACTCTTGAGATTGGTTGACATTCACCTTTGAACTTACGATAACAACAGCTTTAACACTAAATACAACAATATAACAAAATAATACAACTTTAAAAGCTACACTCTCTCTCTCTTTCTTACTCTCTGTCTATTCTATTTCTCCCTTATCTTTGGAACTTACCGAGCGATTTGTTCGCTGACGACATTCCTTCTTTTTCTTCTTTGGAATGTTGTCAGGTGATCTAGACACTCAGGAGATCGAGCCTACCAGCGAGGACTTGGATCAGCTTGCTTACGACCCAGAGCTTTAGCTTCATTATACACATTTCATTTCAGTGCTTTCCTTTTCTGTTATGCCATTGTTTAGGCATTGCTTTCAATCAGTTGTATTTACTTTTCCATGCATTGTACAAAAGAATGTTAATAAATAAAGTTGCTGTTCAGTTATATTTACTATCTTTATCTCTTGTGCAATTTTATTTATATTGCTTAGATACGCTTAGCATATTTATTTCAGAGTAAATACGTAGCGGCCTCGTCGCGTCCCCTTCGCCGCTACGTATTTACTATGAAGTAAATACGCTAAGCGTATCTAAGCAATATAAAAATAAATACACAAGAGACAAGATATAATAAAACAACAACTTTATTTATTCACATTCTTTCTGTACAATGCATGGAAAAGTAAATACAACTGAATAAAAGCAATGCCTAAACAATGGCATGACAAAAAAGAAAAAGTACTGAAATAAAAGTGTACAATGAACTAAAGCTCTGGGCCTTCAATGAAGTGGTCCAAATATTCACTAGTGGGCTCAATCTCCGGAGTGTTCAGATCACCCGACGACATTCAAAGAAGAAAGAAAGAGAATGTCGTCAGCGAACAAATCGCTCGGTAAGTCCTAAAGATAAGGGAGAAATAGAATAGACAGAAAGAGAAGGTAGCTTTTAAAGTTGTATTATATTGTTATAATGTTGTATTTAGTGTTAACGCTGTTGTTTGTAGCTTGGTACAGAAGGATGCCAGTGTATACGAGAGGAGTTTCTGTATGCTAGAGACTAGAGGCAAGTGTAGTACAAGGAACCGTTTATGTCACGGTACAACAACAACTGGATTAAGGTTAGGTGTATTAAATCTTACTGTCTCGTGCCACTTCTAACACCTTCCGTATCAATCTACCCCTTAAACCCCGCGATATCTTGTTGTATAGTTGTATTGTATTGTCTTGTATTGTAAACTGTATAGATTGTATAATTGGGTGACTTACCGAAACCATGATATCAGTAAATGGATGTAACTGTAGAATCATGGATGTAACTAGAGAATCATGTAAATGGAAGTATATCCATGGTTCGGTTCGGTCAATACAGTTTGAATAGTTTGAACAGATTGAATATATGAATTTATGTTGAATTGTAATATTGTAGATTGTATATTATAGATTGTACTTGAATCATATTCAAGTCAGATTATAATGAGACTCATTCTGAGTCAGAACAATTAGAAAAGAAATTTAAGTCCTGATTGTTTTGAAGTTATCGGTAATCGCTGCACATGGGCGACAAAATTTGTGTCTTTTTCAAAGACGATTACCGTATTGATAACACCGTTGTTAAGTTGTCTCCCTTAAATAGGCAAGCACCCACTTCTCCGGCTCCCCGAGGCTCAAGAGATTGGTCCCGCTTAAACCTATATTTACTAGGGTACTTATTGTAATTTATAAAACTTGATGGGGTTTTATGTAAAAATATTTGTATATACTTTTCAAAATACACCCCAAGTATTTAATTATTGTCTTTAGAGTTGTAATGAATGTAGATTTCATATTTTATGACATTTCTAGTGAGAATAACCTATTTTTCATAATACATGGTTTTTAATTGTAATATTGAACTTGTATAGATTTCATGGTATTTTGATGTAAAGTGATTCTTGTGATTTTGGAAAAGTTGAAGTATTTATATTATAACAAAAATAGTTATTTTGATAGTACACATATATATATATATATTTATAAAAATAAATTTTAATATATATTACAATTCTATAAATCTTATTTTCTTAAGATTTTCGTATTTTAAATCTTTCGTGAACGAATGCTCCTTGCGGAGGTCTGCATCTCGCACTACTAAGCCTAGAGACGTGCGATAATCCGCACCATCTCAGTCGGGTCCCCCAAAATGGGTTGTAGCGGCGCTTTGCAAAGATTTGTTTAAAAATACTAAATCTTGTAAAAATGGTTTTATTAGTAAAGGGTATTTATATGTAAAAATTCGTTTCCCGTATTCTATGTTCCCAAAAATTATTATGCTATGTTTCATATGAGTGTTGTGAGGAGGTAGGTCATTACCTTGTGATCTACTTAAAGGTATAGCAAGATTGTGATGATTTAATGTCAAAATGAAAGTACATGGCATTTTACTGAAAAAGAGCGATAAAAGTTACAAAATGATATAGATTGTCATGAAACTTTTTCAACATGTTTGTTAATGATTAATAGTCAACATGTAATGGTTTAATAAGGTTGTGTTTAAGAAAAGTGGGATTTTTAGAAAGAAACCGAATCGGAAATCGGTTTGACTCTGATTCCATCGAATTTTATTAAAAGAAGTTTTTAGAGTAGAAAAGGAGAGAGGGAGGTGGGACTTATAGGTTTAGCTTAAAAAGGAGAGGGAGAGGGAGTGGACGTAGCTTCCGGTGCATCGTTTCGTCGCCGGGATCTCCTAGGGTTGTCGCCGGAAAAATCGCCGGAGCTTCGCCTTTCGCTTCTTCCAAAGTACACTAGGGTTCTAGGAAATTTCTTGAGAGTTTTGCTCAGTATTTTGGAGTGAGGAGGGTGTGTTTAGGGGTTTTATTTATAGGGTTAGGCTAGGGTTAGGGTAGGTGAAAGGTTTAATTGAAAATAATGTACTTAAATGTAATAAAATGTATTAAAATAGGATTTAATGTGATTTAAAGGGCTCTGGAACCGATCTGTAGAAATAAAGTGTGCAGTTGTATAGGGGAGGTGAAGAGGCCCAACTTTCATGTTGGTGACTCGGCGGTCCGGCCGAGTCCGGCCGGCAGTGGCGGCCCGAGTCGGCCAAGTCACCGGCCGATTCAGACGATTCCGGCCGAGTCAAGGGTGGTCGGCGTTCCTCGACGGTTCATTATCCTCCTGGAACAGTTAGTTTTTAGGGTGTAGTGGGTTTTTTGTGAGTTATGCACGTGTAAACCCTTGGTATTCTAAAAATTCAAAATAAAACAATATTAAAAAATAATGTGGGGTATGGGATTTGAACTCTGGTGGCTTGGTTCAGCAGTGTAAGGTATTACCAATGAGCTACAAGCTCCTTCTTGTAATTAATAAGCAAAACAAATATTTAACATGTGCTCGGGCAAAAGTATCCCTTTCTTTAAATTTTGAAGAAATTCTACAGAAAGTTGTACAGAAAGTTTGTACAGAAAATTAGGGTTGTTACATTCTACCCTCCTTATAAAAATTTCGTCCTCGAAATTTATATAAGGAAAGTGTAACAGATTCAAGGAATGTTTGGTGATAGAACTATTGGTAGTGTATAAAAAATATGTGAAAGATCGAAAGGATGCGAAGGTTTTGGTAAGATTGTAAAAGAGGTGAGGGAATTTTGGGTTGGGACAGATTCAAAGAATAAGATTCAAAGAATATGTAATTTTAAGAATGTTTCAGTTACTGGTTCTTGTGTTATATTGCTTAGGTTGTTCACGTAAAACAGAACTACATGGTAGGGTTCCATACAGCTCGGACCTGCATGGGCCACCAACAAAACATGTCACGCCCCGCTTCCCAGAGTACGGGCAGAGGACGCGATGAGGCCGCTACGTATTTACTATGAAGTAAATATGTTAAGCGTATCTAAACAATATAAAAATAAATGCACAAGAGACAAGATATAATAAAACAACAACTTTATTTATTAACATTCTTTCTGTACAATGCATGGAAAAGTAAATACAACTGAATAAAAGCAATGCATAAATAATGGCATAACAGAAAAGACAAAGTACTGAAATAAAAGTGTACAATGAACTAAAGCTCTGGGTCTTCAATGAAGTGGTCCAAGTCTTCTCTAGTGGGCTCGATCTCCAGAGTGTCCAGATCACCTGACGACATTAAAAGAAGAAAGAAAGAGAATGTCGTCAGCGAACAAATCGCTCGGTAAGTCCCAAAGATAAGGGAGAAATAGAATAGACAGAGAGTAAGAGAGAGAGTGTAGCTTTTACAGTTATATTATATTGTTATATTGTTGTATTGAGTGTTAACGCTGTTGTTTGTAGCTTGGTAAAGAAAGATGCCAGTGTATACGAGAGGAGTCTCACTTGCCCCAGAGACAAAGGTATCAGGAACTCAAGGAACCGTTTATGCCACGGTACAACAGCAACTGAATATAGGTTAGGTGTCTTATGGTTGCAGTCTCGTGCCATTTCTAACACCTTCCGTACCAATTTACCCCTTAAACCCCGCGATGTCTTGATTGTATTGTTTGTATTGTAACTTGTAATTGAATTGTAATATAGATTGTATATTTGGATGACTTGCCGAAACCATGATATCAGTAAATGGATGTAACTGTAGAATCATGGATGTAACTGGAGAATCATGTAAATGGAAGTATATCCATGGTTCGGTTCAGTAAATACAGATTGAATAGATTGAATATATGTATTCATGGATTCATGTTGAATTGTAGATTGTACTTGAATTATATTCAAGTCAGATTATTATAATGAGACTCAGTCTGAGTCAGACAATTAGAAAAGAAATTGAAGTCCTGATTGTTTTGATGTTATCGGTTACCGCTGCACATGGGCGGCAGGATTTGTGTCTTTTTCAAAGACGATTACCGTGTTGATAACACCGATGTTAAGTTGTCTAACTTAAATAGGCAAGCACCCACTTCTCCGGCTCTCCGAGGCTCAAGAGATTGGTCCCGCTTAAACCTATATTTACTAGGGTCCTTATTGTAATTTATAAAACTTGAGGGGTTTTTATGTAAAAATACTTTGTATAATTTTCAAAATACACCCCAAGTGTTTATTTATCATCTTTAGAGTTGTAATAAATATAGATTTTATATTTGTGACATTTCTAGTGAGAATAACCTATTTTTCATAATACATGGTATTTAATTGTAATATTGAACTTGTATGGATTTCATGGTATTTTAATGTAAATGGATTCTTGTGACTTTGGAAAAGTTGAAGTATTTATATTATAACAAAAATAGGTATTTTTGATATTACATATATATATATATATATATTTATAAAAATAAATTTTAATATATATATTATATTTATATAAATCTCATTTTCTTAAGATTTTTGTATTTTAAATCTCTCGAGACCGAATGCTTCTTGTGAAGGTCTGCATCTCACACTACTATGCCCAGGGACGTGCGATAATCCGTACCATCCCAGTCGGGTTCCCTAAATTGGGTTGTAGCGGCGCTTTGCAAAGATTTGTGTAAAATACTAAATCTTGTAAAAATGGTTTTATTAGTAAATGGTATTTATTTGAAATGTTTCGTTTTCCGTATTCTAGGTTCCCGAAAGTATTTGCTATATTGCATATGAGTGTTGTGAGGAGGTAGGTCGTTACATCGTGATCTAACTTAAAGGTATAGCAAGATTGTGATGATTTAATGTCAAAATGAAACTACATGGTATTTTACTGAAAAAGATCAATAAAAATTTCAAAATGATATAGATTGTCATGAAACTTGTTCAACATGTTTGTTAATGATTAATAGTCAACATGTAATGGTTTAATAGGTTTGTGTTTAAGAAAAGTGGGATTTTTAGAAAGAAACCGAATCGGAAATCGGTTTGACTCCGATTCCGTCGGGTTTTATTAAAAGATGTTTCAAAGGAGAGAGGGAGGTGGGACTTATGGGTTTAGATATTAGAAGAGAGGAAGAGGGAACGGACGTAGCTTCCGGTGTGCCGTTTCGTCGCCGGGAACTCCTAGGGTTGTCGCCGGAAAAATCGTCGGAGCTTCCCCTCTCGCTTCTTCCAAAGTACACTAGGGTTCTAGGAAATTTCTCGAGAGTTTTGTTCAGAATTTTGGAGTGAGGGGGTGGTGTTTAGGGGTTGTATTTATAGGGTTAGGAAAGGGTTAGGGTAGGTGAAAGGTTAAAATAAAAAATATGATAAATTGTAATAAAATGTATTAAAAGTGGAGTAATTGGGATTTTAAAGTGTCTCTGTTACTGGACTAGGGATTTAAACCATACAGGTGTGCAGGGAATACTAAAAGCCAAACATTTCCTGTTGGTGACTCGGCGGTCCGGCCAAGTCCGGCCGGTGGCGACTGCCCGAGTCGGCCGGTCCGCCGGCCGAGTTGGCCGATTTCGGCCGAGTCAGGCGGCCGGAATCCCCCCGACGGTCCATTAACCCTCTGGCACAGTTACTTTTCAGGGTGTAGTGGGGGTTTTTGTGAGATATGCACGTGTAAACTGTTGGTATTCTAAAAATCCAAAATAAAACAATGTTAAAAATAATGTGGGGTATGGGATTTGAACTCTGGTGACTTGGTTCAGCAGTGCAATGTATTACCAATGAGCTACAAGCTCCTTCCTGTAATTAATTAGCAAAACAAATATTTATGGTATTCTCAGAAATGCAATTACTCCAAGTATACATTAACTTTTTAACAAATTTCTGTGCACTAAAATTGGAGTTGTTAAAGTCTACTCTTCTTAAAAAATTTCGTCCTCGAAATTTGTAAAAGGAAAGTGTAATAGATTCAAGGAAAGTTTGGTGACTGAAATAATAAAGTGATACAAGCGTTTTAAAAATGTGAAAGAGACTTACTAGTGTTACCTTGGTCAACTGTCTCAGGTTCTACAGCTGTTAAGGTGTAAGCCTGTCGCCGTGGCACGTTCTTCCTAGCTGGAGGCACATTCCTTTGTCCTCGAGATATGTTCCTCAGTGCCTGATGGAATTGGCGATTTGGCTGTGCAGGAAATCTACGTAGAGGTGGTGCTGGGAGTGCAGGATGAGTTGCAGGAGCCTGGATAGCTGGCCGCTGTGGGTAGTTGGAGGGTGTGTGAGCTGAGTTGTATTTATATGGACAGGTCTCAATTCTTTGATTGGACGCGCCACAAACTAGGCACAGGCCTTTTGCGCGCCTACGGTCCTTTATAAAATGTCCATCTCTCTTGCAATGGAAACAGAAATGTGATCTTGGCTGGTTATTGGGTTCTTCAGTTCTCATGGGTTCGAACGATGGCCTGGAAGAGGCTCGTCCTGCCATTTGAGTAGCAGGGCATTTCAAACCGGTATATTAAGGTCTGCCCTTCCTCTTTACTACTGCCTCATATTTTCGGGCAGCCTTCAAAGCCAAATCATGGGTTGGGAAATCCCCTGTAGCTAATGCAGCTTGAATTTCCGGCTCCAACCCTTGCTGAAATCTTCTAGCTCTGATCTCAGCAGTCAGTATGAGATGGGCCGCAAACCTGTTACGGTCTTGTGTTAGCTATGTAGTATGTGATATATTGAAGAGTCGAATTATTGAGACATATCTTACCGACTGAGCATGGTAAACTCAGCGTCATATTCATCTACTGACTTGGTCCACATTGAACCTTGTTGCATATGGATGAACTCCTGTTCCATGTCGAATGAAAGACTTTCCGCGAACATGTAACAACCCTAAATTTCCTGTACAACTTTCTGTAGAATTTTTTCAAAAATTTAAAGAAACGGGTAATTTTGCCTGAGCACAAGTTAAATATTTGTTTTGCTTATTAATTACTAGAAAGAGCTTGTAGCTCATTGGTAATACCTTGCACTGCTGAACCAAGCCACCAAAGTTCAAATCCCATACCCCCACATTATTTTTAATATTGTTTTATTTTGAATTTTTAGAATACCAAGGGTTTACACGTGTATAACTCACAAAACCCCCACTACACCCAAAAACCTAACAGTACCAGAGGCTATATGAACCGACGAGGAATTTTCCAGCCACCGGACTCGGCCGGACCGCCGAGTCGCCAACACAAAAAATTTGAATTTTGATATTCCCATAATCCCTATATAGTTTAATTCTCCTGCACATTTCCAACGCCCCTTTAAATCACATTAAACCCAATTTTTATTACAATTTAATAAATTTTTCTTTACACCCCTTCACCTACCCTAAACCCAAGCCTTACCCTATAAATACAACCCCTACACACACACACCCTCACTCCAAAATTCTAATCAAAACTCTCAAGAAAATTCATAGAACCCTAGTGTACTTTGGAAGAAGCGAAAGGCGAAGCTCCGGCGATAACCCTACAAGATCCCGGCGACGAAATGACGCACCGGAAGCTACGCCCACTCCCCCCTCTCCTATTTAAGCTAAACCCGTAAGTCCCCCTCTCTCTTCTCTAATTTTGTTCTAAAAATACGAAATTTCAAAACCCGACGGAATCGGAGTTAAACCGATTTCCGATTCGGTTCTTTCTGATCGCTCAATACCCGGGTGGCCGTTACGTTTAGCAGACCACTTGCGGCTTGTGGGTGTTTGATATGATCATCACCTACTGAATCCAATATTTTCTTAAATACATTCACACAAAACTCTTACATGTTGACTATTAAACATTAATAAATATGTTGATCAAGTTTCATGACAATCTAATTCATTTTATAACTTTTACCGTACTTTTTCACTAAAATACCATATAGTTTAATTTCGACATTTAAACATCACAAACTTGCTATACCTTTAAGTAGATCACGAGATAATGACCTACCTCCTCACAACACTCATATGCAATATAGCACAATACCTTTCGGGAACATAGAATACGGGAAAACGAAACATTTCAAATAAATACCATGAATTAATAAAACCATTTTCTAAAAGATTAAGTATTTTACAAATCTTTGCAAAGCGCTGCTGCAACCCATTTGGGGATCTCGTTCAGGATGGTGCAGATTATCGCACATCCTCGGACTTAGTAGTGCAAGATGCAGACCCTTGCAAGGAGCATTCGGTCTCGAGAGATTTAAATACGAAAATCTTAAGAAAATAAGATTTCTAGAAATATAATATATATTAAAATTATTTTTATATAAATATATATATATGTATCATTAAAATATATATTTTTTGATAATATAAATATTCCAACTTTTTCTAAAAATCACAAGAATCATTTTACATTAAAATACCATGAAATCCATACAATTTCAATATTACAATTAAATACCATGTATTATGAAATTAGGATATTTTCATTAGAAATATCACAAATATAAAATCTACATCTATGATAACTCTAAAGACGATAATTAAATACTTGGGGTGTATTTTGAAAATTATACAAAAGTATTTTTACATAAAACCCCCTCAAGTTCTATAAATTACAATAAGGACCCTAGTAAATATAGGTTTAAGCGGGACCAATCTCTTGAGCCTCGGGGAGCCAGAGAAGTGGGTGCTTGCCTATTTAAGGTAGACAACTTAACAACGGTGTTATTAACACGGTAATCATCTTTGAAAAAGACACAAATCCTGCCGCCCATGTGCAGCGGTTACCGATAACATCTAAACAATCAGGACTTCAATTTCTTTTCTAATTATCTGACTCAGACTGAGTCTCATTATAATAATCTGACTTGAATATGATTCAAGTACAATCTACAATTCAACATGAATCCATGAATACATATATTCAAACTATTCAATCTGTATTGACCGAACCGAACCATGGATATATTTCCATTTACATGATTCTCCAGTTACATCCATGATTCTACAGTTACATCCATTTACTGATATCATGGTTTCAGCAAGTCATCCAAATATACAATCTATATTACAATTCAATTATAAGTTACAATACAAACAATACAATCAAGTATTCGCGGGGTTTAAGGGGTAGATTGGTACGGAAGGTGTTAGAAGTGGCACGAGACTGCAACCATAAGACACCTAACCTATATTCAGTTGCTGTTGTACCGTGGCATAAACGGTTCCTTGAGTTCCTGATACCTCAGTCTCCGGGGCAAGTGAGACTCCTCTCGTATACACTGGCATCCTTCTGTACCAAGCTACAAACAACAGCGTTAAAACTCAATACAACAATATAACAATATAATACAACTGTAAAAGCTACACACTCTCTCTTACTCTCTGTCTATTCTATTTCTCCCTTATTTTTGGGACTTACCGAGCGATTTGTTCACTGACGACATTCTCTTTCTTTCTTCTTTGAATATCGTCAGGTGATCTGGACACTCCGGAGATCGAGCCCACTAGAGAAGACTTAGACCACTTCATTGAAGACCCAGAGCTTTAGTTCACTGTACACATTTATTCCAGTACTTTGCTTTTTCTGTTATGCCACCGTTTAGGCATTGCTTCTTTCAGATGTATTTACTTTCCATGCATTGTACAAAAGAATGTTAATAAATAAAGTTGATGTTCAGTTATATCTACTATCTTTGCCTCTTGTGCATTTTTTTATATTGCTTAGTTACGCTTAGCGTGTTTGCTTCAGAGTGAACACGTAGCGGCCTTGTCGCGTTCCCTTCACCGTACACTGGGAAGCGGGACGTGATAGGTTTTGTTGGCGGCCCATGCAGGTCAGAGCTGTATGGAACACTACCATGCAGTTCTGTTCTGCATGAATGACCTAAGCAATATAACACAAGAACCAGCAACTGAAAACATTATTTACAATTCATACCTCTTGAATCTTATCATTTCATAAACTTTGAATATGTCCTAACCCAAAATTCCCTCACCTCTTTTACAATCTTACCAAAACCTTCGCATTCTTTCATTCCTTGACACATTTTTTCATACACTATCAGTACTTCAGTCACTAAACTTTCCTTGAATCTGTTACACTTTCCTTTTACAAATTTCGAGAACGAAATTTTTATAAGGAGCGTAGAATGTAACAACCCTAAATTTCCTGTACAACTTTCTGTAGAATTTTTTCAAAATTTAAAGAAAGGGGTACTTTTTCCTGAGCACAAGTTAAATATTTGTTTTGCTTATTAATTACAAGAAGGAGCTTGTAGCTCATTGGTTATACCTTGCACTATTGAACCAAGCCACCAGAGTTCAAATCCCATACCCCACATTATTTTTAATATTGTTTTATTTTGAATTTTTAGAATACCAAGGGTTTACACGTGCATAACTCACAAAAACCCCACTATACCTAAAAACCTAACAGTACAAGAGGCTATATGAACCGACGAGGGATTTTCCGGCCACCGGACTCGGCCGGACCGCCGAGTCACCAACACAAAAAATTTGTATTTTGGTATTCCCATCATCCCTGTATTGTTTAATTCTCCTGCACATTTCCAGAGCCCCTTTAAATCACATTAAACCCAATTTTTATTACAATTTAATACATTTTTCTTTACACCCCTTCACCTACCCTAAACCCTAGCCTTACCCTATAAATACAACCCCTACACACACTGTTTCCCCCAATCAGAGCAAAGCTCTGTTTGAATTTCAAAATTCAAATTTCGAAGCAACGCTTCAAATTCTTTGCGCTGCGCGCAACACGCCACGTGTCGAAAGCTGATACGCCAGCGCAGCACCCAAGGCAGCGCGCCCAATCAGAGCAAAGCTCTATTTAAAACAAAATTAAAGGAAGCAACGCTTCAGTTGCGCAAGCGCTGCGCGACACGTGTCAGCGCAGATGCGCAAGCGCAGTTGCGCTGCGCCGTGCGCTGCGCGACACGTGTCAGCGCAGATGCGCTGCGCCGTGAGCTGCGCGACACGTGTCAGCGCAGTTGCGCTGCGCTCTGCGCTACTGACACGTGTCATGCACTGAGGCATTTGCGCCAAACAGAATTAAATTCTAAGCAAGATTTTTCTGTTCTTGTTAAAACAAGAAGATTGCCTTCTGTAAAACAGAAGCCCTTGGATCAAAGATCCAACGGTGGGGAAAATTCCCCAAATCACTCAGAGAAAGATCTCTTTAACAAATTTAACAAATTTATGGGCACTATATAAAGGCCCCTAGACCCCAAATCAAAGGTATGAACATGGTGAGAGATCTAGAACTTCAAACAGAGAGAACTCTGAAGAAATTTCAGGAAGAAAAGGGTAAAAGCCTTTAAGATAGAAGAATTTCTTCTAATAGATCAATGATCTAAGAACAAAATCAATGATCTTCAATAAAAAACAAATAAAAATAGTGCTTTGCACTTGTGAACCATTGGTTCTCTGAGATCAAGAAAAACAAGAAAAACTTGTTTTCTTTGATCTAAATTGGATCAAGAAATCAAACAGTGCTTTGCACTTTCTATGAACCATTGGTTCTGAAATCTTAAAGATTCTCAAGATTATTGAAATAATGCCTTGCACTTGCAGAAACTGCACTGTTGCGCTCCTGGGTGGCGCAAGCCACCAGAGAGCGCCACGTGTCAGCATCTGACTCACTTGCGCTGTGCGCTTTCAAGATAGAGCTTTGCTCTCTGAAATTGGCGCAACTTACCAGAGCGCGCCACGTGTCAGCAGCGCAAGCGCAGCGCACTGGTGCAGCGCACTGCGCTTGCGTGACACGTGTCACCCCCGCAAGCGCTTGCGCTCATTTATTGGCGCAAAGCGCCTAACAGGCTACATGGTCCTTGTCAGATAATTGATGCACTGCATCATTAAAAAGAAGGGCTCGGCCCAATTAAAAAGGCCTAACAGGCCTAGTAAATGCTATGCATTATTTTCAAACAGATGCAATGCATCAGAGCCCAAATTAAAATAGACGCAATGCATCAGAGCCCAAACAAGGGTCTGTCAGACCAGAACAGATGTTGTGCATCATTTAAAAGGGGCAGAGCCCAAATAAAGGTCCAACAGAGACCAAGATTAATGCTATGCATTATTAAACATGGGCAAAGCCCTAGCACAGGTCTAATAGACCAAAAACAAATAAAAGCATTGAATATTTTTCAACTGGACTTAGCCTAATCATGGCCGTAAGTCCTCAAATTAAATTGACTGAGCACAGCTACTCTCTTAAATCAATTTACATCCGGTTCGAGGGTACATCTCCGAACTCCTTTTACTCCTATCGTTGTAATCCTTCAACGATGTCAGAGAGGTGACGGGTCCCGACAACCACACATCAACACGGACTGTGGGGTCCTTAAACTCATGGACTTAAGCGTCCTTAAACTAAAACACGGATTGTGGGATCCTTAAACCCGCGGACTTATGCGTCCTTAAACTAAAACACGGACTGTGGGGTCCTCAAACCCACGGACTTAAGCGTCCTTAAACTAAATATGGACCACCATGTCCCTAAACTGGAATATGGACCACCATGTCCCTAAACTGGAATATGGACCGCAACGTTCTTAAACTACCTATCGACCGCAACGTCATTAAACTAAACAATAGAGCCAATTACTCTCTTGTCGGATCCAAACGATCCCTTTAAGTTGATCTTAGTCTCAAATCAGACTAACGTATCCTTAACAAACGTTTAAGTCGATCTTAGCCTAAACATGGCTAACGTATTCTTAAACCAAAACACCAAACCCAAATCTAAGTAAATACGGATTTGGACTAATCCACGTCCTACGGGCGACGGCATCACTTAGTCTCCGTATACAATCCACGGGCAACCACAAACAAAACAAACATCCACAACACGAAGTGAAATTCTGAAGAAGGAGAAAGTTGTTACCGCGATGCGGTAGCGTAATTAACTGCAGGGGCTTGCGCCTGCAGGGAAGAGCGTCCCCACAATCAAAAACCCCTCAAGTGAGGGGGAATCTGACAAAGTCTGCTACATCGACCGCATCCATCTAAAACTCCGATACACGGTGCCATAAATCAACTTGGCATCTTCGGAGAGGTGGACGGGTAAAACCAAATAGCATCTGCCCCGAATCTCAGGCCAGACGTCCTAATGTCTCCGCCGCCATTCGGAGGGGAATAGATTCTGGCACGCCCGGTGGGACCTTTTCCTCTTTCCACTCCACACTTCGTGTGTCATATTCGCGAACGAATCGCGGTTTGTTAATGGTTGCCTTCGGATTTTAAGTTACTAAGATTTGGTCTTTTGCCTGGCGCAGAAATCAAGCATCGATGGCCTCTACCTGTTCGAAGTGCTCCAACAGCAGCTACAACTCGCGTCCTGCCTCAACTGGAGGCATAACTTACGGGCCCCAAGCGGCCTCTTTGTTCACCATGCCCGTGGAGCAGATTACTCAAGCCACCACAGGGCAATTTTTCGGAACCATGCTTCCGCCAACAAGCTTCAGCACCCCTGTGCCCGTACAAGAAGCTCTTAAGAAGTCGGTCTTCGATCGACTTACAGTTACTGCGGCCCCTCTCAACGGGTCGCCCAACACCAGCACCTCGGTCTTCTCTAGACTGGGCCAAAACTCCTGCGGGCCCACAATGAAGCTTGCAGTCCCAGAAAAGGTTATTCCAAAAAGAGTAGCCAAACCTGTTCCTGAAGTCGTCAAGGCGGCTTCCCCTGCTAAGAGATCGGTCTTTACAAGACTGACCCTCCCAACTCCCACTCCTGCTCCTGCTGCTCAAAAGACATCAGTCTTCAATAGGCTGACGCCGGCAACAGCCCCACACCTGAATAGGGGGCAAGAAGAAGCTGGTTCTGTCTCTGAACCAATACCGACAACTCGTCGCGCCCGCCGACGCCACTGGCGCCGGATAAGGAAGACCGGGGGCAACTCCCCCTCTGGGATAACTCTACCAGCTCCAACGGTGGAAGTTAATGCTGCTGTTCCAACTGGGAACAACTTTGAGCTGCTGAATAGGGTACGCGGAAACTCGCCAACTGCGGTGCTCAAAAGATCTCCTCCATCGGTAGAGACTGCCGTGGAAACAGAAAAGCCAGAGCAGTTTCCTCAATCGCTGTCCTCCAGGATCTATAAGACATGGCGACGAGTCCGAGAATCTGTGATTGATCCTAATTTCTCTCGCCAACAGAAGAAGTCGAAAGGTCGGCAAGAAGAAAATCCCCCGATCAAGCAACGAAAGTTGACGACCACTTGGGTGCCCAAAGCAACGGCCCCCTCAACTTCAACGGCCCATAAGAGAAGAAGGCCAGAGAAAGTCCCTACACCTGTGGCGAATATCAAAGGTGGTGAACCTAAACGCCCTAAGTCTGGGTGCATGGTAGTCCATACCGTCTATATGGCGTCTGGTAAAGAGGACAGCCGCATATCAACAGGTCATAGACCGCTCACGCGATCGGTGACCAAAGTGCAGGAGCAGCAGCAGAAGCTCCAAGAGATGATGAACGCAACGGCCGCACTTACTGGGCCCAAAGAAAACCCTGAGAAGTCTTCGGACGAACGCCAGGAGAAAGAAACTGACGCCGAATTCCTTCGTCGAATATTGCAGAAAAAGGATAAAGAGGCTGCTGAACAAGCAGCCAACATAAAGCGTATGGGCCTCCTGTTCCAAGACATGGTGGGGATGATGATCCAACAAGATCCTCCGGCCGAAGATCCCCCGATCGTCCTTGAAGACGATAGGGGAGAAACGTCGAATCCTCCGCCAGCTCTGTCAACAGCTAGAGAGGAGACAATCTCCAAGGCTGACTTGGACGAGTACATAGCCCAACAAATACGGGTTCATCATGCGACTGAAGCAACCGGCCAGGTTGTAAAAACAGGACGGCCGTATCCGAGCTAGTACGACCAGATCAAGTACCCGCCGGGCTACACAATTCCTGTTCCCCCAATCAGAGCAAGGCTCTGTTTGAATTTCAAAAATTCAAATTTTGAAGCAACGCTTCGGATCCCGTGCCCTGCGCGCAATGCGCCACGTGTCAGAAGTTGACACGGCAGCACAACGCCTAAGGCAGTGCGTCCAATCAGAGCAAGGCTCTTTAAAAAACATAAGCAACACTCAACTGCGTAAGCGCACCGTTGCGCGACACGTGTCTGCGCAGTTGCGCAAGCACAACTGCGCAAGCGCACGGCTGCGCGACACGTGTCTGCGAAGTTGCGCAAGCACAACTGCGCAAGCGCACCGCTGCGCGACACGTGTCTGCGCAGTTGCGCAAACACAACTGCGCAAGCGCACCGCTGCGCGACACGTGTCTGCGCAGTTGCGCAAGCGCTGTTGCGCAAGCGCTTCACTGCGCGACACGTGTCTGCGCAGTTGCGCAAGCGCTTCACTGCGCGACACGTGTCACTCACTGGGAGAGTTGCGCAAAACAGAATAAATCTTGTTAAAACAAGAAGATTTTCTTGTATAAGGCAGGGGCCTTTGGATCAAAGATCCAACGGTGGGGAAAATTCCCCAAATCACTCAGAAAAAGATTTATGTAACAAATTTAACTAATTTATGAGCACTATAAAAAGGACCCCAGACCTCATTTCAAAGACATCAAGATCTTGCTAAAAAAAAAAGAAAGAGGAGAGAAAGAGAACTCTTGAGAATTCTGGAAGAACACAAATAAAGGTAAAACCTTTAAAAGAGAAAATTCTCTTGGGAACAGATCATTGATCTAAGAACAAGATCATGGATCTTCAATAAATAAATAAATAAGTAAATAAAATAAAAAGAAGTAGTGCCTTGCACTTGTTATGAACTCCTGGTTCTCTGAAATAAGGAAAAACAAGAAAAGAAGAAAAAACTTGTTTTTCTTTAGATCAAAGGATTAAAAAGTGCTCTGCACTTTTGTTTTCTTGAAGATTCTCAATGCAATGCATTGTTTTGAAAGGCCAGGCCCAAATTAAACTGCAGAGAAATAAAAGAGAAGGCTCAAATGAAATTGATGCTCTGCATCATTTTATAGAGGGCAGAGCCCAAACAAAATAGATGCTCTGCATCATTTATAAAAGGGCAGAGCCCAAACAAAACAAAAATAATGCAGTGCATTATTTAAAAAGGGGCAAAGCCCTAACTCAGGTCTAATAGGCCAAAGACAAATAAAAATGTTGAACATTTAACTGGACTTAGCCCAGTCATGGCCATAAGTCCTCAAATTAAATTGACTGAGCACGGTTGCTCCCTAAATCAACTTATATCCGGCTCGAGGGTATATCTCCGAACTCCTCTGACACATGCCGTTGTAATCATTCAACGTCGTCAGAGAGGTGACGGGTCCCGACGACCCCACGCATCAATGTTGGACTGCGGGGTCCTTAAACTCGTGGACCGAAACGTCCCTAAACTAATATTGGACCGAAACGTCCCTAAACTAATATTGGACCGAAACGTCCCTAAACTAATGTTGGACTACGGGGTCTTTAAACTCGTGGACCGAAACGTCCTTAAACTAATATCGGACCGAAACGTCCTTAAACTAATATCGGACCGAAACGTCCTTAAACTAATATCGGACCGAAACGTCCTTAAACTAATATCGGACCACCACGTCCCTAAACTGGAATATGGTCCACCACGTCCCTAAACTGGCGATGGACCACCACGTCCCTAAACTGGAAAATGGACCACTACGTCCCTAAACTGGAATAATAGAGCCTCCAAATGCTCTTTTGCCGGATCTAAACGGTCCCGTTTAAGTTGATCTTAGCCCCAAATACGGCTAACGTATCCTCAGACATTTAAATGAATGATAAAACTCCAAATCAACTTTGGTTCAAGGGTACATCTCTGAACTCCTCTGACACTTGTCGTTGTAATCTTTCAACGACGTCAGAGAGGTGACGAGTCCTGACGGCCATATATTAAATGAATCACTACGTTAAGTAGTTCTTAGTCTAAAACAAGACTAACATATCCTTAACGAACGTTTAAGTTGATCTTAGCCGCAACGCGACTAATGCATCCTTAAACTAAAAACACCAAACCCAAATCTAAGTAAATACGGATTTGGACTAATCCACGTCCTACGGGCGACGACATTACTCAGTCTCCGTATACAATCCACGGGCAACCACAAACAAAACAAACACCCACGACACGAAGTGAAATTCTGGAGAAGGAGAAAGTTGTTACCGCGACGCGGTAGCGTAATTAACTGCAGGGGCTTGCGCCTGCAGGGAAGAGCGTCCCCACAATCAAAAACCCCTCAAGCGAGGGGGAATCTGACGAAGTCTGCTAAATCGGCCGCATCCGTCTAAACCTCCGATACACGGTGCCATAAATCAACTTGGCATTTTCAGAGAGGTAGACGGATCAAACTACATAGCATCTGCCCCGAATCCCATGCAAGACGCAAAGTCTGCGCTGCCATTCGGAGGGGAACAGATTCTGGCACGCCCGGTGGGACCTCTTCCTCTTTCCACTCCACACTTCGTGTGTCGTCTTCGCGAACCAATCGCGGTTTGTTAAAAGGTTGCCTTCGGATTTCAAGTTGCTAGGATTTGGTTTTTTGTCTGGCGCAGAACTCAAGCATCCATGGATTCTAACTGCACCAACTGCGCGAAGTACCACTGCAACGGATGCTCTACCTCACCTAGGGGTGTGGCATATGGGCCCCAAGCGGCCTCTTTCCTCACTCTGCCAGTAGACCAGGTGACCCAAGCCACCACTGGCTTATTCTTCGGGACCATGATCCCACCGACAAGCTTCTCTATGACGATACCTGCACCGGAGGTGAACAAGAAGTCGGTCTTCGACCGACTCACTACTACCACGACCCCTGTCAACGGGTCGCCCACCACCGAGCCAACAGCCTCTGTCTTTGCCAGGCTAAATCAGAACTCTAAATTGGCTGTCCCAAAGAGGGCAACGACCGCTGTTCCGGAAGTCGTTAAGACGGCTTCTCCCGCCAAAGAGTCAGTCTTTTCAAGACTGATGATTCCTGCTCCTGCCCCTGCACGAAGATCTGTCTTTGACATATTGGATATTACCCCGCAATGAACAACCTCAGTCTTTAAGAGGTTAACACTGGCGGCGCCTCATTCAGACAGGGGGCAAAAAGAAGTTATCTCTATCTCCGAGCCAATCCCAACGGCTCGTCGTGCTCGACGTCGCCATTGGCAACGAGTGAGGAAGGAATGGGGCAACTCCCCTTCAGGGCTAACTCCACCGGCTCCAACAGTGGAAGTCAACGCTGCTGTTCCAACTGGGAACAGCTTTGAACTGCTGAGGAGGGTACGTAAGAATTCTCCAACCGCTACACTGAAAAGATCTCCTCCGCCTGTGGAGAGAGCTCCGGAAACAAAACAAGAACAGCCCCCTCAAAGGCTGTCTTCAAGGATTTATAAAGTTTGGCGAAGGGTTCAAGACTCTGTGATTGACCCAGGTCACTTTCGTCGCCAGAAAAAGGTGAAGGTGGAAAAAGACAAGGATTGTCCCATTAAACAGCAGGGGACAGCAGCTGCTAGGGCCCCCCTTCAATAGTTCCTTCAACCTCAACGGCCCACAAAAGAAGGAGGCCAGAGAAAACCCCCGCGTCAGCGGCAAAAGTTAAAAATGGTGAACCTAAACGCCCCAAGTCAGGGGGCATAACAGTTCATTAGGTTTACATGACATCGGGAAAAGAAGACAGCACGGGTCATAGACCGCTTACACGGTCAGTGACCAAGGCTCAGGAGCAGCAACAGAAGCTCCAGGAGATGATGAACGCTATGGCTGCACTTATAGGGCCAAACGAAAGCCCTGGAACCTCTTCAGAAGAACGTCAAGAACAAGAAACGGATGCCGAATTCCTTCGGCGCGTACTAGAGAAGAAAGATAGAGAAGCTGCGGAGCAGGCAGCCAACATAAAGAAAATGGCCATCCTGTTCCAGGATATGGTGGGTATGATGATTCAACAAGATCCACCTGCTGGAGATCTCCCGATCATTCTTGAAGACGATAGGGGAGAGACATCAAATCCTCCACCGGCTTTATCCGCAGCTAAAGAGGATACCATATCAAAAGCTGATTTGGATGAATACATCGCCCAGCAAATACGGGTGCATCAGGCGACTGAAGCAGCCGGTCAGGTCGTAAAGACGGGGCGGCCATATCCGGGTTGGTACGATCAGATTAAGTACCCAACAGGCTATACAATTCCTAAGTTCCATGTCTACAAGGGGACAGGCAATCCTCATCAGCATGTTGCCCAGTTCAGAGCGCTCTGCGGCAACACCGGCGGCGATGACAAGTTGTTGCTTCGCCAATTTGTTGGAAGCTTATCAGATACGGCGTTCGAGTGGTATTCTGAGCTCCCCAATGACTCTATTAAAACCTTTGCGGAGATGGAGCTGCTGTTTATCCAACGTTTTGCAAGTGCCAGTGAACGTACCCCGATGACGGCACTGATTAACGCCAGGGTAAAACCCGGCGAGACATGGGTTCAGTACGCTATACGGTGGCGTAATCTATGGTCGAAGTGCGAACAGCGCATAGAAGAAGCTCCTGCGGTGGGAATGTTTGTTGGAACCCTTGATCCACAAGCAACCATCTCACAGTTCATGATGTTCTTCAAGCCAACTACCTTCCAGGCTTTGATCGACAAACTAGCGCAGATGGACCAGATGGGCCATAAACCCCCTCTCCCAAAGCCGGACTCCCGAAATGACAAAGGAAAGGGAAAAGCGATCGTCGTCGCTAATGCTTAACAACAACCGAGCGACTCGAAGCCGGTTGCTCGTCCAAACAATACGTGCCCGTACGTACCCCTTGAGGATAGGATGGGACGTCCTTATTCCTTCCCCCGCGATAAAACGAGGAGGTTATTCGAGCTGGCGTTGCGCAACAGACTCATAAATCTGTCAGATCCAAAACGTCCGTTGCAACCGAATGACGTCAACAAGCCCAACTACTGCCCTTACCATCGAGTGCTAGGCCATCCCATCGAGGATTGTTACGTTTTCAAAAATTGGCTTGATAACCAGTACCGTCAGGGCAAATTTGCGCTATCTGACAAATGGAAGGTGAATCCCTCGCAGCCCCACACCTCTAAGGGGACGAATACGCCGGGGGCAACATGCTCCGTCATTGAAGAAGCTCCTTGGGAGGTCGTATTATCAGCCAAGACAAAGAGGATGCTAAACGATCTTCAGACATGTCCAGCGGTCAAGTGGAAGAACCCATTGGAGACGCAAATTATGGAAGGAATGCTAAAACCTCGTCCAACTCCAAAGACCGATGGTGGCGGTTCAAGCACTTGCAGCCAGCCGTCAAAATCTTTGAAAAAGAAGAAGAAGAAATCTAAGAAGCCCGTGAAGCCTAGCGACAAGCGCACGGACTTACAAAAGCAAATTGACGCTCTGGATGAATACAACCAAAAGGCACGGACTCCCATTACGCTTCAAGAATTCCTCAATCACGTCTTTCAAGAAGAAGATGAGGGAGAAAGTTCATTGGATGAATCCGAGGAATATGTAGCAAGCTGTCATATGATCTCCTATTCGACCACGAACGATGAAGAGACTTCTGGCACTAAAACGCTGGGGGCAGATACCGAGTCAAGAGCTCCGGAGTTATCAGTCGAAATGATTGACGCGTTCCTCAGTGAAGCTCGATTGAAAAGTAAAGCTGATCGAGAACGCGAGACGGCTATATTTGAAAGGGCCAAGCGCCAACGACTCGAGGAAAGAGCTGAGATGATCCCGCTGGAGCAAAATGCCTCTACCGCCGACAAAAGCCAATTCAAGATAAAGAAGAGGTTTGCTAAGGCCATATCAATGGGCATGAAGCTGCCATCCTCTGAAGGAAAAATTACTGGTGGAATAGAAATGCACCCCTCCTATTGCTTATATCATCAGAAGGTCTCGCATCCCACTCAAGAGTGCAAAGCTTTCGATAGATGGTGGCAAGGATACGTCGCTAATCGACAACGCTTTAAACGGGAAAAGCGTAAAATTCGTCGGGAGCAAAGAAATACGACCAAAGAGCTTGAAAGAACTGCCGGCAATTGTCACATGGTTAACACTGGCGGGTCACAAGTGCCTACATTCGGGAGCGATTCTGATGAGGAGCTAGAACTTGCCCCTCTCTTTAAAGAGTCAACTTCGGGAAAAGAAGAAGAGCCAATGGTCTGCGAAAATATCCGGCTGCGGAATCGGACGCTGCCTGAAAAGAACCTCGGACCCTTGAACAGAAAAGATAAAGGGAAAGAAAAGGTCTCTGAAGATATCGTCTTAGATGACCAAGTTCTGGAAGAGCTAAACGCCAACAACCCGCCGAAGAAGAATAAGGTGGATTACAACGTCTTAGCATATCTGAGAAAGCTGCCTTCACAGCTCAGTATTCTCGACGCCCTTTTGTTATCAAAGGAGGCGAGAGATTCGTTGATCAAGGCACTCCAGGATCCGGAACAATTCTAAGCATGCCTGGCCGAGGAAAAGATGAAGGATGAATTGGAGGAAGTACACACGGCCGATGTCACTTTCGGCGATGAAGACCTTCTCCTTGGGACGTGCGAACACAATCGCCCTCTCTATGTCTCAGGATACTGCCATGATATAAAGATAGGCAAAATCCTGATCGATAATGGATCGTCTGTTAATCTCCTCAACGTGCGGGTGTTGAAGGAAATCTGCATGAGCGTCCAGCACCTTGCTCGTGACAAGATCACTATCTCCGGGTTCGATTCCCAGTCGTCAAGAACTCTCGGGTCTGTGATACTGACGCTACGCTTCGGGCTACTCGTCACGGACATTAAGTTCCATGTCATAGACGCCAAGACGTGCTACAACGCTTTGCTCGGCCGACCATAGTTACACGAGTACAACATCATCCCTTCTACACAACATCAGTGTATGAAGTATTTTAAGGATGGTTTCGAGTATACCGTGACGGGAGAACTGAACCCGTTCTCTGTGAACGAAGTCCGCAAATACGAAGATGCCAAATACTTCTTGCCAGATTTCGAAGATACAGAGAAGTGTCACAAACCAGAGAACAAAGCTAACGCAACCATCCCTGTCTTCGGCAGTGATACCGAGGAAGAAGAGGATGTAATTTATTCGGGTCCGCCCCAATACACGAAGCCGGGACCATCCGCCCCTTCACTGATCTTTGGTAGTGATTCAGAGGACGAAGTCCATGCTGTATTCCCTTCTCGGCTTTCAATACGAGCTTCTGCTGATGAAGAGCGAAGTCTACAGATAGCCATGGTGCCGCTTGAACATTATAAAGAACTAGATGCGCTCGCCAACGATAGTGTGGAAGAATTGCGGACATTTTATATCCCTCCCGGACGAAAAGGCGAGAGGGCAATCCTATTCTACCGTTCCGAAGAAAACAAGGTGGAAAAAGAACTTTGGCACGGTGCGGATCCAACGCTGGACAGACTTCAGCCCATCCGTCTACCCCGATATTATACGGAAGGCTTGAGGAGGCTGCTGAAACGCCAGGGGATACCCTTCGAACAGACCGTTAGGAAGGCCAAATTCTATGACAGGGTTTGGAACGTCCCCGGAACTCAGCACAAGCTACCTAATGGGAGGATGCATACGATCGGGCTCGGATACATTCGCTCCAGGAAACGAGAGCTGCTCCGCGACTGTTACGTCGTGCATAATTTTGATGAAGAAGCAGATGCTCAAGGGAAAAACGCTAATCCTGAACCAGTAAAAGTTCCTGATAAAAAATCGCCCAGTCCATCATTTGAAGACCAGATGGGCAAACTTATAAGGGAAGCGGGTCAAAAAGTCCGAGATGATCACAATCGTGAAATGGCGATCTATGAGAAAGCCAAAACGCAGCGCCTCCTTCAACAGGCAGTAAAAGACGAAGATGCTGCCCCATGTCAACCTGATACGAAAAGGGCTCGACGCGGAGGAAGAAACAAGTCGAAAGGCCGAAGAGGCGCTCAACAGCAACAAAGCAGGGCTAAGAAGCCACGCAAACGAGAATCGAGCGTTATTGACCTATCCCTCATGAAGAAAATGGGTCGAGCATACTCGTTTCCTCGGGAAAAGACGAAGAAGATACTCGATCTTGCCCTAAAGCACCAAATGCTTACATTGCCGGAGTCTAAGCACCCCGAACAAGCAGGCGAAGCCTCACTCCCAGACTATTGCTCTTACCATCGAGTGATAGGTCATTCTCTCGAAGATTGCTTCACCTTTAAAAATTGGGTTGAAGATCAGTACCAGCTCGGCAAGTTCGCTCTATCTGATAAATGGAGAGTAACGCCACCACAAAAGCACGAGCCCAAGGCCACGAAAGAAAAAACAGTTCCATATTGGGACTGGAAGCGAATTCGTACCCGTCACATGATAACGCTATTAAAAGGAGAACCCGAGAACATGGACAGCCTCCCTTGGTGCCTCGAAAACAGCAATGATGAGGTAATCTCATAATTTCCCCCAGCTCCGAAAGAACTGGAGGATGGAATACATACCACTGTAGATAACCTCAAGAAAATCGAGTTGGGGACGGTAAACGATCCGCGACCGACATTCGTCAGCGAGCTGCTGTCTGAAGAGAGGGTGGCTGCGTAAAGATTGCTTCGCATGGAACTATTCCGAGATGCCAGGACTAGATCCGGAAGTTGCTGTACATAGACTAGCGATATCCCCGAATGTCAAGCCAGTTAAACAAGCGCCGAGAAGAATGCGCCTCGAGCTCGAAATGAGCATCAACGCCGAGGTCAAGAAGCTTATCGACTCTGGCTTCATCCAGGAAGTTCAATATCCTGAATGGATCGCTAACATCGTTCCGGTGATGAAGAAAAATGGGACGGTGCGCATATGCGTGGACTTTCGGGATCTCAATAAAGCTTGCCCGAAGGATGATTTTCCAGTGCCAGTCACCGAATTGATGATAGACAATACATCCACTCATGAGGTTTTCTCCTTCATGGACGGCTCATCGGGGTATAACCAGATAAAGATGCATCCCGAAGACCAGAAACACACCGCCTTCAGGACTCCTCTAGGTATATTCTGTTATAAAGTGATGCCCTTCGGTTTAAAAAACGCCGATGCTACTTATCAGAGGGCCATGACAAGGATCTTCGACGACCTTATACACGAAATCGTCGAATGCTATATCGACGATCTCGTGGTCAAAAGCAAATCATACGAAGAACATCTCGAGCATTTGAAGACCGTATTTCAACGCCTTCGGCAATACAATTTGAAGATGAATCCTCTAAAATGTGCGTTCGGGGTTTCCTCGGGCAAATTCCTGGGATTCATCGTCCGACACCGAGGTATTGAGATAGATCCGTCTAAAATCAAGGCGATCATGGAAATGCCTCCGCCAAGAACTCTTAAACAGTTGCGATCTCTCCAAGGAAAGCTTGCATACATTAGGCGGTTTATCACTAATCTTTCAGGAAAGTGCCATCCTTACAGTCATCTGATGAAGAAGGGAACCCCAAACGATCACAAATGCCAAGGCGCACTGGACGAGATCAAGCAGTATCTGCAAAACCCTCCAGTGTTGGCTGCTCCAGTTAAGGGAAAGCCTCTCATTCTTTACACGGCCGCCCTTGAAGGTTCTTTAGGCGCATTATGGGCACAAGAGAATGACCAGGGGAAAGAAAGAGCACTCTACTACTTAAGTCGGGTTCTGCTGGGGGCAGAAAGCAATTACTCCCCCATTGAAAAACACTGCCTAGCGTTGATCTTCGCAATAACAAAGCTTAGACATTATGCATTAGCGCATGAAGTCCACCTCATTTCAAAGGTGGACCCTCTCAAATATCTAATGTCAAAGGCCATATTGACGGGACGACTCGCTAAATGGGCTCTGCTTTTAATGGAGTTCTCGATAACGTATCGACCCCTCAAGGCAGTGAAGGGTCAGGCCATAGCCGACTTCCTTGCTGAGCACCCGATACCTGCCGATTCTCCCCTGAATTGCGATTTGCCAGACAAGCATGCGTTTGACGCAATCGACGGTGGTGATACCCATTGGGAGCTTTATTTCGATGGAGCATCTTCCATGAAGAAGCACAAACAAAGTACGTCAATGATCAAATCGGGAGTAGGCCTTATCTTCGTGACCCCTCAAGGAGGAGTAATGCGCTTCGCCTTCTCCTTAACAGAGCCGAGAACGAATAATGAAGCTGAATATGAAGCTTTGATAGCAGGCCTCGAGATCGCCATTGACATGGGAATTGAAAGCCTCCTCATATATGGGGACTCCCAGCTAGTCGTCAGTCAAGTGAACGGCGATTACCAAACATGCAAACCAGAATTGGTAAAATACGGTGAAAAGGTGCAACAACTGCTAACCCAAATTCCCTCCTATACTTTGGAGAGCATACCGCGTGCGGAAAACAGCAAAGCGGACGCACTGGCCAAACTTGCTAAAGAATTGGCTGACGAGAACCTCGATGACGTTAGAATCGTGGTACAAAGCCGTCGAGTGCTTGCCTCAGCAGAAATATCTCTGGAATCATCCGAAGAAAAAGGAGCGAACGAGCAGACATCCCTGCAAGTAAAAGATTGGAAAAATACCAAGGATTGGAGAGAAATCTTCATAGATTACTTCAAGACCCACTGAATGCCTGAAGAAGCGTCCATAAGAAATCAGCTCGTGAAACGAGCCCTGTCTTTCGCCTTCGTCAACGATACTCTGTACAAGAGGTCATTTGATTCTTTGTGGCTGAGATGCTTAGGACCTAACAAAGCGAAAAGAGTCATTCAGGAAGTTCACGACGGACTCTGCGGTTCTCACCAAGCGGGCCCAAAGATGAAGTTGAAGATAAAACGGATGGGCTACTATTGGCCCACGATGATTCAGGACTGCCTCAAATATGCGAAGCAATGCCACTCATGCCAAATCCATGGGGACTTCATCCACCAGCATCCAAATCCACTACATCCAACGGTGGCTAGCTGGCCATTCAAAATGTGGGGGACTGACATGGTCGGCCCTATCGAACCAGCATCGTCTAGGGGACATCGTTTCATCCTGGCGACGACTGACTACTTCTCTAAATGGGCAGAAGCAGTACCGTTAAGAGAAGTGAAGACGGAAAATATCCTCCACTTCTTCAAGACGCACGTCATATATCGGTTTGGAACTCCGCGACGGATCATCTCCGATAACGGGCCAGCTTACAGAAGCCACAAGATCAGTCGCTTTGCGCAACAGCATAATATAGACTGGAGATATTCCTCGATTTATAATCCGCGAGCTAATGGTCTAGCTGAAGCCTTCAACAAGACCTTGACGAAAATCATGAAAAAGACGGTGTCCCGAAATAAGAGAGACTGGCACGAGAGGCTGCAAGAAGCTCTCTGGGCATATCGAACTACGTTCAAGACGGCCACAAGCACAACTCCGTACGTGTTGGTATTTGGGATGGAAGCAGTACTCCCCCTCGAGATAGAGTTACCCTCTCTAAGAGTGGCAGTCCACTGCGAGCTGACGGACGAAGAAAATGCTCACCTTCGGCTTGAGGAGCTTGACGCCCTTGATGAAACCCGGCTCATAGCGCAACAAAATCTGGAGGCCTATAAAGCAAAGATGACGCGCTCATATGAAAGACTGACCCGACCGAGGACATTTCGCTAAGGCGAACTCGTGCTAGTGGTCAAAAGGCCTATGATCCCCAATCGCGCCAAGCGAGGAAAATTCGAGCCAAACTATGAAGGCCCGTACATCATAGAGAAGGTCTACCAGGGTGGGGCCTATCTACTCATGGACATGCACGGTGAAAGGCTTTTCAGGCCAATAAACGGTCGCTTCCTAAAGAGATACTACGCTTAATGAGCCACGGCCTAGGTCAATGATAGATGACGATGACTATGTCCGCTCGCTATCTTCCTAAGCTCAAGCTTTATAAGCAGTAGCCGGCCTTCTCCATGACGGACCGAAATGTCCTTAAACTAATAGTAGACCGAAACGTCTTTAAACTACTACCGCAGTATCTTTAGGCTGACGAGATATAAAAAAAACATATAAAAATAAAATTAAAAAAACGGTATGTCCATAAGCAAAAAGGGCACGGATGAAAACCCGAAAAGACTCCGTGAGTAAAAACAGCAGGGCTACCGGCGAGTGTTCGTGAAAACCCGAAAGGGCGCGACCTCGTAAAAAAAAATATATAAAAATAAAAAGAATTAAAAAAAAGGTATGTCCATAAGCAAAACGGGCACGGATGAAAACCTGAAAGGGCTCCGTAAGTAAAAACAGCAGGGCTATCGGCGAGTGTTCGTGAAAACCTGAAAGGGCGCAACCTCGTTAAAAGGACACTTATAGGGTCCTCTCGACCTTGTAAGGAGAAACCACCCGCGTGAGATCCTTATGACTCACAAGGGAGCAACACACTTAGGGATCCTCACGATTCCTAGGGAGAAAATACACTTGCGAGATCCTCACGACTCGTAAGGAGAGCTCTTTTATGGGACCCTTACGGCTCATAAGATTTGAAAGTCTTAAGTTACAGAGACCTAAACCTGTGCTTAAGTAACCCCCACAACTTCTGAGATTGCCCTACAAGTGGTCCAATACTGACCCTTGTATACAATCCACGGGCACGAGTAAACATTTCCCTAACCAAGTCCCATCCGTGACTGGGGATATGTTCGCATGGTGAACAACCCTTGTAAATCCTCTCGATTTATGAGGAGAAAACCCTCCTGTAGGATCCTTACGACTTACAGAAGAAACGAACACTTAGGAATCCTCACGATTCTTAAGGAAAAAATACACCTACAAGATCCTCACGACTTGTAGAAAGAAATACCTTTGTGAGACCCTTACGGCTCATGAAGTCAAAAGCCTTAGTCAATAGGACCTTAACCCTGGTCGCTAAGCCACCTTTGTTCGACATCGACAGAGGCAAATGATGATTCGCTCCTGGCAATAGCCCAGTTGTAGCAGTGCTGATGCCGAAATCGGTGTCTAATTCCAGGCTTACGGCGAAACGCCAATAGGCCGCACATGCATATGAAATAGCCGAAATGATGGGGCAACTTGCAATAAAAAGCAGCAAGTAAAAATGTATGCATGAAAAATAGCCAAAATGATTGGGCAACTCGCAATAAAAAGCAGCGAGTGAAAATAAAATAAATAGCCGAAATGATTGGGCACCGCGAAAAATAGCCGAAATGATTGGGCAGTCGCGACCTTCGCGATATAAAAGCTGAAATTATAGAGCATCGCGGAGATAAAATAAAAAAATGATGATAAAACTTTGGCCCTACAGTTAAGATCACATCGATCCCTGTATACAATCCAAGGGCGTAAACAAAGAGGGAACCATACTTTCCCAACAGGCTCCGCCAGAAGACGAAGCCAAATCTCGACGGTTCAGTCCAACTCCGAAGAAACCAGTGTCTTCAGCAGATTCCTCGACTCACGAATACAAACACTCCTTGACGAGAGCCTTCTGATTCGCGTCGACTCGCAGAGCCACCAGAGCCTCTATGGGAACCCTCGACTCGTTTCAAACCCCAAGGAAACAAATAATCCTTGGCGCTTGGGAAACAAATAATCCCTAGCAAACTCCTCGACTCACGGATACAAACACTCCTTGACGAGAGCCTTCTGATTCGCGTCGACTCTCAGAGCCACCAGAGCCTCTATGGGAACCCTCGACTCGTTTCAAACCCCAAGGAAACAAATAATCCTTGGCGCTTGGGAAACAAATAATCCCTAGCAAACTCCTCGACTCACGGATACAAACACTCCTTGACGAGAGCCTTCTGATTCACGTCGACTCGCAGAGCCACCAGAGCCTCTATGGGAACCCTCGACTCGTTTCAAACCCCAAGGAAACAAATAATCCTTGGCGCTTCGGAAACAAATAATCCTTAGCAAACTCCTCGACTCACGGATACAAACACTCCTTGACGAGAGCCTTCTGATTCGCGTCGACTCGCAGAGCCACCAGAGCCTCTATGGGAACCCTCGACTCGTTTCAAACCCCAAGGAAACAAATAATCCTTGGCGCTTGGGAAACAAATAATCCCTAGCAAACTCCTCGACTCACGGATACAAACACACCTTGACCAGAGCCTTCTGATTCGCGTCGACTCGCGGAGCCACCAGTGCCTCCGGGGGAACCCTCGACTCGTTTCGAACCCCAAGGAAACAAATAATCCTTGGCGCTTGGGAAACAAATAATCCCTGGCAAATTCCTCGACTCACGGATACAAACACTCTATGACGAGAGCCTCCCGACCCGCGTCAACTCGCAGAGCCACCACTGTCTCCGCGAGAGAATTCCCGGTTCGTCCTACCTTGCAAGATGAAGTCTCGGGCAGCAAAGATTGAAAAACTTGCTGCCTGAACAATGGGGCCCTGCAAGTCAATCCAAAATGGTTTCTTGCATACTATTCACGGGTCTCACTCTCCGAAGTCGATTTTCGACAAGGAGGGAAACAACCGCTTACGGGTCCTCTCGACTCGTAAGAGGGAAAAATTCTCTTATAGGATCCTTACGACTTGTAAGAGAAAACACACTTAGGAATCCCCACGATTCCTAAGGAGAAAAACCCACCTACGAGATCCTCTCGATCCGTAGGAAGAAAAGTCACTCTGAGACCCTCACGGCTCATGGAGTTGAAAAGTCTTAGGCAGCAGATCTGAACCTGCGGCTTAAGCCATCGCTATTTCTTAAGAAAGTCAAGATGCATGCCCTATTATCCGTCAACCATGGTTACTAAGGTGGCACACTGACAACAAAAGAAAGAAAATGGCGGAGAAATGACACAGGACATTACAAAAATGTGTATTTTTTATTCATAAATATTGATCGAGTACAGGATACATTGTACTAAAGAATAAAAAAATATACATATATTTTACAAGTACAAATGATACAAGGAGAATTACTGAGAAGGAAGCGTCTTGCATAGATTTAGCAATTGCTTGCATACTTCCTTCCACACCTTCTCTTGATCGGCTACCACCGACAGCTCCGCCTCCACTTAGGCTCGTTGCTGCAAGACAGACGCAAGCTGCCCCCTGACGACTTGATAAGCAGCTTCCCGACCTGGGGTATTGCGCTCAACTACGTCAAGCTTCCGCTTCAAGTTTAGCCTATGGGAGATGTGCTCCAAGAGACCCTCAAAGATAGTCTTCACTTGGGCAGCATTTGCTTCAACCTCAGCACGCAGATGGGCCATTTTGTTCGAGGTCTTTTGGCATTCCCTTAGTTTTAAAGCTGCTTCTTGCTCCAAATGGCGGAAGTGAGAAGTACTTTGCTCAATCCAAGCTGTTCGTTGGGTGCTTAGGGCTAAAACTTCGGGAGAAGGACGCGTTGACTCTAGCCGATGTAGACAAACCTCGATTTCCCTGCAGTAATTAACCCAAGACTCGACGACGCCTTCGTTATGAAAATTTACGAGCGCCGCCAACATCGGGTTAACCTCCACAATGAAATCTACGGCAGAAGGGAGAGCGTCCATGTTAAGCTCTTCGATGTACCCGCTCAGCATGCCCAAACTCATCACAGCACCCTTTGAAGAGGGACGTTTCAAGAAAGGGCCTGCCGGTGAAAGGACGCGAGACTCAAGAGGGACCGGAGCTGGAACAATAGCTGCAAAACAAAACATGGTCAAACAATGATTCAAGAGATGTTGAAGGGTTACCAAAAAGGAAATTTACTATACCAGCTGCAACGGACGGCAAAGCCGGAAGGGCCGGTGGCGTGGCAGGTCTTGCATCCCCTCCTTCGATTTGTGGCACTGCAATAAGGAAAAGGAAAAGTCAGAAATCATCCCATTGCTAAAAAAGGGGTAAATAAAGACATTGTAGTGAACGTATACTCACCGACGCCACTAGAGGGAGAGGCGAGTTCAGATGGGAAGGAGAAGTGTGGGAGCAACACTTGATATAAATGATCAAAGAGCACTCCTGAAAGGGCACAGTGGTATAACATTAGTACAAAAACTACATGTTTAAAAGATTGACGCATGAGTTGTAAATCCATACCTTCCAACATCCGCGATGGTACAAGGGAAGGCGGGGAGGTGACCACCGCCAAGGCAGTAGTTGACGGTGCTCCTTCGAGCAATGGAGCGTCGGCACTGGCCGCACCTGCAAAGACAAACTTGTTAGAAGAGATCGCGAGATATATAAAAAGAAGAACGCTGGTAACTCAAAATTTACCCGACGAGCTGCCAGCCTAAACTGAAGCAATCCCCTCCTCTATTGACACGAGACCACCGCCCGTAGCCTCATCACCCGACTCGATGGGAACCGTTGTTGTGCTCGCAAGCCCTGGAGACGGCAAGGAACCATACGCGGGGAGGGCTATGATTGGAGCATTGCCAGATTCCAGAGAAAGAGCGGCTGGCTCGTCCTCTGGAATCGTGGCCACCTCACCCGCTACTCCTTCGGGCCCTGCGGTCACGGTTGTCTCATCCTCCGTCGCCGCGAGGTCTCCAGCCTCAAGCGCCTCACCTGCCATTATCCTCGGCTCGTTTATGACGATCATTTCATCTGCCTCCACTTCAGGGTCGGCATCCATGACCCTCTCGGCGGCGGATCCCTCAACCTCTGTTTCAGGCCCCGTGGCCCCAACGACGCGCCTCACAGTCGGCTCGGGCTCGGCAGGCGCCGCTTCCGCCGTTTCCTTGGGACCAACGGTCTCCGCCTCCCCCTCAGTCGGACTAGGCCCTGCAAGACGAAACGCATATGAGCCAATGGCTTTATAATTCTTACAACAAAGCTATGAAAGAAATGCTACCTGAAGAGGATTTATCATTTGCACTTCGGGCCGCGCGCGCCACTCGCCTTTAAGCAGTAGATAGGGCGACATGGGCCTCTTCAGAAGGAGTGTCAGCGCGAGGAATAGTGCTAGGGCCCGCTCCCGCGGCCAAAGCAGCTCTGCGCGCCTTTGCTTCGCGTCTCAACCGCTTCCGCTCCTCCCGAGCCGTTGAGACGGATGCCACTAGGGCTTCTCTAATTGAGGTGTCCTCGTCCATGAATAAGGATGCCTCCAAATTTTTCAAGGCATCCCTCGTCGTCTTGTCAAGTCGAGGCTTCTCCAGTAGCCTCGACGAGACCGGGACTTCAGTGACAGGCTCAGGAAGGATCCCCGCATCAACTGATACAACCTCTGCAAAGAAACAAAGAAGGTTAGGTTGACCATCAGAAAAGATGACGAACTTTCCTTATAAAAGAGAAAGGGGTGGGACATACCAACGCCTGCTAGGACACGCTTCTCCTCCTCCTCCTGGAAGGTCTTCAAAGAGGCAGCAATGGCCTCTTCAGTAGAAACACCTGTTGAGAATGAGGCAAATATTAGCTAAAGATAATAATAAAAAGTGAAATAAAATGACAAATAAAGCGGCTGATGATTACCTGACTCAGCGAGTCTGCTTAACATCGCTTCGAGCCTCGCCGATCGCTCCGAAGCTGCAATGGCGGCAACCAAATTGGTGTCCGCAGGGTCTACCAAGAAGCCCTCGTTGCTTCCATATTCACATATGCCTTCGGTGGGAGGAGCCGCAGGCTTTAAGCTGAGGATCGCATCGAGGGAAAGGGCGGACTTCTTCTTCTTCTGCTGTCCACCAGCTTTAGATCCACCCGGAGCAGATTTGCGCTTGGCAGTCACTTTAGGGCGGCGGGTCCCGATATCTGCTCCTGCGCCGGACCCTGGCTATACCACATTAACCGTCTTCGTGGGAGCATGGGGCGCCGGTGGTGCATCTACTGTAGTAGGCAGTGGCAATCCCCGCGGGGGGCTCAACACGCGTGGTCGATCGACTCCAGCATCGTTTAGCGGAGGGACGACCGGGAGCCTTGGCTGCAAAGGGGCCTTGCGATCGCCACCGGGAGGCGCACCCCTACGGTCAACCAACATATGCTTCTCCGTTAAGATAATTGGGCCCATCGCGTGCACATACCAGGCCACATATGAATTAAGCATCTTAGGGGTACAGCTGGGTTCACTAATGAAGAAATAAGAACCTGTGTTAAGCCGTGTAAAATGATGCATCGCATTCTTTATCCCCTCTGGGCCGACCACGGGCGTTTCCAAGAAAGCTTCCAACGGGATCCCTTGGTTGTAGCTTGACTTCCGGGCAAATCGGTGTGGGTTATATCTCATAAACAAGGCTGTCTTATTCTGCCTAAACACTAGATAGCCCGGCCGGATGGAGTAGAGATGGAGGATTTCCCGAGCTTTCAATACAGAAGCCCCATCTTTGAAGTCATCACGCAGGGGCACCACTGATTTGGTGGTCTCTGAGCCTATGGTTATGACCTTATCCATAAAGGAAACCTTCGCTCCGACCAGATGTGGACGAAGGAGCAACTCTCTAGACTCCCGCGGGGCTGGAACCACAATTGAAGCCCCGACCAACCGCATGACTCTCGGGAGTCTGTATTTCTCGAAGAGCGGAGGAGTCTTGTGGGCACCAAACACTCCTCGCACGTGCATCTCCATCCAAGAAGTAAAATAGTGCATCGGGAAGTTGGCAGGCTGTACCCCAGGCTCACTAGCGTCCTCCGCTACGCTAAGTCCATTGTAAAGGTAAGCCAATCCGGCGATCCCTACCGATAACTGCAAACCGGCCACCATTCGATGCGCCGGGTAAAAGACGGAGGGCCGCATGAGGCGTGGGTGCATGGGGAGCACGAAGCTGCATAACCATAAACCCAAGAACCCTATGAAAAAAGTCTCCTCGTCCATGCCAGGAACGGCGATCTCTGAGAAAGGGACGCTGGCAGTGCTGGGGAGATAAAAATTCCGTTGGTCATTTTCCAATGTAGGTCGGCGGTCCAAGCCGAAACCAAAAGGGTCAACAAGCTGAGCGAACTTCTCGCTCTGCTCTGATAGGAACTCCGGGCGAATAAAACGAGCAATGAAATCCGCGAAACTGACGCCCCGGTCGCCCGATTCCAAATGGAGTTCCTCATAGATCTCCAACACCTTCACCAAGCCCGGATGCTGATGCTGAATGGCGTTCTCCGGAGTTAAGTCAAACACCAGCTGCTTAGTGGCAAAGACGTACTCGTTAGGAGGAAGCAGCTCTTCGTAGTGCTCCCCCCTCATTGGTAGACCTGAAATCTCAGCAAATTCCTCCAAAGAGATGGAGACTTCCCTATCCGCTATCAGGAAGGTGTGGGTGGGGATGTTCCATTGTTCAATAAAGGCCTTCATCCACCATGTTGGAGGAGAAGGATACTCGAAAAGCGAAACGTAGACGGCCGAGTATAAACCAATCGTCGTCAGGTGAGCCCTTTTCGCCGCTAAGATGTAGCGGGCCCATTGCAAATAGCCGGCAAGCGGTCGCGGGATCAGTCCAATATTATAAGCCTGTCCCCAAGGGCGTGCTTCACCCTGACAGATTCGCCTCCCCAAGATGTCTATCGCCGGCGGCGGCTGCACTGGGATGGCACCAATGGCAGGCTGGAGGAGATCGTCAGAATTCCAATTTTTAACCTCCACGGCATACTTCACCGGGGGATCGTCCGCATAAGGGATCGTAACTATGGGCTCAGAGGGCGAGGCGGAGCTGAAGCTGCGACGGCCTTGGATGATTTGGCTGTACCACCTTCCCCACAGGTGGAGTTTCTTGCACTCGGGGTCATGATCTTTAATCAAGGCGAACGCCACCCGGTCCACTGGCGAATGGGGGAACCCTCCCTCCGAGCGAACAAAAGGGAAAGACAAATCTTCAGACATGTTTCCTGTAGAAAAAGCAAGAAAATAATAACCGTTAGTGTTCCAATGCTTCACATTTTAAAGTCCTACATCACACTGCAATGCAGTGGGTAGGGGACCAAAAGGGGACCTACAAAATCTAGATGACGGCGCATCATTTGATAAGACAGTCCCATCATTGGATGAGACTGTCAGTTAATGAAAAAGACCCCCAAGAGAATATCCTCATTGGGGGGAAATCCCTAGAGACAAGGAGAAAATCTCCTCTTTTAGAGCAAAGATCTGTCACAGAGTGACATTTGTCAAACTCTGATCTCAAGGGAATAAAACTTCCTAAAAAAAGGGGGGCCTAGCTCTGTAATAGTAATGAAAACTATAACTCCTAAGGATTAAAAGAAAAAATTTGGGATCTTAAAGATCCATGAAAACTTTTAGGAGTTCTCCATTTGATCTATGAGCAAGGCTCTGTTCATGGGTTAAAACCCAGGAACAAGATCTTTGTAAATTTTTGAGAGCAAGGCTCTGTGGATGAAACCCCAAAGGGGTTTTCTTTAGATCAAAGATCTATAAGAGCAAGGCTCTGTTAATTAAATTTAATTTAAATTAATTTAAATTTTTACCTAGAGTGATTCTAAATTCTGAACTTTAAAGTTCTTGGGAAGAAGCAAGAGCAAGGCTCTGAGAGTTCTTAAGCAAGAGCAAGGCTCTGAATCAAAGTTCTTGAAACGGTAAAGAAATTAGAGGACCAAGGGTCCCATTTATAGGCGCCTGCGCCTCTTCACCTCACCTCCATGATCCAACGGTCGGGATCTTGCCACCGCTGCACTCACGTGCGCGCCACATGAGCGCAACGGTGGGGGGGCATTTGTTCCCCCAATCAGAGCAAGGCTCTGTTTGAATTTCAAAAATTCAAATTTTGAAGCAACGCTTCGGATCCCGTGCGCTGCGCGCAACGCGCCACGTGCCAGAAGTTGACACGGCAGCACAACGCCCAAGGCAGTGCGTCCAATCAGAGCAAGGCTCTTTAAAAAACATAAGCAACACTCAACTGCGCAAGCGCACGGCTGCGCGACACGTGTCTGCGCAGTTGCGCAAGCACAACTGTTCAAGCGCACGGCTGCGCGACACGTGTCTGCGCAGTTGCGCAAACACAACTGTGCGTGACACGTGTCTGCGCAGTTGCGCAAACACGACTGCACAAGCGCACCGCTGCGTGACACGTGTCTGCGCAGTTGCGCAAGCGCTGTTGCGCAAGCGCTTCACTGCGCGACACGTGTCTGCGCAGTTACGCAAGCGCTGTTGCGCAAGCGCTTCACTGCGCGACACGTGTCACTCACTGGGGGAGTTGCGCAAAACAGAATAAATCTTGTTAAAACAAGAAGATTTTCTTGTATAAGGCAGGGGCCTTTGGATCAAAGATCCAACGGTGGGGAAAATTCCCCAAATCACTCAGAAAAAGATTTATGTAACAAATTTAACTAATTTATAAGAACTATAAAAAGGACCCCAGACCTCATTTCAAAGACATCAAGATCTTGCTAAAAAAAAAAGAAAGAGGAGAGAAAGAGAACTCTTGAGAATTCTGGAAGAACACAAAAAAAAGGTAAAACCTTTAAAAGAGAAAATTCTCTTGGGAACAGATCATTGATCTAAGAACAAGATCATGGATCTTCAATAAATAAATAAATAAGTAAATAAAATAAAAAGAAGTAGTGCCTTGCACTTGTTATGAACCCTTGATTCTCTGAAATAAGGAAAAACAAGAAAAGAAGAAAAAACTTGTTTTTCTTTAGATCAAAGGATTAAAAAGTGCTCTGCACTTTTGTTTTCTTGAAGATTCTCAATGCAATGCATTGTTTTGAAAGGCCATGCCCAAATTAAACTGCAGAGCAATAAAAGGGAAGGCCCAAATGAAATTGATGCTCTGCATCATTTTATAGAGGGCAGAGCCCAAACAAAATAGATGCTCTGCATCATTTATAAAAGGGCAGAGCCCAAACAAAACAAAAATAATGCAGTGCATTATTTAAAAAGGGGCAAAGCCCTAACTCAGGTCTAATAGGCCAAAGACAAATAAAAATGTTGAACATCTAACTGGACTTAGCCCAGTCATGGCCATAAGTCCTCAAATTAAATTGACTGAGCACGGTTGCTCCCTAAATCAACTTATATCCGGCTCGAGGGTATATCTCCGAACTCCTCTGACACATGCCGTTGTAATCATTCAACGTCGTCAGAGAGGTGACGGGTCCCGACGACCCCACGCATCAATGTTGGACTGCGGGGTCCTTAAACTCGTGGACCGAAACGTCCCTAAACTAATATTGGACCGAAACGTCCCTAAACTAATATTGGACCGCAATGTCCCTAAACTAATGTTGGACTGCGGGGTCTTTAAACTCGTGGACCGAAACGTCCTTAAACTAATATTGGACCGAAACGTCCTTAAACTAATATCGGACCGAAACGTCCTTAAACTAATATTGGATCGAAACGTCCTTAAACTAATATCGGACCGAAACGTCCTTAAACTAATATCGGACCACCACGTCCCTAAACTGGAATATGGACCACCACGTCCCTAAACTGGCGATGGACCACCACGTCCCTAAACTGGAAAATGGACCACTACGTCCCTAAACTGGAATAATAGAGCCTCCAAATGCTCTTTTGCCGGATCTAAACGGTCCCTTTTAAGTTGATCTTAGCCCCAAATACGGCTAACGTATCCTTAGACATTTAAATGAATGATAAAACTCCAAATCAACTTTGGTTCAAGGGTACATCTCTGAACTCCTCTGACACCTGTCGTTGTAATCCTTCAACGACGTCAGAAAGGTGACAAGTCCTGACGGCCATATATTAAATGAATCACTACGTTAAGTTGTTCTTAGTCTAAAACAGGACTAACGTATCCTTAACGAACGTTTAAGTTGATCTTAGCCGCAACGCGACTAATGCATCCTTAAACTAAAAACACCAAACCCAAATCTAAGTAAATACGGATTTGGACTAATCCACGTCCTATGGGCGACGGCATTACTCAGTCTCCGTATACAATCCACGGGCAACCACAAACAAAACAAACACCCACGACACGAAGTGAAATTCTGGAGAAGGAGAAAGTTGTTACCGCGACGCGATAGCGTAATTAACTGCAGGGGCTTGCGCCTGCAAGGAAGAGCGTCCCCACAATCAAAAACCCCTCAAGCGAGGGGGAATCTGACGAAGTCTGCTAAATCGGCCGCATCCGTCTAAACCTCCGATACACGGTGCCATAAATCAACTTGGCATTTTCAGAGAGGTAGACGGATCAAACCACATAGCATCTGCCCCGAATCCCAGGCAAGACGCAAAGTCTGCACCCCCAAGTTCCATGTCTATAAGGGGACGGGCAATCCCCACCAGCATGTTGTCCAGTTCAGGGCACTCTACGGCAACACCGGCGGTGATGACAAACTGTTGCTTCGCCAGTTCGTTGGAAGGTTGTCAGATACAGCGTTCGAGTGGTACTCTGAAATCCCGAACGACTCTATCAAGACCATCGCGGAGATGGAGCTGTTGTTTACCCAGCGTTTTGCAAGCGCCAGTGAACGCACCCCGATGACGGCACTGATTAACGCTAGGGTAAAGCCAGGCAAGACATGGGTCCAATATGCTATACGATGGCGAAACTTATGGTCAAAGTGGGAGCAACGCATTGAAGAAGCTCCCGCAGTGGGTATGTTTGTGGGAACCCTTGATCCGCAAGCAACCATCTCGCAATTTATGATGTTCTTCAAGCCGACTACCTTCCAGGCCTTGATTGACAATCTAGCGCAAATGGATCAGATCGGCCATAGACCTCCTCTTCCAAAGCCAGACTCCCGAAATGACAAGGGGAAGGGAAAAATGATCGTTGTCGCTAATGCTCAACAACAACCGAGCAACTCGAAGCTGGTTGTTCGTCAAAATAATATGTGTCCACAGGTATCCCTTGAGGAGAGACTAGGATGTCTTTATTCATTTCCCCGAGATAAAACGAGAAGGTTATTCGAGTTGGCGTTGCGCAACCGACTCATAAATTTGCCGGAGCCAAAACGTCCGTCGCAACCAAATGATGTCAGTGAGCCCAACTACTGTCCCTATCACCGGGTACTGGGTCATCCGATCGAAGATTGCTATGTCTTCAAAAATTGGCTTGAAAACCAGTACCAACAGAGCAAGTTCGCGTTGTCCGATAAATGGAAGGTGAATCCGTCGCAACCTCACACCTCTAAGAGGATGAATATGCCGGGGGCAACATGCTCTCTCGTCGAAGGAGCCCCATGGGAGATTATGCTGTCGGCCAAGACAAAGAGGATGTTGAACGATCTTCAGGCATGCCCAGCGATCAAGTGGAAAAACCCGTTGGAACCGCAGGTCATTGAGGGGATGTTGAAGCCGCGTCCAACTCCAAAGACCGATGGTGGTGGCCCGAGCACTCGCAACCAGCCGTCAAAATCTTCAAAGAAGAAGAAGGGGAAATCCAAGAAGCCTGTGAAGCCTGGCGACAGGCGCACGGACTTACAGAAACAAATTGACGCGTTGGAGGAATACAACCAGAAGGCACGGACTCCCATTACACTCCAAGAGTTTCTCAACCACGTCTTTCAAGAGGAAGATGAGGGAGAAAGTTCGTCGGATGAGTCTGAGGAATATGTGGCGAGCTGCCTATGATCTCTCATTCGTTGATGGATGATGAAGAGACTCCTTGCACTGAAAAGCTGGGGGCAGATCCTGAACCAAAAATTCTGGGGCCATCAGAAGAAGTGATTGACGCATTCCTCCACGAAGCTCGGTTGAGAAGTAAAGATGATCGGGAACGTGAGACGGCTATATTTGAAAGGGCCAAGCGCCAGCGACTTGATGAAAGAGCTAAGACGCTCCCGCTGGAGCAAAATACATCCACTACGGACAAAAGCAAATTCAAGATGAGGAAAAGGTTTGCTAAGGCCATATCAATGGGCATGAAGCTACCATCCTCCGAAGAAAACATTACTGGTGAAGTGGAAATGCACCCCTCCTATTGCTTATATCATCAGAAGATTTCGCACCCCACTGAAGAGTGCAAGGCTTTCGATAGATGGTGGCAAGGATATGTTGCTCATCGACAACATTTTAAGCGGGAGAAGCGCAAAACTCGTCGGGAGCGGGAAAATGCGACCGAGGGACTTAACCGAGCTACCGGCAATTGTCGCATGGTTAATGCCGGGGGATCACAGGTGCTTACATTCGGGAGCGATTCTGACGAAGAGCTGGCTCTCAGCCCCCTCTTTAAAGAGTCCACCTCGGGAAAAGAGGAAGAGCAGAAGGTCTGTGAAAATATCAGGCTGCGTAATCGGACGCTGCCCGAAAAGAATCTCGGAACCTTAAATAAAAAAGATAAAGGGAAAGAGAAGGTCCCTGAAGATATCGTCTTAGATGACCAAGTTGTGGAGGAGCTAAGTGCCAAAGACCCGCCGAAGAGAAATAAGGTGGATTACAACGTCTTAGCGCATCTGAGGAAACTACCCTCGCAGCTCAGCATTCTTGACGCCCTTTTGCTATCAAAGGAGGCTAGAGATTCGTTAATCAAGGCACTACATGATCCGGGACAATTCCAAGCTTTCCTGACTGAAGAAAAGATGAAGGATGAATTGGAGGAAGTGCACACTGCTGATGTCTCTTTTGGTGATGAAGACCTTCTCCTTGGGACATGCGAACACAATCGCCCCCTTTATGTCTCAGGATACTGCCACGATATAAAGATAGGCAAAATCCTGATCGACAATGGATCCTCCGTTAACCTCCTCAATGTGCGGGTGTTAAAAGAAATCTGCATGAGCGTCCAGCACCTTGCTCGGGACAAGATCACCATTTCCGGGTTCGACTCCCAGTCATCAAGAACTCTTGGGTCTGTGATACTGACGCTACGCTTTGGGCTACTCGTCACGGACATTAAGTTCCACGTCATAGACGCCAAGACATGCTGCAACGCTCTGCTCGGCCGACCGTGGTTATACGAGTACAACATCATCCCTTCTACACAACATCAGTGTATGAAGTATGCTAAGGATGGTCTCGAATATACCGTGGCGGGAGAACTGAACCCGTTCTCTGTGAACGAGGTCTGCAAATATGAAGATGCAAAGTACTTCTTACCGGATTTCGAGGATACAGAGAGATGTCGCAAACCGGAAAACAAAGCCGCTGCCACCATTCCTGTTTTCGGGAGTGATACCGGAGAAGAAGAAGAGATAGTTTACTCTGGGCCGCCTCGACACAACAAGCCAGGACCATCCGCTCCTACGTTGATCTTTGGTAGTGACTCGGAAGATGAGGTCCATGCTGTATTCTCTACTCGACCTTCAATACAAACGTCCGCTGACGAAGAGCAAAGTCTACAAGTCGCCATGGTGCCGATTAGACACCGTAAAGAACTGGATGCACTTGATATCTACAATGTAGAAGAGCTACAGACGTTCTATGTTCCTCCCAGGCGAGAAGGAGAAAAAGCAATTCTATTCTACCGCTCTGAAGAAACCAGAGTGGAGAAAGAAATCTGGCGCGGCGCGGATCCTACGCTTGACAGGCTTCAGCCCATCCGTCTCCCCAGATATTATACAGAGGGCTTGAAGAGGCTGCTAAAACACCAGGGGATATCCTTCAAGCAGACCGTTCGAAAAGCCAAGTTCTATGACAAAATTTGCAACGTTCCCGGGACTCAACGCAAGTTGCCTAATGGGAGAATGGAAACAATCGGGCTTGGATACATCCGGTCAAAAAAACGAGAGCTACTCCACGGTTGCTACGTCGTGTATGACTTTGATGAAGAAGCAGATGCTCAATGGGAAGATGCTAATCCTGAACCAGTAAAAGTTCCAGACACAAAAGTGCCCAGTCCGTCGTTCGAAGAACAAATGGATAAACTTATAAGGGAAGCTGGTCAAAAAGTCCGAGACGACCATAACCGTGAAATGGTCATCTACAAGGAAGAAAAAACACAGCGCCTCCTCCAACAGGCAGTGAAAGATGAAAATGCCGCTCCTTGTCAACCTGTTATAAAGAAGGCTCGACGCGGAGGCAGAAACAAGTCGAAACGCGAAAAAGGCGCTCAACAGCAACGAAGCGGGGCTAAGAGGCCACGCAAGCGGGAACCGAGCGGTTCCGATCTATCCCTCATAAGAAAAATGGGTCGGGCGTACTCTTTTCCTCGAGACAAGACGAAGAAAATACTTGACCTCGCTCTAAAACATCAAATGCTTACACTGCCGGAGTCTAAACACCCCGAACACGCAAGCGAAGTCTCTCATCCAGACTATTGCCCTTATCACCGAGTGGTAGGGCATCCTCTCGAAGACTGCTTCACCTTCAAGAATTGGGTCGAAGATCAGTATCAGCTTGGCAAGTTCGCTCTGTCCGACAACTGGAGGGTAGCGCCGCCACAGAAGCACGAACCCAAGGCCACGGAAGAAGAACCAGTTCCACATTGGGACTGGAAGCGAATTCGTACTTGTCACGTGATAACGATATCAAAAGAAGAGCCCGAGAACATGGATGACCTTCCCTGGTGCTTTGAAAACAGCAACGACGAAGTAATCTCTGAATTCCCACCAGCGCCAAAAGAGCTGGAAGATGGAATCCATACCACTGCAGATAACCTCAAGAAAATTGAGTTGGGAACGGCGAACGATCCGCGACCGACATTCATTAGTGAGTTGCTGTCTGAAGAGAAGGTGGCTTCGTTAAAAGACCTGCTTATGCAGCATAAAGATTGCTTCGCATGGAACTATTCCGAAATGCCGGGATTAGATCCAGAAATTGCTGTGCACAGGTTGGCAATATCCCCGGATGTCAAGCCAGTCAAGCAGGCACCAAGAAGAATGCGGCTCGAGCTTGAGGTGAGCATCAACGCCGAGGTCAAGAAGCTGATCGACTCCGGCTTCATCCAAGAAGTTCAATACCCTGAATGGATCGCCAACATCGTCCCGGTGATGAAGAAAAATGGGACAGTGCGCATATGCGTGGACTTCCGGGATCTCAATAAAGCCTGCCCGAAGAACGATTTTCCAGTGCCAGTCACCGAACTGATGATAGACAACACGTCCACTCATGAGGTTTTCTCCTTCATGGACGGCTCATCAGGGTATAATCAGATAAAGATGCATCCCGAAGACCAGAAGCACACCGCTTTTCGGACTCCTCTGGGAATATTCTGTTATAAAGTGATGCCCTTCGGTTTAAAGAACGCCGGTGCTACTTATCAGAGAGCCATGACGCAGATCTTGATGACCTTATACACGAAATCGTCGAATGCTATATCGACGATCTCGTGGTTAAAAGCAAATCATACGAGGAACATCTCGAGCATCTGAAGACTGTATTTCAACTCCTTCGACAATACAACTTGAAGATGAACCTTCTCAAGTGTGCATTCGGAGTTTCCTCGGGCAAATTCCTGGGATTCATCGTCCGACACCGAGGTATTGAGATAGACCCGTCAAAGATCAAGGCGATCATGGAAATTCCTCCGCCAAGGACTCTCAAATAGTTGCGGTCTCTCCAAGGGAAGCTCGCGTATATACGGCGATTTATAGCCAACCTGTCAGGCAAGTGCCGTCCTTATAGCCACCTGATGAAGAAGGGAACCCCGTTCGTCTGGGACCAAAAATGCCAAAGCGTGCTAGACGAGATCAAGCAATACCTGCAGAACCCGCCAGTATTGGTTGCTCCGGTCAAAGGGAAGCCCCTCATCCTTTATACAACCGCCCTCGAAGGTTCCTTAGGAGCATTGTGGGCACAGGAGAACGATCAAGGGAAAGAAAGAGCACTCTACTACTTAAGTCGAGTTCTACTGGGGCAGAAAGCAACTACTCCCCCATTGAAAAACACTGCCTGGCATTGATCTTTGCGATAACAAAGCTCAGACACTATGCATTGGCGCATGAGGTTCGTCTCATTTCGAAGGTGGACCCCCTTAAATATTTGATGTCGAAAGCCATATTGACGGGGCGACTGGCTAAATGGGCTTTGCTCTTGATGGAGTTCTCGATAACGTATCAACCTCTCAAGGCAGTGAAAGGCCAGGCCATCGCCGATTTTCTCGCTGAGCATCCGATACCCGCCGATTCTCCTTTGAATTTTGATCTTCCAGACGAACACGCGTTTGATGCGATCAACGGTAGTGATACCCGATGGGAGCTTTATTTCGATGGAGCATCTTCCATGAAGAAGCGCAAACAAAGTACCCCTATAATCAAATCGGGGGTAGGACTCATCTTTGTAACTCCACAAGGAGGGATAATGCGCTTTGCTTTCTCCCTAACAGAGCCGAGGACAAACAATAAAGCCGAATACGAAGCTTTGATAGCAGGCCTCGAGATCGCCATCGACATGGGAATTGAAAACCTCCTCATATATGGAGATTCTCAACTAGTCGTTAGTCAAGTAAATGGCGACTACCAGACATGCAAACCAGATTTGGTGAAGTACGGCGAAAAGGTGCAACAACTGTTGACCCAAATTCCCTCCTATACTTTGGAAAACATACCGTGCGCGGAAAACAGCAAAGAGGACGCATTGGCCAAGCTCGCCAAGGAATTGGCTGATGAGAACCTCGATGACGTAAGAATCGTGGCACAAAGCCGTCGGGTGCTTGCCCCAGCAGAAATATCTCCGGAATCACCCGAAGAAAAGGGAACGACTGAGCAGATGGCCCTGCAAATAAAAGATCAGGAAAATACCGAGGATTGGAGGGAAGCCTTTATAGACTACTTCAAATACCGTCGAACGCCCAAAGATGCGTCCTCAAGACATCAGCTTATGAAACGAGCTCTGTCTTTCGCCTTCGTCAATGATACTCTGTACAAGAGGTCGTTTGATTCTCTATGGTTGAGATGTCCGGGACCTGACGAAGCGGAAAAAGTCGTTCAGGAAGTTCATGACGGACTCTGCGGTTCTCACCAAGCAGGCCCGAAGATGAAGTTGAAGATCAAACGAATGGGCTACTACTGGCCCACGATGATTCAGGACTGCCTCGAATATGCGAAGCAATGCCACTCATGCCAGATTCATGGGGACTTTATCCACCAGCATCCAAATCCACTACACCCGACAGTGGCTAGCTGGCCATTCGAAATGTGGGGGACTGACATAGTCGGCCCCATCGAACCAGCATCGTCCAGGGGACATCGTTTCATCCTGGCGACGACTGACTACTTCTCCAAATAGGCAAAGGCAGTACTGTTGAGAGAAGTGAAGACGAAGAATATCTTTCATTTCTTCAAGACGCACGTCATATATCGGTTTGGAACCCCGCGACGGATCATCTCCGATAACGGGCCAGCTTATAGAAGCCACAAGATCAGTCGCTTCGCGCAACAACACAATATAGACTGGAGATATTCCTCGGTTTATAATCCGCGAGCTAATGGTCTAGCCGAGGCCTTCAATAAGACTTTGACAAAGATCATAAAGAAGACGGTGTTCCGAAATAAGAAGGACTGGCATGAGAGGCTGCAAGAAGCTCTTTGGGCATATCGAACTACATTCAAGACAGCCACAAACACAACGCCATATGCGTTGGTATTCGGTACAGAAGCAGTACTCCCTCTCGAGATAGATTTACCCTCTCTACGAGTAGCAGTCCACCACGAGCTGATGGACGAAGAAAATGCTCACCTTCGGCTTAAGGAGCTTGATGCCCTTGATGAAACCCGGCTCATAGCGCAACAAAATCTGGAGGCCTATAAAGCAAAGATGACACGCTCATATGAAAGACTGACCCGGCCAAGGATATTCAACCAAGGAGAACTCGTGCTAGTGGTCAAAAGGCCTATGATCCCCAATCGCGCCAAGCGGGGAAAGTTCGAGCCAAACTATGAAGGCCCATACATCATAGACAAGGTCTACCAAGGTGGAGCCTATCTACTCATGGATATGCACGGTGAAAGGCCTTTCAGGCCAATAAATGGTTGATTCCTAAAGAAATACTACGCTTAGCGAGTTATCGTCTAGGTCAATGATAGATGACGACGACTATGTCCGCTCGCTGTCTTTCTAAGCTCAAACTTTATAAGCAGTATCCAGCCTTCTCCCGGGCGGACCGAAATGTCCTTAAACTAATGGCGGACCGAAACGTCCTTAAACTACTACCGCAGCATCCTTAGGCTGACGAGATGAATAAAAAAAAAGAGAAAAAAATATAAAGATAATAAAAAAAATAAAAACAGTATGTCCATAAGCAAAAAGGGCACGGATGAAAACCTGAAAGGGCTCCGTGAGTAAAAACAGCAGGGCTACCGGCGAGTGTTCGTGAAAACCCGAAAGGGCGCAACCTCGTAAAAAAATATATAAAAATAAAAAGAATAAAAGACGGTATGTCCATAAGCAAAATGGGCACGGATGAAAACCCGAAAGGGATCCGTGAGTAAAAACAGCAGGACTACCGGCGAGTGTTTGTGAAAACCTGAAAGGGCGCAACCTCGTTAAAAGACACTTACAGGGCCCTCTCGACCTTGTAAGGAGAAACCACCCGCGTGAGATCCTTACGACTCACAAGGGAGCAACACACTTAGGGATCCCCACGATTCCTAAGGAGAAAATACACTTGCGAGATCCTCACGACTCGTAAGGAGAACTCTCTTATGGGACCCTCACGGCTCATAAGATTTGAAAGTCTTAAGTTACAGAGACCTAAACCTGTTCTTAAGCAAACCCCCCACAACCTTCGATACTGCCCTACAAGTGGCTCAATACTGACCCTTGTATACAATCCACGGGCGTGAATAAACATTTCCTTAACCAAGTCCCATCTGTGACTGGGGATATGTGCGCATAATGAACAACCCTTATAAGTCCTTTCGACTTACAAGGAGAAAACCCTCTTGTAGGATCCTTACGACTTACAGAGGAATCCTCACGATTCCTAAGGAGAAAATACACCTACAAGATCCTCACAACTTGTAGGGAGAAATACCTTTGTGAGACCCTTACGGCTCATGAAGCCTTAGTCGACAGGACCTTAACCCTGTTCGCTAAGCCACCTTTGTTCGACATCGACGGAGGCAAATGATGATTCGCTCCTGGCAATATCCCAGTTATAGCGGTGCTGATGCCGAAATCGGTGTCTAAGTTCAAGTTTACGGTGAAAAGCCGGTAGACCGCACGTGCATACGAAACAGCCGAAATGATGGGGCAGCTTGCAATAAAAAGCAGCAAGTAAAGAAAACGTATGCATACAAAATAGCTGAAATGATTGGGCAACTCGTAATAAAAAGCAGCGAGTAAAAATAAAATAAATAGCCGAAATGATTGGGCACCGCGAAAAATAGCCGAAATGATTGGGCAATCGCGACCTTCGCGACATAAAAGCTGAAATGATAGAGCATCGCGGAAATAAAACAATAAAAATGAATGAGACTTTTGCATTGCAGGTAAGTCCATAGTGACCCCTGTATACAATTCATGGGCATAAACAAAAAAAAGGGAAAGGGGACAACATTTCCCCACCAGGCTGCGTCAAAGGGAAGTCAGATCTCGACGACCGCATCTACATCCTGGAGACCAACAGCGGCGTTCCTCCTCATTTCAGCAGGACATGGACATGGCATCACCTATCGGAGCTACGGCAAAGCCCCCAGTTCCAAGACTCTGCGGTTCACAGACAACCTAGAGTCAACAAATGACCTCCATCGCGGAAACAAGTCAACAAATGACCTCCGTCGCGGAAACAAGTCATCCAATGACCTCCGTCGCGGAAAAAAGTCATCCAATGACCTCCGTCGCGGAAACAAGTCGGCAAATGACCTCCGTCACGGAAACAAGTCAACCAACGACCTCTGTCGCGGAAACAAGTCAACCAACGACCTCCGTCGCGGAAACAAGTCATCCAATGACCTCCGTCGCGGAAACAAGTCATCCAATGACCTCCGTCGCGGAAACAAGTCGGCAAATGACCTCCGTCGCGGAAACAAGTCAACCAACGACCTCCGTCGCGGAAACAAGTCAACCAACGACCTCCGTCGTGGAAACAAGTCAACCAACGACCTCCGTCGCGGAAACAAGTCAACCAACGACCTCCTTCGCGGAAACAAGTCAGACAACGACCTCCGTCGCGGAAACAAGTCAGACAACGACCTCCGTCGCGGAAACAAGTAAATCAACGACCTCCGTCGCGGAAACAAGTCAACCAACGACCTCCGTCGCGGAAACAAGTCAACCAACGACCTCCGTCACGGAAACAAGGCAACCAAGGACCTCCGTCACGGAAACAGGTCAACCAACGACCTCCGTCGCGGAAACAAGTCAACCAAGGACCTCCGTCGCGGAAACAAGTCAACCAACGACCTCCGTCTCGGAAACAAGTCAACCAACGACCTCCGTCGCGGAAACAAGTCATCCAACGACCTCCGTCGTGGAAACAAGTCAACCAACGACCTCCGTCGCGGAAACAAGTCAACCAAAGACCTCCGTCGCGGAAACAAGCAAACCAACGATCTCCGTCTCGGAAACAAGTCAACCAACGACCTCCGTCGCGGAAACAAGTCAACCAACGACCTCCGTCCCGGAAACAAGTCAGCCAAGACCTCCGTCACGGAAAGAAGTCAACCAACGACCTCCGTCGCGGAAACAAGTCAACCAACGACCTCCGTCGCGGAAACAAGTCAACCAACGACCTCCGTCGCGGAAACAAGTCAACCAACGACCTCCGTCTCGAAAACAAGTCAACCAACGACCTGCGTCGCGGAAACAAGTCAACCAATGACCTCTGTCCCGGAAACAAGTCAACCAACGACCTCCGTTGCAGAAACAAGTCAACCAACGACCCCCGTTGTGGAAACATGTCAACCAACGATCTCCGTCTCGGAAACAAGTCAGCCAACGACCTCCGACCCGGAAACAAGTCAGCCAACGACCTCCCCGTCGGAACAATACTTCGACTCGGAAACAAGTCAACTCACCAACCACTTACGAGTCCTCTCGACTTGTAAGGGAGAAAATTCTCTTATAAGATCCTTACGACTTATAAAAGAAAACACACTTAGGAATCCTCACAATTCCCAAGGAGAAAATTCACCTACGAGATCCTCTCGATCCGTAGAGAGAAAAATCTCTATGAGACCCTCACGGCTCATAGAGTTGAAAAGTCTTAGGCAGCAAATCTGAACCTGCGGCCTAAGCCATCGCTATCTCTTGGAGAAATCTAGATGCTTACTCTATTATCTATTTATCAAGACAACCTGCTGATAATAAGAGAAAGGAGAAAGCAAAGAAATAGTACAAGACATTGCAAAGAAAAATGTGTATCTTTATTTATTGAATTTAATCAAGTACAAAGGGAAGCGTACAAAAGAATAAAGAATGGATACATATTATTTAAAAGAAAAATTTTACGAATACAAAGGCAGCTATTGGGAAGGAAGCGTCTTAAATAGCTTTATCAGTTGTTCGCACACTTCCTTCCAAGCCTTTTCCTTATTGGCCACCACCGCCAATTCCGCCTTTACTTGAGCTCGCTGCTGCAAGACAGATGCAAGCTGCTCCCTAACGGCATGATGAGCAGCTTCACGGCCTGGGGTGTCACGCTCGGCGACATCAAGCTTTCGCTTCAAGTTTAGCCCATGAGAGATGCGTTCCAGGAGGCCCTCAAAGACAGCCTTCACCTCGGCAGCGTTCGCCTCAACTTCGGCACGTAGGCGAGCAGTTTCGCTTGAAGACTTGTGACACTCCTTCAGCCTTAAAACTGCTTCTTGTTCCAAATGGTGGACGTAAGAAGCGCTTTGCTCGATCCACGCCGCTCTTTCAGTGCTCACGGCCAAAACCTCAAGGGCAGGACGCATCGACTCCAGCTGATGCAGGCGAGCCTCGATCTCTCTGCAGTGGTTAACCCAAGACGCAACGATGCTCTCGTCATGGAAATTTACGAGTATCACCAGCATCGGGTTAACTGCCGTAGCGAAGTCTGCAGCAGATGTAGGAGTCTCGACGTCGAGCTCCTCGATGTAGTCGCTCAACATACGCAGACTGTTCGCGGCGCCTTTCGAGGATGGACGTCTCAGGAAAGGACCTGCCGGCATTGTGATGCGAGGCTCGAAGGGTGCCGAGATCGGAACAACAGCTGAAAAGAAACAAGATATGATCAGATAACAGTTAAGGAAATAAAAAAAGGGGGGTTATCAATGTGATAGTTGCTGTACCAGCTGAGGCAGGTGGCAAGGCCGGAAGGGTCGGTGGCGCGGCCAATCTTTCATCCCCTCCTTCAATTTGTAGCACTGCAGTCGGGACGAGGAAAAGTTAGAAATAATTCCATCACTGAAAAAGAAAGATATTAATTGGAAACCATACTCACCAGCGCTACCAGAGGAAGAAGCGAATTCAGATGGGAAGGAGAAGTGTGGGAGCAACACTTGATAGAGATGATCAAAAAGCACTCCTGAAAAGACACAACAGTACGACTTTAGTACATAAATTATGCGGCTGAAAGACGAAACTAATAGGTTGCAAATCCATACCTTCCAACATCTTCGATGGTACAAGAGAGGGCTGAGAAGTGACCACCGCCAAGGCAGTAGTTGACGGCGCTCCCTCGAGCAATGGAGCATCGGCGCTGGTCGCACCTGCGTTAAAAAAAAACAAGGGTAAACCTGTCAGAAGCAATTGCAAGATAAAAAAGGAGGGACGGTAATCCGAAATTTACCTGATGAGCCTCCAGCCCAGACGGAGGCGTCTCCCTCCTCCATCGACATAAGACCACCACCCGTGGCCTCATCCCCAGACTCCACGGGGGCCGTCGTCGTGCTCGCAAGGCCAGGAGACGGCGGAGGGCCATAGGCGGGGAGAGCTATGACCGGAGCATTGCCAGACTCCTGAGAAAGAGCGGTTGGCTCATCCTCAGGAATCATGTCCACCTCACCCGCTACTCCCTCGGGCTCAGCAGTCACGGTTGTCTCGTCTACCGTCAACACGAGGTCATCGGTCTCAGGCGCTCCGCCCACTGCTACCTCGGGCTCGGCATCAACCAATTGCTCAGGCATAGTGGACGTGACCATTTCGTCAGCCACTATCTCGGGCCCAGCAATCTCGGTTGTGTCGTCCGCCATCGGCTCTAGCTCGACCAATGCCTCTCCCTCTGGCTCCTCAGGTTCGACAGTCTCCGCCTCCCCCTCGGTTGGGCTTGGCCCTGCAGGGTAGAATAAATTAGAACCGATAGCTTTATAATTCTTACAACAAAATTCTGAAAGAAATATTACCTGAGGTGGACTTGTCGTTAGCCTCCCTATTGGCGCGCACCGCCTGTCTATGAGCTGTAGACAAGGCGACCGGGGGCTCTTCTGATGGAGTATCAGCATGAAAGACGGTGCTTGGGCCCGCTCCAATGGCCAAGGCAGCCCTGCATGCCTTCGCTTCACGCCTCGACCACTTCCTCTCCTCTCGGGCTGTCGCGATAGACCTCGTCGACGCTTCCTTCATCAAAGCATCGTCATCCTCGTTCAGAGATGCCTCCAGAGCCTTTAAGGCATCTCTCATCGTCTCTTCAAGACGGGCCTCCCGCGGTAGCCATGAGGAAGCAGGAACATCGGCAGCTGGCAGAGGCTCCGCGTCACCTGGCGGGATCGGCATTGAGGTTCAAGGGAGAGGTTAGATCGACCATAAGACAAGGAAAATGAAAACTTGATGAATTGAAACTTACTAAGGCCTAAGGACGCTCTAAGGCGTTCCTCCTCTTGGAAGGTCTTGAGGGAAGCGGCAATGGCTTCTTCAGTGGTGATGCCTGTTGGAAGAAAAGAAGGAAAAATGTTAGTCAAAGGCGATAATAAAGATATGATGCAATAGAAAATGCGACTAGTGATTACCTGATTCCGCAAGCTTAGCCAGCCACGCGTCGCACCTCGCCAACCGCTCCGAAGCTTCGAGGGCGGCCTCCAAGTCCGTGTCATCCGGCGGCATGACTAATCCCTCGTTAGTCTCATATTCACTCAGGCCCTCACCATAGGGAGCATGGGGTTCCTGACCGAACGCGATGTCAGCGGCGAAGAGCGACTTCTTTTTCTTCTGCCCACCAACCCTAGGTACACGCGGGATCGACTTGCGCTTGGCAGGCACCTTAGGGCGGCGGGTCCCGATGTCCGCACCCACAACAGACTCCGGCAAGGCTACAACCACTGTCTCCACTAGAGCACAGGGCGCTGGCGGTGCATCCGCAATATCGGGGAGCGGCAATCCGCGTAGGGGACTCTGCGCACGCGATGGTCCGGCTCTAGTATCTTTTAGAGGGGGAACTACCTGGGTCCTTGGCACTAAAGGAGCGTTGCGGTCTCTACCTGGAGACGCACCCTTACAGTCGACCAGCAATCGCCTTTCCTCTTTTATGACGGCTCCCGTCGAATGACTGTTCCATTCTGTATATACCTTGAGGAGTCGTGGGGCGCAAGCCGGTTCACTGATAAAGAAGTGAGAGCCCGTGTTCAGACGCATGAAGTGATGCAGAGCGCTCTCCATCCCTTCTTCGGTCGCAACAGGTTCTGAAAGGAAGGCCTCCAGTGGTACTCCTTGATTGTAGCTCAGTTGTTGGGCGAAGCGATGCGGGTTGTACCTCATGAAAATCGCCGCACCGTTCTTCCTGAACACCAGGAAGCCCGGTCTGATAGAATATAAGTGGAGGGTCTCCCTGGCCGTCAAAACTGAGGCTCCATCTTTGAAAGTGTCTTGCAATGGCCGCACTGCAGTGGTAGACGCCTTTCCAATAGTCAACACCTTGTCAACGAAAGACACCCCGTCTCCAACAGTGTGGGGGCGAAGGAGTAAACCCCTGGCATTCCGTGGTGATGGAGTCACAATTGATGCTCCAATCAACTGTATGATGCGAGGGAAGCTGCACCTATCATAGAACGAGGGCCTTTTGTGCATGCCGAAGACGCCTGATGTGTGTAGCTCGAGCCACGATACGAAGTATTGCATCGGGAAGATCACGTGCAGTACCCCAGGCTCATTAGCATCCGCCGCTCGACTGAGGCCATGATACAAGTGTGCCAAGCCGGCGATCCCGACGGCCACTTTTACCCCGATGGTCATCCGGTGAGCCGGGTAAAAGACAGAGGGCCGCATATGGCGGGAATGCATCGGGAGTGCAAACCAACTCAGCCATAGCCCGAGAAATCCTAAGAAGAAGGCCTCCTCGTCCATCCCAGGGGCTGCAACTTCCGCAAAAGACATGGTCGGGGAGTTAGGAAGGAAAAAACCCTTTTGGTCTATTTCCTTCGCCGGTAGGTTATCCAAACCTAGACCGAAATGGTCCTCAAGGGTGGCAAACTTGGCAGCTTCTGCCGAGAGGATGCTTGGGTAAAGGAACTGAGCGATAAAATCCTCGAAGCTCACTCCGCGACTCCCACGTTCAATGAAGAGGGCCTCATAGATGTTCAACACTTTGATCAAACTTGGGAATTGGTGTTGAACAGCATTCTCCGGCGTGAGGCCCCTTACCGCCGGCTTAGCACCGAAGACATACTCGTCTGTCGGAAGCAACCCCTCATAGTGCTCCCCTATAACCGGTAAACCGGAGACCTTTGTGAACTCATCCAGAGAAATCAACACTTCCCGATCCATTGCGAGGAAAGTGTGAGTAGGAATGTTCCACTGCTCCAAGAAAGCCTTGAACCACCAGGTGGGAAGCGTGGGATACTGGAAGAGGGAGACGTAGACCACAGTGTACAACCCTAACCTTATCAACTGTGACTTCTTCATCGACAGGATATACCGAGCCTACGGCAAATAGCCGATCGGGTGGCGGGGGATCAGACCTATGTTATATGATTGCCCCCAAGGTCGCGCATCGCCTTGACAGATACGGCGTCCCAGAATATCCAAAACCATAGGACGCTGAACCGGAATCGCATCTATGGCAGGATGAAGAAAGCCCTTCGAAGTCCAATCAACCATCTCCACGGCATACTGCACCGGGGGTGGGCTAGCATAATGAATCGCCGTGATGGGTTCTGACGGTACTGCGCATGTGAAGCTCCGTCGACCCATGATAATCTGATTGTACCACGACCCCCAAAGATGGAGACTCTTATATTCTGGGTCATAGTCCCTGATCATAGCTAAGACTTCGCGATCCAAGTGTGCTCCAGGAAACCCCTCTTCCGAACGAGCGAACGGGAATGAAGTGTCGAAAGACATAGTCACTGCAAAGAAAAAGAAATTAGCCGTTAGTGTTGTAATTCCAACGCTTGGCGTTTAATTTTTTTTTAATTAATTAATTAAATTAAAGATTAATTAAAATTAAATTAAAATTAATTACACCACACAGCAGTGCAGTGGATAGGAGACCGAAGGAGGGCCCACAAAATCTGAATGACAATACGTCTGTTAATAAGACAACCCCATCATTGGATGAGATTGTCAGTTGGTCCCCAAGAGAATGTTCCCATTAATAATAAAAAATCCCTAGAGACAAGGAGAAAACCTCCTCTTTCAGAGCAAAGCCCTGTCACAGAATGACACTTGTCAAACTCTGGTCTCAGGGGAATAAGATTCTTTAAAAGAGCCTAGCTCTGTAATAATGATAAAGAAATTCATCAAAAGAGAAAATTAATTAATTCCTAAAAAATTGAAGTTCTGGGATCTTAAAGATCCATGTAAAAAAACTCTTAAGAGTTCATCATCAGAAGATCGAAAGATCTATATTCTGTCAATGAGCAAAGCTCTGTTCGTGGGTTAAGAAACCCTGAAACAAATTTTTTGAGAGCAAAGCTCTGTTCGTGGGTTAAGAAACCCTGAAACAAATTTTTTGAGAGCAAAGCTCTGTTTATGAAACCCCAAAGGGAATTTCTTTAGATCAAAAGATCTATGAGAGCAAAGCTCTGTTGGTTAAAATTGATTTAAATTAATTTAATTTTAAATTAATTTTACCTAAAAGTTTTCTAGATTTGGAAATGAGAGCAAAGCTCTAGAGTCTGGAAGCAAGAGCAAAGCTCTGAAGTTCTTAAGCAAGAGCAAAGCTCTGAAAATCAAAATCTTGGAAATGGTAAAGATTTCTAAGGGCCAGAGGTCCTATTTATAAGGCGCTTGCGCCCCTTCATCTCACCCGTTGATCCAACGGCCAGGATCTTGCCACCGCTGCACTCACGTGCGCGCCACGTGAGCGCAACGGTGGGGGGCATTTGTTTCCCCCAATCAGAGCAAAGCTCTGTTGAATTTCAAAATTCAAAATTAGAAGTAACGCTTCAAATTCTTTGCGCTGCGCGCAACACGCCACGTGTCGAAAGCTGATACGCCAGCGCAGCGCTCAAGGCAGCGCGCCAAATCAGAGCAAAGCTCTATTTAAAACAAAATTAAAGGAAGCAACGCTTCAGTTGCGCAAGCGCTGCGCCGTGCGCTGCGCGACACGTGTCAGCGCAGATGCGCAAGGGCGGTTGCGCTGCGCCGTGCGCTGCGCGACACGTGTCAGCGCAGATGCACTGCGCCGTGCGTGACACGTGTCTGCGCAGTTGCGCTGTGCTCTGCGCTGCTGACACGTGTCATGCACTGGGGCGTTTGCGCCAAACATAATTAAATTCTAAGCAAGATTTTTCTGTTCTTGTTAAAACAAGAAGATTGCCTTCTGTAAAACAGAAGCCCTTGGATCAAAGATCCAACGGTGGGGAAAATTCCCCAAATCACTCAGAGAAAGATCTCTTTAACAAATTTAACAAATTTATGGGAACTATATAAAGGCCCCTAGACCCCAAATCAAAGGCGTGAACATGGTGAGAGATCTAGAACTTCAAACAGAGAGAACTCTGAAGAAATTTCAGGAAGAAAAAGGTAAAAGCCTTTAAGATAGAAGAATTTCTTCTAATAGATCATTGATCTAAGAACAAGATCAATGATCTTCAATAAAAAAACAAATAAAAATAGTGCTTTGCACATGTGAACCATTACTTCTCTGAGATCAAGAAAAACAAGAAAAACTTGTTTTCTTTGATCTAAATTGGATCAAGAAATCAAACAGTGCTTTGCACTTTCTATGAACCATTAGTTCTGGAATCTTAAAGATTCTCAAGATTATTGAAATAGTGCCTTGCACTTGCAGAAACTGCACTGTTGCGCTCCTGGGTGGCGTAAGCCACCAGAGAGCGCCATGTGTTAGTATCTGACTCACTTGCGCTGTGCGCTTTCAAGATAGAGCTTTGCTCTTTGAAATTGGCGCAACTCACCAGAGCGCACCACGTGTCAGCAGCGCAAGCGCACCAAACTGGTGCAGCGCACTGCGCTTGCGTGACACGTGTCACCCCCGCAAGCGCTTGCGCTCATTTATTGGCGCAAAGCGCCTAACAGGCCACATGGTCCTTGTCAGATAATTGATGCACTGCATCATTAAAAAGAAGGGCTCAGCCCAATTAAAAAGGCCTAACAGGCCTAGTAAATGCTATGCATTATTTTTGTAAGTCTACGGTAGCGCCCCGGCCGTCTACAGACGCCAAATGCGGAACAAAAAACTTTTGACTGGCGCTATCGTATACTTTAACCCGGATCTGCCATTATTGCTAAACTAACAAACAGTAAAGAGTGTAGAAAGGTTATACCGAACGATCCGAGTCCTTCGTTCTTCAACCATCATCCCACGCTCCGTTGCGGCTACTTTGATCTCGTCGATCTCCGATCTGCTCGTCCAGGTGGCACCACGTCAACGATTCTTTAAACGAGCTCCCGTCTCTGACTTGAGGCAACTCGGTCGTCAAGTTTGCTAAAAGAGACGACCAAGAACGATGTAGAGAATGAGTAGATGACTTTGTCTCACTTCGTCCAAAACCGTGGACGATCGGTTAATAAAGTTGCCATGGGAATCGGGTGATGGAATGAAATGAGCTGTGAAATTCCATACACCTTAAAATCTATCATATCTTTTCAAATGAAACATCAAGTGAGAGAGAGAGGAGGGGGCCGACCATATATAGGGAGGAGGAGGGTGAGTGTAGGAGAGGGGGGGTGACCACAAGAACAAATATCATGTGTGAACATAATTAATGAAAAAGATGAATCACTAACCTAGTCACCTTGCATTAATAGAACCATTAAATGCAACCAATGAAAACACAACACCATTTAACCTAGTCACCATTTCTAGAACCTTCTAGAAGCATGACTCACCCTCATCCAAGAAAAGATAAATCCATCTTTAACCGAATGTTAAAAGACGGCTGATAGAAAACTGGCAACTTCCAAAAGTGATCCTGAAACGACTTTCAGGATAACCCCGTAACTGTATAAATATACCCGCATTTGTATTACGATCGAATACAAATGCAACTGAGACAAAGATATTATATCTCATCAATACAATACTCGGATCCGGCTTAAACCAAAGCCGACCAGTATCATCTGCCCGAAAAATAACACGTGCGTAAACGCACGTGCATTTTCCGAACCCTGCCATAAAACCATACGGCCTCTACAATGTTTCGCCCGAACTTGGGAAACTGTCTGTGGGGGACTCTAATGACTCGTCAGTACCCTGGCAGTGGGTTTAACCACAAACCGTCAGCGGCACTAGCTATGCGTAACGGCTGTCCATGGACTGACCTCAAGGGAGGCCGATGAGCGAACTCATCCGGAAACCCTACTGAGCCTAACAGTGACAATGTATATACAGTCCGGTCCGTTCATTTATGAGTATCGCATATCTGCCTAGGGGGCTAATAACGTCAGACCCCCAATAGCAGTATAAGTCGTGTCGGAGTGTAGCCCAATAACACCCTGAGATACTACTGGAGTACCTACCAGTAAATCTCCTGCCATGGCCATGGACTTTGTGTAATGGCTCTCCTAGACACAGCACGACCTCGCCCCCAATACCGGGAGAGACGAATCCCCTGCCGATCCGCTCACATGCCTCCATATAGCTCGGGACTGTACCCAAAAACTACCTGTTTGCACGACCCCTTTGAGCCGTGGTAGGGTAGAAATCAAAGCACAGTGGGAACTCACACGAGACAAATGACGACCTCAGGTCGATGAACTAACCTGTACACATGTCACCAGGGAACTGCTATCTGACGATATGTATAATACCAACTAGCAGATTCCCGCCGAGTCCTGTCCGGTGTACTCATAACCCAATGAGCACCTGTATACATCTTAGGTGATCCAACTGACACCAGTGGCTTGTGAGACCGGCCACCGCCCCTCATCGGGGTCTCGACTGTATACACTAGTCTACTCCGGAGTATCGATGCCCTGTCTCGAAACTCCCACGACTAGGGACCACAATTAAGGATATGCATATAAACCACCCAACTCTCACGTATATTGATCGCACGCTTTTGGCGTGTCGGATGTTCAAAGTTCTAAAGTTTACCGCGATCAGGACGGTGTCGCTATGCAGCTAGCCGGTTGAGCACGGGTCGATCCACAGGGAGATGGTTGAATTTCCTTTCTTGTCTTAGACGAGTCAATAAAAAATTGTGTATATGTTTGTTCGATCTAACCTATGTGTATTATTTGCAAGTATAAGGTTGTTAAGAAAAAGATACGAAATGATAAGCTAAAGAAATCCGTACTCGAAACCTTTGAGCCGAGTCTTGACCAATTGAAGCTAGAGCAATTGGCAACAACGTGGATTAGGGGATTTAAGCGCGGTATTTATGGAATACGGCTTATTTACCCTTGTCCTTCCGTTCTTGTCTCTTGCTTTTGCCTCCGGCCAAACCGAACGCAACCGGTCGCGGTTAGGAATCACCGTTACCTTGTTAGGGTAGGGTGCCTAACGGAGCGCTTGCGTATGGTTTGGGCGGAGTTCAATGGAAAATAACGGGAAAAGGAAAAGAGAAAAGAAAATCTTTAACTTATAATATCGTATTTCTTCTTAACAATAATAATTACAACATTTCAAAAAATGAACAAAAGAGAGCAAAAGAAAAGAACAAAAAAAAGAAAAGATTGCAAGTATTAAGTGCATGAATTTAAGTGCATGAAATAAATTGCAAGAAAGAAAAGCAAGATAATAATAAGCAAGTAATAAAAAGCGATAAAAAGAACAAGAAAGTAATTACAAGAACATAGAACTCAAGACAAGCATGTGATCAATAGCCAACCCTTAAACTTGCAAGCTCAATTAAGAGGTTGCAAGATCAAGAGAAGGGTAGAGAACGCATGTGAAGTGAAGAACTAGTCCCGTGAGAAAATACGACCCTTGAGATCAATAACTAACCCTTAACCATTCAAGCTCAATGAAGAGGTTGAATGATCAAGAGAAAGCAAGAATCTCAAGGGGAAGAAGAAACAAAAGAGAATGATACAAAAAAGCCCTCATCTTCATTGATCTCCCACTCAAAAAGCTCTCACTACAATTTTCATGGAAAAAGAATGAAGAAGAAGAAGAAAAAAGACTAAATCCTAACAAAAAGAGGAACAAAAGAATGACCCTAAAGCTTGGCAAGTTCTGGGGTATTTATAGGAGGTGAACTGAAAACCTAGGGCAAGAATCTGCAATAAAATGAAGTACCCAAAGTGCCCCCAGAAAACGACACAACGACGACCCCACATGGCCGCGGAGCCGCGGCCAATACCCCCTATTGGCCGCGGATCCGCGGCCCTATGGTGGGATTAGGGGCTCTGATTTCTTGTACTTCCCTGGTTCTGTTTTTCCTTGTGTCTGAAAACTTCATACTGCACAAAAGTCTTCCAGAATATCAGCAGAATTCATAGTCCAAGATTGCTATCTTTTCTTCACTTTTTGACTTTATCTCTCTTGAGCTCCGCGCACCCATTGATTCTTGTGCTGCCCCCCTCGTGCTCTGTGCTTGTCCGAGACACGAATGACCACTGTCATATGTCTTGTCTCTGGAACCGGTACTCGGCACTGGACGGATATGGATGACCGGAACCCGGCTTTTATCTGCTGTGACAGATGTTCTGTATTTGGTGTAACTGTAGAGATTTTGTCTTGATTTGCAAT